>CDHK01000009.1:513605-1113605 GCA_001048715.1 Penicillium brasilianum | reverse complement strand
CTCAAGCCACAGCGCTCATCAACTCCAAAAGGAATCCAACATCCTCCAAATTCAAGGACGCAAGCCGTAATTTCGACTCGTTCGTCAAAGTGGAACATCCATAGGTCAATCCGCGCCCTTTCAGACTTTCACCCACCGCATAACCACAAAATACACCAATCATGACTCCATAAACTGTGGCAAGTCATCGGTTCCGAACAAACCCCCCACGCCAAGCAAAACCCAAAACCTTCAGTGCAGTCTCAGACTCCATCTTCCCTGGGATGCATTTCGTTCACGAACTCCACGCTATCGCGAAAAAGTACACAGTCAGAACCAATCATCTCGTTAGCTGGTGATTGATATTCGCCTAATTCCCCACGTTTGTCCTCGTGTCGTCGGCGCATGTCGACCCGTTCACCCCCGCATTCCCCCAGGAAATCATTACCAACTCGGCCGATCTCCGAGCCAACTCGGCCATCTTGCTACGCTGGACACTGTGTGACCTTTCCCTCGGCTGCTCGGATGAAAGCCGCTGGTAGGCTTTTAGATAATAGAGCTGGACTTCCTGGTTACCCTGGCCCTGCTTTGGCAAACACACCGGATCAGTCATCTCTCGATCCCGTCAAAATTGCGCTTGGTAAATTGCTGATCTGATACGCATAATTCACCATGGCGATGTGGTATTCGCTCGGCATTGCGTTCTTCGCTGCCATCGGCACTTTTTTGTTTGTATGTGCTCCTTTGTTTGTGTAGAACCGATCTCATGGAGCCCGACTGACCTGAACGCAGGGGTTTGATACTGGCATTGCGACGACGAGTGAGTAGACCAATTCCTATACTGGGCGACGATGTCAGAGATCTAATATCTGCTCTAGCTATCGCGCACCAAAGTTGGGTTGATTATATGAAAAAGCCCTCCAAGGGCTTGACCGGAGCTGTATGTCCCAGCCGAATCAACGACAAATAGTGTTATTTCTTCCATCGAGGCATCCCCTGACTGATCATCCTCTAGGTGGTAGCTGTGTATATCGCCGGTGAGGCCGGCGGAGCCCTGACACAGACCTTCATCGGTGATAGACTTGGGCGCATCCGGTTCATGCAGCTGATGTGTGTAATCGTGACGATTGGCACAATCATCCAGACTGCCTCTATCAACATCGGCATGTTCCTCGCTGGTCGCGTCCTAGCCGGCTACGCAGTCGGGTAAGCCTATTCATCCGGCATCTCATGCTCAGACTTATCGGCATTCTCGCACCTTGCTAACCTGCCCAACCTCCAGCGGCATGGTCGCTACGGTACCAATCTACCTCAGCGAGATCTCAGACCCACGCTTCCGCGGCCTGATCGGCGGTATCTCCGGCTGCGGCATCTCTTTCGGCACCATGATGTCTAACTGGGTCGGTTTCGCCTGCAGTTATGCCTCCTATGGCCCAGTACAATGGCGTCTCCCTTTGGGTATCCAGATTCCCTGGGGCGTGATCATGTTCGCCGGGTTGGCAACTTTTATGCCCAACTCACCACGTCAGTTAATCCGTAATGGGAAGGTTGATGAGGCACGAACTGAGTTCTCGCGAATTCGACGGGGCGTGAACTCGCATGAGGTTGAGGAGGAGTTTGTGCTTATGCAGGCGCAGATTGAGTATGAGATGGAGAGGGAGATTAAGAGCTATCGAGAAATTTTTAGACTCTTCCGTCGTCGGGTTTTGGTGTACGTATCAGTGTGATTCTGGGGAGATGAGTTGTGGGGTAGCATGGCTAACTAGGTTTTGATAACAGGTCCATTGCTGTGCAGACTATGACTAGTCTGACTGGTGTCAACGTGATCCAGGTACGTTCTGCTGTGCCTTGATGCAGTCCCGACTCCTCCTTCCGAAATGCGTATTCTAACCTTCATCCCCACAGTACTATCAAAGTGAGCCTCGCCTCGTGCAGATCTTCGACAACCAACACTCCCACCCAAAGCATCTGTAACTAATCTGACCCGCAGCAATCCTGTACAAATCCCTCGGCATTGGCTCACACCAGATTCTCGCCCTTGCCGCCGTCTACGGCACCATCGCCTTCTTTTCAAACGCTATCACCACAAGGTTTATGACGGACCAGTGGGGCCGCCGCAAGTACGTGACCTGACCCCCCCCGCGTCGATGTGGAGCATGAAGCAGGTGAAGATCAATCATTGCTCGGTACTCGAGACTGACGAATGTATAGAATGATTATCACTGGATTGGCGGGCATCGTGCTTATCGAGATCTACGCTGCTGTCATGCAGCGCGAGTTCCAGAATACTGATAATCGGGTTGGCAAGGGCTTTGCTATTCTGGGCATTTATCTTTTCGTCGTGTGTTACTGTAAGTGGATCAGCGTGATGATTGCCCGCAGTGGAGTTGGCCTTGGTCTGGGGAAAGGGTCTCTTGGAACGAGGTAGGTAGATGGATTGTTAACGTCCTGGGTTTTCATCTAGATGGTTTCCTCAACAGCACAACCTGGCTCTATGGTGCAGAGGTCCTACCCATCGCGCTGCGGAGCAAAGTGATGGGTCTGGCGGCAGCCTCACACTTTATCGTCAATGTTGCCAGTAAGAGCCCCGTCGCCATTCAGGCTGATTTCACATTGCTATGATCACGATCGCTCATACAAGTTCCAAATAATAGTCACCGAGGCTGGACCCAGCGCATTCGCCAATATCCACGAGAACTACTACTACGTCTTCGTAGTGTGCTCCGCCTTTTTCCTTGTTATCGCATACTTTTTCTTCCCGTACGTACTCCCAACGCCACATTTTCCTTACTCCAAGCACCATCTGACGCATTCATGCAGCGAGACCAAGCAAAAGACTCTCGAAGAAGTCGCTGCTTCGTTCGGCGACCGGGTTGTCCTGGCCGATGAGGCTCCTAAGCGAGTCTCTGTCACCGGAAAAGCTGACCACGTCGAATCGGCGGACCCGTCTGCTTCAGCGTCTGCCTCAGCCTGAACTGCAAAAGTTCCTTCCCTTTGAAGCAAGCATGCCGAGAACATCTCATCTTGGCGGGTATATGTATACGCAATCGTGGCAAGACTGTGTCAGCCCCCAGGGCCCAGCGTTCTTGGTTTCAGGATAGATCAGATACTTTATCTACAAAGCACACCTGAAGATCTGAGATCCACATTTGAATTCGGAGCGAGCTTCCTCTTAAGCAGATAGATGCGGTTTTTGCTAAAATTGTACGTCTCGGTCTATTGTACACCGACACTACTGGTAGTTCGTAGAAGTGCCTGTCAAGATGACACCTTCCTAAATAAGTCGTTGTACCCTGTTCCCGCCCCGATCCACCTAGGGCCCAACCATACGGATCGGACCCGTCACGCTGGGCTCCCCCCAGCGTGCCAGGCTCCACGCGGGCGGGCCACTTTGATATCAGATTTCCGAGTCCCATGGTACCTAATGAGTTGTTGATCATCGTCATATTTTGAGAGATTCTGTGAGAAATCCAGAGTCCTGGGTTCACATTTAGGCGATTGCCGATCTCACACGCTCTACCTGAGTGTCAGGTATAGATTGGAGTATGCCGGCGAATGACAAGGGGAGGGCTGCTGGTTTTCTGGCTGGCACAAAAGAACATAGTATACGATCTAGTATGTTGGTGTTTCATTAAGATCCGACCGCCTCTGCTCTACCGCCTAGTCTTCCCCTCCCAGCAAGAACTTTGTTTGTATCGCGTCAAAAAATAATTAAATATCGTTTCCTGAATATGAACTATGTAAATTATAACTATAGATTAAGCTCTGTTTACCAGCTCACCAAATCAAATATCAATGTATGAAGCAGAGAATAGAGAACTCTTTTGAGCGGCTGAATGTTATGTCATCATTAAGGTGGTCGGAAAGTAATGGAACACCACTGTAGCCACCACGCGGAATTTTGTGAAAAGTTAAGAATCTAGACCAAACTTTATGATGGATGTTAGTACGGAGTAGTCATGCTTTGGATGATAACTAGTTAGCTCCCCACTTAGGTCAAGCGACGTTATGTGGGCTGCCCGGAAAGATATCTCCAAAGATCTTTCCAAAGATTCTTGCACTCATGATGGCTTAGCCAGATTTAGTTCTGTCAGGGCAGAGATCCAAGGCCCCTTAGGGTACACGCGGGGAATCTAGGGGTGGCAGCAGCAGCCTTATCCGTGTAATAACTGCCGACCATCCAAGCCGTGGGACATGACTTCACGGTCATCCGATGCAGGGTGCACCTTCCGAAGGAAGAAGCAAAGACATAATAAGTTCGCTAGAAATCAATAAATAGTGCGCAAGAAGTAAATTAATTCAAAACTCAATCGCCACGCGAGCATCCCTGATCGTGGTCGATCGAGTCGCGCATGCGTTGGTCGTGTCCCAAGGGAATGGTAAGAAGAAGCCTCAGAAGCTAGGAGGGAGAGTCATGCCTGATTTGGTGATGCTAGTCGGTCTAAATTGTTCGTAACTATGTGCATTCAATGCACGTCTGTGGTTAAGCCCCACAGATCTATACTTCTATAGTCTACGATACTGCTAAAGTTTCATTGTCGGTTCATCCTAGCCAACCCCTTTCCCACTCCTAAGATCCCCGTGTTGTGGGAATAATGCCGTGCACCGTGCAGGGGCCGATCGACCGGGGAGGACACTATTTGTCACCGTGCATGCTGCAGCGCAGACTATGAAGCTCCTTCGAACTGTAAGTCTGTAAATCCTCTCAAATTTTGATCTGGCGGCTTGGCAGAGGTGGTCGGCTAGCGGAGATCCTCGAGATATCCGGGCCCGCTGGTACACGCGACAATTAAGTTACATGACTACCGTACTACATATGCACAGCCTATCTCCTAATTATTACCCACTCAATTAGAGACTGGATAACATTTCCCCCGCGACTTGACCTCTCATGCATAAACACCCCCTTACCCGCTGGCAGATCCTTCCCCTCGCTTCTGAGAATGTATTTCAACCCCAGGACCCATGGACGCTGATCAATTCCCAGAGGTTGATGTGAATCTCTGTCCTTCTTGCGAACACAAGGTCCGAGCACCGGCTTTCACCCCTGATCACCAGCCGATGCAGTTGCATTCCGCACATTCCGCGCCTTAAAATTCGTTATTGTTACATCACTACGTCCAAGACTCCATACTCGAGGAGCCGCGCGCCATGTGGAAATTTAGGGCTGCGCTTTGCGCGGAGATTGTCCGCGTACCGCCCTGCTGGGATTCCCGTATTTTCCACTTGCCCTTGCTTTGGGGGGATCAATGGTAGATTGTTTCAGGTCGGGATCGACGACTAGGTTCCGGCGAGGTCCAGTCCACACCGTGACTGCCACTACTGCAGTAAATTGAACGGATAGACCTGCCAGCGAAGAGTGATTCCGATCTGTCGAGTCTGAATACTCGGGGACATCGGAATGATCTCCGATTTTGGCAGTTGCTTCCACTGATTTGTAGGTTGTTATTTCCGTTGTATTATTTTGCTTTGGAAACTTGTGTCTCTATCCTCCTGCCCATACTTCGTATTGCAGTTTGGTATTTGTGGAATTGTGGAACCGCGATGTCAACCATGGCAGGTGCCGCCCGATGTGGAAATCTGTTGACTCGATTCTACTACGTATACTCAGGAATTGAGATGACCCGATCGGATTGCCCGCGAACAATCATTTTAATATCAGCGACCCCATGCCCTTAACGGAGTGTTCCACGTAAGTAAGCTCTGATATGATTCGACCATCAATTACCCTAGGGTCGGCGATCCTAAAATTTGATACTCTACATAGAATCCCCGTACTTTCTTTTCCTCTCTGGCCACCACTGTCTAACTCCAGCTACCGTGTAGTTTGCCGTCCAGCCGTGTCGTCCTCCTATTGGACATAGCTGCAGTGCCTAATCCCAGGGACTCGGTACGACGACAGGCAGTGACGTTTCTGGGGAACTGGGAACCTGCACGAAGAGAAAAAAAAAATTCATCCGAGCCTATGCTGGCCCTGGAACTTGAGAATAGCCTTGTGATTCCTCCACTAGGTCATTAGTTCACGCTAGTCGGAAAAGACAAAAAAAATTAGAAAACGTTGACGCTGTGGCGTTCTCCAAGTGGCTTAGCATGTACTTAGCCTAATTCATCCTAGCCGCGATGCATCACGATTCGTATCAACCAACTAGATATCGTCTCTTGTTGCTTGGACCTCTTATTCAGTGGCAAAACGCGCACCCTCGAGAAAAACCCTGCAACGGAATCGCTGACAGTTTGCATCATCGTAAAGAGAGTACTCCGTACTGTAGTCGCACCATTCCGTCCGTCTTGGCAACGCTGCAAGCCCGATCTCACCGTTTCGGAATCCTTTTGATCTCCCTCTTGCCGTTCTCCCGAACTTCACAGCCGAACTTCACAGCCGAGCTCACCGAGAATTAATCGTTCATGCTGCATTCTCATCCTATCATGCCCTCCTAGGGCGCACGTACTGGACTCCTCGCATTTCATGTCGCAGCCCATCCCCTCTTTCGGGATGAGATTCGGAGTTCCGTGTCTATCACATCGAGCACATCAAAGGGTCTGCCAGCCACCGTGCTTCCTGCCTCCACGGTAGAAGACGGTCAGAGCGGGTCCCTTGCCAGAGTGCCATATCCTAGGTCTAGGTTCCATCCATCGCGATGGAACATCATTATTATTGATCTGCTCGTTCTGCCTGTCAGGATTGTTAGTACCCTATTCTGCTTAGCGTGCCTGGTGGGTATTCTTCGGAAGTTGCCCTATGACTCCCCTTACAGGTCAATGACCCAGCCACGGGCTGGCACATAGTTTAATCAATCCGCACTGCAGAGGGTAAGCGACGGTCGGCAGCTGGGAGGCTTACTTGGCCTAGCAAAACTAAATAACTCAACGGAAAAACCTTGATTCCAGGTTCGGATGCAACGGGTCCCACAAGGACCTTCTAGGGCTTCTAGAAATGTTCCACGCCCCACTTGGCGTCGGGCGCTCCGCGCTATTGTCCAAAGTTTTTCTCCATACTGGACTACTGGAATGTCTGCAGTTTTTCTGGAATTTCCTGTGCCTGCATGGGTGTTTTTTTACCACATTGAGATCATTTCTTATATATTCGGCAATTCTTTTTTCCTACCACGGCATATTGAATACCGAGAGGCTGTCTCTCGTTACCCTATTCAATTGCTAAACTGCCAAGAAGGGGGCGCAAAACGGGAGTGCGTGTCGTTCAGCTTTGCTGCGCTAATCCGAAAAGTTCGCACGTTGCCTCCTGGCGGGGACCAAGTCTTCGGGAGGCGACCCTGGAAATTCATTTTATGACCATTTTTTTGTAATTATGAATTGTGAGGCCTGTGCGGATCAATTTTGGTCATGTCCCTTGAATCCTTGACCGAATACATGACGCATGGCTGTCATTCCCCAGTCGTCTCGCCTTTCATGACGGAAACTTTAAAGCTTCTATTCTTTTCCTCCTTCTTCCCCCCACCTGCCAGGTCCATGGTGGATTGGGAACAGAATTTTTCTCTATATCTTCAGATCCCGACCCAGATCCAGATCACTAGATTCCACTTTCTAAATCTAGACCCAGTGGATGGGTAAAGTGGGCACGTCAGAACTGGAGCATTACGAACAGCCACCGGTCCACCCGGCCCATTGCCGTCGCTTATTGAACCTCAAGTGTTGTTGTTGATCGTGAACTCTCTCGTCTGTGCATCTCAACTCTAAAGGCGTCGTTCACAAAAAATTTGCATCCAAGCAAATACAGCCTTTGCAGACAACATAGGCCGTCTAAGCCCCGTCATGACTGCTTCATCCCGGTCCTCGGGGAAACGTCTCCCCATCAGCTGTCAAGCATGTCGCACACGAAAGATCCGCTGCTCAAGAGATGGCCGACCCTGCCAGACTTGTGTGCGCCGTGGTCTCGGTGCCGAGGACTGCATCTACCTCGGCCAACCTCGACTCGCTTCAGATCAATCCTCCACAGCGGACCCAACGGTCCAAAAAGAATTACTCGCACGCATCCGCAATCTCGAGGGCCTGCTACAAAAACAGGTCCACTCACAGGCGGGGACCCCCGCCGGTGCGACATCGCCGTTGGGTGCCTCCAGTGCCACGGGGAGCTTCTCTGAATCCGAGCTAGGCGCTTCCCTGGAGGCGTGGGGGAGTCCGTTGCTGGGCAATGTTGGTACCCTTCACACGTCGCCCTCGGGTCATGTGCGGTACGTCCCCCTTGCCTCGCAGTGGGAGTCGGTCGTTGCGAAGAGTCCCGCTGCGGAGTGTTTGCGGAGCTCGGATGCGGACATCGCGGACGATGATGATCTGCAGATTCCACTTGCGCGTAATGGGAGTATCTCTAGGGCCGAGCTGCTGGCCCTGCTCCCGCCGGGACGATATTGTGATACCCTTAAAGAAGTTTATTTTCGAGTGTTCTCACCCGTATGTTTCTCCACCAGTTTGATCTAGAGATAGAGAGTATTCGGTTGGCTTGGATGATCACTGACATTTGTTTTAGGTCTTCCACATTCTCCATGACTTGACATTCGAAGCCGAATATCAACAGTTCTGTCATGACCCCGGCAGTGTATCAACGGCCTGGCTGGCCCTGCTCTTCGCTATCCTGGCGATCGCAGTTAGTGCTTTGAACGACGACGACCCCCTTCTCGCTGACCTCGGGCGGGAAAGGACAGTGAGCCGTAATATCAAAGTGCTTTCAGCGCGATATCGATCTGCAGCACTCCGCTGCTTGGCCGCAGACAGTGTCATGACTCGGCACTCCATCAACTCGCTCCAAGCTCTCGTCCTCATCAGCTATGCCCGACTACACCGTGGTCTTCCATTCTGGACCCTTCTCGGTTTCACCAACCACGTTGCTATCTCAATGGGCTGCCACATTGATCCCGAACGGTTCAGTTTAGGTCCCATCGAGCGCGAAGAGCGCCGCCGTGTCTGGGCCGGTCTGATGATGCTCTACACTATTCAAAATACCTCCTTTGGTAGTCTAGATCAAACACAACTCTCACAGGACGTGAAGCCACCCGCAGACGTTGACGATGTTGACCTTTTGACTGCTCCATCAATTTCTCTTACCTCAGATCCATCCTCCCCGATCGTCACTCGCCCTACGCAAATGACCTTCCTCCTTCTCACATCCCGTCTCTACAAGGTCTCCAATCGCATCTGCGAATCCATCTTCACATACCCGCAATCCCGCTTCTCAACTTCTCAACTCGAATCGGAAGTCCTAGCTATCCGTGAGCTCTGTGACGCGAGGTATAATCTCGACACGGCGCGCGACCCACTCCCTGTTCACCATCAGGCAAACCTGAACATTCTCTACGCTCATATCCACCAATCGCTCCTGCTCCTACTACGACCCAGTCTCTGCCAGTTCCTGCAAGGCGAGATCACATCCGAGACGTGCGAGGCTCGTGGGAAATGCATGGCATCCGCCAAGGCCTCGCTATCCATCTTCCAGTCCCTCCTCGAGAACCCACAATTTGCGCCTTATAAGTGGTATACCAGCGGGCTGGGTAGCTTTCATGCCTTCCATGCGGCGGTGGTACTGGCCGTTGGCTTGATGAACCCGGCGAACCAGGCTGAATTCGACGAGACAAAGGAGATACTCAGCAAAGCCCTGGATATGTTTGCCTCGTTATCCGTGCGAAGTATTTTCTGCAGTAAAGCCATGCCCATTGTCCGGCAGATTATGTACGTCTTACATTTCCCCATCCTCTCACCATGACCCCCATAAGAACTGTATTAACCCACTCACCAGCGACGTAACCTCAACCCAATACCAACAAACTCAACAACACAAGACCCCGCTGCAATCCCAACTGCAACTCCAGGCCCAAATAAACGCCCAAAATATTACCCAACAACAACCATCCATGCTTACCTCCATGGCACCGACCCTCTCCTCGGGTACCATGCCAGACACGTTCATGCTCGGACACTCGCATACCCACTCACAGGCGAACTCGCCCGTGCCCACGATTGCGTCTTCATCCAGTGATCCAAGTATGCAATCTAGTTTTGGATTGCATTTGCATCCGCAGAATTGGATGGGGCCGACATCTGTGCCGTGGGATACACTTGGTGCGTCAATGGGGCAGTTCAAATTCGAGTCGGATGTTGTGTAGGGCTGTTTTCGGAGATTTTGTTTTCCTTGCTCTACTATTCACTTCTACCTCGTCCGACTTTTGATTGGTGACTCATTTGGACTCGGCGGCATGGGGGGTTGCTTTTGGTTCTGGGGACACCCACAAGCTTTTGGGACTTGGGCGGGCTTTTCTGGATTGGAGTGGATGGGCGGTTGGCTTTTTCGTTTCGGGTTGGAATTTCTTTTTATTTCTGCTCAATTGGGCTTTTTACGAGATCATGACCTGGGGAATGGGGGTTTATTGCAATTTTATTTTATCATATTTTTGATGAAGATTCCGCTACATGTCTCTGGTAATCTTTGTCTCTAACATCGCAAGGTGTTTTTTGTAGTGTATACACTAGTTGAA
This sequence comes from Penicillium brasilianum, assembly GCA_001048715.1. Classification (NCBI taxonomy): domain Eukaryota; kingdom Fungi; phylum Ascomycota; class Eurotiomycetes; order Eurotiales; family Aspergillaceae; genus Penicillium; species Penicillium brasilianum. The sequence goes on along the minus strand of CDHK01000009.1, from coordinate 1,103,145 downwards.
CAGAGTCCGCAAAGGATTAAATTGATCAATGCTGGTAATCTCACTAAATAAACCAAACTCTCTTTAAATTTTTAATACTGCTAGGTTGCTTGGATTTGGTCGTGCTCATTATATGTGCCGATGACACGTGGGTTTTGCAATATATTGAAACATTTACGAGATTCGTCGTATGGAGCTCGACACTTTCGTATGTTGAGTGAACAACAGCAAGCCAAGTCCCAATCAAGTTGGATTGAAGCAGCACGCGTGCCGATCGGTGCCATTAAGGTCCAAGGCTGCACGGCATCTTCCGCCTTCATCAAACCAGAGATGCTAAGAAGATCAGAGTATTGCGAGATCCCGCCCTGACACTCCAACCGAGGGGCAATGTTGCATGATCGACACTTTCCAGCGAGATCCGGAATGATATCTATTTCCCCTCCAAGCAGAGTCAAACTCAATCTTGGCATGTCCCACCGACAAGGCCAATGTGGACTGCCAAGATCCACCAGAAAAATTTAGCATCAAGGCATCGACCACCACTGACCCTCTTCTCCGCCTACTCGTGCAGGATGCGCGTGCTATGATTTGCGTCGGACACCGGCAGGGCATCCTTCGTCATGGCCTACGCCGGCGCCCAGCGCCAAGGCTTAGCGGCTTTGCACCCCCCACTATCTTCATGGTGGATGGACATCTGCATTCTGGAGGGGCCGTCTCATATTGTTTATGCAGCAGTGTGCCTGTCAATCCTCGCGAATCACGCGTTTCGATCGAAGGGGCACGTAGATTGTCACCAATCGGATAGTTTACGTTTCTATCGGTTGCGTCCTTACTGGGCAGCTCTTGAGAGCTCTAGCCTTGCACTGGTCGCACCGGTTGATGGACCCCGCAGTGCGAGACTGCGGGATATCTCTGTGATGTTCTGTCTTGCCGTGCGATACTACCACGAGATGATGGGCTTTGAATATACACGTGGGACCAAGCGATGACGAGTTGGCTCTTCTTGTCGGTGCGGAGGCCGCCGTTGCGAAAAAGGTGCTAGGATTGCGATGGCTATAAGAAGCAAGGGGGTTTCCTGGAAAATATCAAGTCCTCAAGGTTTTGCTCAGCTCTTGACTTCAATCAATCCAACATCCCAGACTCAAGATGCATCCCAGCGCCCTCCTTGGCCTCATGGCCTTTGCAGCTGCCGTGACTGCTGCCCCTTCAAAGCATCACTCCCAAGCCCATTCGAGCACTTCAGTCCAGAATCTGAAGAACCATATCAAGAATGTGGTCATTCTAGAGCTGGAAAATCGTTCCCTGGATAACCTCCTCGGTGGTCAGACTATCAAGGGCCTCGAGAACCCTATCAACAACGGCCCTTACAGCAACCCATATAACCTGACCGACGCTTCTCAGGGCAAAGTCTACAGTGCTGCCAAGGACTTTGATTCTATCCTGAATGACCCGGATCATTCCGTTACTGGCAACAACATCGAATTTTATGGCACTTTCGTCCCCGATAATGCTGCCATTGCCAGTGGCAAACTGACTCCTACCCAACAGGGTTTCGTGCACGAGCAGCTGCGCCGTTATAGTGCTAGTGTGAACAAGACTTCGCTCGCCAAGCAGGTCTTGAACTACTACACCGAGGATGAGGTGCCCGTTTTGACCTCGCTGGTGCAGAACTATCTGACATTTAACCACTGGCACTCCGACCACCCTGGCGTAAGATAGCACAATGCCAGCATCGTATGGTATATACAAGCTAACAATCGTCCAGCCCACCAACCCCAACCGAGCATACGTGCTCTCTGGAACCTCCGCCGGTCATGGTACCAACGACGACGCCTTTGACTCCGATGTCCATGGCCTGACCCAGCGCTCCATCTTCCAGCAGCTGTCCGAAACCAACCACACCTGGAAGAACTACTACACCAACACTGACATGGTTGACGCCTTCTTTTTCGACTGGACCTTCACCTCTGGCAACACCGACAAAGCCGTGCCACTGTCCACCTTCTACGCTGACGCCAAAGCCGGCACTCTCCCCGAATTCAGCTTCATCGACCCATCCTGCTGCGGCACCGGCACCAACTCAATGCACCCAACTGGCCTCATCTCCGATGGTGAAACATTTATCAAAAACGTCTACGATGCGCTCCGCGCTTCACCCCAGTGGAACCAAACCCTCTTCATCCTGACCTTTGACGAGACTGGCGGTTTCCACGACCACGTGCCCCCACCCCTTGCTACACGCCCAGACAACTTGACTTACACCGAGACTGCGCCTAACGGCGAGAAGTACACGTTTTCGTTCAACCGCCTCGGTGGGCGTATCCCGACGCTGTTGATTTCGCCGTGGGTGAGCAAGGGCGTTGTCGAGCAGAAGGGTACCAACTCGGATGGACAGACTGTGTCGTACTCTGCTTCTTCTATTCTGCGGACTTTGGGGTATTTGTGGGACTTTGAGCCGTTTACGCCTCGTGTTGCTTCCTCGGCTTCGTTTGAGCATTTGATTACGAATGTCAAGCGCAGTGATACTCCTGTGACTTTGCCCGAGCCTCCGTCTTTCAAGGCCAAGGCGTAAAAAGACGTTGAATCTTGCCATGCTGGCTTTGAATCTCACGATATGATGTGGTCATGATTGTGGTGATTAAACTTCTCTTCGACTGACTGGTACATTAAGCCATGCCAGTGAATGCAATAACGCTGTCATTTAGCGTCAGCGACATAGATTCATACCAATTTCCCATACAAATTAACAAGCTGCTCTCGATCCATGTTGGTTGCCCTTATGTTGCATTACGGTGAAATAGTAAAAGTCAAAAGGAAAGCCAAGATCTAGCTTACATGCCATTATCAAATTCCTTGAGATAGCTACCCTCTCTGAGGCACCTTTGGGGCCTACCTCTCTCGACCTTTGTTTCCTGTGTAGTTTGTACAGTCACCTTCTTATATGGCCTTTTATGTATAAATGAATCGATATCAACCATACATGACTACCAGTTCTATGTAGTGACAATTTCAACTCCAGAGACCGGCATTTATTGTCTCGACCGCCATATTCTCGTGACCCTAACTCTAGCGCTAGGAAACAAAAAGCAGTCTTCTGTGGAGAAGTTAAGCTCGTTGCTGTGCGAGTTGATACACGTGATACCAGGCATGACGCAGTGTTGGCGAATGGTAAAAGAGCCGTAGCCAGCTGCTTACCATCACAACATTAAATGGAGTTAAGGAGATTTTCTAGTTATCATAAATAGTGTTATATAAGCAAGTAGAGTATACAGAGGCGTTTGAGTGAACAATCATCAAGGAACTCGGCAAATTGACTCTCCGTAGCCTTCCTTTTCTTGGGAAGAGATCTTGATACGCCTTGATGCTCCCAAGTAATTTGGGAGTAAAAAAATTCTAATAATAGTACGTTTGCTAGCCGGTTGCTCCGGCCGTTAAGGAACCGCCATTGCAAGCACCTATGTGGTTGGCAGATACAAGTCTGCCGTTGGCTTAATTTTCGTCGCAATCACAGCGAGCAAGAATATCTGGCGCTATGGGTTTAGCAAACTCGTCACCCTTGAGCCGAGTCAGCCGGCTATCTCCCTGCTATCTCCCTGCTATCATGACGAGCATGTGCCTCACAGTCCCACGGTCCTGTGGTGTTCGTACAACTTCCTGTTCTAGAACTATTTCCGGGAGTGTGCGGCTCAATCTAGCTTCTGGACTCTGGAATTGCATTAATAGAAAGAGCTGCACATGATCGATGGCTATGGCTACATCATCGTTTTACACAGAGACTGTTGTCAAATTGCTATCGATAAGTCCGCTTGATCTCAGTTGCTCCCCAATGGGCTCGTGCCATTCAGTTTACTGTTAACTTGCTCCAATAAGTTCCTACCAAGTTGAGCATTGCCCAGAAGTACTATCGCTATTTCAGACCTAATTGATCGTTCAATTATTATGCCGGAATGTGAATAATCATTGAAAAGTGCATATGAACAAAATACTCCTCATTATTGCGATCACGAGTAGCACCGTCCGTACACCCAAGGAGCTGGTCCCTTCCCGACCTGGTAATAACCGTAGGCTCACAAAAAAAAGGGAAGATGCTATTATGACAATCCATAATCTTTTGACTATGCACAGAATTTCAGGAATTATGTCTCAATTCAAAGAGTAGGCAACAGACCCAATTAGAAATTAATGGAGTGTGTTTCGGATCTGAAATCAAAGTGACACATCATCAATTTAAGCTCGATGAGCTCATGAAGGGTACTAGCATGATCAAGTTCGCGTCCAAAACCACAATGCTGTTTTCATTCCAATCTCAAACATCATCAAAGACAGGATTGTCGACATTGGTACACCTACATCATGAGCCACGAGAAGAGGCCCACCAATGCCAAGGCAGCGACATCACCGGCAACGCGCATGGTATTAGCCGCATTGGTTGTGGCTGTGGTAGCACTTGTCTGGCTTGCAGATTCAGTAGAAGTAGCCGTAGTCATGCCAGCAGTTGTGCCAGCAGAAGTAGCCGCGGTCGTGCCAGAAGCTGAGCTGCTAGTGCTTGAGCTGCTAGCAGGACCGATGACACCACCGAAGATGTTTGCTGGTACGGTCGAGTCTTTGGCATTTGCTGCTGCTGCCTTGAACGAAGCTAGAGTGTCCTGTCCGCCAGAACTGCAGCAAAATGAGCTTCAGTCGACAGCTTCGGGATGAACCAAGGTAGTTGTGTTTACTTACGGAGGATTGATGACTCCGACCATGCCTGCCTGGCAGTGTCCTACCACACCACAGTAGTACCAAATGGGGTCGGTGTTATTGACGGTTACGGTAAAGACAGTTTTCTACTGATGTTAGAACCCTACTTCTGGCCTGTCAAGACTAGAATATCTTACTGATTCTTTGGATGTCTGGAAGAATCCACTGAAGAAGCCTCCACTGCTACTTGGCTGGCAAGGGTTGTCGAAGGATGCTTCGACAACTGAATGTTCCGGTGGGTAGAAGTGGAACTCGACTTTGTCACCAGGGGAAACGGTCAGGGAAGCTGGATTGAAGGTGAGGCCATCCTCGCCAACATCAACGGTGTGAATGCTACTAGCAGCTGAGCTGGTAGAAGTGGTGGACGATGAGGTAGTTGTGGTAGCGGCTTGGACTTGGTTTCCATACTGGGCATGGATCAAGGTAAGTGAAGAGAACAGGACGATACTGCTAAGAGGGCTCATCATGGCTGCGAGTTTGGCGAAGTACGCTTTTTGGTTATGGAAAACGGAAATATAGCTTCCTATGCATCCTATTTATGGTCGCACGTTTATACTTAGAACTTTCACCTCTATCCATGGGATATGAGTTCCATCTTCGGTCTGGATGCTTCTTTACGATAACGACAACTCTAAAAGCTGTAGACCACGCGACTGAAGCCACTGATGCGTAGCAAACACGGAGTGGCTTCCACGCAATGACAAGGTACTGTATAGTCGAGCCATGGTTAGTCAATTGATTATCATGCCAAACCCTATTGAGCTTGACCAAACCTGATATGGCAGGTCGAGTAATTTATTTACAGCATAGCCACAAATTCGATCCCGCAGTTTCATTTCCCACGAACGAACCTGAAGCTTTCTAAAATTCCAAATGGCCAAATTAGGTTAATGGGCCCAAAGCTTAACCCCGGAGGATCCAGTGGACCCTTATTCCTCGAAGACCGGGCCACTCACAGCTTGCGCCCCAAAACTAATCAGATTAATTCCAACGGATCAGATGAAGATACATTTGTAATCAGAGAATCAGCTGACGGATAACTAACCGCACAGCTGCTATTATTCAGGCCATCTACCCGTAATGCCTACTAACTTCAAGCGGTTACAAGCTGTTCCCAATCATGAGGCGCAGCGCGAGCTTTGTCAACCAAAGTTTATTCAGAGTTTCAAGGTCGAACGGGTCAAAGAGGATCGCCCACCGGAACCACCAAAGTTAGAGATGATTTCTTCGACCCTGCTCAATGCGGCAGTTCGCAGATTGCTTCTTTAAGACTGGCTCGAGCCCCGGGCTGTGCTTTCACCTCGGTCGCAGACTGGCAGCAACAAAGCTCCAACACCCCCAGCGCCAAGTGTCAGACTGACTGATAACAATGAATACGAAAACGACGTGGTCCATCTTATTATTAGGAAAACCCCTTGAAAGGCGCGCCCCTTCTTTGACAGCCAGATAGGGTGCCTGACCCGCGCTTACACGAGAACGAAAGAATAAAAAAAAAAAACTCAATGATTGATGGTTATTTGGATGATCAGCGCTTTTCCTGATGACACCATCTTCGTCCAAGGTCATTCTCCGCTTCGCTAGACTGTATTTACATTCGTGAGCACCCCCGCGCCCTGCTCGTATTTCCATGCGCTCCTTCCGCAGCATGGCTGTATTATACCTCTGCTGGCTGGCTTGGGCTGCGTCCAGCCTTGCCCAACTTCAGAGCTTTCACCCCAGTGGACACGATGATCTTACCTACAGCATCAATGTCCCTCAAAGCACCTCGCAGTCTGGCGCGGGATCGATATACTTTCAACTAAACTCTACGCGAAACGTACGATGGTTCGCCCTCGGCCAGGGGACTCGCATGGTGGGCGCAAATATCTTCGTCGTCTACCCCAATGGTGACAATGTGACGGTTTCCCCTCGTCTTGGGATGGGTGAAATCCAACCGCTTTACAATAGCGATGCTCATGTCTCGCTGCTGGAGGGAAGTGGGTTCTCCAATGGCGCGATAACTGCCAATATCCGTTGCGACAGCTGTATGAATTGGACCGGGGGAAGCGAAGACCTGACCAGCGCCTCGAGTTCCTGGCTCTGGGCCGTGAAGTACGGATCGCCGCTGGATTCTAGCGATGTCTCTGCGGAACTCACGCAACATGATGACTCGGGTGTGGTGAATATTGATCTAGTGAAAGCGACGGGTGGGAGTTCGGACAACCCATTCTTTGATACATCCAAATCCTCCACACCTACGACGGTCATCACGGCGACTGCCCAGAATCCCAACACCGTTTTCAATCAGAAAAGAACGGCGCATGCAGTGATGATGATCATCGCGTTCGTGATCATGTTTCCCTGTTTCGCTCTCACGATCCAAATCTTCCCCTCGTCCCGGACGGCGACCGTTCACGGGTTGCTTCAACTTCTCACTCTGATTGTTGTTCTCGTCGGGCTTGGGCTTGGGGTGTCTATGGCCAAAGAGCTCAACTTACTGACCAACCATCACCCCATTATTGGTCTCGTCGTCGTCTCAAGTCTTACTCTTTTCCAACCGATCATGGGCCTGTTGCAGCATCGCTTCTACCGCAAGACTCGAAGCAAGGGCATCTTTGCTTATGTGCACCGCTGGTTTGGACGAACGATGATCGTTTTGGGAATTATCAATGCGGGACTTGGGTTCCAGTTGGCGAGAGGTCCCAAAGGAGCCGTTATCGCGTATAGCGTTGTGGCGGGAGTGTTGGGATTATTTTATTGTGCCGTGGTCGTATGGGTGCAATGGGGTCGGAAACGCAGTCGGTGATTCGGATGAAGTGGGAGCCACGACCCCTGTGGGAAGGGGGGACGTCTTGTGATTATCCAGAGTGATTTTTGCTTTTTCCACAAGATGTGATTGAACTGTTCAAGGGGCCCCATGGTACCGTGCTTAAATGTCGTTTTCAGGAGATTCCTCTTGGAATTGGCGATCTGATGGAATTTAAACAGGTCGACGTGTTACATATCTTCTATTGAAATTGTCACTTATGACTATAGATTCAACTCAAAAGAACATTCGCAGTGTCATATATCACCGTAGACGTTTGCTTGTAAGCATCAATCTCTGCGATGACCTCAGAGCTAGTGATTGTAACATGAGCAGAAATGTGGCTGGGATGGTTGCTTCTTACGGATCGTCCTCGCTCACCTCAAATTCTACAGCTTATGTAGAAAATATCCATATTTAGCTTGTCTAGTATTTGGACAGATATCAAAGAATGATATTTTTTTTCCTTCCTGTCAGAGGCGTCATGGGTGTTCGAAGGTGTGCTGCAAGGCCATCCACCGCTTGGGGTTCCTACGGTGCTCTCTAACGGGCTCATTTTCCAAGTCGATTACCTCTGGTTCTGGGATCTTGTAATTATCCGAGGGGCCAGGGTTGGGGCCGGCGCCACTTAGAGCCTCAACAATGGAGTACCTTGGGATAACGACCGGAGTGGATGAAGTACGTTCATCGTCATCATCATCACCATTATCGACTTGTGACATCCGAGAATCTTCAGTAGATAGAGAGGAGGCTCTAGTCTGCATCGGCATGGATTAACTCCTGATTGCCCCCCCTTGCCTTGTACAGCCCAGCCTTGCACTGCCAGTAATGTGTAACACGGCAGATGTGTAGCGAGCTACAACCAACGGTAGTTTAAAACCCATCGAGTCGCATTAGAACAGACACCTCATTCCTCGAGTAGCCGTTTGTATCACCTAGCATCAATCCATTGCGGCAATAGTCGACCCCGAGGTGACATCATTGAACGTCTTGGCCATGTTTGATCGACCCGTCAAAGTTATGGAGATAATGCCAACCGAGAACCCTATTTCTCTTTGACTATGATAGGATTCTTTCATCGGTTGAGTTTACAATGTTTGCCAGCAGAAGCGACTGGCCATATTGAAATCGACCCGGGTTGAGCAAGCCATTGACGTCATCGGGTCGACCCCACATTGGCACCCGCGTGGACTCGTCGATTCGCACCAGTTTGGCTTAATTACCATCAAAGATTCCTACTATCAGTAGGACCCAACCAGCGCAATTATAACGCGAGTTGTTCACCGAGGTAGTCTTTTATGTACTTTGCTACCATCTCAGGCAAGATGATCCCAGCCTCGTTGCAAGTTCCCCAAGGCCCAACTCAAGGACGGGTTAAGGCGCCCGAGGGTTTAGGCGCAGCGTTTCAGGTATTTATTGCGTCGTCGTCGTTTGAAGGTGTCCTTTGAAGGACGGGCATAGAGGAAGCTCTCATAACCATGAACAAAGAAACGTGGCCCGTGAAGATCATCGGGCAACCGGAATGCGCCTTGGGAAGGTGTAGAGTAGGCAAGGTTGACCGAAGGGCCGCGTATTGGGCGTTGGCCCACCCAACCCCAGTCAGCCCGATTTCCATGGAAAGCCGCTCGGGAAGTCGACAGTCGACCCGTGGACCAACTCTATCAAGCTATCGACGGGTAGTCCAAGAGGTAAACAGAAAGTACCATGCACAGTTCACAATATACAAGTCTGAAGCGGTACTAGCGTAGGTCTGGGGACACTGTAGATGCAGAACTCAGCCACTGCACACCGTCGGTTTGCCACGGTGCAACCCGGGCAAACCAGTTCAAACCTTTTCAAACAAAGTGCCAAACCCACCGATCGAGGGTCGAATGCACCATCCAGACAGCCTTTGGCCCGAAGCTGCAGCCGCAGCGGCAGTCGGTGAATTGAACGAGAGCCTCACGTGGTGCTTCTTTCAAGTGTCGCAGGTGCTTTTTATTTTTGTCCCTTTCACCTCTTCTTCCCTCATCAACCGTCAACCATCAACTTTCAACTCACATATCATCTTCGAATTTCTCTGCCGCCCCATTCTACTCGACAATCAAGTATTGCATTGCACTTCCTCCTCGCTAGTCTCGCCTTTCGCCCAGACTCCCCTTGATTTTGTGCTGCCTGTTGACCTGCAGGCTGAGACCCGCGGGCCTCACTCGGAGAGGCTCCGCTTCGGCTTGGGCTGCCCGACGATTGCCCTACGACTGGAGCTCTGAGATCATCATCATCATCCAGGTCATTCGGTCACTTTGAACCACCCCACCGGGCTTTGGGCCAAGATCCTGAGAGATTCCGAACGGCTCCCTTCCATTCCCTTCTGGAAGCCTTACCAATCGGATCCCACACACGATTCTCCCGTTGCCGAGAAGTTGCAGACGCTAGTCGATCACAGCCTCTGCCTACTCTTTGGCTGTCCGAGACGTGCACACTGCGAGTTGACCAGTTTACCCCACTTCCCTGCGCCCCCCCCTTCCCAAATTTCCTGCATCGCATCTGTCCCGTTTTGCCCCTCCCGGTCTTGCTCCTGGAGCCCCTCCTGTAATCTCACTTTCTTTCCATCTTGTTCATTCCCCCCCTCCATCTGCATCTTTTTTCATCACCATCTCCCCTCACTTCTATTGATCTGCCTCGTCCAGTCCTCACACTCTCACTTGGGTACCATGTCGTACAGCTACCGAGAGCGTGATCGCTTCGAGGAGGACCGACCGGTCACTATCAAGCGTTACGTCATTCCTGCTGAAGAACGAGAAGAACGACGAGAATTTATGATGGGTCGCGACGAACCCTTTGGAGAGCGCGAGCTGGTCATCCGTCGAAAGACAGAGCGAGAAGAGCCCCTGACTATCTCACGGTATGAGCGCGATGTCGAATACGATCCCCCCGCCCGCCGCTTCGAGCGTGAGTACGAGCGTGAGTACTATGAACGTGAGTGACCAGAACCCCACACCTCCTCCCACCACCACCACGCTAGTCAGGAACGCTCGTCATTCGCGAACAGCACGTACTGATCGTGAATCTAGCCCGAACCTCCTACACTAGTCCCCGCGAGTCCGAGTATGACGTTGTTCGTCGCTCGGATGCCGATGAGGACCCGTACTACTATCACCACCACCGCCGAGTTCGCGAGTACGACGACCGTCGCTCGCGCCGTGAATTGAGTCCCGGCGACTCCATTTCCCAAACTAGCCGTCGTCATCATCGCGATCGCGACCGCGAAGACTACAGCAGCGATGATAGCATGGTCTATATCCGCAAAGAGACCCGCGACTACGACGGGGAGCACCACCACCACAAGCGCCACCTTGCCGAGGGTGCTCTAGTCGGTGTCGGTGCTGCTGAGCTACTCCGCAGTCACAGCAAGCGCGAGGGTAAAGAAGTCAGCCATGGCATGAGCCACGCGGTCAAGACGGCCGGTGCTGGTGCCCTCGGTGCCGTTGCGGTCAACGCAGCCGGCCATGTTCGCGACTACTACCGCAGCAAGAGCCGCAGTCGCCATCGCTCTCACTCTTTCGATGATCACCGCTCCCATCGTAGCCGTCGCAGCCGCAGTCGCTCGCACTCCCACACCCGTGGTAAGACGCTGCTGGAAATTGGCGTCGGTGTCGCTGCTTTGGCGGCCGGTGCGGCTGCGCTACGCAGCAAGTCCAAGAATGAGCGCCGCAGCCGATCCCGGACTCGCTCGCGCTCCCGCGCTCGCGCATTGAGCAGTACCCGCTCGGAAAAGGATGGTACCACTGAGGAGACCAAGCGCCGGCAGCACATAGCCGGTGCAGGTCTGGCTGGTGCCGCCGTGGCAGGCCTCGTTGAACATGCTCGCAGCCGTTCGCGCTCGCGCAAGGGAGAGCGCTCCCACAGTCGCTTGCGAAAGGCCCTCCCCATCGTGGGCGCTGGCCTTGCTACTGCAGCAGCTACTGGTTTGTACGAGAAGAAAAAGGCGGAGAAAGACCAAAAGGAACTGGTGCCTCTCGAAGGACGCCGCTCACGATCTCGCAGCCGCAGCCGTGCTCCGTCCGAAGCCTACCCGGATCCAACGCGCGACTCTGCCGGTCTAATCGAGTATGGTGCCGACCCCGTTACAGGAAGCATCCCGGCTGAGCATTACTATGGTCAACCAGCGGGCCATGATGCCTACTACTCCGATGGTGCCCGTCGTCACAGCCGGTCTCGCAGCCGTGGCGGTCGATACAGTGGCAGCTCCGATTCGGACCGTGATGGCCGACGCAGAAGCAAGAAGCACCGTAGCCGTTCTCGTGATCTAGCCTCGGCAGCTCTCGGTGCCACTGGTCTGGGCTATGCAGCACACAAATACTCTCAGCACCGTGATCGCAAGAAGTCGGAGCGGTCGCGTTCACGTTCGAGGACTCGTGAGTCCGTCATGGATCCTTCCCCTTGACCCAACCCGCAGACGGGCTAACATGATGTACGCAGGATATGAGAACGACGCGCACCGCGATCCCTACGAGGAGTCCTACGATCCAGAGCCCTACCCAATCTCCCCGCAGGCTGCTCACCAGCAACCCACAGAGAATTACTATCCAAACAGCAACTACTTCCCCCCACCCCCGGGCTCAACCCCGAACTTGAACGCCACTCCTCAGCCCTACAACCCGGCCGATTACCCGCATCCCCCAGGTGCCGCACCCCCACCGCAGCCTTACAACTACGGCGCCGGCAACCCGGGCCCAGAGACCTACCCAGAGACCTATGCCCCGCGGCCGCGTCGGGCCGATGAGAATGTGAGTGCTCCGTTGAGCTCCACCACCACCCTTCCTACTGAGCAAACCCATGCCCACGATGGTGCGTTCACCGCAACGCCGTCCGGTGCCGTTCCCAGGGACCCATGGCTAACAGCTCCCACCCCAGGTCTAAGCATCGGCCCGCATTCACAACACCCACAGTCCATACCCCGCTCAGAAAACCCATCATCCTCATCACCACTGAAATCCGTCGCCTTTGACTTAAACACGAACACGGATTCCGAGCGGTCTCAAGATCCGGGGTATGAGACCGACGACAGCGACTCGACTATCGACGAGTATACACCAGGCCACCGCGCCAGATCCCACACCCATTCTCACTCCCGGGCACGCTCGTCTTCCGTACCTTCTGCCCATCATCACCATCACCATTCCAATGCTCGTGCCGGCGCGGACGCAAGTTCTAGTTCCTCTGTATCTCGCCACCAGCAACCATCACATCGCCATACTCATTCCCAGTCCCATCATTCTCAAAGATCTCACCCACCGGAATTATCCGATAGTTCAGAATCTACCATCGAACTCCCAGATCGCTTCGATTCAAAGGGTCGTCCACTCCCCCCAATAGAGGATCCATCCGTTGAGTCACTAGGAAGTTATATCAGGAACCTCAAAAGAGTTTTCGCCTAGTCCTGCCACCATGTCCTGATTCTGATAGACTTGGAATTTGACTTTTGGCCATGAGTTCATTGGTACAGACCTTGGACTCTTTAGAATGGCGACATTGAAGACCTTTCGTTTCATTCTTCCATTGATGGATGTCGGGCTCTGGCCTGCTTTGCGTTTTGCCTTTTTAATCTCTGGGTGGTACTTTGATTTTCCTTTTGCTTTGTCTATCTCCCTTTTCCTGATTTTGAAGTCCATGAATTGGATCATGGATGCTTTGATGATGATGCCCTTCGCGTTTTTTCTTTTGAAATTTTGGATGCGTTCCTCTTTACTGGTCTTCAGATCATGATGTTATGCACGCGCCTTATGATGATGATTTATGACTGTATTTCGCTTAAGATAGCTCAATGATTTTCCTTGTATACAACCACTGGCTGACGCGTGTAGCGCTTGAGATAGTACCATTCTCGTAAATATTTCTCCCTCCAGAGCCTTTTATACTGCTGAGCTTAAGACTCCTCCAAGCGGGCCATGCCGTTGTGCAGCTGTTTCTCGATTGCTTAAGTACTGGACATTCCAACATAACCAACTACCTAGATTCTATGGTTCTTCATTTGGGTGCCGAATTGTTCAAACGCCTTTGACTCGTAAGTCTTGATTATTGATCCTCTATTGAGTGACTATCCAGTCTGACAGCTTATAAACCTCCCCAGTCAAACACGCGCGACGAAGCAGCCAGATCAAGCTGATTGCCCCAGTACTCGACACCTTCCACGGCATATTGGTCCGGTATGTACTCGGAGATGTGGAAGAATTTCCGGAGGCACTCCCTCTTCAACACCTTCTCGGATGGAGTCAACGGGACCTGTTCCTCGTTCTGGAGAACCCGCAAGAGGGTAGGCAGCTTGTACGACGGCAGGTTCGTCGCAGCAAGGTCGTCGCGTATCTGCTTCAGGGTAACGCTGTCACCCTCTTGCTTTGTAAGCCGCACAAGAGCGGCTACTAACCCGCCGGCTCCGTGGTCTTTGACTGGAAGGACGTGCGCTTCGGTGATATATGAGAGATCCAGGAGTTGTCTCTCTAGCTCGGGAATGGAGATCGTGTATTCGTGGAAGCGAACAACTATTCTGGTTGGTTACTCTGATGGGGCACATAGGGGATATAGGGAAGAGCGTACAGTCGGATGAAATCCTTCCCTCGAAAAAGTAATCATCACCAACGCGGTGGGCTTGATCGCCCGTTTTGTAGAATCCCTCCTCGTCAAAGGCGGCACGAGTGGCTGCTTCATCGCCAACGTAACTGTCTGTGTAAGTAAATGACTAGGAGATGGAAAGATAGTCTTCTTACTGGGAGAATCTGATTGGGCTTTTGACGAGGATTTCCCCATGGTCACCGTGGGACAGCTTTACCGTTCTCCCTGGGATGACTTTACCGATATAGCCCTGATATATGTTAGCAGGCATTAGAGATGGGGAATAATACCATGCACACACCTGCTCATAGACCGCGCCAGGGGGGTTGATAATAACACCCCCACCCATCTCTGTAATCCCGTAACCGTTGATAATGGGCATACCGGTCAAATCAGCGAAGAAGCGCCAAGTGGACGAACTCAGCATCGAGCCGCTCACAATCACCCGCTCCAGCTTCTTCGCCCCGTCGATATATTCATTCCGTTGTTCAGCGGGCAAATGGCTGATATTCTCCTGGTAGTACTCCTTCAGCCGTCTCAGCATCGTCGGGGATATGGCCATTTCGGTGGCTCTTCCTTCCCTCAGCACTTCCCAGAACCGGGCAGGAGGGGCTTCATTCTTCAGCATATGCAGATTTTCACCGATAAGCACACTGTCGATCAGTCCCGTTCCGCCTATCCAGTGCGGGGGACAGGATGCGAGATAGAGCGTTGCGGGTGTTATATCTTCTTCATAGTGGAACATCTTCCGGGGCAGAACAACGCCCTTGGGTGGCCCGGTTGTGCCGGATGTAAATAGAATCAGGCAGCCAGCCGTTTCTGGAAAGGTCAGTTCCTGGTTGATCTCGAGTTCTGTCGAGCTGGAGATGGTCGCTATCGCGGGATCCGCTCTCGTGATTGGGATCAAAGTCACCCTTTCGCCCTCGTTTCGGGCACGGTCTGTAAAAGTCGTGGCCATTTCTACCGTTCTCTCCTCGGTCAAGATATAAGCTGCCTTGGTCTTTTTCAGAAAGTACAGCGCCTCGTCCGAATTCAGCCCCGTTGCTATCGTAGTTTTAGTAACCATAATTATCAGACTGGTACGATAGACAAAAGACTTACATAGAGGTATACAGATACCCCCCAATGCCACAATGGCGAAAAAGCTGATAATAAAGCTGTATCCACTATAGGCCAGAAATGCCATCGACCTGGCATCCTCGCGCAGACAACCCTGCTCGTCGAATGAAGCACTCGGAAGATGCTCTCGTAGGATCTCCCGCATGTGAAGAACATCATGGATCAAGTCGCTATATCTTGCATCAACACCATATTCATCGTGGAATAACACGCCCGGCGACTGCTTGGCTAGCTTGCGAAGCTGGTTGAAAATGGAGTCATTGGGAAAGCCCAGCTGGGTCTGCATTTTTTTGAGCGTTCTAGCAAGAGTGAGCTATTGAGGAGACTCGAACAGCTCAGTAGCAATTTCTTATAAGGTCCAGGCCGCTTCTTATTGATCACGTGTAGTCCTGTGGTTGTTTCTGGAAATTAGAATTACTTTTCAGCTCTTGTTTGCCAGTGGGTCCAGCCCGATGGGTTTGGTACATGTCATCTTTTCAAAAAAAACACCCCCTGTTAAAATTACCAGAGCAAATCGTCTTGGCTGAATTCTACGGGCTGGGCTCACTGTCAACATTTCTATTCTGCCTTTTCTACGGACTAGCCCGTTCCTCTATTCATTTCCTAGTCAAGTCGACAAAATTCATCACCTTCCTACCCGTCGTACTGCGCATAAATCCGCTAGAGTCAGGCAAGAGCTTGAGCTCAAATAGCTCCTCGTTGCACTCGAATACGTAGAAAAAGGTCTTGATTTCCCGCGTCAACTCCACATCACTGATCTTGCCAGCGCCCGAGTCTCGCAGTAGACGAATCTCAAGCACAACGTTAAGCTCCTGCGTGTCCGCCTCGGGATACCGCCGGATGATCTGGTACTGCAGAATGCCCCAGGACTCGGTCTGGAACAAGCGCTGCACGACTGGGAATTCAAAGTATTCCCCATACCAGTCAAAACTGATGTTCCGGTCACGGCCGTAGACGCGCGCGACACGCAAGTGCGATACATCTTCGGGCGTTAGTTGGGACTGGAGGGATGCGGGGAGGGGTTGAAAGGAGGCAACGTCGCCGCAAATGTAGCGCACAAGAGGGTGACGCAGACGCTGTAGGGAGGTCTGGACCATAAGGCCCTTTTCACCGTCCGGAACGGGCGCAGTTGGTGTATTATCCGTGTGGTCTGGGTCCAGAATGGAGGAGGGGAGAACCTCCAGATGCATAAGACGATCGTCATATAAAAAGTCTTCGTAATTGTGCTGCGATGCGCTCTCGGTCATCTCACTCGTTGAGACACCCCACGGGCCGGCCTCTGCACTGCCAATCACGGAGGAGATGGCGAGATTAGAGAAGACGGATTTCAGGAAGCTGCGTTGTGCGGGTGTCATGGGCTCCGAGGTGTACAGCGCTTTATTGATCTGCGTCTGCAGCGTGTGCTTTTGCGCATCGGGCAGTCCGGCAACGTATTGTGCCAACTGGACCAACTGCCCTGCATCGCCGGCGATAGCGTTGACGCCGAATTGAGTAATCGTCACCACCACCTGCTCGAGGGGCATTTCGTTTCCCGCGCAGAGCACAGTGGCGCCGGAGGCTTCAAACACCTCCGTCATGAGGTCAAGGGCTCTGGGCTGATATTAGCCCATGAAGGATTAAGCACCCCAAGTCAGTTGGAATACACACCGATAGAGATGCCCTACTACGTGCATTGTGCATATCCAGTCCCCGGGACCAAAAACCCCGCAGGACCGCATTAATGAGCCAAACGCAGCGCGCTGCTTACGAGTTTCAATGGAGTCAGTCGCAAAGACCATAGGCGGTCCTCCCGAACCTCCACCCGTTGTGCTGATGTATGTGCCAAGTCGGTAGCCATTGCGCGGGTCTTTATCGAGGGTGAGGCGTGCGATTTGTGAATATCTGGACAGTTCAGTAGGGAATAATGGAGTGGAATGGACGAGATGCAGTACAATTGCTCTTTGTGGGTGAGAGGAAAAGATAACAATTCGCCCTTGCCCGAGTCTCTTGCCTTGGCGAGAACGGAGGGCAGCTCCTCACGAGTAGGAGGATAGACAACGTCAGAGTAGAATGGATGGACACTGGCAATTGCCAGGACATCGGAGAGAGAATAACAATCGGCATCCATTTTGAGCTTTGAACTTTGAAGATGGACACTCACGGTCATGGCCACGGACACTCGGATTTTAGGCCTTGGGGGTTTCAAACTAATCGAACACCACTGTAGGCAGACCCGTCGGCGGTAAGGCGCTAGTAATTTACATATCGAGATCAGCCTTCACAGATCGGGGGGGGGGGGGGTTTGCCACGTCCGTCACGAACCCTCTTGATCTGGCAATGTTCGACAAGATCATTGTAGGATTGTGGATCCCTCTCAGGTCCGTTCCTCATGCAGAACCCGAATGGGACCCCCCTGACAGATGGCTCAATCCATTCATTGATTCCCATAGCATTGCTTTGGCCGCAGAAAATATATCTTGTCTTACCCAAGGAAATGTATTGGAAACCTATCCCAAGTGCAGGGCAACTCCCCAAAAGGGGTTCGGAAGATGAGACCACGCTAGAGGCACTGGTGGGTTTGTGAGCGGGTTTTCTGGCGGATACAAGGGCAGAAGATGCCGTGATCTGAGATCTCATGCTAATTGGTTATATTCACTTCTCGTACTAATGTCCTAGTGCGCTAGCTGATGCAGCTCCACTTTGGAGCGGGCCGAACTGATGGAGATCCACCGAGATCCTTCAGCCCCTTCCCCCGCTGTCGAAGCTAACTCGTAGTCTCCCCAAAACAGGAAAGCACCAGCCGATGCTCATGACGAAGGTTGAAATCCGGAATCTTGTCGGCCAATGGGTTGCCCGTCTCTTTCTCTCTCTCTTTTGACTTTTGCATGTCAAGGCTGACTTTGAGGTTCCATTCCTCAGCGAAGCACTATTTGATGCATGCATTAGGCAATTAGTTACACCATATTTGCTTTGCTTTTGACTTTATATTGTTTTGGATCAGCTACATTGTGTACACTGAACTCATTCATCTCGTATTGGTTCATTACTTTTTCTCTGGCTGAACCCACTTTCTTACCGACTATTGTTTTGAGGGACCATGACCCGCTATGCCGATTAACGGATTTGGACATGGTATTCTGAGTACGCATCATTTGGTTCCATTCAGCTCGCCTTTTCCACTGAACAGATCCAGCCGCCACCCAAACTCAGCGCGCAAATCCGCCCTGGGCCGCTTCTCCATAGGCCGAGGCCCAGGAGCTTGCCATGCATCATCATAAAAGTGCCGATGAGGGGGTAGCGCTGCACACCGTCGCTCTCGCTCAGGAGCAAGTCGTAGAGACCGTGTTCGATGCGCCGCTGTATCACATACGTCGTCTTCCCCGGCTGTAGATGAGGGTCACGCATAGCCTTCAGTTTCGACAACCAGTCACTCCGGCCAAGTTCGTCGCCAAAGAGGATGCCAGCTCCTTTGCCGCTGCGGACGGGTTTGAGGATATAGGCGTCTTGGAGGGAGGTCGTGCGGCATTTTGCGATGAAATGGGAGAGTTGTGACGAGCCCGGGATGATGGTAGGAACGATGCCTCTGTGGAGGATGGTGGCTTGTTCCGGGGTCAGGACGTTGCGTGTGACTAAATTGTCGAGTTCTTGGATAATGATGCCGAGTAATCGCTTATCGTGGACGAGAAGAATGGTGCGCATGTCGTTGAAGCATCGCAGGCTGAGTTGCTGCAGCATTTGGGGCGTCATCCTCGCTAGCTCCCTCTGGTGCAGTTCCAATCCGATCTGGTGAACTTCCTCGAGGATTTCACCTTTTTCGTTGACGATGGTACCAGCAGCATTCTCATGCGCCAGGCAGTACAATTTATACCCGCCAGGCGACGCAGGAGACTTGAGTAAACGCAAATCAGCCGGATTGATGAGCTGTACCTGAATCCCGAGGGATTTGGCGTAGTGGCGGTAGAGATGAATGTCATACCCAGGTTCCTCACCCTTACAGAAGTGCAGCGGTAGACTGGGATCGTACAGACTATTCAGTCCGTTTTTCACCTATTCCCGTCAGCCTTTTTACTCTTCATGGCAGATAATCGGGACTTACCGTCTCTGGATCCGTCACACCCTTGAGTCCATTCCGCCCAACGCCCATATCAAGCAGTGCCTGCTGCCCGTACGCAGTAACCAGAAACCCATTCATGCAGAAGCGAGCGTTGATTTCGCAGATGCGATAATTCTCAATTCCCCCGTCGACTGCCGGCTCGAGCAGCATATCCGGTCGCCATGACCCCGTGCAGGTTTCAAAGGGACGAATAACACTGTCTGGTTGGGAGTCCATCCACTACGCGAGTAAGATCATTAGCAATTGCATAGCCTTTCCCAGCCAGAGACGGACGTACCCGCAGCAAATCCTCCTCAAAAGGCTCAATTGGCATGCGCTCTGGAAATGTCGCCTCTGTATCACTCCACCATCGGTTTACAATATCGACAATGGCCGTCGATAAGGCCTCGCTGAGGCTTTGCAGCTGCTTTTTGTGAGCTGGGGCAATGAGGACGGGATGCGGAGAACAGGTTTGGTAGATATCGCCAGCCCCCCAGGTTTCTGGAGGACTGTATTTCAGCATGTTGCATTGGAGCTTGTTACTGAGGGCCTGGCGTGTCGCCGCATCACTATCTTGGGGGGAGACATATTGCTCCCCGGCTTTCGTGGGGAGGAGAATGGTGTGTAGAGCACAGGATGGTTTCTTCATGGTGTATAAACAATGAGGTGTGTTGGAGAAGTCTTCCCAGGCTCGCTCAGCGGGATACTAAGTCCCCAACATCCTTCAGCTGGAGTGGGTCCTTCGTCGGAGAGTGGCGTGCTGAATTGTTTCCCTTACGCGATCCTATTTGTTTTAATGGGGCGCTTGGACAGAGTTCGTCCCTGACCGATCGATCATCTTGCCGCTTTACATGTTTTGCGATTTTTAAAATACCATCCTACTGTATACTCACCGCAAAGCTGACTGTTCTCCAGTCGTTCGGTGGGTTCATGATGTAGATTTAGTCTCTAGTTAGCTTTCGGCTGAGCCAGACTTTTTTCCTTTGCCCCAAGCCAGCCATTATGCAGCGATTATCACGCCCTCTTCGTACGGCCTCCAAGCTGTTCAGACACAGTACGTCTCAATTGCCCACATACTCAATTAACCGCACTATACTCACTGCCAATTGATGACAGACACCCGATCCATCACTTCAATCCACTCAATCCCCTACATCCCCGTCCCCGGCCCATCTCTCGCCTATGAATCCTCCCACCTCGGCACCGTCAACCGCACCCTCCAAAATGAAGGTATTCTGCACATGCAACTCGCCTTTCCCGACGACGAGAGTAGCTACATTCAAGACCTTCTCTTAAATCTCCACAAAACCCACGCCCACGGCCTCCCACTCACCCATTCCGCCAACCGCGGCTGGATGTGGGATATCCGTCCCTCTCCGGATTCCTTCCAGAGTAATAACCACCAAGCGCGCTCCGAGACAACGGAAGAGTTTCCCTGGCATACAGATTGCAGCTACGAAGCTGAGCCGCCCAGATTCTTCGCACTGCAGGTTCTCCAACCAGATCTGTGTGGTGGAGGCACATTGTCCGTGCTGAATGTTGATAAACTGTTGACGCTGCTGTCCCCGTTTGCGAGGGAGTGGCTGTTTACACCAAACTATCGCATCACCGTTCCACCAGAATTTATCAAGTTGCAAGGTGACACGGAGATCGTGGGCAATCTGCTCACGGTTAACCCTAATAGCAATGCGACGCAACTCCGGTTTCGGGAGGATATTGTCACCCCGTTGTGTGAGGAGGCGGCCAAGGCGTTGGCGGAGCTGAAGAGCGTTTTGCTGGGACCTGCGGCGAAAGAGCAGATTATGAATCTCACGCCGGAGATGTTGCCGCGGGGATCGATTATCCTCATGGACAATGGGCGGTGGTTGCACGCGAGAAATGAGGTCAAGGATCCCAATCGACATTTGCGACGGGTACGTTGGGATGCACGACAATTTTCTAATCAGCCGTGTGTGTGATTTTATTTTCCTATATGGTTCTTGAAATAATAAGTCGTCATTGATCGCATTTACTATGTGTTTTGTGGTGTCCCGGTCATGATAGCGAGTCAAGGAAAATCTTAATATATTTAGACCATAATCATAGGGATAGTAATAGTGCTGATAATCAGCGATAGTGATAAGAGCTAGTGATAGTGTTGGATTTTATGCTGGTAGCATAGAGCTGTTGTGCGTGCAAGAAGCGTATGCGTGCAAGAGAACGGATGAAGAGAGAGTGGACATGAGATAGTAGAAAATCGACTTATTAGATAGAATAATTCAAACAGTGGAAGGTTGATTCCTATGGCCAAGTATGCCCGGGAGCACTTCTCAACAAACATGTCCCACTTGATTGAATTAAAGTAGAAAACGTAGCAGTATTGTCAGCCTGGATCTAGCGTTGATTCTTGATCGGTCTACCTCTACAAAGATAGACTTTCTAGGTTAAATATACACCGCAGAAATCTCTATTACTATATTTATGTAATATTTAAGACTTATTGCCGTTCGCTTAAAATTCGGTATTAAATATCCTCTAGAATATGAAAACCGTTCTAATCTGAGTAATACACAGAGTCACTGAGCGGGTGCTTATTTTTCTCCTCAAATGCCTCTAGGTATATTGCAAGGGATTTTTGGTTGCTCTGAATGGCTACTAGAAGTTAATGCTGAGCTTTAAGGCTAGATTTGTAAGACCCTGGCTTATTAAATGTCGCCGTAAAGCTCCTTAAAATTCTTATAATGTAAGATAAATTAAGATATTTTAGGGCTTTACGTCTATGCTCGACTATTTCTGGCCGCCTTTGAGAGAG
This sequence comes from Penicillium brasilianum, assembly GCA_001048715.1. NCBI lineage: Eukaryota > Fungi > Ascomycota > Eurotiomycetes > Eurotiales > Aspergillaceae > Penicillium > Penicillium brasilianum. The sequence continues at coordinate 1,081,068 of CDHK01000009.1, read as the reverse complement.
CAATAATATTGCTATATGCTGCTTTCGCAGCATCTACAATAGTGAGTTTTGCCCTTTTCGATTCGGCCATGATAAGTAAAATTCTGGAAAGGATTGGTCAACGGTAGTGAAAATCTCTAAAAACGTAGTATATTACCTAAGTATGATTTCTGACCTAGTCAAATTTCTGATCAGAGAAGTGAGCCTGACATATAACAACTTCAAGGGTAGGAGACCTTAACTCTATATCATAATTATTATCTATTTCTGTCCCGCCTTAGGATTAGTATAATAGTTCGAGTTCCTGGGAACCTAGATGATGATAGGCGAATAAATTTAAGATATCTTACACTGTGGCGGAAAAGGGGCCTCTGGGATCCTAGGAGCAATGTTCTTAGACCGAAATACTAAGCCCAATAAAGATGGTGATTGCCGGAAAGCGATTCTGATACGGGTGCTCAAAGGTAAAGCATAGTAGACTTTGTCCTTATATTTTGAACAATTTACTCTAGCGGACGATTCCGCGGTGTAAGCTATTCTATTTGAAGGTAGTAATGGTGACAGTCGCCCTGCCGCCCTGAGCTGCTCACTGAGCCGCCTGATCACTCACCCTAATGCTTAGGCCAACCGGCCTATTCTACCTCTCTGTTCTTTCATATGCTCCGACGATAGCCGCACTGCTGGATTGAACTTCTGGGGAAAGGGCCCGTCATCTGGTTACCATGAGTACATCTAAACCAAAGAAAATGGGGAACCGTATGGGCCTGGGGAGCAGCGGCGATCGATAATTAAGTGTAATGAATGGACGCATCAGCTGGCCATCCCCGCGTTGATTAATGCTAGCATTCTACGCACTACACACTCCTAGAGACGTGTACTAGGTTCTGGTTTGCTTCAGGTCTATGGATGTCTGGATATAAGGCGGGAGAAGATCTTTCGGATATTTTGTTATTCAAATGTAGTCATCAAGTTGATTGGCTAGTTAGTTAGTGTGCTTGTTTTGTCAACACAAGACGTTTATGTGTATTATCCTAAGCTTTTGAAATATCACAGACCAGCATCCCTGTCCACCATCCGCATCACGGCCTGTTCCGCCGGCCAAACCTCATGGAATTGCTGGATTCGTAAACACCAGTCATTATCCCAGTACATGAATGCAATAGGGGAGGATGCAACAAAAAACTCCCAGTATTGAGGATACCACCCAGCTTCCGCCCAGTCTATCAGCACAACATCAAACGACCGTCTCCCCTGCGCATTACGACCACTACTATTCTCTGCGACCATAATGTTTTTCTGCTGGACATCTCCGTGCGTCAGCGTCGGCCGATGCCCCTTGAGGAGACTCGGCAGATGTTCTTTGTAGTAGCGGACCTTAAAGCCCGGCCTCCGGTTCTGTTCAATATGCGCGCGGTAATTCCCAACCATGCCCGCGACGAAGTTTGCTTTCCCGATATAGGGTCCTAAGGATCCCGGCAAGCCGCCCCTCCGGTTATGAAACAGGTAGTGGTGAAGACAGCGGCCATCCAGACCGCCATAGAAATCAGGCTTGGGACACGGAACCTGTCGGAGATTATCGAATATTTGCTGTAGTTGATCGATAATATCGTCTTTCTCGTCCTCGGCCAATGATGGCCAAATTGCGTCTAGCCGCTCGCCTGGGATGCGCTGCATGACCAGGAACGTTTCAAACGTCTCGGTGTCCTTATACATAGCGTACAGTCGAGGCGCTGGAATTGTGGGGACATGACGCTCGAGAAATTTCAGGACCTGGCCCTCGTATTCTTGGACGCCGCGGCCGAATTTCACCACGATCCCGTCATTTATTGCGACTACCTTGTATATGCGGTCAAATAGAATATTTGTGCAAGCACGAATTTTATCCTTGGTCGGTAAGGGGGATTCAGGAAGCGAGTTGCTGGTTAAAGGCAGCGGCTCTGGTTGCCAGACCATTGCGAGAGGGAAGGAGTTGGAAGAAGGTCGTGGGCGCCTACAACAATCTGTTTCAACTCACCTGGTGGCCCGTGAACAGGCCTGTGGCGGTGCATTGAACATGACCCAGGAAACAGGGGCCACAACTCAGGTCTGACTTTAGGATTCGGAGTATATTCCATTCGGACTGCTTCTACTCCACATCCTCGCTATCGTAGGCGACCCCACATAGACAATCTAATGAACCTTGTGGGCTGGCCAGGACAGGAGCGGTGGGATTATTGATCGGGGCGCGATAATGAGGGGCCTCATCAGAGTACCCTGGCATGGTATGGCCTTCTGGGACGAGCCCAAGGTATCGTGCCGTAGGAGACGGAATGTCGAGTCAATGTATCTCTGCAACGGGTCGGCGAGAATATGTGGCTAGAAAAAGTTGGCAGACGGTAGATATCCTGAGTCGCTGCTGACAATCTCCTGATGGGTAGGCAGAATTAGAACTCGAGAGATTTCAGCGAAGTCGATGTCGTGTCTTCCACCAGGTATTTGCATAGCTATTGGAAAAGACGACAGGGCCGACAAGGCCGGTTGCGCATTGCCTTGTGCGAGGCTTGATGTTTCAAAGACGGAGATCTGAGATCCATTTTCTGTGGCCAAGAGCAATTCATCGTCATTGGCAGTAAATGCGACATGTGTTGGGCGTGCAGAGAGCGGAATCTTCGTTTGTAGATGATTGATTGAATCCCATCAATCCTACGATTGCGACGAAGACGGGGGGCTAAGCCCCGAAGCCCGTTTACGCTTATGATCCTGTGGTTCTAATTGATGCGCAATCGAGTCCTTAGCGGTGATATTGTCGAACTAGTACTTAATATAACCCGTCGAGGTGTTACCTCCTAGATAGTTTCATGGACGGTTTCCCAGATATTCTCCTAGTTGATGCCCGCATCAATCTTCTAGCTAACCTCCTGGGTAATTACCTCAATCACTTAGTCCCTGTGCGGGGTATATAGAACTAGAAAGAGATTCGCTTGTAAAGTATAGAGTCACCGATTATCTTTATAAGTGACGGCGAAGACCCTATGATTGATTATAAGCGCTGGTGAAGGCTGCTAGGTATAATCTTAATTGTCAGGAGCCTGGTCAGGTCTAAACAGATAGCCACATCCTCCACCCCCAACTCAGCACGTAATAAGCTTCACTACGCTGTGCAATGACTACAAAGACATTCAGATATAGACAAAATCAAGTGAAAGCTCAGTCATTCCCAGTGTTCGTTATCATTACATCTATATAAAAGATGCATCAAATAAGACAATATAGATACATTTCCATGAAGGGAAAGAAGCAAGGAAACGGCTGACAGCCAGAACAAGCAGGGGAATAGGAAGGAAAAATTCCCACTGCTCAGATCGTGAAAAATAGTAACTCAATCCGATCCGCGCTAACACGAGAAATTTGTACAGATAGCAGTCGAAGACCGGAGGAAAAAGGTATGTGTTGGAAAAGGGGCATGGCTGCGCAGGGATTCTGAGAGACAACACTCAGATCCTGCATAACCGCGAGCCATTTGACGAAATCAGCAATAGCAGCGACATCGCGAATGGGTATACAGCGTCGCAAGGCAAAGAGACAAGACAAGACCTAAGATAAAGGCTTTGGTGGATCGTTTTCGTCTCGTTACGCTGAACAAAGAAATAGAATGTAGAAGGATTATAATGAAAAATGGGGAGTGCTGTCGTGATGGACATCAATCTATCGCTAAAATGTTGGAAATAAAAAGAGGTACTCCAGAATTTTTGTTTTATGCCGTAAACTGTCCTTGAGGTACTCCCGTATGACGCTAGAATTGGGCATCGGGTTCCGCGATGAGGCGGCCGGAGGAGGGAGTAGTTTCCCTAGTGAGGGAGAGGTGAGGCGCTGTTTCATTGCTAGGCGTAGATTCGTCGTCGTCGTTGGGGACAACACGGACAGTGGAACTGATGGAGGAGGAATGGAAACGCGCGCTAAGTGGGAGCTGGTACTTAACCACGCCCCGCACGATCAGGTCGAACGGATGCTGAAGAACACGTTCCCAGCGCTCCGTACCGCCTGATTCAGTCTTGTTTCCAGGTCGAGCAAGCCGAATCTGACCCTTGGAGGTAGAAACCAAGTGACCCCAGGGAGACGCCTCGAAAGAGAGAGGCGAGTCAAACCGGAAGACGCGGCCCAAGAGCATGGTTTGTGGATCACCCTCAGGATCACTGATGGGATCAGTGCCTTTGTCGATACCACCGTCATTATGCCCCTTCGAGTTGCCGTTCTTGGCTTCCTCGACGCAATCTGCATTTCCAAGGCACCGGACTAGCTGAGACAAGTACCAGCGGCGTCGACTCTGTTGGACTCGGGGGGTCCGGTAAAGCTCTGCACCCGAGGATTGCTTTTGCCAAGTGTTTTCTGTGCCGACATATCGGCTCTTGGCGAAGATGTTCACATCAGCGTCCTCGATCGTCACCGGGAAGATGTTAGGGTTCATCGCCTCGACCTGAAGATCCAGCATAATCTCTTGCTCAGAGGCCAGAACATTTTGAATGGCAACAACCTGCACGTCGAGAAGTGTCTTGGTCGCTGCGGTAATGAAGGAAGCTGCACCCCCAGCAATAATGAGCAAGAGGAAGAGAATTATAGCACAAGAGCCATATTGAGAGAAGCAACCCCGTTGCCGTTGCGCCATATACTCCATCTGCCGTAGGCTAGCACTGTTGGGTCGTCGCCCATGGCGGCTACGCGTAACCCGCGCTGCACCTACCAATGGTGTGCGCTCATCATCAGCACCCTCGGCATCAAAGTCGTATACATCGCCGGCCTTTTTGTTTGCAATGGTCTTATAGTTGGGCGAGGATCGCGTATTGCTGTTTCGAGAATGGCGATATCCGCTGCCAATAAAGTGTCGTGGCGACTTCAATTGCGTTTGGGGTTGAGGGAACGGCCCATCATTATCAAAGAGCGACGGGTAAGCCCCGTTGCGTCCATGGCGCCCAACATGATGGTGACGGGGTGTTATAGTGCCGCTCCCTTCGACCCGGCCGGCGTTTCGACTTCCATCGGCATCCGCAGCTTCACCATCCAAACTGCTATTGTATGTATTGTTTGTAAATTTCATGCTGCGTTTCACAGTAACGCTATGCGAGCCGTCACGGATAGCGCCACGAGCACGACCAGCCAGCTGGTCGACTTGACTTGCCATGGATGTCGCACTAGGCGTTCGAGAGTGATATCGCGATTGGCGAGGGGGATATGGGTCAGGAGGATTGGACTCGTAAACAAAAGTCTCGTCAGAGTCAGAAACATCGGCTTCATCCACGGCACTGGCCACCTTGGCCTCGAAAATGTCCGCCTTACTGGTTCCGGGCCCAGTAGTGAGGGGATTGGCGCGCCGGTGTTTCTTCTTCTCTTTGCGGGGTCGGATCGTCTCCGTGGAAGGTTTCATCCGTAGGGTGCCCTGCTCGGCTCGACTAGTGCTGCCTCGCTCTCCAGTGGCAACACCCAACGATACCTGTGGAATTGAGCTCACGGTTTCCGTCTCCACAATCATGTTGCGGACCGAGCCGTCCGTAGGCTTCGCTCGCGCACCAGCACTGAGTGAAGTCGATGATCGCTTCGGCATGATAGTCCCCGGCATTTTGACCGTGCCTGCGGTGTGAGAGTGACTTTCCTCCCTCGAACTTGGGCCACCGCCGCTGTCACTGCCACTTTCTGTATTCTGCCTGGAGGCTCGAGGAGTTGGGTCTTCATCGATTGTGTGTAATCGGGCGTCGTCCGGGGTTGTTGGCTGGAGAGCAGTGTCACTGGACGGAGTGGATGGATTGCTGGCCATTTCCTGAACCGTCTCCAGGGAGGGACCTTGTCCAGGGACGACTCTCGTCGTGGGCCGAGGGGTGCTTCGGTCGACCTTGCCATGATCCTCCGACGGCGTAGGAGAGGTTCGTTTCTGTGAAGTATTCGGTGGAGTCGATTCTTGATCGATACGTCGATTCCCCGCCCATGTTGGCATATTGTGCTTTTCCGGACTTGGAACATTGGCTGGTGGTTCGGGAGCAGCAGGAGGGGAGAGGACAGGCGGATGGTTGGTTTGGGGTGCTGGCGAAGAGCGCTGGCCAGAAGAAGGTGGTACGGTTCGACTGGAGGGATGGCCGTTGCTGGGGGCTCGAGTTGGGCTCGCACGGTCTTGATTACCCTTTCGGGTCTGCGAAGACACTCGGCTGGTGGAAGGAGAATTGGCGATGCGCGAAGAGGTTCGGACAGGGGAGGATTCGCGAGAGGAGACGGCGGAGTTGCAAGTGGACGTCGGGGCGGAATAGATGGGAAGATTAGGAAGCAGTTTGGGTACTTGAGACATGGCCTGTCCATGTGTTTGAATGGTCGGACGAGGCACCTCCATCATGTCATTGTTGACTCCAGCCAACCGTTGCGCCGTGTCCGATGCCGCCTCTGACTCCTTGGTTCCTTTGGACCCAGAAGCACCATTAAGGTAAGGCGGCCTCTCGGACTCCGCAGCCATGGTCTCGATCGAGCCAGAATATGCTGACACGATGCGCACAAGTCAGCAGACCCGAGAGGTAGCCTCACAAGTTGGGCAGGAACGATGTCCGAAATGAGTTCCAGGCACGTCCCAAAGAGGGAAATGAAAAAAAGCAAGGCACGAACACCGTACAGGGTAGGCTATCGGTGTAAAAAGAATGAGTTGTTGGCAACAAAGAGCGAATGAAAAGGTCGCAGGATGTCGAACGAAATGTTGCGCAGGGAAGTACGGGTCGTTACACGAGTGGTGCAGTCAAGCGAATAGCCGAAATCCACATGCTGTTAGTCGGGAAATGGAGACCCCTGGGGCGGGAACGACGGGGGGATGGGAGAGTTGAGGAGGTATGCTGCAAGTTCGGGGGTTGCAGGGATTGTATAGGCGATCCGGGGGGGGGAGAGAGGTGCTGTTGTGCGTAAAAATGGGAGAGAGGTAACGAGGACGGGAATGGTTTGTTTAGAAACGGTCGGACGATCACAAAAGCACGACAGCCATCTCTGGGCTGATGCTTTGTTTCTCTCGGGGGGTGGGGGAGGGCCTTAGACAAAACAAGAGCGCCTAGAACCGGTCGAGGCAGGATCAAGAATTATGGTTGGCGGAACTCAGAGACGAGAGGGACCGCAGATCCGGCTCAACGTTTGGGCTAAAGACTTGTTTTGTGTCCAACGTCCATGGAAAGTGAGGAGATGGTGTGGCGTATGCCTGGTTCTCAAAAAGCGCCTGCAGAGATGTCGGTGTCCAAGACCTCGGGTGAACAGTGGCTGACAGGTGGAGAGCCAGGGCCGGGCACAGAAAGAAGCCAATGATCGTGGCCCACGTCAAGATGGAAGGGGCGGGCCTTGCACTGCAGGGGAGCACGCGGCTGACGGTCTAGAAGGGATGTTCCCGGTCACGCAATGGGAAGAAGACAGGAGGGAACACCGAGACTATGCGGAGGAAGCGAGAGAGGAGGAGCAAGAGGGGGAAGGACTTGGATCGGATGGAAGACGGAAAGACGTTGAGAAGAACAGCCGAAGAAGCTGGGGGAATTTGGCAAGACGGAAGATGACACATGATGGTAATACCAAACAGGGGTCTGGCCCTGGCCATAGCTCGGTACGGAGTGTCACGGCAATACCCGTTTAAATGACTGGGTCATGGTGAGGTCATCGGCTTTTATGGGCTTAAATAATTGAACGGAAGTTCCCCCAATTTGGAAGCGAGCCTTGCCGACCACAGCATGATAGTTTGTCAATATACTAATTATTGTGGCGTTGGTAAGTTCTGACAATAATAGATTAAGTATGGAGAAGTTATGAATTGTTACGGTTCCTCAAGGGAGAACTCCACTAAGGGTTAGTATATTTGTCTCCGGCATTGGGTTATTGACCCCTATAGGCTATGAGAAGTACGCATCGCAGATCACATATAGTATAGACACGTGAGCATAGACATATGATCTCGTGATGTGTTGACCCCTAGGTGGTGACGCCGTTTTGATCAATAGTGCAGCTTCTGTCGAGAGAATGGAAGAGAAGGGAAGATTTGAAGCATCGACTCCTAGCGTGAACTCCAAACGCAAAGTTCTGCAATCTACCTCTGGCTTGAAGGATAGACTCCAAGGAGGGAACTCGGCGACGATTGGCCGGATCTTGCCCCGGGAATCAAGAAAAAGGGTACAATAGGTACCATTCTATCAAGTTCTATACGACCAGTGTCAAAAAGTATTCATAGAAAGACTAGAAACTTAGGCCAATCGTAGGAGAAGTGACCGAAATATTTTTATTGGGTTCAAACCTAGCGGATGATGGTCCATTATGTTAGACGACCTACCGATCAATTATCGACAACGAATACCCCAGCCAAGGTTAATAATACGTACATCCTGGACCGGACAAAGAGAAGGATCGCAAATCAACAGTTAGACATAATCAACTCAATCTGCTTTGATGCATGCTATGTAATATCCTTCAACTCGAGGCTCTCATTCTATCTATCCCGAGCAGTCTCAGCCACTTCATCAGCCAGCAACAAACTCCCAATCATTCAAGCACCTCACTCAGCCTTCCCATCAATCAACCGGAACATAGTACTGAACTCGAACGGCCCAGCCTCCAATCTATTCCCTTCAAACGGACCCGGCCCACAACTACCGGTCCCAATTCCATGATGCGCAAAATCAACATTAAACTCCGTCTCGCCATCCAACTCCGAAAGCTCATGCGGGTGCTTCGCACGATCCAGCTCCTCGATCGCATACTTGCTAAGCGAGAAATTGAAAGGCGTATCCATTCTCGCCTCAATTGCTGGCAAGGGCGCATTTGCACCCGCGGAGGCAGAATAAGCGTGCTCTGCGGCCGAAGCGTGGACACGAACCCACCGAGTATCGGTGCGGTTACCGTTCTCCTGCGGCCACTCGTATGGTGTATGGAGACCGGTGTCAAGGGTGGATGTATATGTTCCAAAGCGAGCGGCAGTCTTCTTGTCACGGTATGACTCGCCGGGGCCTCTGCCGAACCATGTAGCGGCTTCATAGCTACGGGGTAGGCGGACGGTGAGACCAATCCTGGGGATTTCTTTCGGGTATGTGCCAGTGAAATCACCCTTGACATGGAGGTGGACGGAAGACTCGGTGATCGTGTAACTGAGATCGGCTACCATGGCCCATTCTAGGACGGTGGGTGCGACTCGGACTTTGGTTGTAATTGAGACGCTTCCATCATCATTGACGTTCCAGGTTGAGGATTGGACGAGCATGCGACAGCTTTCAACGCGGAATCGCTTCCATTCGGCGCAGGGACCGCCGGCACCGATGTCGTTCTGAGTCAATGCACGGTAGATTCCCAGCTGGGGTCCGCTGTTGAACACCTTGCCAGACTCGGTGGACCAGGACAAATTGCCTCGCACCAGATCGTAGGTAAAGTGAGACGCAAAGTTGTCTGAGTTGATGTAGAGCCTGCCTGGTCCTTCGCTGACAATGAGTGGAAGAGACGAAGGATTTGGAGACGAAAGTGTAAATTTTTGCTTTTCAAACAATGGGACTTGAGCCCATGCGACCTCATGTCCCTGTGGTGCCCACGCTGTGGCATCCTTGAGGGAGAAGTTGACAGTGAACCAATAAGGCTTAGATCCAAGACTCACACCCTCTGGGAGGGCAACCAGCTTTGACTCGCCGGGCTTGATCTCAGGTAGCTGCCATGGTACCGGCTCTGTGTTCCCCGACTCCTTGACAATGTGCCACGAAACTGACAGATGGTCAAGGGTGCTGAAGTCGTAGTGATTCACGACTTCTAGCTGACCGTCTTTAAGAGTAATTGTGACTGGCTCGATGGCTTTCTTATACTCGGTCAGTCCAGGGGTAGGGGTGTGATCGGAAAAGACCATTCCATCAAGGATAAAGTCTGCGTCGTTCGGCTGGTCACCAAAGTCACCACCATACGCATAGTATGAAAGATTACCCTGCCGCTTAAGAAGGCCATGGTTGCACCATTCCCAGATGAAACCACCTTGCAGAAGCGGCTCAGTACGATAGGCTTCGATGTATTCTTTCAACCCACCCGGACCATTGCCCACTATAAAAGCAGTCAGTTGGCGTGAACAAAGAAGCAAGTTTCAAGCCGAGACTTACTAGCATGAGCATACTCGCACTGAATCATTGGCTTGTCAGGCTTGTCGATAACATGTTGCTTGAGGGCGTCCACACTCCAGTACATTGTCGAGTACATATCAGCAGAGATGGCATCTCTGTCACCCTCATAGTGCACGAGACGGGTCGGATCAGCTTCCTTGATCCACTTGTACATGCTTGCATGATTCTGACCATAGAACGCCTCGTTACCAAGTGACCAGAAAATGATGCAAGAATAATTCTTGAACCGCTGAACAAGTTGAACAGCCCGATCAAGATAAGCGTCTTTCCACTCGAGATTGTCAGAGGTCCATTTAGTGGCCATCTTGTAAGACGTCTCCTGGATCTCATACTCGCTCATGAGATGCTGATTAGGAATGTTGGACCGTTCGACTGGGTCAAAGCCGTGCGTCTCCAGATCGGCCTCAGCGATGACATAGAGGCCCAGCTCATCACAAACTTCGTAGAGCCTTGGATCATTGGGTTGGTGACTGCATCGGAGAGCATTGATGTTATGCTTTTTCATCAGAATGAGGTCTGCACGCATGCTCTCATACGGCACGGCGCGCCCGTACAGATGATGGTGTTCATGTCGATTCATGCCGTACAGGATGATCGGTCTGCCGTTCACCAGGAAATTGCCGCCCTTTCGCTCAACACGTCGGAAGCCAATGCGCTGTGGAATAGTTCGGCCTTGAAAGGAGAGAAGTAAAGTGTAAAGAATGGGATCTTCAGCTGACCATAACTTCAAGTCATCACCAGACACGTGCAGGGTTTTTGATTCCGTCGACGGAAAGCTGGACTCTTCAAGGAGTGTGCCATCAGGCCGGTAGAGTTTGATTTCGACGGTGCTACTTTCACCCTGTGTCTTTACACTAGTGAGGAGCTCACTCGAAGACAGGTCCTCACTGAGTGTAACAACCGCATCGAAATCCACGATTGAGTCTTTCGGGAAAGCTAAGAGGCCAACGTCGCGGAAGATACCACTCAGAAGCCACTGATCTTGTCGCTCGATATACGAACCATCACAAAACTCATACACACGCACTGCAAGGGTGTTTACTGAGCCAGCCGATTCAAGTAGAGCCGTGATATCAAATTCACTGGGGTTTCGCGATCCTTGAGAGTATCCAACCTCCGTCCCATTAACCCAGAGATGAAACGCACTATCGACGCCTTCGAATCGGATGCGAATCTGCTGTCCATCCCACGAAGGTGGTGTCACGAACTGCCTCCAGTAAGATCCTGTCTCATTGAGAATCGGGACTTCGGGCGGAGTAACATGGAATGGGTAGTTGACATTGGTGTACGTTGGGTGGGAATATCCTTGTAGCTGCCACATTCCCGGAACTTTAACGTCGTCCCACGTCAAAGGATTGACAGATGACCATTCCGGTGCCTCGTAAGGTGAAGTATCATGGCGGAACTTCCAGGTACCATTGAGGGACACATATTCACTATTCTTGCGGTCAAATGTAAGAGCCTTTTCCTCGAAGCCGTAGGAGTAAAAGTGTGCTCGTGGGGGGAGCGTGTTCTTGTGAAGGATTTTGAGATTGTTCCAGTCAGGTCGAGCTGTGGGAAACGACATGATCGGAAGGAGCTCGAAAGGAATAAGTAGTAAAGTGTGTAAAAGTCACCACTTGTTAATACTCGCGGAAGACTCGATGCACTATTTGAACGGAACAGTTGCAAATAGGGGCATGAGAATTGTCGAAGTGCAGGAGGACCAGAGAGTATTAGTAAATTAGGAATTGACCTACTTGTAATAAGGAACTTGCCCGATTGACACAGCTACCCCCGCCTAAATTGAACACAAACCCCCACCAATGGAGATTCGATGCGGGCCCAATGTTACAAAGTTGTAGAATCAGTTAGCGGGGGTAGTGGGGAGCGCCGGTGTTGCATAGAGATACGAGTCTACTAAGTACTCTACGTTTTTCTATCGGTTAAAGTTGAAATTGTCCGGAAACTCGGTCTAATCATCGGCCGATAGCCTTGCCGTGTGCTTTTCTAAATCCTATTTCTCAGAAACACGACGAAATAGTAGATTTGACAGTCTAGCATAAGGTCTTCTAGGTCTAATAAATATTCAGCCCGACTAACTGGGCAGTGCGGGGGAATTGCAGAAGGTCTATCAGCCACGTCTACCTAGTACGGTACCCTCCGGCGATAGCTCTTGAAAGGGGCAATCTCGCCAGATCCTCGGTGATATCAAAGGACAATTGCTTGGCTCAAATAGACCTTGTGGCACCACGTGCCACCTCCAATCCACCGATTTCTGAAGCTACACTTTCGTCGGTGGTGCCAGATCGAGACAAGCGCACGGAGAACCTCGGCAAACATCTTCGGGTAATTTTCCCCTGGATTCTTTTGCTCTGTTATCTTTGAGGGGTTTCACTTGCCCTATTCAGTCATAGGGTAGGTTAAAAGTGGTCAATTCCTTTTGTTGGGCTTGGTTACAAGTAGAATATTGACTAAAGAAAAAAAGGAGATTATCAATGGAGGCTCCCCGATACGTACTCCAGCTGTGGTGAATACTATACCGATTATAGAGAATTTGAACCAATTGGCCGCCTTGACTGACTGTGATTAACTTGCCTACTCGTAATTTTCCACATGCCATCGATTTCTGGATGGATGGTTTCTTGGGTTTACGCGCCAAGTCTAGGGTAAATTTCTTTCATATGAACATGCCACCCTTGACCCAGAAAGATAGAGCAAAAGTATAACAATTAGCCTTTCGAATAAATGGCCCGCTTTCGGCCCGGTCAACAGCGACGGATAAGAGACATGCTAATGAAGAATTTGCCTCTCAGCATAGCTATCTCCGGTTACTTGTTGGCTGAGAAGTAGCAAGCTGAAGAGGGCATTAGATTACTTTCAACCACCGATTGATTGCTCACGTATAGACATGAAACCTCCCCCTCGATGCTCACTCGAATCCATCCTCCCCTAACAGGTATACTCGAACTTGAACGAGACCTTTGGTGTTCCCTCAAAGCCAGAAGGTACAACATAGGAGATATTGTAAAACAGATTATCCTCAAGTGTGGCACCATAAATGACTGGCTGCTTCACCAAGCCCTCAGCACTGACCGTGACGTCGAGACAAGGTAGATCTTCAAGACCACTCACAACCTTCTTCTTGGTCAAGGTCCAACTAGGGGGAACCTGTGCAAGTGCAAAGGTGAAGATATTCGTACCGTCCTGTGTGGTATTAGGATAAGAGATCTCCAGACTATTAGGTCCTGCAACAGCATCAATAGTCGATGCAGTCGGATACAAGCTGAAGAACGTCATATACGGGTGCGGCTTGTGGTTCCTATCACCAGCCCACTGAACAATCGCCGGAACGTATTGCTGGCCACGGTTGACGGTCTCATTGACCTGCTCAGCGCCAATCATGAGAGTTGAGCTGATCCACGAGGTTATAACTCGAACCTCTGCGTCGGGGCCTAGTGCATCAGGGACTTTCTTGGTGATCAGGCGCTCTCCGCTCCAGTCTCCTTGAGACTGAAGCCAAGCAGAGTCATTTTTGGAAATATGTGCTGCAACCACGTCTATAACAAGAGCCAGGGCTGAGCCTTGCGTGACGTCGTATAGCAGGTCCGACTCGAGTTTGTTTGGCTGCGGGCCAGTGCCGTAGCCGTACAGACCCCACCAGAAGTAGTCGACAACTGCGGAGTTTGTGACCATGTCGCGCGTGTACGCACGATCGTACTGTTGAACATAAATCTGTCAGGAATCCTTTACTTGTCTGTAATGGGGAAAGAGATCATACCGGTCCGGATATCACGGAAAGATAAGGGTTATAGTGAGCGGCAATGTCAGCCCACATGTCAGTCAACATAACCTTTGAGGTTTTAACTATTGTAGCATTTTCAGGAGCATATTTGATGGCTCCAGCAAGTGCCCAGGTATCCATTCCATAGTACGTCGGTGCATTGTACTCAGAAAGCACATTCGAGCCAGTGGATTGGAAAAGCTCCAAGATAGTGTCGGCCTGGTCATTGGCGTACTTTATGAAGGTCTGAGATGTATCATGTTAGTTCTAATCTATGTCTGGAATTCTAGCCAGATTTTTCATTTGGTGGCGTTTATTACATACCTCATTATTGCGACGCTCACCTATCCAAGAGACGTACCAAGAACGCATGAGGGCTGGGTTAGAGTATGCTGGTGTCAAATTGTCACCCTCGGGGTATGATCCATTCCGTCGCATAGAGCCCACAGCCGCAATCTCCAGGCTGTCCTCGATGCGTTTTACAAGGCTATCACCAAGTAGACCAGAGAATTCTTCCACGATCTGTACCAACTGTGTTCCAATGAACTCTCTCCAGTTTGGATCATACGTGTCCTGTGGTGGATTCCAATCAGATAGATGTTCGAGATAATAGCCCTGCTGGGCACTGATCTATCAAGAACATACGTAAATCTTTGGTGGGTACAGCTCTGAATCTGGAGTCGGATACGGCTCATCAGGAGAAAGTTTGAATGTGCCATACCAGGCTGACTCGTAGCTCTCGGTCATTTGGCAGGTCAAGCTGTAGGGCATGAACAATGAGGCATGAGTCAATCACTTGCTATCAATGGTGTTTCGGGTTTGTAAGCCACTGACATGTTTTCAATAGCAGCTTTCGCATTGGACACATCTTGCCCTTTGTTACGGAACAGTAGTCCTGCAACATACCACGCCGTGAAGCGAGTTGACCAAGGACCATTGTCGGAATACCAGACATAGTTGTACGAATCATCCCAACGTAGGTCATTCACACGCATTGACCAGTCAAAGAGGTCTTGCGCATCTAATCAGATTTCAATCAACACAAATCCATCCAATACAATGAATACTTGGTGTCTTACTCTTAGACAAGCTCTTGGTGATCTGAGCAGCCGATGCGGAGGATGCCAGAATGCCGCTGGCAACTGCACAGCGGATAATATTGTTCAATCTCATCTGTGCGAGATGATGATCCAAGATTTTCCACTAGTGTTTTTCGCCTCGCAGAATGGAATTCAAAATGAACACCCAGACTGTGTTGGGGTATACATCATACATGTAACTCCGCACCACCACTTTATGGATATCTACCAGGTATACTTTATCGGCAAAATATCGGCTAAATGGCCGGCCATGGCCGGTCAACCCGGAGATCTTAAATATCCATACTTTTTCCGTCAATAACACAGCCTTCTTGATCCACTGCGGTGTATCGGGTGCCCACTTCCCCGCACTTGGGACATTAGATGGGGTTCAGCAGTCCGTCATAACATAATAATTCTGTAGATATCGGTACATACGCGCATTTCTCAATTCTCTCATCCGACGAAGACGCTAGCTAAATACATCATGCCATTGCGATATCGCAATTTCCCCTTGCGGGCTGGATATCCACCTAAAGTACGGGTTTACTTTTCCGAGGTTTCTTTGGTCTCAACGGTGACACGGGTATTTCCTTTGGCACCCAGCTTTTTCTCGGCCACAGATGCGGTGGCGCCAATGAGCCTGTTTTCATATTCCTCGCCATCCAGGATAACAGCAGTCTCTTCAAGACTGAGATTCCCGGTTTCCACAAAGAGGAAGTAAACCACCACGAGCTCAACTGCCAGCCAAACGTCATAGGTGATGTAGTATCTCCACTTGCTGCTGGTGACCCCGGTGGGGTTGACATATTGGTTGAAGATACCAGCAACTGCCACGCAGAGATTGTAAAGTACGAGGCCACGGGCTCGAAGGTCGAATGGCAAGATCTCGATGCAATATGTGACTTGAAGAGGAGTCCAGCCTATGGAGAAGAAGAAGCTGTAAAGGAAGATCATAGCCAACACTCCCTTTGCATAGCTGTCACTTCCCGTTCCATCTAGTGCTGTTCTCATTTCGTAAGTGGCCTCGAGGGCTGTCCAGACGATATAGACAACCAGACAACCAGCGGTCGAAATGAGGAAGAGCGTGCGTCGCCCGAAGTGGTTCATAACGAAAGCAAATAAAAGACTCCAGATCATACCCCACAGAGTAAGTAGAGCATTAATCAGAGTCTGGGCGCTTTCCGCCGTATAACCGATAGAGTCAAGAATCAACGTTAAATAATATGATATCAGACCATTACCACTCCATTGCGAGAAGAATCCCACTGAAATGATGATAAAAAAGCGTCTGAGGTTGCCCTTATTCTCAAAGAAGGTAAGGTAAGAGGTATTACGCCTCGCTTCCATCTCGAGTTGAAGAGCCGTACGAATCTCTTCCATCTCCATCGTGACCAGTGGGTCCGAATCGTCGCCATTGGCATGGTATTTGCAAATGAGTTTTCTTGCTTCTTCGTCACGCTCTTTACTGAGTAACCATCGCGGTGATTCCTCAATCAAAAAGCAGAGACCCAGTTGAATCACACTGGAAAGGCCTTGAAGAAGCGAGGGGATCCGCCACGCCCAAGTGTTCTCGATGCGAAAGGTGCCATAGGTAATCCAGGCGGCAACTAAGGCACCTAGATTCCACAAACTATTGTAGATAGCTACCTGCGGACCTTGCTGTCTGGGGAAAGCCAGCTCTAACAGAAGTAGGGGCGCGGCTGTGATATTGAGGACGAGTCCCATGCCGATTATTCCTCGAGCAGCGATGAACATGCCGACATTCTGTGCTGCAGCTTGAAGGGCCACGCCAATCAGGAGAATGAAGGCGCCGACAAAAAGGACTGGGCGACGGCCGAACTTGTCACAGCTGATTGCGCAGACGGGCATTGTGATCAGTTGTCCGACATTTTGGATCGCATTGAGGCTGGATGCATGATGGTGAGTATTTGTGTTTGAATATTTCCCTTCGACAATTGTCGGTAGGAGATACGAAAGCACTGTCAGGAGGTATAACTCACAGACCAAGCTCTGAAGCTCCAGGGTTATTAAAAGAATTCTTCCATGTAGTCAACGACTGCAGCCCGTTCATCATAGACCCGTCATACCCCGTCGCATAACTCGAGACCTGGAACAAAACCAGCATCAAGTTCAGCTTGACAATACCGGAATTAGAGAGCCAAGCTAAGCCAGTGCCCCTACTTCCCATAGCACCGACCGTCAACGGCGACTCTGGATTTAATGCGGGGCCGCCCATTGTCTAGAATAATGATAGATAGATAGGGAAGGAGGCTGGGTGAAAGGTTCGATATAGCGAGTGGCAGAGGGCTAGATAGGATATATACTGTTTGACGGACTACTCAACAGGCATCACACGATTAGTGAGTTAATTTCAAACTTCTACTTGGGTCCAGTCTTGCGTTACCGGGGGCATACTAGATCGTTCTGAGCAAGAGAGGGACGCTGACCTGACACAAGAAAGCTTCCCCACTATAGGTGAGAGACAAGACCACTGCAGATCCACCAAAGGCTAGATATCTCCTCAATTGGACAACCCCCAATTTTTTAGCCTCCGGTGATGGTGAGGGGAAACGCCGGAGTTTACCGAGTTATCATTCAAGATACTAGCCACTGGGGACGCCAGCTCACTACCAGCCTTGGGCTTGAACTCAATCTTACACATAAGCCACGCTACAGGAAGCCACGCTACAGGGAGTCGGTATTGAAACAAGCCATCGACTAGAGTATTTGCCGATTATTTGCCGGGTCTCTGAACCAATTATAGTGCTTTCAATATTGGTCTCAGTACTCCTGTCTCGGGTCCTTGATCTATGTGATCACTTAGAGCATAGATGTAAAGAGTAATCATTCATCCTATGTAGATAGAAGAGAAGCTTACTGTACAATTCTAGCATTAAGTTTATGTACAATGCGTACACTGTGAGTACCAAAAACAGGAATCACAAAGTAAAAACATGAACCACCTGTGTATAATCACAACCCATACCAAGGCTAAAATCAGATGCCTTCACACGCTTATGTAGGCCCAAGTGCTAAACTGGCAATCATCATATACGAAGAAAATCAGACATTGAGGGGTACAGAAGCAGGAAAATCAGCCACAGACGAGGCAAAATAGATCATCGGCTGAAAATAAGTGAGATAGATCCTCACACAAACGAGGCACGAGCCGATGCCCATTTATACAATCTTGTACACCCGTTTGGCAATTAAGAACGAGGCAAGGCCAAAGAAGAGTAAGCCGGCAGTAACTGTGATTCGTTAGATTCATATGACTCCCAGTTGAGGTGAAGCACGGAAAAACTTACTAGACCAGAACCACCACAAATTATCGATATCCTGCCCAGGCACCTTCACGTTCATACCCCACATACCGCAGATAATATTCATCGGCAGGACGATTGTACCAAGAACCGTCAATTTACCGAGAACATCAGCAGTCTGCTCCTGGCGCTCGTTCATCAGAATGTTGATTTGTGCCAGGTAATTGGAATGCGCACGAGACAAAATCCTATATGAACTTGTCAGTCTCGAAAATCCAGTGCTAAAGGTGGTATCCTGTAAAGGCAACGAGATGAGTACTTACGTCTCATAGTGCGTCAAGTTTCCGGTCATAGTCATAATATGATCCTGAATGTCCCCCAAGTATAATCCTATCTCCGACTTGGGGGCCACCTCCCACTGTTCATTGCATCGCTTAGCAAAGCCCTTTACGACATCCGCCTTATTACTGAGTAGCCTATACAAGCCCATGACCTTCTTGCGGCATTCACCAGTGCGCCGCAGCATCTCACCCGGCGCAAAAGAGGGGGGCACGTTATCGGAAGAATCTTCCTTGTGGGAAGAGTGCATCTGCATAATCTTCTCATCAATCTCGTCTACTTCATCTTCGATCGCTTGAATCAAGGGACCGAACACATCAGTGATGTCATCAATCAAGGCGTAGGAAATCCAGTCCGAGCTGAGGATTAGGTAGTCCATAAGCTGGCGGATTCGTCGACGCACGTTGGCAGGATGGGGCGTCTGTGAGAAATGGAAGGATAGCACACCCTCCCTGAAGACCACCACGTACATATTGACAGGCTCAAGGTAGTCTTCGCTGTTGCGATCCTGTTCGAAGGTACGGTAGTTGACAAAGTAGTAGCTGCGGAAAAGCTCTACTTTCTCGCGAGCTTCTTGCATCATGATATCCTCCGCTGTCAGGGCGTGAATGCCAAATGCTTTGGCAATGACACGCATCTCCGCATCTGTTGGAGATAGGACATCCAACCAAAAGGTTGGCCGCGGGCCATACCGCTTGGGCTTTTCGGGGACATTTGAATGTGATGGCGATGCCTCTCGGGTTGATCCTGGGCGCGTCTCGCTGATAATAGACAAACGCGGGTTTGGAATGCTGCGATGGTTGTTAACCGTGCTAGGGGGGTAATCGTGACCATTGCGCGGTTCCAAATTGGTGGGTGCCGTGCCATTGTAGTTATTTCCATTGTGCGTATTGGTGGAATGGCTTTCGAAGTGAGATCCCGATCCTCGGTTTCCACCACCAACGCCAGAAGCAGCATTCCCGTTCACAGAAGGATCAACTTCTGGCTCATCATCAGAATCTGAATCCTCCAACTCCGGTGGATCGGGGATGAATAGTTCACGGAAACTACTGCCGGGTTGTACCAACTCCGAGATTGTCTGGGCATGAATAGTGCTCGGGAACTCCTCGTTGAAATAGGTAAACCGATAAGGGGCATCATCTTCCTCACGTCGCCACGATTTATACTGAGGTCGCAGTCGGCCTTCGACAAACATGGGTTCGCTGATCTTCTTCACGCGCAAGTCCCCGCTGCGAACTTCCTTTTCTTCACGACTCCATTCTTCCAGGACAGAGAGGTCCGGCCACTGTCGGCGTCTGCGTCGACGACGTTCACCCTGTTCGTCTCTCGGCGCCCTCGGCTCTTCATCGCCTATCTCGGAGACATCCTCTGTAGGAAAACAGACGTCCTCTTCCACCGGCAGCGCAATGGTACGGCGCCGTCGCAGTTCTTGTGGAGAAAACTCATGTGAGTGGAGTGAAGAAGGTTCAGAGTATTGGCGGCCACCACCGTCAATGTCGATCAACGCATCATTGGGCCGGTTCACAGACTCCCTGCGCGTGTCAGTCGATCGTCCCAGCGCAAAGTCAAACTCGGCTCCCGTCACCACCGCATCGTCATAGTTCATGTCAGGGCCCAATTTGGGCGTTCCGGGAATCGAAGGCGGGTTGTTGATATCGTAGTCACGCTCTACATCCGGAGTGTATGGAGGGCTGTAGTGACCTCGCGGTGAACATCGGGATGACGTCGACTGGACGGATGCCCGGCGTTGGCGTGTGAAGGGGCTAGGCCGTGAGTCTGTCCCGTACCGCGACAGGCCAGATGCGTGGCCCGAGCCTCCACGGATCAGCGGCGTGCGGTCGGTAGCATCTGCGTCGTCGCTATCTCCCTCCTGGTATTGCTGGGTCCGGCCCGTCCTTGGGGTGTTGCGCGATTGACTGTCGTTGGACCGAAAAGCTCCGGAGAGAAGGGAGCTTGGGCGGAACGATGTTGCAGCTCGACTGTCCCGTCGAGGACGCATGATGGGTTGGTCTCTGAAAATGTGCGCCAAAAGGTTAGACCCTACAATAACTTCCCCTTTGACTATCCCCAAAGCTGTGTGCCAGTATCCTGTAACTTACCGATGATCCAGTAGCGCATCACTCTCAATGCTAGTAGTGCTCCTCCTCCGGCGCAATGTAAAGTACGACTGGTTATCCTTGGACGTTGGCCGATCGTCCTCCATCGCCTCTCTAGCACCACCACTCCCCGGAACTGTTCCAGATCTATCATGGGCTTCTTCCGGGGCAGGTGTTAGAAACGACTCCTGTCGATTGCGACGCTTGCGATTGCGGTTTTTTCTTCGCTTGGAGGACTTGGAAAGTTTGCCAGCAGGGCCATTATCGGGCGCGGGGTCCTTCGAGCGGGTCCCTGAGGGCGTCGCCGGACCATGATCTTGTTCGTGTCCGCCCATTGGACCGTTCCCAGCTTTCTTAGCGGTGAGAAGTGGGTATTCGCTGTGCTGGGGTTCTCTAGTCGGGCTAGACGGTGAGGCGGAGGGAAAGCGTTGCGATCGTGGTGCGGCGGCGACGGGTTTGCGTGTCGCGTAAAAGGGGGGGTTTAGAAAGCCTCGACTCTAAAGGAAATATTATACTCGCGACGTATTACCGTGATGCGTTTAAAAGTTGTGTTCCGATCGGAGTAAAGGTCGTCGAGTGCCACTGATTGTGTTGATGGCGGTGCTCATTCGATCAATTGAGCCAAAGCTCTAAACCTCGAATGCGGTGGAAAGCAAGCAGACCACACTTTGTTAAGCGGTCGCAATGAGCACTATCAATCAAGGCGAGATTGTGCAGAACATATTTGAGAGCAAATCAGCGCTGCAGGACAAGGGTCTTGAACAAGTCAAGCTCGAGCTCGGACTGGGGCTGGAGTTGGAGCTAGAACAGGGTCACTGCGGATGACGCGTGTGGCGAAACAATGTGGAACATCAGGCAAAGACGCCAGGCAAGAGCCAAGGAGCACAGGCGCAACAATTGCAGATAAGAGCAATAATTTGCGGCTCAATAATTGTTATATCGACCGAGAAAGATAAGAAGAGTCGAAGAGAAACCCCCCATGATGCTGAGGGGCGCAAGTCAATTTCCTAAAGCGGACCGATGAGGTCACGGGATAGGTCTGGCCCGACATTCGTGGTGCCAAAGAAGATCGTCAGTGCCGAAGTCGGTATATTCAACATAGTAAGTTAATGGCCTGAACTCAAATAAGATCTCGAGCTGGCTCATGATTTTCTGAAGAGAGCCCCCGGATTTACTACTATGGGAAATCGGGAGAAGCCGGTATGGTGCCGCTAGTCTTTGGTTTGCACACTAAGCCATCCTAGCATTGTGAAGATCTTTTCGGAAGATCTAGATACTACGAGGATCATTTCTAAAGAGAAGATAGAGTTCAAAGACAAAAATGGTTTGAATATGTAGAATCGTTCTATTACATTGCCGTGCCAGAAGTACAGGTCGTCACTCATCAGACATCAAGGATAGTAAATACACATGCAGCGGCCGTATCTTCTTGAGAAGCACAAAAGTAAGAAACAGGAAAGGAAAATAAACACATGATAAAACAAAAATCAACGATCAACTCCAAAATCATTAAGGCTCCCACAAAAAGGAGGAATCCAGTTCGCAAGAAAGACGCCAGAATAGGAAGAAGGCATTTTCACCCATTCAAGTGGGAATCGAAGAAGCAGAAAACGAAGTAGAAAGGGGGAATATTGCGAAGATGAGCGGTGACCAGCAAATATCAACATTGAAAGTGACGGAGCAATCTGGATTAGAGCGTGACGCCTCAAATCACATTGCTCATGTCCATCACTGAGGGAGGTGCCATGCTCGGTGCAGCACTATAGACCGAGCGGGCATCCACGGACATACGGTCGCCGCTCACCATCTTGGAGACACGCTTGTCTTTTCCTGGTCGAGCAACGAGGACTTGAGCGGGGCAGACGACGACTTCGTCATCGCCTTCACCAACGTCGTTGCCCTTCTTGACGACAAGGGGGAAGAGTACGATGCGGACGACGGCTTGTTGGGATTCGAGCTCGTCGTTGGAGGTGGTTTCGCCGCTACGCTCATTCATCAACGAGGCGTTGAAGTACACTTGGCGGGCCAGGTCACCGTTGGTGTCGTACTCAGGCTGCAGAGGGGGCAGCATAATGAATTCGGCCAGCTGGGTGCGCATCTCCAGGGAGAGGTTGACAGCGACACGAAGAACCTTGCGCAGGGACTCGAGGAGCTGAGCTTCCACCTGTGACGGGGGTGGAAGGACGCGGGACAGAGTACCGAAGATCTCAAGGGCGACAGCTTCGGTGTCGCTTTGGCGCTGCGAGGCGAAAGCCGGGCGCTTGGACAGCAGGGTCAAGGTAGTTGCACGCCAGCGGTGAACGGCGCGACGAGGACCGACCTCGCCCAGTTGTTTCTCTAGAGACTTGAGCTTCTGGCGTTGCTCGCGGTCCATGCCGAAGAGGTAGCGGGTGAAGATGTACTCCCACACCATGGACATAACCACCGACATGAACACGTCACGTCGGCGAACACGGTCAGAGAGATAAGAATCGGCATCGGAGCCATCGAGCAGGGCATTGTCGAAGCGATCGGCGATCTTCTCGTCGTTGAGCTCACTGAGCGTGCGGCAGCGACGGTGGTCAGAGTGCTTTGAGAAGCGCAGCACCCATTGTTGAACATGACCGCAGAGCTTTTGGCAGGCAGCATCAAAGTAATCCTCGTCTCTGAAGACAAGTGTGTTGTCTTGAAGCGACGATGCGATCTGTTGTTGCAGCTCCTTCACCTTGTCACGGGCTTCCTCCAGCTCTTCGCGGAGGCGTCGCAACTCAGCATCCTTTTGGGCAAGAGCCGACTCTATTTCTTGTCGCACACGAATATCCATCTGGGTGGACAATGCAAGGTGTTGCGACCGCAAGTCATCCAGCTCTCGTGTGGAGGACTCGCGCACAGTGTTGACTTCCTCGGCGTGCGCGGCAGCGAGAGCAGCATTTGACGCCGTCAATCCCTCATTCTCCTGGGCCAGACGACTCATTTCCCGCTGCAGCCACTCAACAGAGCTCTTCAATTGTTCCACTTCGGCTTCCTTGTCTCGCAAGTCGGCGCCGCTAGAGTTGAGGGCCCGGTCGCTCTTCCGCCGAGCGACGCTGGCATTGCGCATTTTGTCTTCGGCCTCATCGCGAGCGGCAATCAGTAGGCGGTTTTCGGAGATGAGTTGATCGAGGCGAGCTTCCATGTCTTGAAGATGTTGCATACTGCGACGGTGACGAACACTTGGCGGTCGGCTGGGCGACCGCGGGGAGCTGGGCGTCTCACCCCATCCCTCCTAGGCAACGTTAGTAAACAAACAAAGGAAAAAGACGGATAGAGTGAATGGAACGATCAAAAAGTCGACATCAACTTACATAGACATCCGACATATTTCGTAGGGGACGCTTGCCCTTGTCGGTGACGGGGTCGTAAGAGGAAGAAGAGGGAAGCTGATCGAGATCGAGATTTGGGGGAGGCTGGGAGGAGTCTAGCGCTTTACTAGCGCCCCGCAGATCGCTGCTCGTACTGCGATTCGTGCGACGCAACTTACCCTTGCTGCTGCTGGGCTTCAATACAGGCATGCCCTGTTCGGGTGTCTGCGTCACGGGCGAGCCCAACTCGCCGCTGAATTTTCGGGTTTTCGAGAGGTCGTCGTGGCTTCGCGGTTTGTCCATTTTGTCATTTTCCGGAGTCGGCCAGGCCTCTCGAGCCATTGCATTGTCTGTAAATTTTCGCACAGGAGTATGAGGCCGGGGCAAAACATGCTCTGGCTTGATCTCCAAACGGGGAGTTCCGTCACGAGCCGTGGATGCATTGTCCCCATCCCCTGGCTCCTGCTCCGCAATGGGGTCTAGCGGAGTCCGGGGCCGAGAATGGGGCTCATCGTAGGGTCCAAAGATAGAGCGAGGTGGAGACGAAGATGGGGCTGGGATAGTAGGCTCCTCTAAGTTCCACGTTCGGGGAGTATGCTGGTGTCGCCCGTGGATCACGGTTGGGGTTCGGCGCAATCCACATGAAGAATCGTTGGGAGCATCCATCTGAGACGGCAACAAGCGACGGGGCGAAGTTGCTTCTTCAATCCGAGTAGAAGGGGATGAGCCGAAAAGCATGGACGATCGCTCCTTAGAGGCAGCATGATCTGGGGAGGGGAATTGCTCAGTAATAGAGCACTCAAGATTAATGGGGAGATCGGGATCGATGGGTGACTCCTGCTGTGAAGTGGTAATCGCCTCCGGATCGTGTTGGCGGATGGTCGTAGTGTCAAGCTCTCCTCTTTGGCTCTCCGTAGATGGTTCGAAGGTGAATTGAGGGTTGTCATGGATTTGAGTGGTCGCTAGGGGTGCTTCCGAGACGGGGATCGCGATATCGCGATTTGCTTCCAAGTCCGCTGCGGTCTCTTCCTCAGCACTATCTTTTAGCGACGGTGAGTTCTTCTCGATGGCCGATCGACGAAATCCTCCACGTTCCAAGCCAGGGAACAGGCTTGCAATCTTGGAGCCACCGGGAGTCGTCGTGCGAGCAGGTGGCTCAGTCTCGATCTCTTTGGGGACAGAGACGGGGTCTTCCACGGGTGGCTCAGGCATGGATTCATGCACCAGCTCAATTTTTTTGTGAGACGGCTCCTCGTTGGGCTCGTCAACTGCCAGGGCTGCTTGCTCTGACTTACGCTTGTTTTTCTTGGCCTTCTTCTTGTCTTTTTTGCTGAGCGGCGCAGACCAAGTTTCTTCCTCCTCCTCAACAGGCTGCTCCAGATTCTTCTTGGCCTCTTGCAAGGCAGAAGGAATGGCCGACTCGTCGTATTCCCCAATGGCCTCGGATTCGGGAACAGGCGTGACTGACTCAGGCTCGGGAATCTTGTCTTGAGATGGCTCAGGTTTGTGGGAATGGCCATCCTCCCAATCAATTGGAGGCCAGTCTTCGTCGTCATGCTTTTTCTCCAGCGTAGTCGGACCAGAGATATACTTGGTCAACGCTTCCGCCTCAGGAGCCAAGATAGATTCTTGTTCTTCGGTCGCATGTTCGACGGGTGACTCTAGCTCCAAGGCTTGACCAGCTTTCTTCGCTTTCTTGGCCTTCTTCTTGGAAGCCTTTCGCGAGAGCGCAGTCTCCATCTCAGGCTCGGGCTCTTCGATAGTAGAAATGGGAATGATTGGAGTCGATTCCGTTACGGGTTCTGGCTCAAGTTCGGGCTGAGCTTCGATAGCAGGCTCAATCTCCTTTGCTGTGTCGCTCTCGAGCTCCACTTCTCTCGTTGTTTCTGCCTCGACCGGGGGTTCTGCCAGGAGTTCTGATTCCATCTGCACAGGTGCAGAGAAAGTAGCTTCTTGGGGTTTGCCTGGAGGAGCAGTAGCTTCGGCAGTAGAAACATCGTCGTTCTCCAAGTTAGAAGGCTCTTCTTCCATAACGCCCTTCTTCTTGGCCTTTCGCTTTTCCTTCTTGGACAGCTTCTTAGAAAGCGGCGCAACCACCTCGGGCTCTTCCGGGGGACTCGTGAGAACATCATCAGCCGTCCCGATATCAGCTGCTTTCTCAAGATCTGCATCGCAGATATTAGTATGAATCTAACTTAATTCCAAAATGATCCACTAGGAAAGAATTGCTTACAAACAGATTCAACGGGAACTTGATGTTCAGTCTCCGTCTTGGGCTCGGTGGAAGATTGAGCATCGACTGCACCCAAGGGATCATAGGGCTCCGTCTTCTCGGTTTCCTTCGTCTCTTCTTCCAGACTATCGTCAACTGTCATGGGAGGATTCTCAAGAGGCAAAATCTCCGCAACTGTGGTCTCTTCCCGAGTGACAGGCTCAGCCTCAGAGGGCAACTCCTTGGACTCGCCAGGAGTCATTGGCTCCTCGACATCCAAGGCCTCGGGCACAACTTCGGTCGCAGTCCCTGTCGCAGTGTCCGTCTGCATTGAAGGGGTATCCAGAGCTTCCTGTTCGACTTGTTTCTTGGCCTTGCGCTTCTCCTTCTTAGACATCTTGCGAGTGATGGGCTCATCAACAACAGGCTCCTGTACAACCTCTTCAGGCTTGGGCTCCTCCGTAGTGGGCTCAATCTGCGTCTCGGTCTCTGCAGTAGGCTTCTCCGCGACATCTGTGAGAATTCCAGAGGTCATCGGGTCCGGCTTATTTTGGTCTTGTTCGAAGACCTCTCGCTGCAAAGCAGGCTCAAGTTCGGGAGCCTGTTGGATATTATCGGTGATCTCGACGGTTTCTTCCGGGGCAGGTGTGGCTTCCCTGGGCACAGGTTCCGGCTCGTCAGACTTCTCCTCTTCAGCAGCTACAAGGGCGGCAGCGGCAGCGGCAGCGGCAGCAGCAGCCTTCTTCTTTTCTTTCTTGCTCATCTTCTTTGAAAGTGCGGGTAGCTCAGCTTCTGCTTCCGGCTCGTTCTCCGGAGGCGGCGGAGCAATGGATGTCGTATCTGCAGGAGTTGAGACTAGATCGGCCTCCTCTGGCTTAGGATCCTCAGACACTGGCTGATCGACGGGCTCTGGTCGCTCGTTTTCTGTGGAAATGGGGTGATCGGCTTCCACAGCTGGTTGTTCAATCTCCTTTGGGCCATCGTGGACAGTCTCGGAAAGCTGGACAACGGCAACGCTGGTGTCGACGGGCTGCATATCTTCTTCTTGCTGACCAGATGCAGATGTGCTCAGAGCGTCGGAGACAGAAGTAGTGGTCTCGGGCTCAGCGGTCTCCAGAGGTGCTTGCTCTTCCGGCTCAGAGGGAGCTGCGGCTTCAGCTTCAGCTTGTTGTGCAAGTGAAGCTTGACGCTGCTTTTTCTTTTCTTTCTTGCTCAGCTTCCTCGATAGCGAGGATTCCTCCAGCTGCTCGGACTCGAGAGCAACATTCGCTAACTCAGTAGGTTCGGCGTCTTTGGCAGATTCCACATCTTCCGAAGGTTGAGCCAAAGGAATCTCTCTGTCGAGATCGCGGGCTGGTTCAATTATGGGCTCTTCAATGTTTGGAGCCAACTGTTGCTCGGTAGATGGTTCAGGTTCAACAACGGGCTGCCCTTGGGTCTCTTTGCTGGAATTGATGACGGTTGCCAGTTGGTCGTTCTCTTCTGCAGCCAATGGCTCAGGTGCAGGGGCAGCGGTCTCCTCCTCTATCTTCTCCTCCTGCTTTTGCTTCTTCTTTTTGTCCTTCTTCTTCTGCTTCTTGGACAAGGCCGGCTGCTCGACCTCCTCTGCAGCAGTCTCCGTTATTGGCTCCTTCTCGGCCAAATCCTCTTCCTTCCGTTCTGACATCTGCTCTGAAACTACAGGCATATCAGCTTCAGGGGAATTGACTTCATCCTGTACAGGCTCAACATCAACAGCAGACTGATCCTTCTGCTCTGCAACTTCCTCAACCACATCAAGACTCTTTTCTCCTTCCATACTCGGCACCTTCTGCTGTTCCAAACCTGGCGCATCCTCCTTATTCTGCGCATCTTCCTGCGCTTCGCCAGAATCAAAGTCACGCTCAAGCACGGGTGGGGGAGGATAATCTGAAGAACGACTCTCTATCTGTGGCTGCTCTACCTGCGAAGACAAGAACTCATCAGTCGAAGCTAAATCTTTTTCCGGCGTGGCGGGCGTTTCGGTGTCGTGGGACTGAAGTTCTTTACCGTCATTCTCCGCAGGCGAGCTTGCCGGTACGGGTACAGAGAGTTCCCGTGTCTCAGATTCGGTGGTTGCATTTTCATCGACGTCGAGGTTCTTGGACTGGCGCTTTTTATCCTTCTTCTTGAGCTTGCGTCTCTCCTTGGCGGACAGGGAGGCCTCAGCTTCTGGTTCCGTGGGCTGCTCGGGCTTTTCTTCAGGTGACTGTGGAAGGGACTCTGTCTCAACGGCGGGCTCGACCACGGCCAATTTGTCGTCCATATCTTTGGGCTCGGCGATTTCCTGCTCGATGACCTGCTCTGGATTGTCGATTGTCTCGGGTTCAGCAGCTTGTGCAATCTCCAGTGTGTCATTCTTCGGGCTGTCGGCGGGTGCTTCAATAACCTCGAGCTCCTCGGCCTTCAGAGGATCGACAGTTGTCGGCGTTAATTGGTGGGGTTCAACCTGGGGCACCTCGGGTTCGACTTCTTTGGGGGTTTCGGGCTGAGAATCAGTCGGGGCTTCAGCGTCTTCAGGCACCTCTACAGGAGATGGGGTTTCCTCGGTCGACTCCACAGATTTGGACTTCTTCTTCTCCTTTTTCTTCAGCTTGCGACGCTCCTTGGCTGACAGGCCTGCCTCGGCTGCTGCCTCGGTCGCCTCAGCGTTTGGGGCTGAAGATTCCTCGATAGCGTCGCTCTTGTTGTCAGATGGGGTCTCAGGCTCAAGGGTGACCACAGGTTGCTCTTCAGGTTGGGTGGGAGTTGGAATCTCGACCTCTGAGTCTTTAGCTTCGTAACTTGATGGTTCATTCATGAAACCATCTTCTGTTGCAGTCCCGGTCACATCTGTCCGCTCAGCATCCGTAACGGATGCTTCCAGCTGATCCAAGGTAGTGGTCTGAGGTTCGGTGACAGTATTCTCAACAGCCTCAGCAGCAATTTCAGGAGCATCCTTGGAAGATTCACTCAATTTCTGACTAGGAGTAGCTTCCTCGGAAGGAATGTCCTTGGACTCAACAGACTCGACTGGGGCCTGTTCTTGCTCAGGCGGAGTCTCCGTCGGAGTAGCGATTGGTCCATCCTCAAAGGCGACAGACTTGCGCTTTTTCTTGTCTTTCTTGGCCTTCTTCTTCTGTGCAGCGGTCATTGGCACCTCGGGCTCAGATGGCTGGGAAGGTTCTTCGACGGCTTCAGTGCTGGGCTGTTCGCGAATAACCTCATCTTTCACAGTCTCTTCAGCGGATGGCTGTTCAATGCTCTGAGGCTCTTCAGTTACAACAGAAGACTCGTGCTCCTCAGCGGTCTTCGTGGAATCGACGTTCTCTTCAAGAGTGGGCTCGACGGGCACGACGGACTCGATGACCTCGACAGACTGGGTGGGTTCGACAGGCTCAGTGGGCTGAGTCAATTCTTCCTGAACTAGCTCAGGTTGCGACTCCTCCTCAAGGGCAAGGGACTTGTTCTTCTTCTTTTTCTTCTTCTTGTCCTTCTTTGACAATGGAGTGGTCGGTTCAGCCTCTTCAGTCTGGTCTTTCGGTGCGGTCTCTGGAGTTGCCGTGGACTCTTCCGCAGTAGATTGAACCGGGTTGGTCGAGGTAATTGGCTCTTCGATAGACTGGTCAAGAGTAGCTTGATCGGCTAAAGGCGTGTCTGCGGCCGGCTCCTCTGAAGTGGCAACAGCATTCTTGGGTTCCTGATCCTCGTCAGCGTTTTCAACAGTTGTAGTTTGTAGGAATGCAGACTGAGGAACACTCACATCAAGCACAGTTGGAGCATCGGTAGATGGCTCGACGGCAGCTTGGAATTGATCGACTTCGGCAGGAGCTGGGCTGTCCTCAACAACTGGCGTAGCCTCAGTTTGAATCTCTGCGTCTGCTTCCGTGGGTACAGCTTCGTCGAGGGCCTTGGTCTCTTCGGGAGCAGGGACCTCCGGAGTCACATCCGCAGTGGGCTCAACCTCCTTTGGTTCGGTGGGAGCAGCCTCTGCCTCCGTGGTTTCCTGTTCATCCAAAAGCACAGACTCCCTCTTTTGCTGCTGCTTCTTCTTCTCCTTCTTGGCCTTCTTCTTCTGTGCAGCAGTCAAGGGAAATTCCGCTTCAGCTGTGGGGGTTTCTGGCTCGGTAGATTGAGTCTCTGTCGTTTGGGTAGTGGGAAGGGGCTCAGTGGTGGGAAGGATTTCAGTGGCGGGAGGCTGGGTTGATTTCTCTTCTTGAGGCTGCTCCGGCTCAAGAGGTACCTCTTCCTGAGGAGCATCGACTGGGGCGACCACTTCTTCAACGGGGGCGATCTCGCCGAGAACCTCCTCGCCGGTAGGCTCAACGGCCTCGTTTTCAGCGGCAGTGTCCACCTGGGGAAGTGATTCGGCCTCCCCAGCAGGAAGCTGGGTAGCATCAACCTCCTTGCTAGTCTCGATAATCTCTTCAGTGGTCGGTGCTGTTACATCATCCACAATTTTGACCTCCGCTTCTGGTTCATCTTGAACTTCCTTGCTGGCCTCAGCAGTCACGGCCTCAGGCGGCGATACAGCCTCAGCAGCCGGTGTCTCTTCAGAAACAGAGCTGATGCTTTCCTGCTGCTGCTTCTTCTTCTTCGCCTTCTTAGCCTTTCTCTTCTCGGCTGCGGTCATAGTGACTTCGGACTCAGCAGGAGTGGCTTCGGGTTCTGGCTTGTCTTCAGCAACCGCAGGCTCTTCTTCAGGCTTGTCAGCATCGGATGTCCCGACGGGGGTCTCAGGAACGACATTCGTTTCTGGAGCAGGAGCAGGTATATCTTCCTTAGGCTGATCAATCTCGATTGGCTCGTCCTGCGGTTCCTCTGGAGTGGAGACCTCGACTGATGGATCTTCAGGAGCAGATGGCGCCTCTTGAACAAGATCGATAACTTCCGCTGAAGCATCGGCAGTAGGTTCTGAGGCTTCAATAAGCTCAGCAGCTGCAACGGGCTCATTCCTTTCGGAAACTTCAGGAGCGACTTCAGGAATATCAAAGGGCTGAGGTTCAGCAGATTCGGGCTCAACAGGCTTCTCCTCGTCGGGTGTAGAAGACACACTCTGTTGCTTAGCCTTCTTCTTCTTGTCTTTCTTGGCCTTCTTCTTCTGCGCAGCGGTCATGGGAACCTCAGGCTCAGGCTCGGCTTCCGCATCAGGTTGTGGAGCAGGCTGCTCTGAAGCCTGCTCGGGTTGATCAGGAGCAGCTTCAGCAGCCTCGGAGGTCTCGACAGCGGGTATTGGCTCCAGATCGCCAGACGAAGTGAGCTCAAGTTGAGGGGCAGAGCCAGCCTCTTCGATAGATGATTCAGACAAATCCTTGGTATCTTCAACAGCAGATTGAGACAAGTCTTTGGGCTCCTCAACTGAAGGCGCAAGGTTCTCTCCAGTCGCGGGTTCAGTCTCAGAAGGCAGCGTCTCGCCGCTTATGACCGTGTCTTGGACATCGACAGCGTCAATAGGCGCCGAATTCTCAGGTTCCATTTCCTTGGCGGTCTCTTCGGGTTGAGCATCGACGGCAGGCTCGGAAAGAGTAGTGGCATCCTCGAATGCAACAGACTTTCGCTTCTTCTTGTCCTTCTTGGCCTTCTTTTTCTGAGCGGCGGTCAGCGGGACTTCAGGCTCGGGCTCAGGTTCAACTACTGCAGTATCGGCAGCAGTCTCAGTGACAGGCTCGGTGGCAGGCTCAGTGGCAAGCTCGGTGGGGGTTTCTGGCTGAATCTCCTTCGCCTGCTCAGAGACATCAGTCTGCTCTGCGACAGCTTCGTGGAAGAGATCATCATCGCTCTCAGCGACTTTTTCGGGCACCGCAGCATCTTCAGTGGCAGCTGCAGGTTCTACGATCTCTTCCGACTGAGCAGTTTCCACGACTTGCTCTGGTTCCATTCTGCTCTCCGGCTGAACGAGTTCGGAAGGTTGGATTTCGCGGGCCTCCGAGTCATGAACTGCATCAGACGATGATTCATCAAGTTGCTTCGTCACGTCTTCAGCAGGCTGGAGAGCCTCATGAGTTGGCTCGACAGACTCCACGATATCATGAGATTCCTGAATATCAGTGGTTGTGTGCTCGGCGGGAATAGGAACATTGACAGCATTGGCATCCTTGAAAACATCCTGCTCTTCAGATTGAGCTGAAATATCCACTTCGGCAGCCTCGGCTTCTGAGGCCTTGTCTTCCTGTTGGGCTGGAGTTACCTCGGAGGGTTGGGCAGATGCTGATTCCTCATTTGTGCCCTCCACCGACTCTGAGACGGAAAGATTCTTTGCCTTCTTCTTTGCAGCCTTCTTTGCCTTGCGCTTCTGGGCAGGCGTCATGGCAGCTTCAGACTCAGTTGCTTCGCCGGGGGTCTCGGGCGTGGGTTCAGGCTGCTCGTCGGGCTGGGACTCGGGAGCTAGAATAGCATGCGACTCGGTTGGGATAGGTGCTTCGGGCTCAACTGCAGGCTGGGACTCCGACTCAAGCTGAACATCTTTCTCAGCCTCCACAACTTCTGTAGCAGCAGCGGGGAGAGACTCAGGCTCCACTTCTCGAGATTCCTCAACTGCTCCAATTTCAACTTCAGGCTGGGGCTCAGCAACAACATCCTGCTCTGCAGAAGGAGTAATAGCTTCAGTCTCAACGGAGCGAGACTCAATCTCGGGAACTTCAGCTGGAGAAGACTGCTCTTCGGGGGCAGTCAGAGCTTCAGAAGACTCATCAACACTGGCCTGACCCTTCTTCCCCTTCTTCTTCTTTTTCTTCTTCGAAGAAGATGTCGCAACAGCCTCCTCAGCAACAGGCTCTTCCGCTGCTGGAGTCTCAACAGGCTGAGTGGGGGCCTCCACAGACTCAGAAACCACCTCCTTGACTGCGTCGGGCTCGACAGGGGGTTCAATGGTAAGATCCGTCGGAGCATGCTCTTCAATAGCAGTGCCAGGCTCACCAATGTCCTCGTCAGCGGGGTCCTTGTCATGAGCGACCTCGGCGATAACAGCGGCATTGACGATATCAGCAAAACCACCAATCTTGGAGGCTGGGGCAGCAGTTTCCTCATGACTAGTCTCGACAGCCAGACCTCTATCAACAGGATCGGAGGTGCGCTCGTCATTTTCGGACTCAACATGCTTGCTGTTCTCCTTGACAGCAGCAAGAACAGCAGCATCAACAACGCCCGCGAATTCGGCACCTTCAACAATTTCGGAACTTTCAAGAAGTTCCTTCTTCTCCTGAGTCGGGGTCTCAAAGACATCGGTGTCAACATCGACATCCTTCGCATCAATGACGGAGCCTTCAGCAGAAGGAAGAGCCTCCATGGTCGGCGAACCGGGGATTTCGGGGTACATAGCCGGGTCCTGCAGAAGCTCCGATGGAGAATGGAACTCATACGTAGGCTTATGTTTCTTCGAACCTATAGACGCACCGAAGTCCTCCGCAGTGGGAGTAGCCTGCTGAGAGTCAAGCAGATCTCCATCTCCATGGTCATTAGCATGAGAAGTTGAGACCGTCAGACCAGTGGGTCTGCGACGATCCGCCATGGACGGACTGAGATCAATTGGCTCCCAGCTGCGCACGTCATCCTCGTTATTAAGGGCACGCAGGTCCTCGACCGAGGGCGCACGAGACGAAGTCTTGCTAGATGGAAGCGAGGGCAAGGCTTCGTCAGGTTCAACCACATCACCCTTTGAGGAACCAAGGCGCTCAACGAGCCAGAGGGGTCGAATCTCGCGAGAATTTCTGAACTCGAGGGAGTTCGGACGGCGATGACGGGTCTGGGTCGGGGAATCTTGAGTATCACCGCCAGCCGGAGATGATGGTGCAACGGGCACAGCACGAGACAGACCGGGCGACGTCGGTGGTCGACGGAAATGCAATGGCACGGCGGTGGGCGACTCGGTCGTCGAGCGAGCCATAGATGGGCGACGACGATGAGGAGATTGGTCAAGGTCGCGGTTCATCTCCGGCGATGAGGGTCTGCTCCGGGACTTAGGGGCCAGATCGAGGGCACGGTCTGCACTGGTGGGAGACGTAGAATGACTCCTTGGGCGTTGATACAGGACTTCATCACTCAGATATATACCGGCGGCAGTAGCGAGCGCACCCTCGACTGTAGATTCAAGCCCCGAAGCACCACGTTCATCGCGTTCAGCCGCGGGCGGCATTTCGGGGCGCTCTGCTAAAAAAGAGTATTTGTCGCCGTCGTCCTTAGAATCCGAATATTTTTGGTCCTGCACATGGAGTAATACCAGAAAAAATGCTTAGCTTTGATTTCTTTGTTTTTGTGTGTTTGGTGCAAATGTTCAAGAGGGGTATGATGGTTTCTTGGGCATGGAACAGGGGCAATTCAGGGCGCAACGCCCATGACGAGACTGTCATCCACAAGAAGGTGCGAAAAAAAAAGACAACTATATGGCACATAACGGTGTATACAGACAGGGAAGCAGATCACAACATGGATAATAAGAAAGGAAAATTCAGATGCTATACCTTCTCAGATTCCCGACGTTTGCCCGATTCAACAATTTCCTCGTATCTGTGTCGACGACGCTCCTCCTTCTGCTGCCTTTGCGACCTATAATCCTCCAGATTCGTGCCATCCCGGACACTTCCTTCTTTGTCCGAGGCATCTTCATCCAGCTTATCACCTCCACTGGAGCTGCGATGTCTCGAAGAGCGCTTCTTGCGGCGGCGTCTCTCGTCATCAACACCAGCTTCGGACACAGCATCACGAGAAGGACGCTTCTCTAGAGAAGAAGAGCGTGAAGATTGATTAGAACGGGTACGACCCTCGGGGGCAGACACCCGCGAGCCAAAGATGCTGCGCAAGATGCTCCCACTTTTGTCTTTCTCCTTCTCATCCTTGCCGTCCTTGCTCCGGCGTTTCTCGCGGGTTTCATCAATTCGGGCCGGGGAAGAGGTGACGGAGACATTGTCATCAAAGTCTCTATCACGCGAGGAACGATGGCGATGCTTGCGTCTTTCAGACTTGTCGGCATCATCAATAGACGTGATAGCAGATCGAGCGTCATCGTCCACAGAGAAAGTATCACTGTCACGCTTAGAACGGCGCCTGCGTCGCTCAGACTTTTCTTCATCCTCATACTGAGCAGCGGCAGGTGAGGATGCGATGGAGGCAGTGTCGTCAAAGTCCTTGTCACGAGACGAGCGATGGCGGTGCTTGCGGCGCTCAGACTTGTCGGTATCATCAATGGACGTGATGGCGGATCTAGCGTCATCATCAACGGAGAATGTATCGCTCTCCTGCTTGGAGCGGCGCTTGCGTCGCTCAGACTTCTCACCATCTTCATACGAAGCAGCAGCAGGTGAGGATGCAATGGAGGCGGCATCATCAAAGTCCTTGTCACGAGACGAGCGATGGCGGTGCTTCCGTCGCTCCGATTTCTCAACATCCTCGACAGAAGTGACTGCAGATCTAGCATCATCATTCACAAAGAAGGAATCACTCTCGCCGTGCTCGGAGCGGTGACTGCGGTGTGTCGACTTTTCTTCGGCAT
This sequence comes from Penicillium brasilianum, assembly GCA_001048715.1. Classification (NCBI taxonomy): domain Eukaryota; kingdom Fungi; phylum Ascomycota; class Eurotiomycetes; order Eurotiales; family Aspergillaceae; genus Penicillium; species Penicillium brasilianum. The sequence continues at coordinate 1,045,418 of CDHK01000009.1, read as the reverse complement.
CCCCCTCGACCTTCTCAGGTAGGGATGCAGCGTCCCGCTCTTGCGAGGTCACCTCACGAGGGAACTTGAAATCATCACCACTGCGACGCGACTTCTTGGACTTGCTCTTCTCAGACTCGCGCTCGGGCGGGGCAGAGAAGACTGAGCGGACATCATCACGAGGGGCCTCAACGCTCTCGAAACCCCCTGGCATGGAAAAGACATCGTTGTCAGGAGAAGTAGATCGTGGGCTCCTGCCGTTCAACTGCTCAATGACTTCTTGGGCGATTGACCCGCGGTCTCGCCGCTGGAAGGACGAATCGTCCTTGTCTTTTGAGAACGTCTCCGGCTTCGCGTGAGAGGGCTTCTCTTCAATGACGTGTTGGATCGGTGGCTCAATATCCCGAGACTTGCTCGGCATGTAGTTATCAGTCTGAGCTTCGTCAAATCCATGAGGCTGCTCTGTTTGAGGGGGCACAGCCCACTGTGACCGAGGGGAGAAGGTACCCTCATCCTCCGACCCGGGAGGTGAGGTGCGAGTGTGGTAAGATGGATCATTGATGACGACCGAGGGATCAAAACCAGCAGCTTGAGCACCAGCAGCAGCTATAGCAGCAAACTCAATGTCATTTCCAAAGTCAATCTTCTCACGGCTATCCTTGTGCTGTTCCTTCTCCAGCTCTGTCATGGACAGATCTCGGGTGATTTCTTCGATCGGAGAATGCGGGTCCTGCTCGGATGACGATGGAATTTCATATTCATGGGTCTGATGGGGTCCCCAGGAGACCCGCGAACCAGTCGAGGGTCGTTCGTGCTCGCGCTCGGGCTCAGGTTCGCGCTCGGGTTGAGATTCTCGTTGATGTTCACGTTCCTTGGGCTCCACTTCTTCGCGAACGGGCTCAATAGGACTAACGAGCGGCGAGTTTCCACGCACAGAGCCATTGACACTCTGTGGGGGGGTGGGGTCGATGATATTCAGCCGTGGAACCGGCCACGGGAGATGATCGCGATCCTCATAAGGTTCTTGCGCAAACTGCGGCAAGTCATCACGGGGCTCGTCATTGTTCTTCTCCCGCTCGCTGGCAGGCACCACTTCAACAATCTGAGGCTCGCCAGAGTCGCGACTGCGGTCTTGGTCGCGTGAACGTTGATCTGGGCTGTGACGAACCTCCTCGGGGGCGAAGAATTCAGCATAGTCTTCGTACACGGGAGCTGGACGGGGAGACTTTGGAGAGGAAGGTTTGTCGCGACGCTCCCTTGATACAGAAGAAGCCCTCTCCTCGATGGGCTCGGAGACTTCAGACTTGGAAATTACTGACGAGTCACCCCGTCGTTCAGCGCGACGTTCAGCGCGGCGATCACGGTGCCGTGAGCTGGTCTCGGAGGCGTCTTCCTCGTTCGATTTACGAGAGGAAACGAGGGAATTGACAGCAGCGGCACCAATGGCTCCGATGGCCGCTGCTTCCACCCAGGAAGAGGAATCTTTCTCCTTGATGCTATCACTGCGGCGCTTTTCTTCTTCGCGGTACTTGCGACGCTCTTCGCGTTCACGACGCTCGGTCTCCTCACGAGCCAGCTCCTCTTCGTGATCAATCAGCTGCACAGGCTCATCTCGGATATCATCCCGTGATTTGCGGTCACGTCGGTCAAGGCGGCGCTCACGCTCGGCTTGCTCTTCGGTCAAATCAAAAGACACAGAAGCTTGATCACGGGTGGTGGATCGGCGCTTGGGGGCCGATACAACACTCTCCTGCGTAGGGAAGACGGGCGAAGAATCGCTACGATGCGGCTTGCGACGCTCAATAAAGCTGGCATCTTCACGAACGTAGGCAGCATCTCGAGAGCCCTGTTGCTGCATATTGTACTGATCGTACTCATTGGCGAAGATGGGAGGAACGGCACCAGGACTGTAGGCAGGAATTGCTCCAGGCAAGCTTCCTTGGGTGGTGTACACGGCCTGAGACACGGGAGTGTATGGTTGGGGCTGCTGTAGGGGAATAGGACCAGGGCGAACAAGAGGTGGCTGACCACCGGACACGACAGAGGGAGACATCTTGGCAACGTCAAAGCGGGATGGATCGGATGTGGGCACGGGGTAGACCTGCTGAAGACTTCCAGCCTCGCTTGGGGGACGACCGTCATGACGACGAGCAACCGAAGCAATGGCGGCACCACCAAGGGCACCAGCGCCAGCCGCCAGGGCAGCGTTCATCTTGGAAGATTTCCTGTCCTTCTTTTTCTTCTTGTTACCCCATCCCCATTTCCAACCACCGCTGCTGTTCGAGTCGGAACTGGACTCAGCACTGCTGGCACCGAAAGCCAAAGCAGAGCTGACACTTGACGAGGACTGGTCCTCAGACTCGGCATCGATCCATTCTTCATCCTCGTTAGTTGCTGAGGAAGTGTAATTAGTGTGGCGGGTATCTCTGGCAGTCATGAGCTGGCCGGCACTGCGTCCATTGCGGAAGTGAGACGATGCAGCAAGGGCCGTTGCTGTCGCACCGAGCCCGATGAGAGCAGCATCCACATCCTCATTCTTCTTGCCCTTCTTCTTCTTCTTCTGCAGCTTTGATGACTTTTTAGCAAAGCCACTCCCAAATGCCAGATCCGCATCCAGCGAAGAGGAAGACGAGCTATTGAAGGAGAAAAAGCCTCCAGACTTCTTGGAGCGCCGCTTCTTTTTCTCTTTCTCTTTCTTGCGGTTCTCAGATGAGGAGGTGAAGAAAGACGTGAGACCACCAACAGACTTCGCAGAAGGTCGTGAGACGTCCACGAAGGATGTGCTAGATGAGGAATCCTTGCGACGATGAACCCGAGAAGGAGAGCGGCTACGGGAACGCCGACTTGATTTTGCAACGGCTAGAGCTGCACCACCAACTGCCGCACCCAGAGCAGCCTCCTTCACAAACGAGTGGTGACCAGAGCGGGAAGATGATCGCGAGCGAGAGCGCGTCCGTCGAGTATGCTTGGTGTCGGAGTGATGCTCTCGCGGAGAGCTGCGACCAGAGTGGCGAACCACACCACGAGAAGTATAGCTTCGCCGATCATCTTCACGGTCATAAGTGGAGATTCGATCGCCCGAGACATGGCCTGAGCGGACGCTGTACGAGTCATCAAAGTCCTTGCCGGTAAAAATTGACTTGGCTGCGTACCCACCCAGTATACCTGGAAGCCAGGAAGAGGACTTCTTGGACGAGCGCTTGCGACTACGGCGTTCGTCCTCGGAGGAATGATACCGGCTGAGCTTGGTGATTCGCGAAGAGCTTCCACTACTATATCGATCGGCAGAATGGCGGCGTGCGTGATAATGATGCTTGCGAGGCGCATCCATAGAGCTCGACCCGGGCTCAAAGCAGTACTTGCACACGCCGATGGTTTCCGTGTAGTCTTCGAACCGACCCACGCCCTCGGGATCTCGCCAGAAATCCACAAACTTTGTGAGTGGTCCACGATGCCGGTGTTGAACTGCAAGGCCACCGTGGGGGTAGAAACCGGGATTGTGGGCGGCATGCGCAGCATATCCCGCGGCACCGGCCGCACCAGCAGCGCCTGCCGCGATCATGGCGTTGTTGGGGCCAGCACCGTAGGGTTGAACACTGCCGTGGGAAGATTGCTCGTAGTTCTGGAAGGTGTACTGCGACGAGTGCGCAGGGCTGGATGTGTGGTGCTGATGGCCCACCATGTAACCCGCTGCTGCACCAGCGGCTGCCATCCCAATGCCAGTTCCAATGCCATGTGAATGGGGAGGTTTCGAAGTACTTGTCAGAGCCGGCTCCGAGTATGTGTGGTGAGCCATTGTTGAGGCATAAGATTGGTGCTGATAAGATGCTGCAGCTTGTGACTCTTCGTAGTTACCGACACCATAGGTCACTGCCGCTGCCGCGGCCGCTGCCGGGATGGCACTTGACGAAGGTAGCTTGCTGGGCTTGGATGGCTTACCGGGCTTGGGAGGCTTAGATGATGAACCTGTCGGCGGCTTGTCCTGCGATTCGGTATGCGGAATTTCATCTGTGAAATACGCGGCAGCCGCACCAACTTGACCCAAGCTGCTCGGCTCGGGCGGGGGATTGGCGGAGGGCGAAGCGGTCATCAAGTGTGCTTGGCTATTAGGAATGATGGCAGGCTGGTGCGGTCGCACACCTGGTTGATCATCGACAGATTGCCCTTGATCGCCGTAGTAGTCTGCGGCGGCGCCCGCGGGATTATTAGGCGGGAAATAAGGTTGGGCCGTACCAGACGGGAATTGACCAGGGAATTGCTGCTGCACATGGGGGTCGAATGCTGTAGGCGAAACATCGTAGGAATGACCCGGAACGGTCGTGACAGGCGGCTGAATCGCATTGTCATATTGCATGGGGAACTGCGAGAATCCCGGTGCCGCAATGTCGGCGGCAAATTGAGCGCCCGGGGCGCTGGACGGCATAGCCGTAGAGACGGGCGGAACATAGTGGTCTCCCGAGTATGTGCGACTGCGGTCGCGACGGTCACCCTGACGGTCTCTATCCAGATCCTCATCATAGGTATCGTCTCCATTGCGACGGCTAGATTTCCTCCTCTCGCGCTCACGACTTTCGGAGCGGTCGCGCTCGCGGCGGCGGGAGCTTTTGCTTTCGCGGTCACTGTCTCTGCGCTTGGGGGTGCGCTCGACGAATGTGCGATCGGAGTAATCAATGGCATCGGGCTCGGCGGTTACGTATGTCGATGCGACGGACTCGCCGGCGATGCTGGGCGGGCCGCGCCTGCTGCCAGAAGGATAGGCCGACAAGTCGCCCAAGCCACGGTCACGATCACGGTCGTCACCCCGTGAGGATTTGCGGCTGGAGGCAGACTTGGAATCGGTCTTGCGACGGCTTGTTTTGGAGCTGGAGCTGGTTGTGCTGCGGGCGTCGGAGGTGGACGCCGACCGGCCCCCGCCCATTAGGGCCTTGAACATGGTGGGCAATGATTCAGAGGAATGCCCAGACGGCACAGGCCACCATGTGGAGAGAGTTGGTAAGGAATGTTAGGAGGGGGAAGGGGAGGGGAGGGAAGAGGGGAGGGAGAGGTGTAATCGGAATGTCGAGATGGTGATGACAATGATGGAGGCAGGTCGGGGAAGGGTGGCTGGATTCGATTGTTATGGTTTGTTTGGGGGCAGTTCCTCTAGTAAACAACGGGAGCTGAACCGTGGATCTTCTGCTCGGAAAGCCCCAAGCGGAGACTGGGCAGACTGAGAGAATCCACTCGGTTGACTGGCTGGGCTGGTTGCTACCCAGACGATCGCGCTAGTCCCACCTCGGCCCAAGGTTGAGAGGAGGAGGAATACGGGGAGGAAGCTATAGTTAGTGGTTCGGGGAGTATATCTGTTAGAGCAATGGGATGAGACAGGATGCAAAGCATGCAGGATCAGATCTTGCTGGACTTGCTGCAAGAAAAAAAGGGTCAAAAGGTAAAAGGTAAAAAAGAGGTGAGAAATTCTGCTGGTGGGTTTCGATGAACAACTGTTCAGCGCCGAAGTGGAGCGAATCAAAATCGCGGTGAGGGCGAGTGCACGTGCCGCCAAAAGGACTGGGGGAGGTTGGGAGATTCGGTCACTGCAAGAGATGAGTAGTACAATAACGGTCGAAGATTATGGCTATTTTTCGGTTGTACATGATTTGGAGTGATGTACGAAGTAGTTTGGTACAATATGGTTATCCAAAATATAGTAGCCAAAGAATACATGCCATCGAGATCCGATCTTGTATGAACGGCATGGGTGCCCAAACAGCTCCCACGTGAGTTTTCATGACTGGAGTCCAACATATTTAGCCCAGACCCAGAACATCCAGTTGGCAACGTGGATGACTCCTACAACGAGTTCTACCATAAGGACGGTAACGACACACCTATAATTATCGACCGAGACTGGCTCTTCAGAACTTGCTTCAGAACGGCAAACGTGAAAGCATTAGAGCTACCAGCTGTTGAACACTTCACACCTCGCAAAGCTGATCATAATTCGTAAAGAGCTTTCCAGACAAATCACGGCTTTTTTTTTCCTTTTTTTTTTTCGAAGGCCTACCTAATGCTCTGGTCAAAGTACTATCCACCTGCTGCCATTTCAAGCTTGAGATAGGTCGAGTCCTTCGAATTATGTGTGCACGACATATCCCAGTCCCGCATATTCATGCCTTAAGGATTAGGCCATTGCATTTGTCGTCAAGCCAATGGACAAAAAGTATGCAACAGCACCTCTTTGCACAGTAGTTTTCAAGAAAAGTGCAATCCCAAGCTCAAGAAGCGACCCATTTTACCGCGGTTCTGGGAATACATGCCACTTGCAAACGTACAAGCAGCCGCATACATCGAGCAAAGGGCACCCGAGACTCAGTCGCACAGCATCTGGACGACCTCCAGCAAAGTGATCACAATGAATTAAGTCTTCTCAGTCACGAAGAAGGCCATCTTCGTCGTGGCCCGGGAACTTAGAATGCCATCTTTCTTACATGGCAGATCACTTTCAATTATCTTTGAAACATGAGGCGCACAGTACTGGACTTTTAGGCTCTAATGAGCCTTTTGAAGAAGGAAGGCATTCCAAAATAGTCCTCCGCAAATTCAGGGGCAATTGAAAGAAGCAGAAGAAATACAGTCCCATGTCGAGGATGATATTAACGCATGCTAGGAATAGAACATGCCGAAACTCGGACTTTGATTCTGATTATCACTTATCAGTAGCCAGCAGGCACTGGTAAAAGAAAGCAGGTAAGTTGAGGCTTAAAGTACTGGAGGTTGGTGAGTTGTCTCTGGGACAGACGAATCCAATGTTCAGGACATCATAGGTTACATTAGGAGCTTATCATTCCGAAGATTATGTGAGTTGGTTTGATCTAGCTGCATGATTTGAGGGGTCCTAACACATTCAGAGGATGAGAGTTGGAAATAGGAGGTGGAACTCTCAATATCAACGTTGCAAGAACGGAACCTAGCAGGCTTCAATCTCTAGACTGATCAGACGGGTAAATCAACACAAACACCGAAATCGATATCGTCAGCACAAATAACACTTATAATTAGAAGAAAGCCCGGTCTGTCTTCACTTGATATACCCTAACGGAGCCCATAAGAACCCCAATCCACATCAGCCAAAAGACTGATACTCCACACCAAAAATCATCAAAACCTTCTACTCCGCTCTCATCAACCTCTCCAACCGACACCGCAATGAATGCTGGAACCAAAGCGGATACCCCCTCAACCTCTGCGCAATACTCCCCGCCACACCGGGGACAAGCACATGCCCACTCTCCCCCTTCAAAACCTGCTCCACAACCTTCTCCGCCACCGTCTCCGGCCACAGCAAAGGGTTAACAAAGGTATCCTCGGGTGTCAGATTCGCAATCAGCGCCGTCCGCGTGAATCCCTGCGTAACGAGCACCGTCCGCACACGGGGGGCCTGGTACCTCGTCACCAATTCCGCAGCCAGACCCTCGTGGAACGCGATCGCCGCCGCCTTTGACGCAGAGTAATCGACCATATTCGGCGTGACGGTGTAACCGGCTTGCGAGGCGACCGTCACGATCATCCCGTGGTTGGAGGAGATCATGTCCGGCAGGAATTCCTGCGCGAGCCAGTAGTGCGCGAGGGTATTCACGTCGAACATGCGCCGTGTCGTAGCCTCGCTAGTGCCGAGGATGGTTTTCCCGGTCAGAATACCGGCATTGTTAATCAGAATCGTGGGACGACCGAATGAGGCGCGGATTTTGGTCGCTGCTTCGGCGATGGCGGGTGGAGATGTGATGTTGCACTCGTAGAAGCGTACGCTGTTGGGCAGTGGGGTTGTTGGAGCTGTGATATCTAGGATCGCGACTTTGATACCCCGCGACCCGAGGAGTTGTGCGATACGTTGGCCGATGCCGCCGCTGCCACCTGTTAGGACGATGATTTCGCGGTTCCAGTCGTAGTGGTCGGTGACGCCGTTGTTGACGGTGCGGCGGTCGAGCCAGGAACTGAGACGGGAGATGACTGCGATCGAGGCTAGTGCTCTGAGTGCTTTGAGGAGTTGGGGGCGTGATTCGACGAGTTCACGGCCTTTGGTGGTGTATTGGGCTAGGGCTAGGATGGGGAGGATCTTCCAGGGACTGAGGATGGTATGGTGGAGGACGTGGGATAGGACGTCGGCCGAGAATCCTGAGTTATGGATTAGCCTTAGGCTTCATGAGTGGTTACCTACGTAGTAGCTAGTAGGGGATAGTGACTGTCAGCATTGGCCTACCTTCTCTCGAGGGCCATTTCTTCGCCAGCGAAGTCATGTTGAGATATGATGGGCTTGCTTGATATTATGAATGGGATTATATTAGATTGAACAGTATTGAAGAGGGTTAAAGATGGAAAGGAAGTGCTTTCAGCAGCCAGCTGAAGAAGCTCCAAGAGTGGGAACGTGAGATCTGCATGGCTTGAGCGGAGACCATGTTATGCGGGGAAGCCGAGGTCCGCGCGTACAACATGCATAAAATTTAGCATTTGATCGTGGTCTACTGGTTTGAACTATTAGACCCACCATAGTCAAATAAATGGGTGAACGACTCGTGTGGACTAGGCTCGGTTTAGAAAGGGGTTGCCTCCGTTCTCGGCAATATCTCGTCTGATGGGTTCGCAGGTTCGCAGCAGTGTAGCACCCCTGACACCTCAACCATCCTACGGCACAAGGACTGAGAGTGATCGACATGACCACGTGGAAACAAATACCTGCAAGTATGGGGGTATGCCCCACAAGATACCGAGCAACTGTGATGGGCTAAAGTCCTAAAAGATATAGTTCTCTCGGTTACAAAGATCGCATACAGATACCGGAATCAATGACGAAGAGTAGACTAAAATGAAACTCAGAAAATCATTTTGCCCCCATGAAAACACCATGCTGAAATACAACGATACAAGAAAGTTTAGAGGACTGAAAAGATCTGATAAAGTACATTCTCTGCCTCCGAAGGAAAAGATATCCCATAAATGGTCCCCACGTATAAATTTCAACCTCCACCATATTTGAACGCCCAGGCAGAAAAACAAGAATCATCATGGACCGTATTCATGTATCATCCAAAATCACGTCGTATGCAGCGTGAGCACATGTAGTCGTGGAACCCGCTTTTCCAAATGGGCGAATATGTAACCATAAATCAAGGCAGGACGACAAGTAAAAAGCAAAGTGCTGAAATCTAGCAAAACCAAAGAACGAGGGGGGTATTCCGTATAACTCCAACAATGCATGAAGGTTGCAGATATTGCGCCGAAGACTCGGGGGCTAAAAACAGAAAAGGAAGGAAGGATGATGCGCGGTCTAAAATTTATCGCCCCATAGTGTCGGATGGGGTAGCAGAGGCCATTCCTGCAAGGCCTTTGGCGGAACCTCCAGATCGAATGGGTCACTGCGCGTACTGAGACGAGTCTTGCGATTCTCTTGCGGGGCAAGCTTATCGTGTTCAGGGATAGAAGGCGTAAACGTACCCTCGTCGGGGTAGTAGATGCTCTCGTACCGAGAACTGGGGGTGGATGGGTGCAAGTCGTATTTTTCCAGGAATGCCAGACCATCATCTCCCGATTGTTGGGAGTAGTTGGACGCCGTGCGGGAGGGAGGGTGGATGTTGATGATTGGGGAAACCGGGCTGTGCTCGGGGTCGGAGAAGGGATTTTGCTCAGAATCCCGGGCCAGGTCCATCGTGTTGACGGACACTCCTTGGTTGGGGGCCGGGGCCGGGGCCACAGGCGCGGTGTTACCCCGGGGCGAAAATCCTGGGTCCATGGGGAAGGAGGGCCGATTGTCTTGCTGGTCATGCCAGCCATACAGATCGCGGAAAGTGGTGATCGAGTCGCTGCTCTTGCGCAAGGGGCCTCGTCCTGGGCTACCCCGGAGTGTGGTGGAGGTCCCCCGTCTTCTGCGGCGGAGGAACAATGTACAGACTAGAAGGGCGAGGGCCACAAACACAGCACCACCAACAGTCCCTCCAACGATGGCGCCCAGGTGAGAGCCCGAAGTGCTCTGGCTGAGTTGGCCATTGGTGGAATCTGAGCCGGAGGCGATTCCTGCAACGGATGACGAGGAAGGCGAAAGTAAGAGCGACGAGGATGACGACTGATTTGAGACGGGGGTAAGACTCGTCTCCGCAACCCTTGAGGTGACCAACGTGCCTGGGCTCGTTGGGGTACTGGTGGCAGATAGACTGGTGAGTGTCGCACTAAGCACCGAACTGGCCGTGGCCGGGGGGGACGCAGTGCTGGACAGCACGGACATCGTAGAGGACGACAGTACTGGCACTAGCTCTGAAGAACTGGTCTGATCTGTGAGGGAGATTTCCACCATGGGAAGTAGAGACACCCAAGGTTGCCCACCAGGCAAAGCAGAGGACGCCAAGTCAGCCGTTGACCAGGACCCTGTTGCCGTAGTCTCGGGCGACAGAACGGTGAGCTGAGAGATGGTTGTCATGGCCAGCTGCGCCGTTTGCGTTTGACTCGTTTGGCTTGCGATTGTCTGGACGGTGCCCGGTTTCACCGTTGGAACAGAACTCTCCTCACTCTGCTGTTCCCACGAGGACAGAGACGTCTCCAGCTGCAAACTCCCCACTGTGGTCACCTCGGTGATGATCCACGTGGGATGGACCGTTTCAGTCACAACCGACGTGATCGCCACCACCGTCCTTGACGAGAGCGACAGTGAGCCAAACTCTGCGCCAGAGGGCACATCAGACATGGCATATCCCGATAAAGGCGGAGTCCTCGACTGAGCCTTGAGCATCTCGTCCAAGCCCGCAGGCTGGAGAGAGAAACGAAAATCAGCAAGATCTTGGGTTTGTGGTCCACCGGTGGGTCGAATAGAGCGAAAAGGAAAGATGAGAGAGTTATGGATGGGTACGAGAGGTACAAGGACGGGGCGAAATGATGCTCTCGGGAGGAAAAGAGGAGAGAAGAGTGTCAACAAAGCGAGGCTCTCATCTCGTTGCGATCTTCTTTGTTGCGTTGCCGATTGTCCAGCACGTGATCTACTCGACAAGACTCGATTTGCCAGCGACTCGAAATGTTGAAGCCGGTCTCTTCTTCACTTTGGTATATACCACTTTCCCAGGTCTAGATGCAGGTTGCATGGGTGGCATTGGGGGGGGCCAGAAGAGAAAAAATAGCAACACATCACGTCAGATCCCGGCCCCAGCCTACTTTATACCACCCTCCCCCTCCACCGTTCGGCCACCTGGGAGGGGTTTCAAGGGGGGGAGGGGGGCCATTGTTTCACGACTTGAAGCTGGCGCTTCTAACGGTGTGAGAAGGAGTCGAGAGACCCCAGCGCTTAGCAGAGCGTATTTGTTTGGGTTTGGGTTTGGGGGGGAGAAATGGGTGGGGCCGGGATGACCGACCCCCCTTGGGACCCCAATCAGCCCCTGCAAGGCCGATCATTGTGATGGCTGGGAGACTCTGCAGAAACCGTTGCGTCACGGGATGATTGCAATATGCTGGATTGTTGAGTCTCGAGGGTGGTTCATGATATTGGTATTGGTCGCTTGATTGACTTTCATCGAGTCTAGGTATCCTCTTTGCATTCGACACTCGAGTCAAGAGGACTCGAGACGGGCTTCAGACACGCGGATTCTTGCTACATACATCTCGGACGAATACTGCGGGCGATCATGGCTGGTCTACATACGGATCTAATTACCGGCTCCTTTACACTTTCTCCCGATACATCTTCGCAGGCCCAAACTCATGCCATACGAGACAGCTTCGTTTTTAGGAGGCCGGTAAAATGAAGCAGCAAGACAAGAAACCCCTAGCGGGTCTGTATACCCATCCACAACCAGCAACGAGGAAAAATTGAGAAACGGCGATCGAGAACGTGGCTTCACGTCTCAGCCCTGACCATATTCAGTCTACGAGACTTCCTCCCCCGTCCCCCGAAACAAGTGGGCAGTTTGAAGGCAGACGTTGCGAGACAAACCCAAAGTTGTGAAATGGACTGGTCCAACCACATGCCGTTTCACCAGCCCAAGGGCTAACTCGTTTGAGCAGCGAGGGAGTCCAAACACGGAACACGGGGTTACGGATGACTTGACGAGGTTGCTCGCCAGACTGAATAGGTCAATGATCTAGACCGGGAGATCATAGGTCACAAATTCGCTAACTCGCTAACCAGAGTAGTCCTTCTTTCCGTGGGATAGCCATCATGTACTATACTCTTCGTTTTTGCGGTCCGGCTCTCGGGTACGGAACAGGCACCGAGTCGCCAGGACTAATCAGAGCTCCGGCCTCGTTCCTTTGACTATTAACTCTTGTTAGGCTTAAAGTATAACTGTCCATAATTTAGTAAATACAGCACAACCTTCATTGGCTGACACTTAGATCCTTCTTCTTGATGATTTTCTCTACTCTCTCTAGCCTCACGCACCCCTGTCCACCACGGATGAACCCCATCATGACTGCGACTTGACAGAATCCGACGTTCTCCACTTGGCCCCAAAAGTACTCCGTCCGCAACGTCGACTGCCACCTCCCGATCGTAAACACTCTTCTCCTCCCAGCCCCCGACGACCCAGCGATAACCAAATCCCTTCCTCTGGCCAACCCCCCCCCAGAGCATGTGATACATTTATCTCCTCCCACTACTCTCACTGCAAGAACACCATGTTCGGCTGGGGTCCTGGGCTGGGTAAGTTGCTCTTCTACTCCGGCCCACCCCGCGCACCAAAAAGCGTACCGCATGGCGCCCGGAATGCCTGCGCTTTGGGGATGGGGAACGACCTGAATTCCCGCCCCCCTCTCCTCTCCCTCCTGATACACTTCATTCTTCCATTGACTCGCCTCACTAATGCGTGTCTATCTCTATTCGTCGTACAGCCTTACCCTCGGCGAGTTCAGAGCCTGAGAAGGAACGCAATCCCCCCTCCAATCCAACCCCGCTAGACTTTCCCGTCTACAACCTTCCCGACGTTTCCCCCCACGATGCCGACTCGACCCTCCCCGAACTCTTCGGCTTATTGGCCGCGATCAAGCGCCCCCAGGATATCAACATAGATCGATTCAAGGCGTTGAATGTCCATGTCGAGTCCGATGTCGATGTCCGCCGCATGTTCCCGGCCGATCAGGCCCGGTCGCTACCCCCGTTGCCCTGGGAAGACGAGTCGGAAATTCAATCCGTCGCTGCCGGCCAGAACCAAGACCAGGATAAGGATCAGTCTCGCCCACTCATGAGCAATGGTCTCCCGTACCCGACCAAAGACCGCTTCGAGACCTTGAAGAATGAGCTATTGCTGGATAACGAGGATACGTTCCGCGAGGTCGCCCGGCTGCCACCCCGCGAGGGCCGCGCTCGCGTGCGGGTGACCCAGACCAGGAAGTTCTGGGCGGGTCTGGAACATATGGCGCAATACTGGGATACCAGTTTGGATAACTATTTTGAGCGGCCGGCGTCGCCAACACCTCCAGCCTCGGTGGATGGGGACAAGATGGACACGGACGATGCATCCGGAGATCTCGGCGAGCCTGGTCCAGCAGAGCCTACAATGGACGTGGACCAGGAGGAGTCTGCGGATAATACTCCAATATTATCCAATGGCAACCTCGATGACGGCAGCGAGAAGACCTCCCAGCCAATGGTCAAAAGGTATACCGGCCGGCGTGTTGGGGCAGGCAGTGAAATGCCCGACGAAATGCGCGACGAGACCATCCGTGGATTCGTCGAGATGATCGCCTGGCCATTTGGCTGCCAAGTCACCATTCCCACGCTCCCACCACGTCTCACCGTACAAAGCCTCCTCTTCCCCGTCCGTCAATCTTTCCATGCTGCCCGTTCCCCTCGCGACCGCACCATCGCCCGCAGCGGCATTCTCGAGGGACCGGTCCTCATTGCGCAATGTAGACCGGAAACGGGGTTCCGCAGCGCGCACGACGCGCCAGGTGCTGGCCTCGGCGAGGTGTGCGATCTCTTCCGCGAGGTGGGTGGTATGCTGCTGGCGGCGCAGGAGCGCGCGCGTGAGGGCGCGATCGAGCTACGACCCGGTGAGGGTAAATGGTGGACGACGGCACCACGGTTTGGTGGAGCGCCCAATGACGGGATCCTGGATGATCTAGTCAACGGCGCTCACGGCTTGCCGCTGCCAGACTCGATGCTGGAGGAAGGAGGTGTGAAACCCTCGTCGCCGGCGGAGGAGCTGGAGGGCTCGCGCAAGCGGCACAAGTTTGAGCATCCATTCGTGACGTCCTTGGCGCGTCGGCCAAGTGCGATGCGAAAGTTGTCTAGTGGGGAGAAGTGGAAGATTCTGCAACCCGGTCCCAGTTTGTGGGATAAGCGGATGCGGTACATGCAAATTGGTAAAGCGAAGGAGAGCTCATTTGATGATGTGAGGCTATTCTGAACCTCGTGCTCGAGTCTTTTACTCACCAATCTTTTTTTTAGATTTACATGATCTCCTCCATAAATCATCACATCTCCATCCTCCACCTCCGCGTCCACAAGCGCTACCTCGACGTCCTCACCAACGGCTCCAGCCCTATCATCCCGGACCCGAATGACGACCAGCCCTGGCACGTCCTCACACTGCAACGTACCAGGTGGTACGATCTCTTTGACGGGCCAGACCGTGTCGAAGCGCTCAAGGGCGTTTGGGCACTATTCCACTACCAGCTACGCCCGACGTCAGCTGTGAACACGCAATAATGATACGAACTCAACCCGCGATATGAATCTGGCATTTTCTTCTCTCAGCTTCCGTTTGCTTTTTCTATGGTCATTTCCATTCTCGTTTCGAGCGATGAAGCTGCGCGTTGATTCTGAATAGCTACGGCTTTCGAATAGACATGTCTGTGTGAGCGTGGATATCGTTTGATTTTGGGGATGCGATTCCATCTCAGTACAGAGCGTACGTGGACCTGGGACTATGAATGGATTCGAATTGGCAGATCCAGGTCGAGTGGCATCGATAAAGGACTCAATTACCTTTGGGTCACTTGGAAGTTGATTTTGCTTGTTCCTGGCTTACCTTGAGGGGTGATCTATGATTTGGCTTGATGGATCGGGCCTGCGGCTTTTGATTGTGTATATAGAACGTTAGGCTTTTGAGTATAACTCAGATCTTCCAAAACCGGATTCATTCTTTGAATTTTCCAGAGAACAAGAGCCTCAAGATCTTTCGATCTCGGGTTTACCCTTTCGTCGGCTGACGCGTAACCTACCAATGGCCTTATACTCTTGCATTGACGAACGTACAGCAAAGCAAAAAAAGTTCAGTCAAGGTTTGCAATAGCTCGACCTTGACGATGGGATTCCATCACGAATTGAGATACATCTATATTTTCACTCCTAGTATAATTGATTTGTTTATCGCCGCCGAGTAAAGACCATCACAGATCCTCTAGCGCAGCGGGCGTCCCGAAGTATCCATCCAGCTGGAACCGTCGGCGCATCAGATACAATTATGGCTTTTGATAGACGTTATGTCTATCCAATTCAGCTCTTTCAGAATCAAGTGCTTCCTGCTATACCTATCTTACCATAATTCACCGCTACATCTATCCTCGAAACCTGTCTATGGGAGGTAAGGTGGGCAAAGCATATTACCGTAGGACTAACATTCTACAATTTCTGGCGTGTCAAGCTTACTCTATGGTACACGGTACTTTATCTCCTCCTAGTGTACATTCCCACATTATCTTTACGTCTACCAGTACTCCATACATCTCAAAACAAGACCGGTAATCACAAAACATTCGCTTTCCATACTGGATACAGTAACAACACCCAATGGCCTGCCCAGAACACCCCGTCACTACCATCACCATTCCCCCAAAGAGACAGGTAAAAGGTACAATGTACCAAGTACAGTACCTATGTACCCTTTCCTCCTCCTCACGATACGTTCCAGACCTAAACCCATTCAAGTATCTTGAAATGAAGCACATCATCACTTGCCTTAGCAATCCCGATCTCCCAATAATAACATCGTCCATTTCGTCTATCCCATCATCATCATCATCACCACCCAGCCCCGCTCCGATCAACCTAACCCAGCCCTATCCACTGTTCCACCCTGTGTATACTCCCGTAACTTCGAAAGTTTGTAACTAACAACCCAGTAAAGTTACTCCGTCAACCAACCATCAACCTCACCTTGACTCTATCCATACCCCCCTCCGAAGCTAATCCCAACCCCGAGAACCCAATCTCCTTCCCTTGTTCTCTACGAGTCAAGTCAGCGGAGTTCTTCGGTCCCCGGCGATCGCGGATGATCGCGCGCCGCTTACGCCGTAATTAGAGTGGGCAAAAGGAGGGTGGGATGGTCGTTTCCAATGACTCCCCCCCCCCCCCCCCCCCCCCGAATGTGATGCATCGCACACCCTCCGGTTGGGAAGGGGGAACTTTTCCCCATGGAGGAGTAACGTGGGAAAAAACTAGAAACGCTCGAAAAGTACAGGTAGCAAGAAGTCGCCGGCGAGTAGCCAGTAGAGTAGCCAGGAGTCGAGGTGGGGGTCGCTAAATGGGCGCTGAGGCCGCCCGTAAATGGGTTATTTTCCGGAGCCGCGTGGCCTATGAACGTTGGGAAGGACGAGATGACATGCTTGGCAATTCGTTAGGAGGAAATTTGACAAGAATAGAGGTCGAGTACGTGCTTCGTTTCCAATTAGGTCCTCCAGCATAGAAAAGAACATTCGTTATTGTGAGTGAGTCTTTAACGTCACATAACCTGGTATACAAACAAGTTACTCCGTACAACAAAGTCAAAACCCGGCGCACTGGCACGCTGGCCCAAGCACAAGTCCAAAGTCTCGTTGCTTCACCATGTGGGGCCCGTCGCAGGCCTGCTGGGACGGATCCGACTTCTCCCCCCGTAACTTTCCAGCTTACGGGGTTCGCTTATCGAGACCGGCGGTCTGGGTTGGGATTTGTACCGAGTACACTAGGAAGTTATGAAATATGGAATACGACATCGTGAATTCTTGCTTTAAGCGAGGTTTCGTCAGAACAGGTTTAGAACAGGTTTATGCAGAAGCGGCCCTGTACGCGGTGGATGGACTGGTCTGTATGACTCTAACTATAAACTTAACTTTGATTGAGATCTAGCTTTCTGGCTGGCTGGTGATTAGGGGGAGAAGGAGAGGGGGTAATACCGGGCTTTGCCGATGGGGAGGTATCTTCGGGATATATGTTGGCGTGTTTTGGGAGGGGCTTGTGGTATTAAATGGCTGGACTGTTGTTGACGGGTCGAGAATACTTGGTGAATCATGGTGCTGCTTTCCCTGGCGGTGCTCCCGGCGAGTTCTTTTGAGTTATACTTATGTACTAAGTTTTTATACTTCAGCGGCCTAGCGATGACCCAAGGATTTGGACTTGAACGTGAAACGCCAATGATTCTTGCAAACCAGTGGCGATGAGAATCTATAACTCCGTACTCCGTCTACCATAATAACGACAGTGCAGGTTTCTATAGACGCCCATCAAAAGGCGGCGCCTCTTCCCTGCAGTCTACATACAAAATCAAACTTAAAGCGTCGGACACAACCATTTTTGTGCATCCATCCTTGCACTATGGACCCCCCGATTCCGAACGTCACCTAACATTCGTTTTTCTAAACTGCACCCTCCCAATTGCGTCCAAATGTTTGCTCACTATCGTATTCGAGTCGTATTCATCCGGGCCTTCGCCATATCATGACCCTGCTAATACATGCTAATACCCGGGGCCTGCGCTTGGTTATCACATCACACCCGCACTTGTGATCGAAGCCGTAGCAAATAAGCCTAATCCAACACTAAGAGGGATTGATGCTGGCTGCCAAGATTTCGATATCCGAAATTGGATGATTCCTCATGGAGGTCTATCTTACTACGGTGATGGGATGGGGTTATGAGTGAACTTCGGTGATGTGTATTCGAGTATTATGACGTTGGTACAGTACCTAAAATTAGGTGGTTTAAACATGGTATTTACTTGGATTACTATGATACATATTTTAACCTGGCCATACTTCAGGCTAAATACCGTGCCATTGGAAATGCCAGATCAACGTCGTCAAGTAGATGGGTCCCGCCACATGGCGCTAGTTTATTGCGTACATTCTACATATTGTCCGCAGACTAAGGTAAAAGTTGCATTTACGGTGTATGCCGTACGTACTACTATTCTTTACGTTACTCTACTCTATTTCGTCGGGAACCTCGGGGACTAGAACCGTCAAAGTAGGGATAGTTCGTACTTTTGTTTTGTGGATCACCTTCCCACCTCCTGAAGCCATTTCGAGGTTTCCTCCGTCATTCTCCGTGACCACCCCCAAACCCCTCCTTATGATAATTGATTGGGCTTGGACAGGTCGAGATCTGAGCTAGAGGCTCGAGCATATCAAAGTATACCGAATATGTCGTTGAACGTTATACATACATACAGTACTTTGATACAGAGTGCAGAGTTCCCACTTCTTCCCGAAATGGCTACCCGCAGCACCCCCGCGGTCCTTGATTGAGATCCCTACAGCACGCTCTTTGTGTGTATAGGTAGGAACCGCTGCGCATGAACCGGTTGCTGCATGTGCGAATCATCTGCAGTGATGCATGTTATTCTCGAGGAGGCGCCATTTCCGAGGATGCGGTTTGAGTTTCGTTGTGTGGTCCACTTCGGCAAGGCGCTGGTGTTTCGGTGTAGGGTAGGGGTTTGGTCCCGAACAAAGAACAAGGTACGGGCCACGCCCGCGGGGGGGGAGTGTCGTATTTAGTCAAATTAGATAGCTTGATACCTATGACACCGTGCGCTCACGGATTTCGTTTTCCAGGATGTGTGTTTAGAGGAAAATGATATCAGATATAACCTACCCACGTACCCAGCAGAATCTAAACCTTGGGACCCTAAATGGTTACCGAGAAACAACACAATCTGCTTTCGCTTTACCTTACTTTTCCCGTTGTCTTGTCTGATTATATCTCCTGCAGGCATCTGCCTTGGGAAAACCAAGGCGGGTACACTGAGATTCGGCATCTGCAAGATCCCCGATCCAGTCCC
This sequence comes from Penicillium brasilianum, assembly GCA_001048715.1. NCBI lineage: Eukaryota > Fungi > Ascomycota > Eurotiomycetes > Eurotiales > Aspergillaceae > Penicillium > Penicillium brasilianum. Next base: position 1,026,450 of record CDHK01000009.1, on the reverse strand, counting down.
TGAGCAAATCCCGGCAGAGTTTTCCTTGCATTGCAAGAGGCGGGTGATGGGGATGGACAGACCAGGCATTCCTGCAAGCTGGATTATTAGCATGCACGATGTAATGCTCAAGGAGTACACGCGTACCTTCTCGGGGCGGATACAGATCTACACGCTCTTGCCGCGGGAGTTTGCATGCTATTTTACCTTCCTATTTAGGCCAGCTTTGCTGATGGGCTATTGATATCACGTCGCGTTATTGTTTCTTTTTGAGTCGTGGATACAGTAGTTGAGTGGTTTGGGGTCAATTGGGTATGTCGGTTTCCGATGATGTTGTTCGTCTCATATCTGCTGGGGTGCTTGTTGTTGAAAGCGAATGTAGATTGTGTGGAATTATGCGCTCCAAATTGACTATATAATTGGTTTCAATACCTTTTCAAGCACATACGACCATAGGGTGTGGAGAACAGGGCTTCCCGTCCGCTCAGCCGTACTTAAGCCACACGCCGGCCAGTTAGTAGTATGGTGGGTGACCACATGCGAATCCTGGCTGTTGTATGTTTTTTTCTTTGAGCTTTGTTTTTACTTACTTGTTAATTTCCATTTTAAATGCTTATTTGACTATTTTTGTCTAGACTTGTAGAACATTCGCTTTGGTTTATCAATTCATGGAATTTGGGGACGATCTGTTGACTTCAAAGCACTTCCAGAACGTGGATATATATTTGTGAGATGGCGGGTAGGTAGCAGTGGCATGCAGTGCTGTGCACTGTTTTCCATCAACTTGACATAATCAAATCTCACCTAAAAGACACTAGCTCCCATAATTGAACACACAGAACGAGTGACCTCGTCCCCACCGAAGCATTACGGTCATATTGTAACATCTGCCTAAACAATACCGCAGATCCAACTCACTTACGCACCAGGATAACTTAATTATGGACTTCAAACCATCGGGAACTCTCGAACGACTCACTATTGATTCGCTGAGAATCGTACGCAAAGTGAGGCTACTTCGCACAGTCCCCTACAAAAGTACAATTTTCACCAATGGCGCCGAACCAAATCCGAAGTTGAGGCAATGATGCGCGGGGAAAAAGTACCGCGAACACACTCCCCTGAGTCGATCATCAACCTCGTTCCAAAAAGGCGGGAATTACAGCACAGCTCGAGCCATGTCCCCATCGACACTGAAAAGATAGAATGTATATCCTTCATTTAGACCCTATTCCAAAACCATATGGGGAAAGCGATCTCCACGTGGATGGAACGGGATCCGCCAGATCCGAGAAGGAACTAGAATCATTCAGTTCTCATGGTTCAATTGGACCCCTGATTACACGATAGATTAGTGTTATAAACGAACAGTCCTTGCAACACCCAAAACTTCAGGGGAGAGGAGGGAGGGGGACGGTGAGCTACAGTAACGTCGCCATGCGACATGTCAGTTTCAGCGCGTCAGGAGGGTCGTTGTAGCAAGCCAATCGCCAAAGTACATCTCGGCGCGGGGGCGACCGCAGCCAAACAGCGCGCGCGGGGACCTGCGCTGTACGACAGTCTTGGAATACATCACAATCACCAGAGGCGGGGGTGAGTGAAAGCGTATTTCCACAACTTGGTTGTGATTAACATTGGAGTTGTCATTCGGTCGTCAGGAGGGGGGGGGGGGGGGGGGGGGGGGGGGGGGGGGGGGGGGGGGGGGCATGGTGATGAGAAACAAGCAAAGTGGAAGGGCTGGATCGTGGTCGAGCTTGCGCTGAGCCTCATGGTGTCCAGTGCTTTGCAGACCCTGAGCCAGAGACTCGGGTCCATAGTATACAGATTGCCTGCTACGGAGTAGTTGTCCAAGCTTCTAAGCTCAGGGCGGCTCACCACATTCCACCGCTTCTATAGTCTCGAGCCTGGGCCGATCCCGTTGGCTGGATGAATGGGGTCCGAGTCTTGCTTGCGTATTGAAGTATGGTGATTTCAAGTAGCATATTGGTACAGTATACACAGTATGAGCCATACATATTCATTGTGTTGGTACATTGGTAACGGTTGCCGTATGGTGTTGGCGTTGGCGTGGTCGCCCCACGCGCCTTTGTGGGTTTGGGGACAATTCGTCTTTGATGGAGATCAGCCATGCGCTATTTTCAGCTGCCAGCAGTGCAGTCGATCGGTTCATATGCACGAACCAGGGGCAGACGTTGCCTATGTGGAATTGAGGACTCGTATAATTGGAATATGCGCTACTTGGTCGTCTGGTCTATGTTGTAGTGTATACATGCGGTGGCGTCAATTGACAATCATGCGACGCGTTTTCTGTCAGGTTCAGATGCCACTAGAGCATGTCTAAAGCGCACCAAATACAAAGCTAGTTACTTTGGCCGCGCTTGAACCGCGTTTCTCAATTTGTCATGATTCTTATAATTCCTTTTGCTGTCCCTCGTAACTGGGGGTTATACGGTCTTATAGGTCAAACGTTAACGAGTCAGAACCTGTCTCTTCGATTACCCCTGTAGGTAATTGATCGCTTCCTTAACCGCGGCCATGGCTACTTATGAACTTGCCGATCCATGAGCTATCCTAACTCGCATTCCAGTCACGCGAGATGGAACGACAAGAATACTCCATAGACATTGGCCCGTTTCGGAAATTTCTCCTGAAAGGGTCTTCTAAAACAGTATCTACGCGACCGTCAAAGTCACTGGTATGATTCGCCCTCGTGATCGCTCCTCGTCGGAGTTGAAAAAAAGAGGTGGAGTAGATCCTTGATATGGATTGATTCAAGAACTACCGCGGTAAGTCTACAAGCGAGTATAACTGTAAATATCCAGACCAACAACCTGCCGGAGCATTCCAGTCCCCACCCCCCACCTTGCCAGGATAGTTACCGTGAGAAACCTATGTCAGACGACAAGGAATCATTTGTCAGTCACAAGCGAGCAGCTATAATTCAAGCGCCACTGGCGCAGTATCCTCCTCTGGCTGGAGCTGTATATCTTAAATGCACAACAACACGCCAACAACACTCGACGCGTCAAGCGGCATGTCAGATTTTCGTAAGATTCCCGCGGAATTTTTCTCCGCGTGTCTGCCTAGATATCTCAATTTGGTAGAACTAAAGACCGCATAACTCACCACAGGTGTATACAGTGTCCAAGCCAGGCGAGGAATACTAGGTACTACCTTGTGCTTACATCGTAGAGAAGATACAATGCCCCAACCCCCAGCGTTGCAGCCTCACCATACCAGCTCAAGCAGAGCATAGTTACCCCAGAAGTTCCGGAATTTCCGGGGGATAGCTGGGGTTTTTCTGGATACCCCTTGCGTGAGGCCATTGGATGAGAGAGAGCGAAACTCAATCGCCACTACTGTAAGTTGCGGTAGACAAGGACCCTTGTCCTGCATAGGCGTGCAGGCTACAGAAACCCGTACATGATTACTGTGGATTACAGCGAGGAGATGGAGGAGCTTTGGACGCGTAGTTCCTGCACTTGATACAATGCTGTTGTTTTGTGGGTTTGAGCGTTGATTTGGTGCTGCAAGATTGACTTTGGGAGCGATAGTGATCGGCTGGATGGGAGACTGTGTTGGACACTATCTGTGCAGGCTGCGGTATAAAATATCATTGTCTACTGTACTCCGTATATCGTGCGAGATTAGGGTAAATATGTGTGGACTGGCCAGGTCCGTTGATAGCACAGATCACTATTTGAGGCTGTCTACTGCGTTGATCGAGCGGGGAGCATGTAGATTGTATTGCGTGTTACACAAAGAAAGAATAAATTTCATGGTTATGTAACTCCTCGTAGCTATACAAAGGCTTTCCATTTGCATTTATATGGCCGAGAGAGTGAATGCGAAGAGTTTCCACGAATAATGACACGGGATAATACCAAATTTCGGTAGGTCTGGCTTCTCTGCTGGGTACTATTTTTCTTAATACGGTAATTTACATTTTCACCGTACCTTATACCGATGTCCACTTACCGATGTACCTCACCCCCATCATCTTTAATGGCAGAGGAACTATAACCGCTGCCTGGCCATAGTTCCAATCTACCCGATCTCACGGATACCACTCGTATAGAGCAAGAACAACAAGGATAAAAAGGTTCCTACTCTCTATGCCTAACCTTGACGTTGATAACGCAATCGGGCAGGATGCGCCCAACCGGACCCAGGAGACAGGATAGTGGAAACGGCGGATCGGCGGGAAAATTAGGCTGGATTGGAGGGCAATTGAGAAAGGCAGGGGCGTGTGGACTGTGGAGGGGCTGATGAGTAGTGTCTCATACCAGCTAATGAATGTCTTATCCTATCATCTGAGCACCAGCCTTCCGTGCCACCAAAGTCGATATGTAGGTTCTCTATGAGGACTCCCGTTCTGTGGCGAAACCGCCCAGCCCTGCTTGGGCAAGAAGCTGCCGGCCGCACCGCGCCGCAGATAGGAACAGAAATAGACATACATGATACATGACTCGGTCGGATCGGGTGAAAAGTTATTTGTTTAGGTATCTCTGTATACTATCGTTAACATGGGGCATTTTCCCACGCCTGACCGAATATTTTTCATTCTTGTCGGTGTCGTGTCATCGGGGACTTTCTCCCCTCCCAAAATAACATGCCATGCCAATCGGAGAAATGGCAGGATCCAAGCCTCCGTCTCGCCTAGGCGGAGCCTGGTCTCCAATTCGCAAACTATTGAATTTTGCACGACGGACGGCTGGACGGCACTATTGGACGTGGATAGACCGGAGAATGTAACCAGCCGCAGGTTGAAGATGGACCTCATCGGCTCCACTGCACGCCACTTCGCCTCAATCCTTTCTCCCTTCTCCCATCTTCCCTGTCGCTTCAGCTGGTGTCTGGCAGATGATCGGAGACATGCTGTCTTGACTGGCTGTGGCAAAAGTGTAACTGCATCTTGCATTCTATCTATCATATGTTGTTGCTATATGCTATTAAGAAGAGGAGAAGTAATTGGGGGGGGTTTGTTGGATAGGGTGATGGCACGGGACTCTGGTAGAAGGATTTTCAATGACGTGGAATTTCCCAGATATCCGTCGACGGGCGGCCCGCAAACGACTCAACGGCCAGAAGAAGCAAAAACCAGCGATGTCGGGATCCTTTGGGTTTTGTGGCCGTGCGACTCGCCAAAAGTAAATGTGCTGGGGGGAGTGGAGAGCGGGAATACTATCGTGTTGGTTTTGAACGGGATGTTCCCAATAACTTGGTTCACAAAATCCTGTACAAGGCATTCATGAGCCTGTATGGAGTATTATTGTATGGGGTATATGGAGACGGGTTATTCGGTGCCGCGGCTACCCATACCGCGAATATTTACCCTCTTGGTGTTGTTCTTCTGGCGGTGTGCGTTATATGGGATGTACCTTGGACGGACTCCCGTGAAGAAGGGATTCCCGAATTTGTGATTTCGGGCTTCAATTCTGATATCATGCCGGCATTTGCGTACGCCAATGATGGAGGAAGATGATCCTGGTGGGAACTTGCCACGATGATGAAGTCACCTATTCTTCCAGAACGGTTGGTAGGGCGGGAACTAAATTATCGTAACGACCAATAACTGGACGCGAGAATGGAGACTGAAGGAAAGCCTAAATTACAATCTCCAATTGAGCGAATAGTATGTACTGTAACCATGCTTCGTACTACCACGGAAAGAAGATTGTTTCCCTTATCGAGTCCTGGATATTGGGATGACGGGCATTACGAAAATGTAGGACCAATTGACCTTGATCAGTATCTCATTCTCCGACTTGTATTGTGGAGCGTCCATGTATTCTGTACAGTACGTACTAACCAGTTAACTAGTCAACTGGCGACCGTTTCGTAACGGGTGATTCTTATTGCAAAGTCGAGATATACAACCGCACCAGCCCAGATCGCAATGACAACCAAGTCGCCAATAAGTCTAAACAAACACCCCTGGCCCGAGTTAAGCATGTCTGTCCCCTCCACTCCATCAATCTGGTTCTGTTTGTTGTTGTTTATCGAACTTGGTAGATCTCTGGAGACTCCCGCCGTGTCTTCCATGGATGAAATGACGGCTGGTCCCTCAGTCTTCCCGTGGGTGGGCTGTAACTTTGGTTCTTGAAATTACCCTTCAATACCGCAACTGGAGTACTGTAGATTTCAATTGCTTCCTTTAAGCTTGCAACGAAGCGGTCTCTAAACAATACTCCGTACTCCATACTTCGTATTCACCTGCTATCTTCCACACGAGCGGGCTAGTGTACGTATTTATTCATTTTCCATCCCGCTCCCCCCTCCGAAAGCCACCAGCGCATGCTGCCCAATACACTGGGTCGACTGGCGTTGATATACCAGCAACTCTACCACTTTCCTGGGGCGATCAGCCTGCCACTCTCCTTAGCCCATCCCGTCCCCTCCCCAAGGAATACAAATCCGATAGGGTTTCAAGAATTTCGAGAAGCCGGCCGATCTAAAAGTTGAGAAGTCCACTTACTAGGCCCAATCAGCATCCGGCCAATCGTTATTTTGTAGTTGCGACCTTGTTTTGGTGCACTCCCCCTTGCAAGCGATGCACACAATGAAACTCTCCTGCGGTTGACAACTTGGCTCGTCTTTGCTAAGGTCTCAGTCAGCCCCGTATACGCTTTTCAATGATCGAGAGCAGGATAGTCTCCGGCGCCCATTGGACAGTCATTTTGTCTCTATTAGGTATTGATGAGTTAAGATTTCCCGAGAATTGGGTCATTGGGATCGTTGATCCCTGTCTATTTTTGTGTTCGTCGTCATCGGTGGGGATGAGGGCCTTGCTCTGTATACAAGTCGGATGGAAAAGATGTCGAAAGGGGCTATGATTATATCATACTCATACAAGGAGTCTCGCATGGAATTGCGATTGGATAATTGCATCATCCTCTTGGGCGGTGATACCCATGATGATTCCGGACCAGCCCCCGGTCTCCCCCCACTTAAGAAAGATCCTCCAGGTCAACTTCCCAACTTTGCCTGGGTGGTCTCCCAGCCTGGTAGTTATACTTCGATTATTGGGGACACGGAGCCAGTTGAGATCCATGGTTGGTGAATGCACTTTAATGAATGACATTGTTTGACGGACTTGGGGCGAATGAGTATGAAGATTGGCCCTTGGCTAATTTTTATGCTACAAGGAGGCTCTCCACCAAGGTTGTGTATCGACACCGCTATAGAGGCACATTAGAAACCATGAACGGTATATTTCGTAATCATTTCCCATTTTCAATCCTTGTTGACCTGCCCGTCTGGTTATCATTATTACTCTAGCCGCGGCGGATCCACTGGTTTCTCCGTGATGACTCGAAGGCAAAAAAGAAACGGGAGAGAAGAGCAGACCTGTCAACTCGAGAAAGTACCGCCTCTCGGCCGGGGTGGGTTCAGGGCGTCTGGTTGAGTTTGGAGTGTCTGCGTTTGACTTCCCTGGTCGCGGTAGATTTGCGATCGAGGTTCGATCTGGGGGATGGAGTGTACGTGGAGTACAGTACGGAGTACTTGGTACTCGAGACGGGAATCTTGAAATGTCGGTCTATAGCTACACCGAGGAAAGTAGACGTTTGCAGTATGATTAATAGGCTACTACAAGCTCCATAGGTTAGTCTATACTATCTGTCATCCACGGTTAGGTCTATCTGGTCGAGGATGTATTGAAAGTAGCCCCAGACTCGATGACTACGATCGCGATCCATGCAATCTAGGGAGGGGTACACAGCTCACACGCTTGTGATGGATTGGGGATGTCGATCCTTAACCGGCTGGAAATCTTGCAGTCTAAATTTCTGTGAATTCTCACTGGATCCAATGCGATTATTAGCCCTCCCTCCTCCCCTCCTCCCCTCCCCAGTCTCCATTTGACCCTTCCCTAATGCTCCTAATTGCGCTACTGTACTTGGTTTATTTTGCTTTATTATTATCATTTTTTTTTATTTTCGATTAATTATTTTTTTTCCCTCTCCCTCTGCCTCTCCCCTCTGGCTTGTCCATGACCCTTCCTCTCTCGTTCGCGTTCTTTCGATCTTCCTCTCTCTCCCCAGCTATATTTTTCACAACTTCCTCGCCCCTCGCTTCGTTTCCTCTTCTTTCCCTCTTCCCCGACCCAACCCGTCGGAACCTCTTGGAAATTCCCTTGAGCTTGCCCTTGCCCGGTTGACTGAACTTTTCCGTTTAGCCCTTCGATCGACCGACCCGACACTCCGGCTTAGGTTCCTTCCCTCCCCCAAGCCTGAGTCTTCCCCATTCCCCCCGTCAGCCGAACTCCACCGCGTCACGGGGTTCCAAAGTACAACTCTATCCTCCGTGAATCTTCTTTCTCGCTGGCTTGGGTATTCAATTTACGGTGAGTGGATCTACATTTATTATCGTCATCATTATTAGGATCAAAAGTCGTTCCAAGTGTTCCCACTCCGTCGTTCCCCACTCCGTTACCATACCATACCTGGATACCGGGTACCAATACGAGACGTACTCCATACCGGACCATACATACCCAGCCATCCTGGACTGTACCTCCCGTACCTCCTCGTACCTCGAACGGAGTCCATTTCCCTTTACCCCCCTCCTTCCCTGCCCAACGACTCCTCCAAAACTGCCCGCTGCGATCTATCTGATACCCTTCCTTGCCGTTTTCCTACTTCCCAACTCCTCTCTTCCGTTCCCACTTCTTTGACTGCCTGGTTCTTTGCTTGATCTCGACTCCATCCGGGCTTGCGTATGATCCCGACTCCGATCTTCCCTCCCCTCCGATCCTGGCTGTATCTGATGCTTTCTTTATTCTAGTCTAGTTGCTCCACTCAGCTTGAAAGAAAACCTGCGAGCTTACCAACGTCCAATTTTGCGACGCCGCACACCCACTCGGCTTGAATTCGCCGAGCTTCGCTACCTACGGCCCTTCATTATAACCGTTACTGCCTGCACCGCGCGACGTTACACGCGGCCTTTTTGCATTCCTTTCTCCAGATCTTCCCCAGCGCGCGCCGAAACGTCATCGAGGAAGCTCCCTCGGTCCCGTTGCTTCCTTTCCATCCGACGCGCAACCCTTCTCTTCTTTCTCTCCCATTCTTTTTCCAGGTTGCGCCTCGCCATGTTCCTCTAAGCAGCTCTTTCAGCATTAAGCTATATTGCTTCTATCCGGTACTATTCCCCCTCTCGATGCCACCCCCCTCCCCTCCCCCACAAAAAAATGGAGCTGCCCAAAAATAAAAACAAACCGGAATGCGCCTGACTCCAGTTGCCCCCCTCCTAGAACTCCCTTGATACTCTCCCACTCCCCCTCCTTGTGTACGCGGGTCTAGACTGCCTCCCATGAACCGCGGACCTCCAGAGGGGCCTCATGCGCCGCCCGCGCATGCGGTCTATGAGCATGCCTGGGCTCGTCCGCCATACCCACCCACCTTCGACGGCCACCCAGGCCATCCCAGCCACGCGCCGGACCGACGGCCTTCGAGTACCCAGGCACCGATGCCCGGCCACGGATACCACCCCGTTCCTTTAAACCGAGAGCTCCCCCAGCTTCCACCGGACGGACCTTATGGACGCCCTAACAGCTTACCGGGGCCCGCGCACCCTCCTTCACATCCTCCTCCGCACCCGCAAGATCCGACCCCTCCTCCTCCTCCTCCGCACGGGGGTTACCGACCTGCCATGAATGGCGCCCCGCACGAATCATCGCCGCATTCTGCGCCTCCAGAGTATCGCTCGCGCATGAGCTTTCAGTCCGAGACCTCTGCGCCGGGCGAGGTGACCCCTACATCTGGCCCACTGCCCCCTTCATCGTATATGCCACCCGGACCGCCAATACCCCCCGGCACGCCAGGCCCGTATGATCCGAGCTATTACTCAAATCCGGCCTATGGAGCTCGCCAGCGAAAGGCGGCTCGTGCACAGCAAGTAAGTGGTGAAGACACAGGGTGTTGAGAGGAGACGGTACTAAATACTGTCTTGTAGGCTTGCGATCAATGTCGAGCGAGAAAGGCAAAGTGCGATGAGGGACGACCGGCGTGCAGTCATTGCAAGGAGAACAACTTGATGTGTGTTTACAAGGAGATTCCGCCTCATAAGTGCGTATAGCCCATTGACCTTATCATACCGCAAGAGGGAAAAGCGCCGAACTTGAAGTATTGACGCTATTCCCAACAGACAGGAGAAGAGTGTGCAGCTGGTCCTGGATCGGCTTTTGGAATTGGAGGATAAAATGATGGAGAAATTCGAGATCACCAACAAGATGTGGAAGACGGAGGAGACCTACAAAAATCAGTTGTTGCAAACCCAGATGCATTCAGAACTGCGATCGCAAACCCAGATGCTCACAGACATTTGGTCGGCAGTCGGGGGCAATGACCCCTCACGATTGACATCTTCTCAACCCATTGCAGCTCTCCCGATCCCTCCCATTCCCACCGTCCCCGTGGGTGGCCCACCGCCAGAAACGCTGATGAAGGTAGAGCCTGCATTGACCGAAGCACTCGAAGAACCGCACGCTTCGACCTCCTTTTATTCACAGACCACTATAGATGCCGGTCCACAGCCGATATTGAATCCAAGTTTTGAGGATAGTGCTAAGAATGACAATGAAGGAGAGTTGTCGATCCCCGTGGAGCATACAACGGCAGCACACAAACTTCTCATGTGGCCTTCCATCAAGAGGTTACTCAACGCGGAATATGACGAGGATTATGTGATGCGATTGGAGGAGCAGCGGGGTCTGATTAGTGTCTACGGCCAGGGTGAGATCTCATACACAGCCGACGACACGTTACTACCAACGCCACCCCTGCCGAGCGACGACGGTGGCTACAGCGAAAAGAAATCAAACCCGGATGGAACATCGAAAATTCTCAGTGCTACCTCATCTAGAGATGCCGACGCTGAAATCGACCGATTCGGACTGCTCAGGCTAGATGGAAAGACGGCTCATCGGTACTTCCAGAGCTACCTGAACCGCATGCACAAACTGCACCCGTTCCTGTGGCAAGAGGAGCTGGAGATGAAGGTCGATGCATTCATTAGGTGCTATTGTCCACGAAGTTCGTCCGACTCATCGTCGGAGCCGAACTCTTTGTGTCGGGATAAGAAGCGAAAACGTTCGCACGAGGACGAGGACCTTCCGGGGGTTCGAGGCACGTCTGCAGACCCCAGCTCGGCCTCATCCCGGCCTCGCGTAGGTCGGAATATTGATAACGCTATTATCCTTCTCGTCTTTGCCCTGGGTGCAATTTGCGAGCACAAGTCACCCCTGCCAGGCCCGATCATGGACCAGAAGGTTGAGGACTACCGAGACCAATACATTCCTTCCCCTCTTGGACCCGTACCCCATCGACCACCTCTCCAGCCTGTTAACGGTGCCGCCCATGCCGCGAATGGTGTTCTCTCGCCTCCCAACTCTGAATCCATCGTGCCTCACAATTCTGACTATGCGCCGCACTTCCAACAAAGTCAGACCTACAATTCTGAACCAGACCCGAAGCAAAACCTTTCCCGGCGAAATATCTCCGCTACGTCTGATGAATACGGTCATGTCAAAAATTTGCAAGTCATTCCTGGTCTTGCGCTATATGGCTATGCCACGACAATCCTCGGTCTGCTTCAAGGAGGTGTGGAACTGCAGCATGTTCAGGCTGGTTTGCTTGCTGGTCTGTATGCTGGTCAACTAGCACACCCTTTCCAAAGTCATGGTTGGATCTGCCAGGCAGCCCGCGCATGCCAGGTCCTCGTCCGACAAAAACGGTATGAGCGACTGCCCGAAGGCCGGACCCAGGACTTGTTCAACTTCGCCTACTGGACCTGTCTGCAGCTTGAGAGCGATCTCCTCGCCGAGCTCGATATTCCTGCAAGTGGTATCTCACGTTCCGAGGGTCGTATCAACCTGCCCAAGGGCCGCTTTACTATTGACATCCCAGACGACCTTGAAGCGCGCAGCACACGTATGATGCTGTTCTATTCGGCCCAGATCCATCTCCGCAAAGTACTCAACCGCGTTCATACCGATCTCTACAAAGTTGACAAGCAAGGTGAAACTGGTCGGTGGTCTTCTAGCGTGCAAGAGACTCTAAGTATGAACTTGGAGCTTTGGCGTTCTAGCCTCCCCGAGACCATGAACTGGAGAGATGACGATCCACCCGCTTCCGACATCAACGCTGCTCGCATGCGTGCCAAGTACTACGGTGCTCGTTATATTATCCACCGACCCTTACTCTATCATGCCCTCCACTGCGGCCAAACTGGTGCCCGCATTGGCGCCCTGCCCAAGTCCACCGCCGTGGAGTCGCCGACCGGATCCGCCTCAAATTCACAATCCCAGCATATGTCACCTTCCATGACACATGCCTCTGGTCGTGCTAGTGGCGTACATATGCAGCGCATGCTGAGCGATGTAGGCTCGGCGCCTAGTGGTCTCTCTTACCCCAACAACTGGACCCCGCCGACCGTCAATTTGCGTGACCTGCAATCTAAGCTGCGCCGCGCATGTAAGGTCTGCGTTGAGTCTGCCATCTTAAGTACCGAAGCATTCGATGGTGTTGAGGACCGACTCATTGTGACGAATATCTTCGGTACAGCCCATGCGTGAGTATCCCATGACCCCTATTATATCTGTGATGAGCGTCCCGACTGACGTCTTTTTCTCGATTTACAGTCAATTCGGTAACATGCTCGTCCTCTCTGCAACATACAACTCCAGTCTCTCCGAGCTCGTTGAGCGCTCCACCCTGGAGCGCCTTCTTAAGCGCACCATTCGCTTCCTCCTGCGTAGCCAGAACATTTCGCCCACACTGCGTGCCGATGCTCGCATCCTCACTGAAATTTATACCAAGATCTTCCATCGTGCACCTGACCTTACTGAGCCTTCGAAGTAGCTGTCGCTACTGTCCTTCTTTTCTGCATGACCCGCTCGCCGCTCCGGGTCGCCAGGAGTTGTTCATGTTTTTTATTTCTGTCTTCATCAGACTTGGGTTGGGTTAATTTTGAATTCATTCAGTATCGGGGTCCGGGAATATTTGAAATGCCCCCATCCCCGAGGTGTTTATGTGGTGTGGTCAGCCTCTTTATCATTGTTCATTTTTTCTCTTTTGGATATGGCTCCATTGTTGTTCTTTTTTTTTACACCAACTAGCATGGCCTATCTTGGACCTTGTCTTTCAATTTTTCATATTGCTGCCCCTTTCTGTTCTGAGTGTGGCATATACGGTCTTCTTTTCTTTTGATTTTTTTTTCTGCATGGGTGGTTTTGACACGGCCTATCATATATCCCATATCTCTCTTATTTCTACTATACCTTGGTCATATCATGAATATATGTCATCCTTTTCCCTTTTTTCACCGGGTTGTTTGGACGGCCCGGTGGGGAGGAGGTTCATCCCGAGGTTTCAATTGTTTTGGATTTTGCCTTGTATTATGTGAGTAGTTGAGTACATTGGATTGATGATATTTGCGTCGAGCTTCGTTCGGGCTGGGTGTAATTGATGCACCTCAACGAGTTTTAGTCTTGGTGAGTCTGATTGGCATTGAGTAGATGCGTTTTAATTTATGCGCCATTTATCGGCGTGAAAATTTCAATTGATTTCCACTCATCTCTGCTTTTTCTTACCCCTTTCTTTCAACATCAGACCGGAGCTATTTCTACTGTGACACAAATTCATTCGATGTACCTATATTCAAAAAACTATATGATTATCATTTACTCGCATTTGACAAGTCCTTCATTTCGCTCACAGGGAATAATGCCGCAGGAGAGCCTATCTTCTCAGCGAAGAAGGCCACCAATAAAGTGAGTTCGAACCATACGATTATAACCTGTGACATATACTTCGAAGAGAACTGACAAGATGTCAATGAGCTAATGAGCCCTTCTATGCCGCTCATATTACTTAAAAAAAATGCAGAATCAAGGGTTTATCGGTCATATTTGCATCGACAAATTATTTACAAAGTTTCTCGTAAGACTCATTCAAAGATACCCTGCCACTTTCAACTCCTACCACCAGGCCTTACATCTTCAGCGCTAACTTATCACAGCCTACTTCTTAACTCTCTAGCAAGTTCCCGAGCAGAGAGTCAGTGTGACATCCGAGTTGGCATTGCAAACCTTGACTTGGCTGCCACCGCTAGTAGCAACACCCTTAGGCCAGCAGATGCTTGGACAGCTGGCCGATGACTTGACACCGATTGCGTGGTTCGAGAAGGGATCACCGAAAACGTCGGACAGATCGTACCAGACTTGCTGGCCGTCGAGGGTGTAGGCAAAGTTGGTCTGGGGGCTTCCATTGTACAAGCCATTATTGACAGTGGTAAGCTTGATGGCGATGCCACCGGACGCAGGGTCATGGTGCAAGACCTCGGAATAGGTGCCGCCAGAGGCGACAGTATACATTTGGCTGACAGAGCCGCCAACAGACCAGAGGTAGACGGGGAAACCACACTTGTTCACAACCTTCGCGTTACCTACAGCGCTGGCAAGAGGAGCCAAGGCCGCAACGGTAGCAATGACAGCTGTGGTGAAGTGCATTGTAGATGATTGTTGTAGGAGAAGTGTAGGAGAATTGTTGTTTGACTAAGAAGACAAGGTTGGATGATCTCTGTGTAGACTTGATGAAGGATGAGTTTATATAGCTTTTTGTAAACTCATTGCCAAGAGAACTATACGAGCTCTCATCATTTTCACTTGTCATGATTGTCAATCGAAACCATGATCAGTCCACGAAAAGTCCGACTATCTGAGACAACGACAATAAAGCGGCAAGTCTGACCACCAACAAGCCCACCTGAGGAACAGAATCGCATTTTCCATGAGTCTCAAAAACCCCTCATGGCAAAAATAGGCAGATAACTATGACCGAGTGTCCGTGATGATAGCATTGGTTGGAATGAGATCGAATACGGCAGGATGTCTCTGAGCTCGGACAGCGGGAACTCTGCAAGGCTGTGTGCCATTTCGTAGTGCCACACCCGGTTTGGTGGGGAAGCTGGGGAGAGCCTGAGACATAGTTACATCCCAGGTACAACCTGCATAACTCCAGAATTTCTCACAGTCATGACTAGCTCAGCTAGTCCCGCTTGGTTCGTTGAGATCACCGCTAGAATTTGGAGCACGCTATGGTTGGTAGTGTCTCACCCGCCGAGCTGGTATAAGTCATGATGCTTGAGGTGAACCCGAAAGACTCTGACAGTCATATGATGATCCTATAATACGAGATCAGGCCCCAGTGGGCAGATTCGTGCAGCCTGTTTGATATCAAAAAACGGAAGATGGGGGATAGGAAGAGGTATCGCCCATATGGGTCTCTGATTGTCTTACACTGGCTTGATCCTGGATTTGGCCTGTTAGTAAAAAGCAAGGACTCGATATCAAAAGGTTTTATCGTGAGCCTTGCTGAAAATTCGATGTGTCATGCGGCAGTGAAAATTCATCTTGACACTAAGCATTTCATTACAGAATGGATCTATTCTACAATTTCAACTTTTAGAGAGACGAATGTTAAGCGAGCACAGTGGAATATTAGTGAATTTACCTAGTTTCAACCAGATTCGTTAGTCTAAGAACTATCAAGAGAAATCTTCTAGCACTGAACATGATCCGCAAGCATAGGTCATGAGTCTATGAATAATCAACAGGAGCCAAAACAGAGGAAGGCAAACAGCTGCTATCTTGTACTCAATCTTTCGGGCAGCACCTGGCAGACGATTATGACATATACTCGGTGTTGGGCGAACCCACCATGGCTTCCCCGCAACGAGGGAACTTGGATAGGTGTATCAGTAATCTATCGGCAGTTCCGTTGTTCGTTCAATTCCGTAGCAAACAGGCAACCGAGGCACGCCGGCGGAGAGCTATCCCACCCCCTGTTTCTCTCTTAGACGATCAATCCTGGAAACAGCATGGACTATAGCTTCCACCAATCAGAGAACCGGAATCAGGTGAATAGGATCGGACTCTCGGACTTTTGCAGGACCCTGTATTTCCCCGCATTATATCCCAAGGAATCTGACGAAATTTTCATTAGAAGATCGTCCTTCCATGTCAGATTCAGGGAGTGGCGCGGCTTATCGCTTTCCCCAGACCAGATACATACATTCCCCGCCTTCAGTAGACTAATAAAATGACTTGAAGAATATGAACATTGGACTACTTCTTTAGAACTCTACAAAACATGCTAAAGCGTTTTGCCGCCATCCGAGGGTGAAGCAGAGAGCTCCAAAAGGTTTAAAAGCTGGATTTTGAACCCAGGACAAGACAATGTTGTCGTAAAGCCATCTCTTTCAAAAGCATTCTCGAAAGAGCCAAAATGGGAATAGTTGTCCATTCACTCTTGGCAGCATTTTACATGCTCCAAGCTTTTGCTGCTCCTTCTCTGTATGGGGCTCACACCCATAGTCCTGGGCTCATTGTTGAGACATCCTCGGGCTCGATCCATGGCCTTGTCAACCGTTCCACACCTGATGTCCGCCAATTCCTCGGTGTCCCATTTGCGGAACCTCCCGTAGACAACCTACGATTCGCCAAACCAGAGAAAAAGAAGCCAAACGGAATTGTCAAGGCCTTCAATCTTCCTAATTCCTGCATGCAGCAGTTCAACACGAATAGTTCCACAATCTACACTACATACGAGAAGGGCTTTTTAATCAGCGGCGGCAATTCCGAGGACTGCCTGTACCTCTCGATATGGGCACCCAAACTTGAGAATATTCGGTTACAGCAGCGACCATTGCCCGTTCTGCTCTACATTCCTGGTGGTGGCTTTACGAGCGGGGGTCAAGCTTCATTGTACAAGATCCCCGATCAATGGGTGCAACGGACACAATCTCATATAGTTGTTATCATGAAGTAAGTTTCCCAAAAAGAAAAGCGCAAAAAGATGATCTTCTAATGATCACAACTAGCTATCGAGTGAATGTCTTTGGCTTCCCAAACGCAAAGGGTCTCGCTGACCAGAATTTGGGGTTCTTGGATCAAAGACTGGCGTATGATATTACAGTACGGTTGTCATTGTTGCACTACTGACAATTATTAGTGTTGAATGGGTCTATGAAAATATTGCCAATTTTGGTGGTGACCCGGACAGAATTGTTCTGTGGGGGCAGTCTGCTGGTGCAGGCAGTGTCACTGTTTACCCCTATGGATATCCCGACAATCCCATCGTGGCAGGGCTTATCGCGGACTCTGGTGGACCTGAAATTGTCGGTGGAAGTGATTCGGCGCAGACAAACTTTACATATCTTGCGGAACTTGTCGGATGCAAGAATCTTGGACCTGAAGATGAGATTGCTTGTGTCAGGAAAGTCCCAGCTCAAGATTTGGAGAACGCATTATCTTGGTATTCTGGGAATAACACCAGTCCATCAATCTCATTCAAACCTGTCGCTGATGGCAAGACTGCGTTTGCCAACTGGACCCAAAGGGTATTGGAAGGAAAGATTGCCAAGATTGTGAGTTTTTTGTCCCTTGGGATGAAGCAAAAGAGAGTAAGGAAAATAGCTGACGGATTCTAAAGCCGTTGATTATAGGTAGCAATACAAACGAAGGGGCTGGCTTTGTCTCCTTCACCCCTGATGGACCAGGGCAGACAGCACTGGACAAAGCGACAAAAATCATCAGTTGTCCTGTCGCAGCGGAAGTAAAGAATCGCAACGCTGGGGATCTTCCAACGTACCGATATCAGTATGCGGGTAATTTCTCTAATATTTCGCCCCTGCCTTGGTTTGGCGCCTATCACAGCTCCGAACTACCTTTGCTCTTTGGAACCCACTCTGAATACGGAGGCCCTTCGACAAGCTTCGAATGGAATGTCAGCTACGCGATGGAGGCTTTGTGGCTCAGCTTCGCTGAGGACCCAGATCGAGGGCCTGTGCGACTTGCCATTGGGGGTGATGTTGCTGAAAATCCCACCAAAACCAGCTTTTTCGCATGGCCTCAGTTCCAGCAAGGGTCTTCTAACTTGCTGCTATTGGCCGAACAGAACAAAGTCATGCAACTTGTATCTTCGAAGAGTATTGATGATGGGTGCTCTAGCTCGTAAGGAACACCCAGGGATGGTCAGTTGGGGGCAGTGCAAAGAGACGTATTAGTTCAAGCCAAGTTAACACACACTAAAGCTATTCTCTTCACTCTGCCTGTGGTAGTCAATGTGTTTTTCTCCATTGTCGGGATTTTCCCCTTCGTGCATCAAATTGTGCAGTGCATGACTGAAATTTCTGCTTTATCCAAGAGTTCACCAAGCCTCATATAAAAATATACTCCAAAATTTGACGTTAAGGTGCCTGTCGCATATAGGATTCCTTCCAATTGACGTATATTCTCAGCAATATTGAATTCCAGTGGCAACCTCATCCAGGGTAATCCTTTAAAAATTCCTCAAACAGAGACATCCTCTAATGTATCGCGAATGAAAGAATTCTGCGATTCATTTCCACCAATTTATCGGCAGCGCGTTCGACGTAAGACTTCGGGCCTGGCCGCGAAGCCACTCGACCAGCTTCACTCGGATCAATACGGGCCCCGTGGCTTCGGTCACTGACCACTCCATCATTGCCATAGTCGTTGTCAGTAAGAACATAAAAACATTGTGTAATCATCCTGGCGTGTTGAAGTGTCGCATCGATCATTTCTTTCCATTCTTGAAGCCTTTGTGCCTGACCATGGAGCTCCATCCAAAGTGCTGTTTTTTCCGGCGTGAACTCAAACTCTTTTGTGGACTTTTCATGCATAGACTTTGCACGCAATAAAAGAGTTTTCAGTCGATGATCAAAGGTATCTTGATCCTCCAAGGCAAGTTCTCGTTCAAACTTCCTAAACCATGCCATGTCCTCGGGATGATTCATAGGCTCCTTTGAGGTGGTAATGATTGACAAAAAGTATTCCTGGAGCTTACCACAGAAGGCTTTTTCTTTCCGTTCGAGGTCTGCCAATGCATTCCTTGCATGATTATAATCGTTCCCAGATTTAAGAATTGATTCCAGTCGCAGCCTCTCCATCGCTTCCGGCCAAATAAGTTCATTCAGGCCACCTCTTGACTCGATCAATTCGACCTCAACATTTCGACGACCAATATTGCGAGCGCTATACCGGAAGTCAGGGGAGCTTTCCTCAGCACCCGATGCGAGATACTGAACCATTTCTCTGTCCATTTTGACAGAGTGGTAGCGCAGCATGTCCAGAGTGTCCACACTAGGCTTCATCCATTGTCGTTTCTTAAAAATGCCTTCCAGATCTTTTTTATGGACAAAATGTCCCGCAATGCAGATCATGACAAACTCCCATTCATCATTCTTGACCGCGTCGGAGAGCAAGCGCGGTTCAATGATTTCGTCACCCATGATTGATTTGGATGACCTGCAAAACGTCCTATCCTTTTCGGGGTCTCTGATAGACTCTAAAATACGTGAACGCCTGGTCGATACATCAATGTCCCGCAGTGCTAGTGCGCGCTCCAAAAGAAGAGTCATCAGTGGATAGTCGCCGTGAGCTCGGGCGATGAGGAAAGGCGTGAGCCCCCGATCGCTCCGAGCAAATATATTCGCACCATGCTGTATAAGCTTCTCGCACATGTGTGTTCGATTGTATGCATAGAATTCGGCTTCAGTACGTCCTGATTGGCAAGCTCGTAGCAAAGGGGTGTTCTTTCTCTCATCGAGTGTGTCAACATTGAAACCATGTGCCAGCAACATTTCAACCAGATCCACTCTACAAGCTCCTGCAGCCACATTGATCGCAGTGACGTAGAGTTTCGGGATAGGTACACGGGCTAGATTGCGGCTTGGGTCGGGTAATCTGTCCAAGTATTGTCGGAACACCTTTGGCTCACCCTTGGCAGCAGCGAATATCAAGGCATTGACATGCACCTTTTCCACGGCAAAGTTCTCCGGGAGCCGGAACAAGTTGAAGATACTAGGGTTCTCCCAGGCAAGAGACATGCTGAAAGGAGAAGATCCTTGCCCATCCTCGATGAATGGGTCGGCTCCATGCTCAAATAATAACGAGACCAAATCAGAGCGCCCAATGTCCATTGTCAGATGCAGTGGAGTCTGACCACGACGGTTCCTCGCCTTTATGTCAACTCCAGCCGCTAAGAGAGTTTCTATGGTTGAGCGCGACTTGCGCTGAATCGCACAATGGAGAGGGGTTCCGATGTCGTCGTTCACAAGAGTCAGGTCAGCCCCGGCAGTAATAAACAACTTCAAAACGTCATCTGCTCCCTGGGATGCTGCGGCGTGTGCGGGACTGGACCCGGATCTATCCTTGTGATTGATGTTCACGCCCTCCAGCATCAAGGCCTTAGCGTTGACTAGAGCCCGGCAAAAGTGAAGGGGAATGCGTCGTCTTGCGTCCAAATCATGGCAGGAAGCATTGCGAGCTAACAAAAATTTGGTCATTCGATCCGAAGTTCCCATCGAAGCAATATGAAGTGGTTTGAGTGGTGCGCTGTCGGGTCGGTTTATAGCTGCCGAGTCGAGATTGAGAATCGACTCGGCAATCTGCTCAGACTCTCTTGTATCGCGATACGAGGCGATCTGTACGGCGAAATGAAACGGATATGTAAACATTGTCGTGTTACCTGGTTGAACTAGCTTTCTGCTTGCCAGAGTTGGGGCGTGCTCAAGAAGAAGCTCAACTGTGTCAACATCTTCAAGATCAATGGCTTGTATGATTGAATTTTTGCCCTCGGGGGATGTCTGAAGGAGAAGGTCCATAGGTAGAAGCTTGACTATTTCGCGCAGCCTCTGCTTACACATGCAACCATGAATAGCAAAGCGTTCAGCATTTGTCAATAGGCTTAGGCAGCAGGCAATAGGAAAAGGGCCCAAGCTATCGACCTTATGCACACCAGTGCCATTTGCAGGTTTCGTTCCACTAAATGCTGCTTTCCAAAGCAGAAGAAGAATATCTGGTTGGTGATACTTGATTGCGAGATGGATCGGCGTAAGCATGGGCCCCGTAGAGTCATCGGTGACCCCAAAGGCAGGGGCTAGAGGATCCGCACCAAGAGAGAGAAGAAGTTTGACTAGTGACTCTCTGCCAGATACAATTGCCATAGCGAGAGGTGTTCCATGAACCTGAAATGGCCATTGAGGATGCAAAAAATCACCTTCAGTAAGCACATGATTCAACCCCTGTTTGAAATCGGGGTTACGGCAGCAGTCTTTCATCAACGGCTGGGCTTCACTAAGAGTGGTCTCATCCAGGCAAAAGAGCCAATGAAGTAGCGATGGAGGTGGACTTATCCCTAATACTCCCATACCGACTGTTAAAAGAAAGATCAATAAATCCCCATAGCCTCTCGATGCAGCCATCACAAAATGAGGATCTAGTATGGGTTCTGCATCTGAGTGCCTAGTAAGGGGCAACAATCTCTCCACGAACTGGGTATCACCCTGGTGGAGTGCGATATCCAGCAAGCCATGCTGGATGGTGGATTCATTCACAGTGAGAAAAACACCAAAACCCCCGTCGCTGTCGTTGAAACATGGCTGTGGTCTTTTTTTAACGAAGGCTTCGCGGAAGTCAGCATAGTTGGTGAATTTAGAGACCGATGTCCCGTCATGTACAACCAAAGATGTGATCGGTTCAGGTCGCCGGGCGATACTGAATCCCAAAGCAAGGCATTCACTATATGTCGGTACTTCGGTACTTGAGTCCGGGCTGAAACCATTGATTATGCGAGGCCCCAAAACGCGAGCGACCAAATGACTAGTATCCTCGGCCATTCGAAGAAACCCCGTAGCCTTGTCCAAATCCTGAGATGCTCCGAAAGCGTTCGTATAGCAAAGCATGGTTTGAAAGGCGATTGAGCCGTCGTCTTTATCTGACTTTGCCCCTTGGGCCACAGTTTCAAAGTCCTGCAAGAGTTGCTGCTGTTGCTCCCAAATGATATGTGGACCGCTCTCTCTACTGAAGATCGAGTATCTAACATCTCCAGACATAGCATATGTCGCGAGCTTTGACTGAAGGGAGTGTCCACCTGGCATCTTGTGCCATGAAACAATAATTGGGAGGCGACTAAGGTCGGAGATCCTTTTTGCCGAATCGGTTTGCAGAGTACGATCCATCAAGGGACGTAGGAACCCCTTCTCAAAGCCAATCCCTGGTATTTTCATGTTGTTCACAAACTCTATCGCAAGAATCTTGAGATGGGAGAGATCAAAGTAACCAAAGACGTGCTGGTCATCCTCATCAATGGATTCCTCGTGAGAGCCGGTCGGTGATGTTAATGTCGACAGTGAGGAGGAACGTTTATAGAGAGGATTCCTTCGCCAGCTACGCTGAAAATAAAGCTGACCATTTGCTAAAATCTCCCACGCACAGAGGCCAAAGGCCCAGATGTCGCATTTGTGAAGCTGCTCGATTGGGATGGGTGTGTCCTTCTGGTTGGCAACTTCTGGTGCATTGTATCTGGTAGGAGTAACTATTAGCTTCAAGTGGCCTGCCGAGCATGCTTGAATACCTCTAGAAGTGCTCACAAAGTTGTTCCAAAATACTGCTTTGTCTTCTTGGAAGCAGATCCCACGATAATGGAATGCCCAAAGTCAGACACCTTGGCGATCGACATGCAAGGGCGATCCAGTGAGGAAAACACCACGATATTATCCATTTTCAAATCTCCATGAACGATCCCACATTTGTGGAGTGCCATGAGACCCGCGCCTACATCGCCCATGAGAATCAACTTTGTTCGGATTGGATGTACTTTCTCCTTCATGTATTCCCTCAGGGTTCCCTTCGAGGCAAACGCGACCGAGATAAACGGCGACGGACGCTGCTTTTCGACGCTCCAGCCATAGCCCAGAATATCAATAATATTAGGATGATGTGTGAGTGGTGGGTGGCACATGATCAAAATCTCGCGCAGAACAGATTGTAGTCGCCTTTGAAAGTAGGAATGCTCAAAGCCTTTCCCTTCCTCGCTAAGTCGGATGCGCTTGATAGCGACGACAGTACCCTCACACTTGCATTCTGTCACAGTGAACGTCTCTCCTGCGGCTACAAAGCGGATCTCCTCCACATCTTCAGCTCGAAATCGTTTCAATTTCAGTTGCTGCACTGTGTGAAGTAGGCCCTCTAGGCTGTTCATGGACTCGACGTCAATATTTTCGCTGAAGCCGAGGCCGTCCACGGTAGACACTCGAGATCGTGAAATTGAGGTAGTCCACGTCAGTATGTCGCTCTGCAACTCATTCGGCGCCCGACCTAGTGGAATCATTAGCCACAAAAGTAGAGGCTAGGTACCTAGCAACGCGTCATGAGAACATACACCTGACCCAGTCGTCGTTCAAGGAGGAGACCGACATCGCGGCTGCTGGTCTGGAAACCAGGAACTCATTAAATTGGGCAGATCATCGGTTTGATGGATTGTTACTGAAGAAAAGAACCAAGATAGAAGAGCAGCTGAGTCCCTGCGGGGGCCAAAATCAGCACAGCCATGGTTTGATTGGACGTTCTCAGCCTCACACCTGTTGCCCGCCATGAACCCCGCAGCACGAAGAAGACCACAGCTTCAAGCACCGATTGTGGTGCGCTGTTCTGTTTTTGTATCTCTCTAAACACAAAGAGCTTGTTGTTCTAGCGTGGTAGCCGACCCGGTCCATGAACTATGATCGATCCTCTTTCCGTGGCGGGCCTGACCATCACGGTTGTTGATGCGCTCATCAAGCTCGGCGAAAGAACCAGCGAGCTGATTCAAGACGCAAATGCCTTCGAAAGTGTTAGTTAAGGTAATGCATAGTAAGAAGCTATCTCTGACCAACCGTTAGGACTCAAACGAGCTGCGAAACCTAGTCAACGACGAGAATATCCAGACAAAACTGATCCGCAATCTGCTCTTCTCCGAATGCATGGTAGGTTTCTTTGAAGAAGCCCATTCAGACTGTTTTTGTCATTGATCTGAACGAATACTATGCAGGTGTATGGCGATAAGTCTCTCTTCGAGCAATTTGACCCCGACATCCAGCGGCAGATCGAGCTTCTCTGCGTCGAGATCAAAGCCATCCTGCAGGAAGGTGTTTATCTTCTCGAGCGCCGATACGGCGTTTCTAAAGAGTGCAATTCCAAGGAGTCGTCAACCGCTTCTCTTCTGAATGTATCTACCTTGTCGCTTTCGCGAAACCGGTCGACTTCGTCCGGCTCATTGCACAGCCTGTCGTGGGGTCGTACCAGCCCTTCACTGCCGGGACTGATCCGATGGTCTTTGCGCGATAAAAAGCGGGTCGAGGCCATTCTACAATCGTTCAAGGATCGTAATTCCCGACTGAAGAAGAAAGTAGAGCTCTGGTGTCTCGCCTCGCAACTGGGTATTTCACCGGAGCATTTGATGCATCTTCAAGTGGATGAATCTTCGAGAAAACTTGGTTTTGATCAAGATGCTTCGCTACGCCTAGCTCAGCTGGACGCAGGAAACATGGTTGCATCCCTCGAGCTCATGGACCCTTCATGGAACTCTCATCTGAAGGAGATTCAGCCCATCGAGAACCAGGGCATGTTCGCCATGTTTATGAAGAACAATGTTGCCTATATTCAGGAAAACCATCACTACGATGCCTTGGCCACACCAGCCACTGCTGGACACGATGTTGATGCACGGACTCGAGGACGAATCGAATCACTCGCCAAGCTTCTGCACCAACCAAAGGAGCAGGTATTTCGCGTCCTCCCTTGTGTGGGGTGGAAATATTTGCCTCGTCAAAGCTCGATCGCGTTTGTATTTGAAGTCCAGCCCAAACCTATAGGGGCACCAGTTAGTCTTCAGAGACTTCTCTTCAACATTGACCTCCGTCCAGAACTGGGAGACAAGTTTCGCCTTGCCCTCGGTCTCTCAAAATGTATTGCTCAGATGCACATGGTCCAATGGGTACGTTCGGTTCCACTGATTGCTGATATTTTGATAAGACCCACAATAGCGCTAATAATACCCACTCAGCTGCACGAGAGTTTCCGAAGCGACAATATCCTGCTCTTGCCCCATCACGTTGATGATGAAAAGATGGGTACCCGCGTCGCAGTGAACTATCCAGAGCCGTGGGTTCTTGGCTTCGAGTTCAGTCGTCCAGAGCCTTTTTTCTCCGTGGGGCATTCGGACTTTGAGCCGGCGCGCGACATCTATCGCCATCCAGACCGCCAAGGGGAGCCGGCAGAGATGTTCAAGAAAATTCACGATATATATGCGTTGGGAGTCGTTCTGCTGGAGATTGGCCTATGGGAGCCCGCACTCAAGCTGGAGAAGAATATGTTTTCACATGCTAACAATCCCAATGCTGTCCGGGCGCAGTTGATTAAACATGCCCAAAAGAGGTTGGAGTCACGTGTTGGGCGAAAGTATAAAGAGGTTGTCATAAAGTGTCTTACAGGAGACTTTGGCGTGGAGGATGATACGAAGGAAGATCTGAAATTGCAGCAGGCATTCCGGCATCAGATTGTTGATGTGATTGAGATGGCTGCGAATTATGTTTAACTGGAGCAGCCCTTTTAAGTAGATCCATAGTTCTCATCCGCAAAAGCTATGAGGATATATATTTCACGGCTCTCAGGCTATCCCTGTAGCTGGGCCTAAAGTTATCTCTACCCTATGGCAATCCGAGAATATTAGAAAGATCGTTGGATCACCAACTGCTGTGATTGCATAGGTAGAAGTTAAAATATATATATATCGTGAGCTGACATGCACCTACCTGATTGCTCACTCATAACGCCCGCGCAAGAAGGTTAACGACGTTGTACGCAGGCGTCTGGACCATCAAGCACAAGGCACCTAGATCTCAGAGATTATGTCCTCGAGGGGGTGGGCAAGTACAAAGAAAGTACGACTTATTTGGAAGAAGGTATCTAAATGAACATCACAAACCGGCATAAAAGCCTGGTCGTAAGATACTGGAAAAGGAAACGATCATATTTCGTAACACAAGCGCCGTACCGAGGGAGGGAAAGATTTTGTAAGTTTTTTGTTTTGAAAAAGAATTTCCTTTTGCCTTCTCGTTATGAACAAGAAAAGCTTGAGTATCACATCATCATCGCATCTTCCTATTGCCCCAATATTTCCCAGAGATCCCAGAAGCCCGAACCCCCACGCGATCTGAAGAGAAAGACTGGTATGCGTTGTCGTCGTCTTCACAGAAAAAATAGCCCGACTATAGGAAGAGGGGGTTTCTCGAGAAAAAGGCCGACACTAATGTATTTCGAGGAGACAAAAGGGGGATAAGAGTAGTGCAGCCGCTTTTTCGAAAAAGAGATCCCCGGAACAAACCCAGTAAGTTTTCACACGCCTTCATAACCTCCGCACCGATGAACGAGAAGAGTGTCACGTCACACAACGGAATGCAAGTTTTGAGAACGGATTTACTCCTGGGGCTCGGCGGCCAGAGCATTGCGCTTGGCCTCGACACGCTCAGCGCGGCGCTCACGGAGAGCCTTGTTCTTGGCACGCTTAGCATCCATCTCCTCCTTGAGGACACGCTCACGTTGGCGCTCAGCCTTGGCCTTCTGGATCTGTAGATATGGAAGAGAACGAGTCAGTGGGTTGGTTCTTCTCTCTTCATGCGATCATGGGGTGGAATGTTGCATTCGATAGTCGAGGGTGGACGGGTCTCATCGGGGATAACTTACGTGCTCAACCAGAGCACGCTTGTGCTTGAAGGTGTTACCCTTGCTCAGGTGGTAGAGCTCGTGGTAGAGGTGCTTGTCGATCTTGCCGGCGGCGCGGTAGCGGACGAGGAGACGACGGAGGACACGCATGCGGCGCATCCAGAGGACCTGGCTGTAAACAGAGAAACACACAACGTCAGTATTGACCGCTCCATTTTTGGGTCTTCCACTGGAACATCCGAAGTCGAGAATTTCGGAAACCAGCTGAAAGGTCGGGTGATGGAGTTCCTGCGTACCTGGGCATACGGGCGTCCTTGGTACCCTTGCGCTTACCCAGACCGCGGTGACGACCGATGCGGCGGGCCTCGTTCAGCTCACGAGCGCGGGCGCGGGAGTGCATGGTGACGGGCTTCTTAATGATGAGGCCATCGCTGACGAGCTTGCGGATGGTCTGACGAGAGTTGGCGTTGGAGATCTCGGTCATCTCATTGGGGTCGAGCCAAATCTTGCGCTTGCCGCAGCCGACCACGGAGGCCGCGAGGCGCTTCTGGGTGCGAAGGTTGACCCTGGATGGAAGAAAAAAGACGGGGTCAGCCTCTGCACACAACACTTTCCATCATAGTCTTTCTGTCTCTGCCACCGGCGGGATCGGTTCCAAAAGTTCAAGTGTTGAATTGACATGGAGCACCGGTATCGTTCGGGATATCGTAGGAGATGAGACTCACATCTTTATGTCGGCGTATCGACGGTCGTTGGCGGATGATGTTCGTTGCACTTGACGGGAAAACCAGACGGTGAGGAGTTTGGGGCGGGCCGATTAGCTAATGTGCTGTAAGCGAGTCCCCTCCATTGCGCATTTGAGGGTTAGGGCTGTACCCTCCGCACTAGTCCCGATTAGGAGTCCGTCTGATCTCAAGATTGCCGGGATTATGGGAGATGTAATGTTGGTAAACTCGACCTTGAACGATATTTTGTTCTAGTTAAATTCAGAGCGTATAATACTTCTGGAGTATTCTTTATTCCACATCAAAGCCATTTGAGCTGTTCATCGGAGATGGTAATGCTGTTTAAACTGCATCGCACGTGATCCAATGAAAATCACTGGTGAAGATCACATGATATAGAACATCCATTTTGGGAAACTATGGGGCAACACCTGTTTTGTATGGGCTGTCTGACATACATCTCCGAATGGATCTCTTGGAAGTCTAATATCTCGTGGATATATCCTCTAAGCCAATTCTACTGACACAAATGAAATATGAACATACACACAACGTAAACAGACTTTTGTACGAAGCTAAAACACAAGAACGAGAATTGGGACAAGGAAGCCCAAGGGTATATCTAGAGACATGTAGATGCACAACCTTGGAATGCTCCGACAAAAGGAAAAAAAAGATCATCAGTCATCGCCAAATGAATCATCTCCCAGATCCACCTTGCCAATACTCCACACTTCCTTTTCATCCTCCACCTCATCATTTGACAAGCCCAGACCACCTACACCACCCTCGGCGACCCGACGCTCGCGGGCCTGAGTGGCAAGACGCATAGCAACTCGCTTGAAGTAGTCAGACATGCTACGCTTGGGTCCGGGAGGCAGTGAAGCGCCGGGGCCGGCCATGTACTTGTCAAAGACTTCGCTGTCCGAGTCCACGACGGAGAAAAGGGACAGGAAAGCAGCTTCGGAGGCTAGCTTCACAGGAATGACCAAATCACGAACACCGGCAAAGATAGGTGGTGCGAGGAGAGCCAGGTGGGGACGGGTCAGCTCGGGGTGCAGGCGGCTTACGGTCCGAATGACAACAAGTGTCAGTCGACGGGTATCGACCGGACCTCCGGGCTGGATAGCAGCAGTCAAAGCCTCGAAGATGGCCTTGTGCGTCTCGAAGCTGTGATCACCGTCATTTGACAGAAGGTACTTGCCAGCAGCGAGCACACTGTTGTCGGAAATGAACGGGTCCTTGTGCGCGATACCCTGGCAAATAGCGGCCGGGGTCTCGACGGCGAAGTTCTCCATCAGAGTAGCAGGAGCCTCGGCGAGGAGAGCATTGAGGCCAAGAATAGATGCGTGCGAAAATTGTCCCGTAAGAACGCGGTGCTTGATCAGAGGAACCGCAGATGCGGCCGGGATCACCTTCACCAGCACACCAAGTAGTCGAGCGTTGGTAATAGCAACGGAGTCAGTCTCATCGCTGGCATCATCATCGATAAGCGCAAGAATGGCAGTACGCGATGCCTCACTCATGTTGGCTCCGGCCTTGCCAACCACCTCCTGGAGTGCCTTCATCATGGCATTTTTGACACCCAGATCAGTAGTCTTGGATCCAGTAATGAGTTCAGCAATAAGAGGATCCACCCTGGGAGTCAGAGTGATCAAAATACCAAGACCCTTGGCAGCACGGTTACGCAGGGTCTCGCTGGAGGAATCGGCAAGACCACGAGCAAAGGTGCGTTGAAGCTGAGGCAAAAAGGGCTTGACAGCCAGCGGTATCTTCTCCAGCAGCTTGTTGAGGGTGAAGAAAATGGCACCTAAATATGCATTAACATTACCATCCGCAGAACTAAACACAAGGATTGAGACTCTTACACTTGATATCCACCGAACGCTCTGACACTACACGAATCAACGGACCAGTGATTTGGGTGACGAAAGGTTTGAGCGAGTTAGATCCGGTGCGGTCGATAACATCGGCGATAGCGAGAGCCGACTGGGTACGCTGATCGGGAGTTCCGTTGAGAAGGCCTTGCAGGAAGATCGGCAGGATGGCCATGATACCCTTGGGAAGATTGAAGCCAGGAAGGTCTGCACCAGCAACGCCAACTTGGCGCAGGATCTGGCGAGTTGGAACCGCCAGAACCTCCATCTCCTCCTTGCGCAAGTGAGAAGTGAGACCACTGAGGGCAGTCCAAGCAGCCTTGACAACGTCCTTGTCTGAATCGTCGAACGAAATCAACAGCACGCGGATCAGGTCCTGGTGGTAACGCGAGTAGTCGAGCTCGGCATCCGAGAAGAACTTGTTGAGGTGTAGAGCTGCCTTGGCCCGACGGCGGTGGTCGTCGTGCTTGACAAGAGTCATCATCACGTTCATGGCGGTGTTCAGACCGTCATACTCATCCACAGACACCAACACAGTATCGAGAGCAGTCTCGAGTTCTGACTGGAGCTCCTCGTCGTCGGTCTGGATGATACCATCCATGAGGCCGTTGATGATGTTGGGAAGTCTTCTCGTCATGGCACCACCAGCAACCTCGGCTAGGGAAGCCAGGGCCCTGGCATTGAAGGAAGAGATGGGAGGCGTGAGCAGCGTAGGAATAAGGTTGGGCAGAATGATATTGGCTCGGGTCTGCTCGGTGAGCAGAGTCAATAGGGCAGACAAGGCCTGTTCGGCCTCCTCGTCATTCCTTAGTAGGTGAAGCAGGTAAGGCAGGACTTGGTCGACGGCCTTCTTGCCCAAGATCTGCTGCAAAGCATCGAAGGCCTCGGCAGCGGCCTCGCGCACGTCCTCGTCACTATCAACCAGAGCCACGCGCACAGTAGAAATGAGGATCTTTTCATAATCTTCAAGAGCCTCAGGAGTAGCAGCAGTAATGAGCTCACGCAAAGCAATACAAATACCCTGCTTAACATCCACATCAGGTGAGGTCTGAAGACCCTCCTCAAGCAAGGGCAACAAGGTGGACAGCACCGACTCTCCAGCCTTCTTGATAAGATCGCCCAGGGCGTTGGAAGCAATGACCTTCTGCTCCATATTGGACGAGCCAAGGCGGCGAATGATGAGCTGGGACAGCGTGGGCACCATCTCCTTGAGGGTCTTTGGTGAAGCAACCAGGGCCTTCCAGACAGCCATAGCGGCACTCTTGACCAAGCCAGAAGTATCGCAGCGGCAGATGAAAAGGGCGGAGAGAACTTTGTCCCTGCGCTCTTCTCCAAGAACCTCCAGCAAGGACTGACCAGCCTGGGTGGCTTCCTCCTCCTCTTCCTCGGCCTCCGACTTGCCGCTGATACCAGTAAGACTGAACAGCAAGTCTCCAACCAGCTCGACGGAGCTGAGACGAATGCGGTAGCTGTCGTCGGCCAAACCACGTTCCAGCTCGGGAAGCAAGAGGTCGATGGCCTTGGTTGCAAAGTTCTTGACAAGCAGGCGGCCGGCGCGGAGGGAAGTCTCACGAATCGACTCGATATCATCGGCAAGACCAGCAAGGATAGGCGGGATGATTTTGCTGAGGTAGTTGGCGAAGCTGTTACCGAAGCAGGCAGGCAAGAAGATGAACAGAGTCATGAAGCCTTCACGAACAGCAGGCTTGGAGCTGGACACATTCTGCAGAATAGTTGGCAGAGTCTCTTCGAGTCTAGTAGTACCCAGACCTGCAAGCACCTCGGAAAGCGCCTGAGCAGATCCCAGTCTGTCACCAGCGCCGGTATCCGACTTGAGAGTGTTCATCAGGTTGGGAATCAGGTCTGGCAGAGCATCCTCTCCAAGCTTCTCGATGAGCGAACCCAGAGCCTTGGAAGCGGTTGCCCGGGTAGTGGGAACAGGATCGACAATGGCGAGGTTAAGACCAGCAACGATAATCGGCAGGTGCGCGATGAGGTCCTTACGCTCAGTAAGATGAGCCAAGCTGCCGATAATTTGGGCAGACTTGCGCTTGGTGGCGGAGCGGTCAGCAAGACCACGCTCAAGGATACGAACAACCAGAGCCAACGAAGGGGCATCCAAATAGTGCACGAAAGACACCTTGATGAGAGAATCAAGGGCCTCATCAGTGAATTTGGTAGGGTCACTCAGAGCCTTAAGGAGCACATTGACAAGGCTCTTGACTTCGGGGTTGCTGATGACCTCACCGAAGCGCTGAAGACTGCGGTTGGCAGCATTGCGGACCTCCTTGTGAGTGTCATTGAGTACAACAGTGAGAGGAGGGATGATGTCGGGTAAGCTAGCAGCAAGCTGTTGAGGGTCAAGGTAGGCCATGGCACCCAAGAGATTGCAAGCTCCCTTCTGACTACGCCATTGGGTGTCATCCAGACCATCAAGCAGGGTGGGCAGAATCTTCTTGACACCGTATGAGCTGAGGTTTTGGAAGCAGGCCTTGGATGCATCCAGACAGGTATCACGAACGTCGATGCTGGGGTCACCGAAGCCGGCGAGCAGCTGAGGAACGAGCTGAATGACGTAGGGCTCAAAGGTGCGTCCGAGAACGAAAGCAAACAGTTCATACGCCAACAAGGCACCCTGTCGTTGATGCGGCTCTTTCTTGTTTTCGGTAGCCTCCTTGAGCAGGCTCATGATGCGGAACTCGCGCAAAGTCGAGATACCCTTACCGCTGACAATACCAGCCAGGCCATAGGCCGCACCACGCTGAGTAGCATAGTCCTTGACGTTCAGTAGCGAGTCGAGCATCTCTTGTACATAATCAGCAGTCTTGGGGCCAGACAGCCTGATCAAGGGAGGCAGGCACTCTGACACAGCGGATTGCACGGTCTCCGAGGGAGTAGGCAGGGTTGCGAGAAGCTTCTTGACGACTGTCTGCAAACGGGGGTCTTCGGCCTTCAAGTGGCGGGCCAAAGCTCCGTAAAGCACGACAACTGCTTCGTTCAGAAGGTCGGAACTCTGAGTGGCCTTGTCCGAAGTCTCCAGAACTGTCTCGAGGAGCTGCATGAGTTCCTCGACCTTTTGCTGACCCCTCTCGGCAATGATAGATTTACCACTCTCTGCCATCTGGCTACGCACGAAAGAGTTCTTGTCAATGAGGGGACCACGCTCAATCAAGAATTGCAAGAAGTTGATAATCTGCTCGCCTTCAAAGAGGTTCGTCATGGCGTTGAAAGCCAGCGCGATACCGCTGCGGCTGACCCAGTTGTCCGTGGATTCCATCTTCTTTGGCATGCCATAGGCATCCTTTTCAGGGGCCTTTGGCTTGACTTCCTCGGAGTATTTGGCCTCAAGCTCGGACAGGATACCGGCAAACTTGCTCTTGTCAAACTCGATGGCGTGAGCCAATGCACGAGCAGCAGCTCCGCGGAGCTGGCTATCCTCAGAGTCCAGATATTTTATGATCTTGGAGAAGGCGGTTTCATCCACTTCCAAGGCATTCTCATCCCAGATGCCCTCAGCAAGCTCGACATTCTCTTCGACCTGGTCGTGGCAACCCAGCCAGATATGTTCCGAGAAATCAAGATCCGTCAGATCGATTTCAGCATCAATGACCTGGAGCACAGAAGTCCGAACGGAGGAGTCGGGGACGATCGTGCCTTGCAAGAGGGTCTGGAGCTCCTCGCTGGTGATAGTAGGTGCAATACAACGACAGAAATCAAACAGGGTATCTTTAATCAGTTTATAATGCTGAGTGTATCTCTGCATACCGGAAAGAAGCTGCTGGAGCACTTCAACGCGAGGAAGGCGGGTATCGGTGAAAGAACTGGTGTGGAATGACAAAAACTCGACAGCAAGCAGAACCTGCTCACCTTCCTGGTCGCCCTTAACCTCATCAATCCCATTTTGGCCCATGATCAGGAAGATCAATGGCAGGATGTAAGCGAGAGAGGGAATATCTAGGGGGCGCTGCTCGGAAGCAAAGCGCAGGCGGTACAAGATTCGTGTGACGAGCTGACCAAGGTGTTCAGATTCCATCTCTGCGGGCAGATTGGTCCTACCAATGGCACGCAGGGTTGCAACGCCCACAAACGGCCGGGTGTTGCCCAGACGCGAGGACAACTCGTTGGAGCAGGCGATATAAGCCTGCGAAACCACATCGCCAACAAAGAGCCCAGCACCTGCACGGGCAAGAGAGAGCAGACAGCTGACGGCCTCGTTGATCCATCCTTCGGCATCGTTGGCAGGTCCAGTTGCCAGACCCCGAACAAGGCCGGCTCCACGTTCGATACGCTTGACTTCCTGGAGGACCTCTTGACGAATCTTAGCCTCCTTTGCGAGTTGAGCGTTTACCTTCGATTGTTCCTCAGCAGAAAGCTTCTTTTGCTTCTGGCCCTTCTTCTCGGCCAGCTGAGCTCGCAGCTCCTCCTCCCACTTCAGTGTGTCATAGTCCTTGGTGTTCTTGTCAAAGGCTGGCTGCTTAGACTTGCTACTCAAGACATCGATGAACGCGGTTCCCTCGGGGGTGCGAGCAATGGCGGCATCGGTAGCAGTGAACTTGGATAGACGGGCACCATCCAGATCCTCTTTGATCTGATCGACGATGCGGGGGACCATGACGTCGGGTGCGACAAAGGCCAGGTCACCTGCTGCGCTCCAGACCGCCACATTGACATTAGGAACAACAGATTGCACAGGGTCTGCATTGACGCGGACCAATTGCTCGATGCATTCCGCTGGATGGGCACGAACCAGGTTTCCTGGATCGACACCACTCCTCAGACACAAGTCAATCCACGAGCAGTTCGGGATCATCTCTGGACGGCCGAGAACAAGTACATTGATCAACTGGCTTTCAATGTCCGAGGCAGCAATCCTGGATTCTTCCCTGGCCTTAGAGGAAGGGCACAAAGCTTTCAAGACAAGTTGGAGTAGACGTTCACTTCCAGGCCCAGCTGAGACAGCGGCTGACTCTTTCTCCGCAGTCCGGAACGAATAAATCCAGGACCAAAGAGCGCTGATGACAATAGGGCCGATAGATACCACGTCTTTAACGTACACAGTGGATAAAGATTCCACGGCGCTCTCTCGATAGCTTGCCGCCATAGCGGGACCAGTTATAGTATAAATAAAGGACTGGGCCCAAGCTGCCTTAGCAGTATTCTCGGCGCCAACAAACTTAGAGCCTGATGTGACGGCAGCCAGAGCGCGGACCAGCCACTGCATTTCTAGAGGGGAGGTGACTTTTGAGTAAGCCTTAGGGTTGAGGAGGAAAGAGGGTTTCGAGCCCATAGTCACGGCTTGGGAAACCTTTTCCTCCCATGTAGCCTTTTCTGAGCCATCGGTATCCGAAATACGTTCGAATAGCGAAAGGAAAATGTATGCAGAAGACAAAGCGCCACTTTGCGCCGAAGGAAGCGGGTTCGAGGCAACCTCTCCAAACATGTCCTTCATCTTAGCCAGGAACTTGGCGACCAATGGCTCGATCTCGGCGGACTTCAGAGAAGCAACGTCAGATTTCCAAAGCACCTCTCCCACGCTAAGTTGCCAGATCTTTCGAAATGGTACTCGTTTATCGGAAATGCCCTTGACAACCGCATTAATCACATCGTCACCGACCTTGACGGACGACTGGATGAGGAAAGCAAGGTGCTTGCCAAAAGATTTCAGTTCCTCCTCCAGAGCAGCTTCATTGGACTCCCTCGTAAAGACGGGGACGAATCCTTGAACGATTTCCTTAGAAACATTCGCAGATGATGGAATATCGGCAATGGTCTGAGCATAGGCGACTCGGTGCTCCGGGGCAGTGATCTTTTGTGTCTTCAGTGGGTTAACGATCTCACTTGTGATCTTCAAGACCAAGGTATCCGTTTTACAGCGCGTGACTAATGCTCTGAATGAATTAGCAGCCCCTTGTCGAATGATCGCATTGTTTGACTTCATGCTGGAGAGTAGGTGTTTCGACAGGCGAGAGAGAACCACCTCTGAGAGGTCGATGTCCTCCGGGAGCGAGGCACAGAGTGGTGGGATCACACCGTTCATGATAACCTCCGGTGCCCTGAGCATGGATTTCTCCATTGGAGGTACCAACTCGGTGGTCACATCCTCTGCAGTCACGAAGGAACTGAAGAAATCTGACAAGCCGTTGGCCACGTGAGCAGGCACTGCAGACTTAGAGCTCAAGATCTCCTTGACATAGTAGTCCAGAATAGCCTTCTTAGACTGCTCGAGGATCGGTTTGCGGGCAGGCAGTCGAGCACAGACTCCGGAGATGACACCAAGCAGCAGCGCATTCTTATTGCCGGCTGCAGCATCGGTGGTCAATCGGCTAACGGACTGGCGCACAGCATCCTCACCCCATGTCTGGCAAGAGAACGCTGAACGCAAAGCCCGCCTAGTAACCCGGAGAGCTGATTGAATGACTGGAGCCTTGGGCGTATGGGCGAAGCAATTCTCCAAAGCCTTGGCATCCACCGCGATCAAATCCAGCACGATTGCCAAGGGTGTGGCCGAATCCTCACTAACCTGCTGCAAGAGAATGCAGCACCACTCCAGCAAGACGAAGCATGAAGATGAAGCCAAACCTGGCTTGGCCGCCTCTGTCTTGAGTTTCTCAGTCAGATATTTGAGGTGATCCGCGGCGTTCGGAGTGCGGAGGAGGGAGCGGAGACATTGTTGGACGGCTTGGCGAGATGATCGGTCGACGTAGAGAGGATACGTCAGGAAGAGTAGCGCTAGGACGTCATGCTGGGATTCCGGAGAGAGTTCGGTCCCTGTAGAGTCACCAATGTCAGTGTCTGTAGGAGATGTAGGGCCGAGGGTCAAGTTTTACCGCTTCTATCGCGAAGTTCTTGCAGGGCCCGGAGCCTGCGCGAGGTCGAACTCGAGAAGAGTGCGACCCGCAAGGCATCCAGATCCCCAGCCTTGACCTGGTCCCATGGAATTGGATCCATGATCAGAGGTCAATACAGGGGAGAGGAGGGAAGAGGGTAGGTGGAGGGAGGAGGGGGGGGAGGGAGTGAATTGGGTAGTGAAGGTGGGCTGGGATGATCGAATGCTGTCATAAGAGTTTTGTGTGGGGGGGCTCAGAGTGATTGCATTCTCCGCCGCTCAACCAGCCAGGTCCGGTTCCTGTTTCTCCAACTTCCTCAGCAGCTCCTGTGAGTCTGACCTGAACTGATTGATTTTTAGTCTTATCTGGAATGGAAGATTTACTAATCTTGTGATGCTCTTTGCTTGGACAGAATACTGCACCCACCATGCCACCGAATAGTAAGAAAAAGAAGAAGCCCGCCTCCAACCCGGCTCGAGGCTTCGCAACAGTCTCCGTACCCTCGAAGCCCAAAACAGAGAGCACAACGGAGACCCCACCACCGACTGCTATCGACTCCAAATCCACACCGCAGAATGAACCGCAAGTCCCTCGGGCAGAGGACGGGCCCGCGGGTGAAACAACGTCGAACGCGCCTAGGGCTGGTCCCTCATTACAAAGCTATTCCCCGGAAGAACTCGAGCGGCACTTGGAGGAAGCAGAACTACAGATTCTGGTCGATAAATATGCGGTAAAGTGCAGGAGTGATGCGGTGCGCCAGGCAACCAAGCTAGAGACCGAAAGGCGAGTCCTTCGACAGCAATCGGTGTCATTGAGTCTTCTCGAATGGCTTCCAACCGAAATCCAAGACCGAATTCTTGAATTGGCTGGTATTGAAGAGCATGACTATCTCATTTCAAGTGCTCGGAGCACTGGTGCGAAGCAAGTAGTCTCCGAAGAGGAACTATATGGCAAGCTCTGGACCCTGAAAGAGACATTGCTCAAGCTTGGTTTTTCGGAGGAGCGTACAGAAGAGGCACTGAAACATGTCCTCACCTATTTCGCAGGCAGTTCCACAAGCACCAGCCGTGAGGTAGCGTGGAATCTGGACGAGGCGCTGGAATGGTTGGCAATGCACAGTGATAAAAAGGACCTTCCACCATATGCACAGCCAGCTGTCCGTCCCCAAAAAGATGCGGATAGTGTCACTTCGTGGATGATCGGTAAACCCATGGAATCAATGGAATTTGCACAAATAGAAAGCGCTGACTCCTACCAGACTCGGAGCCATCAAGGTCATCTACCCCCAAATCACAAAATGATGGTAAACAGGGAAAGCCTAAGCCAGATTGGAAAGCTGCGAAAGTTGCGATGCCCGTGTCATATGACTCGGATAGCTCTATCGACCCCGACACCATGGTACCAGAGTGGCTAGAGCTACAGACCAAGCTGTACAGCCTTCAACCAGACCTGTTCGATCGCCCTGGAAAGGGAAAGAAGGGCCGTGGAGCTGCTGTCGGAGAGTCGGATGACCCTGAGGTTGCAAAACTGCAGCGGAAAATCGCTAAGATCGAACGAGACGTGCTCTTTGAGGCCCAAGAGGCTGATTTCATCTGGAGAGGGAAACTGGACGAGCTCCGGAAGGATGCAGCATTTATGCGTGGCCCTGTAGAGCGAAAAAAGCAACCCCAGGCCACGAGAGATCTAGCAACGGGCGCGACAAATGGTGGCTCTGATGCTGATAGCGTGCCCACAGACGAAATGGACGATGACGCTACGGGTCTCCTTGGTGACATGTTCGAGGCCGAACCTGACGACGGGTCTATCTTAGGCCTGCCTCCTCCAGTGATTGAAGCCAAATTTATCATTCGTGACTTTGGAAAATCCACCGGGTTGAGCCCACGCAGAGTCCTGGAAGAGACATGTAAAGCCAGAGACTCGGCATGCAAGGTCGTTTACCAAGATATTTCGTCTTCAAGCCACCAATGCCGAAAGGCCATTGAAGTTCGATGGTCCAAACCGCAAGAGCCCCCATTTCCACTGGTGGTTGACTCGGTCACGCATAAGTCAAATGCCTTTACAACTTTCCTCTCAATGGATGGTCTCGTGACACCGAACCCACAGCAGGCTGAGGGATATGTGTCGACCCTTGCGCTTTTCATCCTGTTTCCTCAAAATTCTAAGGAAGGGAAAGCCTACTTGCGAATCCCTGCAGTCTGGCGTGATCTTTGGACCGAATTTTCTAACCTGAAAAAGGCACAGGAAGATGAAATCGATAAAGCTACGGTCAAAGATTTGAAGCGCCTGGTTGAAGAGAACCAGGGAACCTTTGAAGATGATGTCGTGCTTCTAGATAACTTCCGGAAAAGAAATGGCACGGCAAGCAAGCCGGGCAGTCCTGTGAAAGGACCTGCTCGAGCCGATTATTTCGGTCAGGTTGAGCAGCTACGCGAGATTTGGGAGGCCAAGACTTCCACTCCAGCCTTTCAACGCATGATACAAGGTCGAATGAACCTCCCCATCTGGAACTTTAAGGATGAAATCCTGAGCACTTTGGACACCCACCAGGCCCTCATTATTTGCAGTGAGACCGGTAGCGGAAAGAGTACGCAGATTCCGTCCTTCATTCTAGAACATGAGATGCTTCAGGGCCGCCATTGCAAGGTTTACGTCACGGAGCCTCGACGAATTTCTGCAATCTCTCTGGCTCGACGTGTCAGCGAGGAACTCGGTGAAAGCAAGAGCGACGTCGGGACTAACCGGTCACTCATCGGTTTCGCTGTGAGGTTGGAGAGTAAGATCAGCTCAGCTACTCGTCTAGTATATGCGTACGTTCCTTCCATCACCCACCGATGATGATTGTTCGTTTATGGAAGTCTAACTGACCGGATACAGGACCACTGGCGTGGTGGTGCGTATGCTCGAACGACCTGATGACTTCAGAGACATCACTCACGTCGTCCTTGATGAGGTCCACGAGAGAACAATCGACAGTGATTTCCTTCTCGTTGTCCTCCGCAGACTGATGCAGAAGCGCACTGATCTCAAGCTCATTCTCATGTCTGCAACTGTTGATGCGCAAAGATTTTCCAAGTATCTCGGCGGTGTTCCGGTCCTCAATATCCCCGGGCGGACTTTCCCCGTGGAAATGAAGTATCTGGAGGACGCGGTGGAGATGACAAACTACCGTCTTTCAGAGGATGAGTCGAACATTGTGATCGATGAGGATCTGGACGATATCTCTGACAGCACGGGTGACAATATTGGAGGCTTGCAGGCCAGTCTCGATGGCTATTCGAAGCAAACCAAGGAAACGATTCTTAAGTTTGACGAGTACCGCATGGATTACCAGCTGATCAAGAAGCTGCTCTTGAAGATTGCCACTGCTCCTGAGATGGAACATTACAGTAAGGCAATCCTGGTCTTCATGCCCGGTCTAGCCGAAATTCGTCGCTTGAATGACGAAATTCTCTCCGAGCCGACTTTCCAAAGAGGCTGGATTGTGCATGCTCTGCACTCTTCCATTGCCAGTGAGGACCAGGAGAAGGCCTTCGTCGTGCCCCCAGAAGGCTTCAGGAAAATTGTCATTGCCACTAACATTGCGGAAACCGGTATCACAATTCCGGATATCACGGCAGTCGTTGACACAGGCAAAGAGAAGATGATGCGCTTCGATGAACGGCGACAGCTCTCCCGTCTTGTTGAGGCTTTTATTTCTCGCGCTAACGCCAAGCAGCGTCGTGGTCGAGCCGGACGTGTCCAGAATGGTATCTGCTTTCACATGTTTACAAAACACCGCCACGAGAAATTGCTGGCCGAACAGCAGACCCCAGAAATGCTTCGCTTGTCTCTACAAGATCTCGTGCTTAGGGTCAAGATCTGTAAATTGGGAGAGGTGGAGCAGACACTTAGCGAGGCATTGGACCCGCCGTCATCTAAGAACATTCGTCGTGCGATTGATTCTCTCAAGGAGGTCAAGGCACTCACAAGCAATGAGAGTCTGACACCATTGGGATCACAGCTGGCCAAACTACCACTAGACGTTTTCCTTGGCAAATTGATTATCCAAGGTGCATTTTTCAAGTGTCTGGACGCGGCCGTCAGTATTGCTGCCATCCTTTCCTCGAAGTCGCCATTTATCAACACCGTGGGCTCCAACTCGCAGCGTGATGCCGCGCGGAACTCCTTCCAGAGAGGTATGTGAAATTCTTGCGCTCGGTTTGAAATTAGTGACACTAACCTATCTCCAGGGGATTCGGATCTTTTGACCGTGTACAACGCCTATTGCTGCTGGAAGCGTGCCAGGACTACTCCAGGCATGAGCGAGTTCTCTTTCTGCCGGAAGAACTTCCTCAGCCCACAGACGCTCCTAAGTATCGAGGATATCAAAATGCAACTGGTAGTCTCTATCGCGGATGCAGGCCTCATTACACTCGATGGAGCCCAAAAGATTGCTCTCAATAGGTAAGCGGCTCGCCTGCCGCCCCTGGAACGACCTCCAAGTTTACTAATATCCAACGATAGGGCGCGGTCAACGAATCGCAATCGCCAACTATTTAACATCCCCGAGCAGCACGATGTCAACAGTGCTAATGACACGGTGATTAACTCGGTCGTTGCTTGGAGCTTCTATCCGAAGCTCCTCATCCGCGAGGGCAAGGGCTGGCGCAACGTCGCAAACAACCAAGCCGTCACTTTACATCCGACGTCGATCAACAAGCGCGCCGACCCGGCGATCAAGTGGCTCTCATACTACCACATCATGCAGGCGCGCAACCGGAATCTCAATGCACATGAAACGAGTGCAGTGGACGATTTTGCGATTGCCTTGTTATGTGGAGAGGCCGAATTCAAAGTAAGAGATCTTCCATTGACATATTATCTTACCTCTCATCTACTTCCTTTCACCCTCTCTTTTGAATTCGCTCATATTGCATCGACTTCTTCGCGAGAACCCAATGCTAATCCTTCCTACTCGCCTCAGTTGTACTCCGGGGTGATCTCTATTGACGCCAACCGTGTCCGCTTCGCAACACATACCTGGAAGTCCATGCTGGCCTTGAAGATTCTAAACTCTCGTCTTCGTGACCTGCTCGCATCCACCTTCCGCTACCCGCACAAGCCACTGTCCTACAAGCAACAGCAGTGGCTAGATATATGGCAGCAGATATTTACGCTTGCGGGCAAGAAGTAGCACAGAATGGAGTTGTACAGCAAGTACATTCATCCTTTTGTTGCTTCGCTACTGCCACAGATGCTTCTTGTCCTATCTGTAAATCCTTGCGTTTTCTTTTGTCAATTTCGGAAATGGGCATGGGCATGGAAAGGGCCCCAAGACCCTCAGGACATTGAATCAGAAACGTGCAATGATAGATGTGCCATGATTTGAAATGTTTAAGATGGACATAGACGGGCGGTTTGGATTGGTTATACCCTGGACAGGAATGGGTGGGATCTGGTTGGAAAGAATTTCGCATCATACAGCAAAGCATAGAAAATGTGCATTTTGATAGATTATCCTTATTTGACCTCGGGCTGGATTGTATGAAGTGTATAGTTCCTGCAGCACGAATCGACTAATGATGGGTATGGATGAAATCTGCGTTCCAATTTTCACTTGCTTAATTCAGTAAAGCTTTTCTATCAGGTTGTCTTGTTTACATGAAGGAGTGAAGTATGTAGGGAAGTGTATTGCTACCCCCACCTTGCCTAGTATCCATAAACGTGAGTTTTTGAACAAGAATCGATTACATGCCCGTTCTGTCTTAAACTTCATTAACGACGTCCATCAAATTACAGAACGTTGGCATAAGCTTTAGCTTAGATAGACATCACAACATAATACATCATGTCTGACTGCATGCTTCCAACTGCCGAGCGAGGACAATGAAACAGGCACTACCCTGATCTGTCTCTGCAATGACCAGCCCAAGCACAACGATTCTTGTCTGTCACAGCATGGACACGACGCGATACATAGTGAAGATGAACCAAAGAACAAGCTTTATCTGATCTATTCCTTGCTCTGCGATTCGACCTCGCAGCAATCTAGGGTGGCAACCGCCTCGTACGAGGTTGTATCTGCCAGGCACAGCCGAACAATCAGCACTACATCACAGCCTTCTGGAAAACTGCTGCCAACCGCATCTTTCTGCACAGCTCTGTACTGTGCTCCGTGCTTCGTTCCTGATGCCGAAGGGTGCTGGCATCTACCCGCTGCAGGTAGGCCAGTGCTTTATCTCCTGTCATCAATGGGAGGTACGAAACACTAACCATCATATAGCTCTGTCTGGGGTAAGCAAAAGTATTAGAGATAGAATCTTCTACTGGGGACTTCAATCGACACTATCGTGTATGTCCCTACACTTCCCAGTTCCCTCTTCTGCCTTTACCCTTGGGGAACCTCGAAACGGTCTACAGTGTTCGCAATCCACCGCAAAAATTTAATGCAGACGGGCCTGGATCTTCCAGCGGCAATCTGATGTGCATCAAGGGGGGAGCAGAGCATGACATGACCTAGTCAAATCGCCGGTGGTTGGGGAAACAAAGACCGAACCCTGCACCTCCAAAGCACGAACAAACCGCTCAAGGGACTGGAAGTAAGAAAGTCAAAGCCCCAGAACCCTCCGATCTCCGATCTCCAACAACTGCACGCCACGCCATCCCCAGCTTCAGATTCAGATCCAGATCCAGACACGAAAATGTCTTTCTATGAGACATTCCCCGAAGACAGCAACACCTGAAACCAGCGGTGAGTCCACCGCCCAGGTATTCCCCCCCAGGCCCAACCTGACCTCCAGGGCACGCGCGACACGTCGCGCGGCCCTGACGCTCTGGGCCCACGCCAGAACAACCCCATGCATACGAGAAGGGCCAAAATTACAGTTTCAAGAAAGGAGCATCGCCGAACCAGAGTTGCTTCAGTAAGCTTCGAGAATGTGGCGAGGAGAGGCCCACGCGGGCGGAGGATGATGGGCGTGCCCGTGCATGCTGTCTACTGTATTGTCCTCCGTGCACTCCGTACATCGTGCAGAGCGCAGAACGTAGTATACTGATTTACTAGACCCTGTACCCTGTACCATACTTGTTGGCTGCAGGATAGAGTCTGCACATTCTTCGATCGACTGGGGAAGAAAAGCAAAACCAGAAGCAAAAAGGAAAAGGGAAAAGGTAGATGTAGCCAATGTGTGGATGTAGACGAGTCTGACAAAGAGACGGTGAGCCAGGATCGTGCGCTAGATGCGAAGAAGAAGCTCACTGGAATGAGCGAGCTCTGCACGAGTGCGGAGAGATGGGTGCAAGAGATAGCTACAGATCCTTGGGGCTGCGGAGTACTGCTAAGATAAACTGTTATCTAGCATCATCTTAGATATGGGTACTTTGCTGTCCGAAGTCAGGCTTCAGGGATTGGCCTGGAGCTCTCAAAAGCATACCGAGGATGTGCAACTCTTCTAATAGCTCGTGTTACCTCCACGGCCGTGGCCAAAAATCCAGTCTATACAAACAAATCAATGATGTT
Organism: Penicillium brasilianum; assembly: GCA_001048715.1. Lineage (NCBI taxonomy): Eukaryota > Fungi > Ascomycota > Eurotiomycetes > Eurotiales > Aspergillaceae > Penicillium > Penicillium brasilianum. The sequence continues at coordinate 982,978 of CDHK01000009.1, read as the reverse complement.
TCATAACCGGGTTGATCATAGTATCATCATACTTGATAATGTCATACAAGATAAACATGATTAAAATAATAACTAACTTAAGTTAAGTTAGTTAATCTAGGAATAGTCATATACCTGCCAAGAATAGTAGTATAGTATAACATTTTCGGGTCGGGGCACAGGACAGAAATGTCGTACATCTGGTCCAACTGCGCTGTTCGTTGGGGGCCTATCGTCGTGGCTCCGCTGACGTCGTTGATAGCCCACCTGTTGGTTTGGGCTGTGATTTCAGCTGGTTACAGCGCTAAAAGAGTATAGTTGGCAGTATACGGATAACTAAATTGGGTTATCGTGGTCAGAACCAACCAAGACTCGCAAGAGGAGGGGAATGGCTGATTTCAATCTCGTCTGGAACGATGCCGGTATGTGATCCACGAATACGGAGAGGAGTAAATGTTAACGTGACTATCTTAGTTATTAGTTTTGGCGTTGAGGTCAGCTTTGAGACCGGTTTAGGTGTTTCTGTCCATAAACAGTAACTCGAGAAACAATGCGCAATTGTTTATCACTCAATTTAATAACACCCTCTCCTTCCTAGTACTGTAAGTAGTATGGCAACTAAGAGTGATTGAGTAGCAAAGGCGGGAATGAAAACGACCTGGGCGAGACGAGTCAGACCAAATCAGTGCCCAGTATTCCGTCATGAGCAATTACAAGTGATCCCACACTAAAATCGTTTCCTTCCCCACCCGGTTAGCTCCCTAGCTTCTCTCCAAGTATCTCCACCTTTTCCAACGAAGGTGTGTTTTTCTGGAACTCCCGAACGAGCCTGAACAACTCTTTCCCAGTTCAGGGGACAAAGAGAGCCCAGATCAGACCGAAACCAGACATCCAACGATCATCAACGGCGTCAGCTCCACACGAGACATCATTTGCCCTGTGCCACGTCTGCACGCAAGGGGGTTGGAAGGGAGTAGACCCAGTGTGTTTCCCAAGTCAAGAGAGGGGGGGGAAAGGCCAACTGGCGGTGAAATCCACCACGATCTAGCCCGCTCAACCGGCTAACCCACCCTAATCCACTCAGCGAACCCGCTAAGTTACCCTGGCTAACCCACTAGTCTACTAGCTTGGCGGAGCGCTACGTGGTGCAGGCCACCGCCAGTCATCCTCCGGTCGGATCGTCGATCGGCGGGCGCCTGCAGCAACCTGCAGCGACTCGGCCCTCCGCACTGGCCACGCCCGTTCTGGACAACTCCGTTCTAAGCTCTTAGCGTGGTTACACCTTCGCGTCATTGTGACTGGAGGATTCCAACGGAAATCCTCTTTTTCCCTCTCACAAGAGGGGGGATTTCCATAGAGGGGGAAAATGTGCTGACCTGCTTCTTTTCCACGGCGATTCGTCGGGTTTAGACCTCGTTCGCCTCATTCGTCCGGAACTCGTAAACCCTGTAGCTTATCAGACGTTTTCTACGGAAATACCTATACTGCTAAGTATGCCACTACTACCCCAGTACGCAGTTCTCCCGTTGTAGCGATCAGAGCCCGTCATCGTGTCGAGTCCGAGCCCTAGCGACGGAGATTCATGGGGCCGTTCCATGTACAGCACATGGAATTATCCCCTTGTTCTACTATTCTGATCTTGATTGTCAACTCTGCCCCGTGCATCTTTCATCTCGGTATCTCCATTCCCCCTCATTCGCGCCGGAGAACACTCCAGAGTGGGAATGGTCTGCGATTTTGGCGCCCGTGAGCCACGGCGCTAGAGGGTGCAAAGGCAAGATGAACGTGCAGTCGATCTTCTCACGGGACAATGCAATGCGAGTTTAAATCGGGGTCGCACGGTCCCGGGCTGGGCTGCTTCATCACGCCCCGATCCTCGGCTGCGTGGTGCGTTGTCATTCGTGATGGTGTGCTGCTGTGCTGTTGTGCTGTTGTGGCGTGGACCTCTTTAGTCGGTTGTCTCTTTGAGGGATAATTACTTTTAATTTTGAGGTTACCATTTGGATTAAAAAACATGGGTTTTCTTATAGGATAGACTGGGTAATGAGAGGGGTGAGGTTTGAGAGAGGCCGTCTGGCCAGTGGAAAATATATATATATATATGTATACAGTAACCACGCAGCGTTGGCTGAAGTGTGGCTTGAGCAATTCGGTTCGCAAAGACCTAGAGGTACAATATGATATCCGTGATTGTCTACTGTAGCAAATTAAGAGAAAGAATAACGTCCTGCCAACATGTTGCCGAGTACCTTGAAGAATACTAAATCGAGCTTGGGTACTTTTGTTTACTCAATGGGCCACTGGGGAGATATCCCGGATGCCGGTTCAAATTTCGAATATTGTGGTCAGCAGCCCGTCGCCCGTACTTCGTACAAAGTAGTGAACAAATCCGGACCGAAGCCTCGTTACGAGACCCATCTCACCATAAAATCCTCCCCATTACGGAGTGTACTAGGCCAAGCCCTCCGCACCGGACTCCAGGCTAACCCGAAAGCCAAGCGCATCATGACCATCCACCGCGCCCCCTGGTAATTTCCTCCCTCTTTAGTCCACCTTGTCTCGATCGGGGCGAATCACCCGCCTGTACAACACATCCCCCAAATTCGATGCCTGGGGATCCCTGACATGAAATTCTCGACAGTATTTCTCATTCCTCCTCTGTCCCACGTAGAATTCCTGCTGTCCCACCTACCCCTCTCCGGTCTCCTCTTATCTCTGCTAGGCAGAGGCCGACCGGCCGTCAATACTATGAGGGGTCGGATAGTAGTCGGGGGCGAGAAGGAGCCCAATGACAAAGGGAATAACGAGACGAAAAGCCGATGCAGGATCCAATTGTTGTTTACTTACTTTTGAGTATGGCTGTGGGAAGGCTGTGGGAAGAGCCAGAAACAAGATACTTCAGTCAAAATTATGCACGGAAGTCCCCGCACCTACAATAAAGCGAGACTGCTGCCACCCCCTAGGTCTCCCGTATGCATCGCCGGGGCCTTGAACTTCTGCCTGACATAACATTACATAGTATTCTATCTGGTAGAGACCACCCTCTGACTTGCACACAACTATATAGCTGAGCTTGATGGGAAATCGAGAATATTGGCAAAAACCAAAATCACCTTCTTAGCCATACTTCGAAGGATATTAACTACCTACTTAGATCGAGAGATATGAGCCATCTAGGAAGCATCTCAGAGCTTCGTCTAAAGGATGCTTGTACTCATGACCGGCTTAACAAGATCTAGCCCGTCAGCAGGGCACTAAGGCCCCAGCGGGTATGCGCGGGAGATCTACTCTTCGGCCACCCACGTCGTGTAGAATGTAGACAACATAAACTTCTCGCCTGCCAAATGCTAAGAACCTTCGCAAATCCCCTGGTGCCGTACAACCTGTCAACGGACGGTTTGACGTTAATCTTGCATGCTGCGCGTATAGCGCATTGCCCAGTGTCTAGTCCACTTACACATCGATCTGGACTTGTGTGAGTTGGTATGTGCACGGGAGCTACGGCCTCGCAGGACCCCCGTCCCTGAATCTCCGTACCGTCATCGCCAGATTTGCCGGGGGAGGAGGTCTGCACGGACTGAAGTCCAAAGCTGCAGGGTGCAGAACATCTTGGTCGCTGCAAGGTACGGACGAACCTGTCGATCGTCGTCGAGACAATAATAAAATCGCGTAAGGATGGAGTCGAGTGCAACGGCATACGAAAGGTTTGGCTACTGAGTTAGAGCAGCATTATTGACTTTCAATTGGCACTGTATATATCATCCGGGATGATACAGTGTGATTGACTAGCTAAATCCCTCTCTCAGCCAGTGGGGCATTCCAAGACGGGTTGCCTAACTCCCCGGTCAATCATTCTCCTAATAGACGAGAAGGAAATCAAATTTTGTACAGGCAATAGAACGGAGTACAGACCAGTCAGTTCGACGATCCAATTTCCCTTCCTGTCCCGACAATAGCTGAGCATAATTGCCCCGTTAATTGTCAAATAATAGATAAGTTAATAGTTGACTGTGCTCCGTGAGTAATTCAAGAAGAATCAATCACAATTAAACCATCCTCTCCAACCACTATCGATCGTAGATGATACTTACCCACCCCAACGCCCATCCAAACGGCCGATCAGCGCCGATGGACGGAGTCCTGTCCGTGGAAAAAAAAAATGTACTCCATAGATAGCGTCACTCACCACGTCAACCCGCGCCGGACCGCGACGATCAATGCCAAAGCTCGGGACCCATCGAGCCAGTAAATCCAGTCGGAGGTGCAGCAGAACCTGGACCATTCCATGGCTATGCTACCTTAGACCAAACTAACTACTCGTTAACTAACTAGTTAAGCTGCGGAGTGACCACCCCTTGTCGGTCGCCTTCCGGCTCCAGTCCGTTGTAGCCCTTGCTGTTTTTTTTCTTCACGGTTCAACGGGCGGTTCAGCGGCTCGGACGGCCGGCTGATACATCATGTCCGAAGGTTCGTGGAGCGCCTCCATCTTGGGGCAGGTGGAGATAAATTGGAGTCTATTGATTTAGTAATATCTCTGACTACTTTGTATTCGGCGATTGGACAAAAAGAGGTGGAAAGGGAGTACAAGGAACAATAGACCCGAGGAGTGAGTCTCGGCCGGACACTGGGATTTGTGACTCCCGACTAGGGACAAGGGACATGGAAGAGGGAGATCATGGAGATTTTGCAGACACACTTGGCCCGAGCTCAGGGCGATCGATGGAGGATTCACGGAGGAGCGGAGTATGAACAATGGGCGTATTGTAGCATTCAGTCGCAAGCTTTGTATTTTCTGTGCATTATCATTGTACTCTTCCGGATCTTCTTAACCATGGACTCGATACTCCGTCGTTACATTCCTACAATTTCATGAAGGGTAGCAGCTAAATCCAGAACAAGTCTCGACTCAACCTCCAAGTCGTTCCGTACTCGTACGGAAACTATTCTGATGCCCTTCCGGGGTCCCCGGCTAGCTCCTCAGCTAGCGTCTACTGCGAGTGTGTTGGGGCGCTTTAGCGTCCGAGCTAGATACATGAATCAGTCCTCAGTCATCCATCCATCCAAAAAAGATGAGCGAAAGGAATCACTCTGATTGGAGACTAGAGGCTGGAAAGGAGGAGGAGGTTGGGTGCGAGATCCAAACAAAAACGCAAGCCAGCCGTTCCTAGCGCTGGCTCCACGCCCAGCCTCCCCGGCAGGCCCGCTGGTAACGCGGTGATTCGATTGTCTGTTTTATTTGATGGCTGATTTTGCGTTTTCTGATCTCTCTTCTTTTTTTCTCTCTTTTCTATATCTTTGCTATTATGTTAAAAACCGTATCCCTAGACTATGCTGTGGAAAAAATGGTAAATAGTTCCACCAACAGCACTGGCAAGGCCTACTCCGGACTCTAAGCTTACTTCCACGACGACCTCCTGGCATGGGACTGGTCAATTCGGGCGGATCCTTCGGTGTGACAGTATTTCCACTACGACTCTAATTGGTTAGTGGGGTTAGTTGAACTTGGTCATTGCTTTTTTTTGGCCCCATTCACTCCGTGCCAAGTTCCAACTATCCACTCATCCCCCTCTTTGTTCTTTACCCTTTTGACTTTTGTCTTTTACGCTTTTTCTTTTTCCTTTCTTTACCTCCCCCTACTGTACGCTGTATGCGCAGCGGGTATCGGGCCGTCGATAGCGAGCTGCGGGCAGGGATCTGGAATCAGCCCCCCCGGGCTTCTCGTGAGGAAGTTAGTTCACTAATTAGCGTACCTGCCTCGAAGACTTGCCCGCTGCAGATGCCTTTGTCTCCAGTCTTTCCATAGTCTCGGGGCGCATGATAGGATCAGTGCTGTGGTTCTGTTCGTGCATCGTTCCAAACCAGAGCTTCCTCTGGTAGCTCTAAAGCTAGCCCTGGAAGGGGGGCCCCATTCTTTCGAAGTAGAGAGCTAGAGCTAGGAGCTCGAAGCTCGGCGATGATTTCTCCCACGCGGAAATCGCAGCCCCCCGTTTCTTCCCGATCGCTCAGTGGCGGATAGCGTCTTCTTTCCAGTGTTGAGGCATGCCCACATTCCACGGTGGTTAGTCTGGTCGGTCGACCCCGTGCTCATCGCCTAGGTTGTTCCCTATACACAAAACACACGCCCGCTGCCCCCATGTCTCGCTTCTGGCCCTGATTATTCCACCCCCTCCCCGACAGGGTCTGTGTGGTCGGCTTAACGCCACGACTAGGAGGGTAACCCACCGAACGAAGTCAAATCGGGGACGGAGCAGGGAAGGATCGGGAAATCCATCAATCAACCAGCGGCCAAATTGCTTCGAGAGGGGCGCGGTCGGAGGTGGTTACTCTAGTCGGAGTATCCTTACGGAGTACTCTGTGTAGAGTGTCTTCCCGTATTCTATACGTTGTCCCCGCCTTCTTGCCAGGGTGCCCGTCATTGTCAATAATAGCAATATTGGCGATTGATAGTCTGTTCCCTCCTTCGATCGGACGACGAGAAATACACAGGGAAAAACAAAACAGGAACCGAACAGTCCGTCAGATAAAGTCGTAAATCTGTTACAAGTAGGTACAAAACTACATATCCACGTCCAGTAGAGCGGAAAGTAAAAGCAAAGTAAAGCCAAACTAGGCCCGCTACACGAAGGTCGAAGAAATCGGAGTTCTTCAGAGCGTATACAATGATAGTCATACCTCCATGCGTCAAAGTAAAATTCAATTCCACGCCTCTGTCAAATTTGACATCTGTCAACCTTGTTCGCGACAGTGCGACTATCGGGATTCTTTTTCTTCCGCCTTCAAGTGTCCAGTATCATCTATACCCACCTCGATTGGTGCGTTTAACTCGGACGAATATGGTCATGACTTGCTCCCTTCTCCCACCGCCATCCCGCCTCAACAGTGCTCCTACGTGCTATGCAAGGGGGCATCGCTATCTGATTTGATGAGATTGAAACGGAACAGGCGGTGTAATAGAGTGAAGTAGCAAGCTACCAAATTCAGAGTGCCTCGTTCCCCAGTCTCCCCATTGCCAGCGACGTTTTGGCGATCTGCGTGAACCGATATCCCCTTGCTGGGAGATAGTCTGCGCTCGACAAAGTTGCCAGACTAACCTCAAAGGTCGAAAAACGACTCATCATGATCAATATCCCGGGGCTGATGGGTCGGTAGTCCAGGGGAAATAATTACGGTCTACTAACCTCCAGCATGTGCACGAGTTACATACCTAGCTAGGGGTGTTCGCTTTAATGAAGTAGAGTCGATCCTCATGGGAAGATACTGTAAATACGGAGTGCATATTCCGGAGCTTCTATTGTAATCTTGGGCCCATTCTTATTACCTCACGGTCGGCCACGATCGCGCAAGCCAATCCTAATCGTCTTCGTATCTCTAGGTCTCGTCCGTAAATAGGTTGTATCTGGAATATCGACTCCGTAGAATTAACAGCGAACGAAAAATGTGGCCTTTACAAGAGTCCAAGCAACGTACATCAAAGCACAAGAATAACAGACATTAGTGGACGCTCTATCTTGCCCATCCATTTCCATTCGGGCGGGCAGGTCTTCAACTGACCTTTTTGGTAAACGCCCAGCTGTGGAACTGGCAGGGATCCCAAAAGAACAGACCCTTGATCGACTCAAGCCACCCGGTGCGTGGTGTCTTCTGAGCCACTGATTCCCCCCCTCTCCTCTTTTGCCATCCCTTGGGTGTGACGCGCCCGTGACTCTCGGACCGCCTTATCGTGGACAGCTCTGTGGGTTGGCAATTCGTAGTTTCTAGTTTTCATTTTTCATTTTAGTCTCCTTTTACCTTGGGGGTACAGTGTAGATTTTCTCAGTGGGCTGGGTTGGATTTCCAGGACGATGGATGGTGAGAGCGCGGGGAATATTATCCTTTCCGAGCACTAAGTAGTTGGCACTAGGAGTAGAAGGAAAGGAAAATCACCAATGTAATGTACGGAGTAACTCTGTACCAGTCACAGTAGCAGCGTAGCTAAGGTAAAGGACAACCTCAACTGATTGGTAGTATTTTGCGAGGACCGAAAGCTCAGGCCAGCAAGGGCCTCCGTCTGTGCCTAGGCTCTTGGTGCCCATAGCCAGAACCCAATACCCACATTCATAACTAATCATCCAGACATCCACCAGGACATTGAACCACACCCCTCTCGTCGTCGGCTATAGCCGTGCTAGAGGTAATTTCCACCCCCGATTAACGATCGACGGGCCGCGCTGCGTATCCGAGGCTGACCCAAGATATCAGGGAGCGTGGTCAATCGGTCGTGGAAAAAAGCAAGATCATTGGCGTGATTTGAGGAAGGCACGATATTACAATAGATAGCTATTGCCCTAGGAAAAATAATTGAAGATTTCACCTTCCGTATGACCATGAAGGATTCGGAATTTGGAATTCGGTTTCACGGGGAGAATTTACTAAAAATTTTCAACAGGAATTATGACGGGAGTCCGTGAGCCTGTTCGAGATCGCAGGCGTTAGTGCTATTAGTGCTATTAGTGGGCAAGGTAAAGTGGGCTCGGTGCTGGCCAGCCCAAGGCCCTCTCGCTCTCAGATGAGCACCTCCGTAGTGGAGTTAAGGAAGTTATCGATGTTGATGATGGTTGAGGTGTTATTTAGCGATGCCATGGATTCATTTTGATTGATATTGAAAAAAATTGAGTTTCTGTTGAATCCTCGATCCCCTTAGAGAATTATCCAATTGCAACTATATTATTCCTCTACACATTGTAAAGTACTCAGTATACATCCTCTTTACTCTATCCCAATGGATCGCCCGCTCTCGCACTAAGCGCAGATGAAACCCCCGGGCGTAATCGACCGTGCAGCCGCCGGGCTCTGCAGGCGCTATGTCTTGCACGGGGCCCGTCGATCGGAAGTCTCGACTCTGGACTCCATCTCCATTCTTTTAGTTCCCTGCTCACTTGCCCAGGTGGTAGCGAGTATAGTCCGTACGGAGTATGGAGGTTTAGTTGGTTCGTTGATTCGTTGTCCGTAGCTGCCCCAGTTCTCCCCGTTCTTCCTATCCCTGGTTCACGGTGGGACCCGCGCTCGTGGAGAGGCCGTCAACCATGGATCATCCCTTCCGGAGGAAACACGACCGGTGGTTGAATATAGAGGAGGAAGTATACGACTGAAGATGATACTTGATAATTTAGGATGGGAAATAGTATAGCTTGGAAGAGACTGTTTGGGTACTTGGTACCTGATCTGTCTCGGTCTTAGGTGGGAAGTAGATTGCTTTTCCCGGAGTCATCTACAGTACTCTCCACCCTCTACTCCGTACTGTAGACTACCATACTTTGTGTACCCGGTCTCTACTCTTCTACTTCCTCTTCCCGACTTCTACACATCACATCCCTGCCAATCCTGTATCGTTAATTTATCAAGTGCGTGGCGGTAGGGATCGGACTCCACCCGATCCCAGCGGGCCTATCCCGGGCGATCAGCGTTTTGCTTGTCACACAGACCAGGATCTCCTCAGCTCGGTGGATCCCCTCTTTCTCGCTCTGCTCTTGATGTCCCTGCATTTTTTCCTTTTCGTTTTTTTTTCTGTTTTCTTATTATTTTCTCTTTTTTTTTTTTTTTTTTTTTTTTTTTTTTTTTTTTTTTTTTTTTTTTTTTTTTTTTTTTTTTTTTTTTTTTTTTTTTTTTTTTTTTTTTTTGTTCTTCTTCTTTCCTGATTTCTTTTCTTTTTTCCTTTTCTTTTTTGGGCATTTCTTTTCTTTTTTCTTACCCATGACGAACTTTTCCCTTTGGCCCTTCCTTTCCACTAATACCCTCTTGTAAAAGATACAGTAGTTGTGCCTTGTCGAGGATATTCCGATCCGTTTTAGCTCTAATTCTTCATATTACACATTATATATGGCTTCTATTTTATTCCCCATTATTATTATTTTATATTTTCCATTTCTATCCCGCTAGTCGTCTTCGCTCTCTGGTTTATTCTCGACCCTTGCCCGTCCTTGCTTGGTGGCGGTTGACTCGATCGTAGCAAGACGGTTTAGTTGACTTCCCCCTCGGCTCCACCGAATCTGCTATTTCGGTGGAAACCTCCTGGAGACTCTCTCTCTCTCGACCGATTCTTGTCCTCGCATTTAGCAGCGCTCCCAGCCACCTGAGGAACCTCCGTTCTGACACCCAGCTTGTCTCTTATTTATTTTTTTCCTAAGCGGTTCCAGCTATTCTCCCACCTCGTCTTCTTCCCTGCCCCCACATTCCTCCTCCCCTTAGTCATCCCAGCCCAGTCACCTGCTTGCCAACCTCCACTGATCGCCTTTCCCGTCCTGCGGCTCTGATGTGTGCCTCTGCCAACTGATCTCTCTCTCTCTTCTCTCTCTCTCTCTCTCTCTCTCTCTCGCTCTTCTTTTCCTCCCCCTCCTCTTTCTCTCACCCACCCCCCCTCCCCCTTGGGTCATCTCAAACATCCCAACCTGCAGAGGTGATGCGTTTGCTGCACGCCAGCCTCCTTCTGTAGAACCCTTCGTTTCCTCCCCCTACCCTCCCGCACTGCGGCCTTATTTGACTTCGGCTGTTCGCAACTTGCATGATCTCACATCCGCCATTTCATGTTTGTCACGACTGTTCATGAGATTGATGCCCCGTCTGCTCTTTGATTGTTGATTGCTGGGATTCTATTCTTCTTCTCTGCTTTCTACTGTCTGCTCGTTGCTTCTGTCTTCGTCTCTAAAACAAAAGCGGTCGTATATTGGTCCCATTATCCGAGCCCCGACTCTTTTGCTGCCTTGCCCGCATCTGCGCCTACCCAACAGCCCGATTGCTGCTGCATTTCCTCCACTCACCCCCCGACACCGAAACAAAAGAAAGACCTCCTAGCTTTGGTGGTAAATTGGAATCTGCCTTCAGATTTTCCTTCTATCAAACCAAATTCACCCTGTCGAACGCAGTGCAACCTTTGCGCCCGCCCTGCTCTTTGATCCACCAGCTCTCTTACAACGGGCTTGCAGGACACTTACCCCCCCAACAAGTCAAACCCCGTCCGACAGCTTTACCTCCCCCCTCCTTCCCAACCTAAGCCCAAGTGCTTCCTATCTTTCTCTACAATTCTTCCGTGAAACCGAAAAGCTGGAGCTGCCATCGATTTCGCAGGTCCACACCCGCGGCCCTGCTGATACCCCCTGGTATAACCACCACGCGGCCGAACGACCGTTATTGTCGGGCGATAAGCTCCCCGCGCTCAGTCTCCCGACCGCCCCCCAGGCCCCGACCCGCACTCAACCATCCTCATTTTACCCCGACGTGTCTGGCTCAACCTCCAGCTCCAGCGCTCGAACAAGTCTGTCTGGTGCTTCTGCGGTCCAGGAACCCCGGAGTACCCCACCCCCTGCAGACTTGGGACAGGGACGGCTCTCACTGGATTCTGAGTACGCCCTTGCACCGACCGACGGCTTTTATCCGAGCCCGACCTCCCTCGGCAGCATGAACCATACTCAGCCGTACATGGACGTTCATTCCCATCTGTCCTCCGCCCAACCATACGCTTCGCACGCTGCCACTGCTGGTACCATGTCTCACTACCCATACCAGCATCAGCCCCCCGTCTTGCAACCGGCCGCCAGCTATGCCCCGGCATCTTATCAGCAATATGGCTATCCCAATGGCGTGACCTCCCCGCCGACTGGCCATGCGCCGCCAGCTAGCTCCATGGGTGGACAAATGCAAGCACAATTGTTGCCGCTTCCTCAAGGTGAGATTTACATCGTTCATAATGACAAAATTTCTTGCTGTAATAGCTGAACTAACCCAAATCATAGTGAGCCCGGTCAGCAACCACCCAGTTGCTGCTCCGTCTGGTTACGGAAATAGCACTGGATCGCCATTGCAAGGGTTTGTGTATGATCCCACAGGCCAGATTGCGCCTCCCGGAGCCAAGCCGCGGGTTACCGCAACGTTATGGGAAGACGAGGGCAGTCTTTGCTATCAAGTAGAGGCCAAGGGTGTATGTGTGGCTCGGCGAGAGGGTATGTTCATTGCTTTAGATCCATTGTTGATCGAGCAATCTCCGGTCAATAAAATCTTTAGTCTAACATCATCTTGCAGATAACCATATGATCAACGGCACTAAGCTGCTTAATGTGGCTGGGATGACGCGTGGTCGTCGTGACGGTATTTTGAAGAGCGAGAAGCTGCGCCATGTGGTGAAGATTGGACCGATGCATCTGAAGGGTGTTTGGTAAGTCATCGTTCGAATGATCTTGGAATGTCGCGAGAACTAATTTGATCCCTAGGATCCCATTCGAGCGCGCTCTGGAGTTCGCGAACAAGGAGAAGATCACGGATCTTTTGTATCCTCTCTTCGTGCACAATATTGGCGGACTGTTGTACCACCCCGCCAACCAGAACCGAACCAACTCGGTCGTGCAAGAATCGCACCATCGGCGTCTGGAAGGTCTTCCTTCTGGGCCTCAACGCACCACCCCGACGGCGCCACAGCACTCGAGCTTGCACCATCAAGCTATGCAGACTCCCATGTCCTCGCACATGTCCCAGCCTCCTTCCATGGGAGGTGGTCCTCGTCCCGGTCTCGATCGTGCCCACACATTTCCGACCCCACCCGCCAGTGCATCCAGCCTCATGGGCGTGACCAACCAAGGTAATTCCTATGAATGGGGCGGCCCGGTGCCACACACGCAGCCATTGTCAATCGACACGGCATTGAGCAACCAGCGTTCGATGCCCACTACGCCCGCCACGACCCCTCCCGGCAACAACCTGCACAATATGCCGCCGTACCAGGGGCAATCTGGATATGACAGCAAGCCCTACTACTCTGCTGCCCCGCAGTCTCATTCTCAGTACGCCCCGCAGACGCCCATGACGCAGTCAGGAATTTCCAACTACGGCCAATCTCTGCCGACGATGAACTATTTGAAGAACGAGATGGCTCCTCCGACAGGTCGGGCTCCCGAGACCGAAACTTCTGATTTGAAGTCTGACCGGTATTCCCAGAGCAATGGGTCTGATCGCTACTCGCAGAACAATGGTCCCGGCGATGCGGGACAGGAGGCTGAGCCGGAGTACCTGCAGGACCAAGGGTCCGCTTACAACAACCGTGGCTCCTACACCTACACCACCAATCCGTCCGTGGGTTCTATCAACGGCGAGCACTCTCAGTTGACGCCCGAAATGACCGGGTCTCCGCAGCAGAATGGTTCGGGACGCATGACCCCCCGCACCAGCGTGAGCGGACCGGGCCCTCACTGGGCCTCGGGATATAACACACCTCCTCGTCCCCAAGCTGCCACGACGCTCTACAACGCCGTAAGTGATACTCGCGGCACTCCTGCGAACGTTGCCTCCGACCCCTACTCCATGGCGTCAACCTCTGCCCCCGTCTACGCAACCACAATGAGCGGGAACATGGGTTCGGGCAACAAGCGCATGCGCGAGGACGATGATGTCGTACGCACCGACAGTGGCAGCGAGTATGAAAGCAAACGCCGCAAGACTATCACCGAGGCTACCCTTGGCGGTCCCGTGGGCGGTGCTCCTCTTCTGCAACCCATGAAAACCGGTGGGGTGATGGCTCGTCGCCGATAAACAACCTCACAGACCCTTGTTCGTCTTTTTGCGTCATATGGGAGAAAACTTTACGACCTTAAACGGCACCTACTAACACAACCTCTCTCACCTCTGGATGGAGTTATGATCTGCTTTTCTTTTTGATGATAGACGCGGTACCGTTTGATCCTCCGTGCCGTGGACTTTGGGAACGCTCGATACGACCTGCTTTTTTGATTCGATTTGAGCATTGTGTTGAACTTCACGTCTTATTTTCCGCCTGTCTCGATGGGACAGAGACTGCACTCGGTATTTTCTCTTACGATGGAATTGGGCTATACATCTTCTCTCGGATTGTTCTCTTCGAATGCTCCATGGGCTTGTATCTTCCCGTCCCGATCGAACCCAGTGCTGTATGATTTTGTTCCAGGTCTCAGACCAATTTGGACTCAACTGGACTTTGGGATACCCCATCCATCATGCAACATCCTTTATCCATTACTATGTCTTTCGCAACGCAAATTGATGACACGGGAAATGGGGTGCATTGGTATGATCGAAGTCGAGTTGACAGGGTTAAAGAAGGGGGCATATTTCTCTCTCTCTCAGACTTCTATCTTCGTCTTAGACTACCTTCCCTCTTCCCACCTTATGACTATGATGACACGAATCTTATATGACGAATTTTCTATGTCCGCACTTCCTTGCTCCTTCCACAACTGCGATTACCAGGTTTTCACTGTTTGAATTCTTCCAAATCATGTCCTCGAGTCCTGGTTCTTGGAGACCTCGAGAGCGAACTGTTGGCCATTGGAAATTTTGCAATGTTTATTTTTTCTTTGTGGGCAAAAAGGTTTCTGTGTTTGTTTCTTATCATTCATCATTTTCCTCATCATTATCCTTTTGCCTGGCATTCTGTATTCCGGGTGATTCTTTTCTACCTAGGCCGACTTGTGTCTGTATTCAATTTCTGTTGCCTATTTGTCACTTTTGTCGAGGCCCCTGTGGTCATGTATCTGCATCTGAAATCTGGAAAATGCAGGTATATCTTTACCAACGGAATCGGTTCAGACGGGGTCTGCGTGCGGTTTTTGAGCGCAGCCGCATGCTTTTTCTTGTGTCTTTGGTTTTCTCGCTTTTTCTTATTTATGGCTTCTTGCTATTTTTAGAGAGATGACATGACGGTAATGAATGATTATGAATCTGAATCTGAATCTTGCATTGGGTCTTTATTATTAAAGTCTTGTTTTTTTATCACTGAGTGGCTCGGTTCATCTCTTCAAATGTTGAGGTTCAGATGGAGTTGGTGGTGGGAGACGTGGTTCATAACGACGTACAAGCCGATGTGCTCCTATGATCTATCGTATCTTAATTCTTTCCTGATAATTGTTTTCTTTGTGTTTGCTTGGTGGATTAGTGTTAGTCAATAGGGATAGCTTCTGCTGTAAAGGTAGTAGTAGCCTTGATCTCATGCTCGCTGGGAACCAACTACATAGCTCTACAGTGTCTACTCCCGCTATCCTTCCCAGTCCCTTCTCATCGCAATGAATTTCAAGAATTTTTGGAATTCACTAATAATGCCTTGCGTCGAATAATTTCATAATTAAGGATCCGGATTCTAGTAATGATTTTTGCTTCTTCAACATCGTTACAAGCGATATTACTCCGTGGCATCCGCCAGTTTCAACGGGCCGCCGTAAATACTTTTATGCCCGAGATATCAATATAGTCTGCCTGATTGTCTTGCGTACTCTTTTAATATTTTGCAAAGGAAAATTTTCCTAGCATCCATGTTTCTTTTTCTCATGGGCACTATCTCTCAAGCCGGGCTCGGTAGAGCTAAGGCTTGTGTATCAACTTTAGGAAGTTGTGGCAAAAGTTTTAAGGCCGTGAAACACAGGAGCTAAAAATTCTTGTTTCATAGGCCAAGAAATGCCTAGATGGGTGGTTTTACAAGCCACAACTCCTTAGGGGAAATAAATTTGGCGAGACGATACCGAGAGGTTTTCTACAGAAGGCCTGAACCGATCGGACTGTCCGGATAGCTTCATACTGCTCCTAAGGGAAGAGAAAAATCAGATTGAGAGTCCGTACTAGGATGAAGTATGAATGAAAGTGATGACATAGAACCAATATAAAACCAAATAATGATGGATTTGATTACACGGAGATCAATTTAAATGGAAAGCTTCTTCTCTTGACCAAACTATGAGAACTTTGCACTGAATAAGATGAGAAACATCAGGCCCCCTTTCTGAGTCGCACACGTCCTCGTGTTAAATGCTAGCATGCTCAGATAAAATAAAGACGTTCTTTTTTCGAAATTGCCCCACTGGTTGCCTTATTAGTCTGAGCCTGACTCTGAGTCTGAGTCTTCCTTAGAAGTTATTTTATAACAGATCTAGCATGAAACAATCCCCAAGCTATTCTGTCCAGACCAAACACCTTTCCTCGCCCTGACCCAAGATCACTTAGCAGGTGTCACACACCTCCCGGTCGTTTCTAAAAACCTCCACTATGCAAGTTAGATGGTGGTGGCAGCTAGAATACATTCTATGTATTGTTTATGCCAGGCAGAAATCAGAGGTAAATCCAGAGGGTGGCAACCACCTCGCCCTTTAATTTTTGGCCTAAGCCATTGGCGCCGAACATATCAAGGATGACTACCTTTAGTGTGAAGGATTGCCAATTCGAGAAGCAAGGATATTCAAGGGGTGATATTTCCAAAGGATAATAGTTCTGAGTTACGTTTGAACGGTGTTGGGTTGCATTTTCATAATGGCCTTCATTCGCTGCGGGCAGAGGTTGGGGCCAAACTCCGAGGGCCGACCCGATCCGGGTTGAATTTGCGAGCTATGATGCTAGCTCACACTCAGAAATAGACGCAGATAGTCAAGTTACCTACTTAGATGGACAGATATCATGTGCACTATCCGGAAAGATATCTTGAAAGACCTTCCGAAGAGATATTCGTATCTCCCCTAACGGGCTTGGCAAGATCTCGCCCGTCAGGCAGAGATCTAAGGCCCCAGGGGTGCGCGTGGGAAAGCTAGAGACTGGCAGCATCCTTACCCAAATAAAACGACTTGGGGGCTTTGGCATGGTTCGTCAACTCTGGTCCCAATTCTGCAGTGCGATTGTTTCTTAGGCTTTCTCGACAAAAATCGCATGCTATCATAGAGCCTCGCTCAAATGAAGATGTCGTATAGAGAGAAGATGTACGTGCCACATTGCTCATTAAACAAGATGATCTTTCCTGTTCCCGAATACGAGTTCGCATACCAATATAGCCGCAATACGAGCACTAAAATGACGAAACCCCGTATTCATGCCATATTTAGCTCACAATCCCGCTCGCGGTAGTATACAAAACCAACCCCTGGTTGTCCTTACACGTGGGTAAAATAATCATCATGTATGGATTGCGAGAAATTGACAGTATCAGCTTAAATATCGAGGCGAGATGCCAAAGAACAATATGACATTCCTTCAACAGCGATCGACTTAAGCGTCGCGTGAATACTTGACAAGATGCGTGTTCTTCGAACGGTCGTCCTACTGGCCATCGCCTTGGTGCCCGCGACAATCGCGGTGGTAAATGACCCGGCCAAAGATGCAACACCCTACCATGACGAATTTACTCTTTTTCGCAGCGCCAATATGAATTCACCCGACAAACTAGCCAGCGGAGTTGGCTTCCATTCCTTCCGTATACCGGCGGTTGTTCGGACTGCTACCGGCAGAATCCTCGCTTTTGCCGAGGGACGTCGACATGATAATCGAGATTTCGGTGACATCAATCTTGTGTACAAGCGCACCAAGACCAGCACGAATAACGGTGCCAGTTATGCTGACTGGGAAGGCTTGCGCGAGGTAGTTGGTAGTGGCGATGGCACCTGGGGCAATCCCACGCCGGTCGTGGACGGCTCCACGATCTACCTCTTTTTGTCCTGGAATAATGGCAGCTACAGCCAGAAAGGAGGCGACGAGCTACCAGACAAAGCCATCACCAAGAAGATTGATAAAACATGGTATGGCCGTCGACATCTATTCCTTACAACCAGTGTCGACGATGGCGACACATGGTCGAAACCCGAGGATTTGACAACCACATTGACACCCGACGGTTGGTCTTGGGATGCTGTTGGACCGGGCAATGGAATCAAACTTGATTCTGGAGAGCTCGTGATTCCTGCCATGGGTCGCAACATTGTCGGTCGTGGCACGACGGGCAAACGGACCTGGTCAGTCCAGCTTCTCACCGGTGCTGGTGCCGAAGGCACCATTGGCCAAACACCAGATGGAAAACTATACCGCAACGACCGACCAAGCTCCGCAGGCCATCGTATTGTTGCCAGAGGTAGCCTTGACGCAGGGTTCAGTGCGTTCACTTCAGATGAAGGGCTACCCGATCCAGCGTGCGAGGGCTCCGTATTGAAATACAATTCGGATGCACCAGCGAGAACAATTTTCCTTAACTCTGCTTCCACTACGAGCAGACGTGCAATGCGAGTACGCATTAGCTATGACGACGATGCCGCGAAGTATGACTATGGGCGCAAACTTTCGGACGCCCCTGTCAGCTCTGCTGGGAATGAGGGTGGATATTCCAGCATGACGAAGACGGCAGATTACAAGATCGGAGCTTTGGTTGAAAGTGATTTCTTCAACGATGGAACTGGGAAGGACTCATATAGATGTATCCTCTGGCGGAGGTTCAATCTGTCTTGGATTTTGAATGGGCCAAACAATTAGGGCGGGGTGATTGGCGTCAATACTTCGCTATCAGGAGATCAGGAGATCAGCAGATTTGATTTGTTAACTAATTCTGTCAAACCCATTGAATCATATAATTCTTGTGCAATCTCCGCTTTTGCAGCATGATATGATACCGAACTCTTTCACGAATTGCAGTTCCGTTGGAATGAACGTACATTAATGCGAGAATAACAGTGACTCGGTTGCTAAGAGGGCCTACATGTCGGCGCAAAAGATGTGAATGTCGATTG
This sequence comes from Penicillium brasilianum, assembly GCA_001048715.1. Classification (NCBI taxonomy): domain Eukaryota; kingdom Fungi; phylum Ascomycota; class Eurotiomycetes; order Eurotiales; family Aspergillaceae; genus Penicillium; species Penicillium brasilianum. The sequence continues at coordinate 964,478 of CDHK01000009.1, read as the reverse complement.
GATTTTAGTAGATTTTCTCTAGATTTCAGCCTCTGAGAATACTAACAGAACGTACCTTGTTCATGGTTGAAGCAAGCGAATGATCAGAAGAAATTACAGGTAGAATATGAAAGCTAGCCAATGATGGGTAATGATCGAGGTTGCTCAACTGAATGTACTCAGTTAACCTGTGCTTCAGACTCCGCACCGATTTCTCGAGGTGAAAGTGTCACTGACATCAATACTATGGTTTAACAACCTGATTATTAGTTGAAATGATTTTAGTCCGCACTGGCTTCCAGAAGCTGTGTTATGGACCATGAATTCCACACCCAGAATGGTATGAATGAACTCGTGCCGAAAGAAAGGCTTCGAAGGCGTTGGCAACAATGGCTTTGAATGCTACGAGTACTATTCTATGGCATACTAAGCCCCTTAGACGAGAGATAGCTACTGTTCCATCAAAGAAAGTCCTTGCTAGCAATGAGAGACAGGTATATATGCCGGTGGGCCACCGTGTTCGTGGTACTAAGACTATAAATGCACGTTGAACAAGAATACAGGATTCCCTCTGCTTCCAGTGGGGCTTATGTTATGTCTCGAGTGGGGCTGGCTCAAGCCCAGGCTCAGGCCAAAAGTCAGAGACACGAAAGCACAGCCGAATATCTTCTCAGCCTAGGGCGCTTGGGAGAAATCAGGAGGAGGAAATTGGAGTTGACTATCCACAAACAATTAGCTCATCCTATTTACCAATAAATCTTCAGAATACGTCGAATGCATGGTGGGTGGGTACACAATGTTTGGCTGCGCCTCTTGTGCTTTCAGTCTAGATCTCCCGTTGACACTCCACTCTTAGGGATCTCCATGTTCCCCAGCAATATCAGCCCACAGCATGTTGTCATATCAATCTCGTTCAGAAGTATCAAAGCAAGGGGCTGTAAAGCAATCCTACTGTAGAATCTACCATAACATCTCTGTCAAGCAACTATTGGTCAGAAATGGCGTTCAAAGTCCAGCGGCTCTCCAAATAATCTCACATTTTCCCATCGGCCAATCCCCCCCTCGCATACTTGACATGTGTCAGGGCATAGTTACTGTTTTCAATTGACGTCAATGTTTCAATGTCTGATCCTACCCCGCTTGATCTAACTTTGTCGGAAGATTGCACGGAGCTCTCTGTCCCGCCTTCGCTGTCCACTGTTTTGCGCTGCATCTGTATACTTCCATCCCTAGTGTCAGCTGTACCGAACCTCCCCAAAGTTTACAAGTGTATCGAGAAGGCTCAAATTTAGTCAATAGACTTGATTCCTTGTGATTCAAAAAGTAGATTAGGAATAAACAAGGCTCGATCAAAGGAAGGCCGAGATTATGGCAATAGAGTAGATTTTTAATGGACTGTGCTACATCTACAGCGAGAAAACCACTTTATGGGGAAGGTTGAGCGAAATTTTATCTGATCATCGCCTTACAAAATGAAATTATGTATCAGTACCATACAGTATGAGGCTGGCCTTACTCGTACCGACACGGAGGGAAATGTTGGGCCAATTGGGGCCAGATCACATTAATCCACAATGCACTGAACATGCAGGATTCTTGTCAGTTGCCAATGATCCATATTGCTTTGACGACTGTACATCCGTATACTCATACGCAGTGGGAACAGCCTAGATTGATCCAATCATGCTAGTCAGACATAGGACAAACCAGGCTCCATTTGCACATATGATTGAGTAAGACTTGGCCTTTGAAACACGTGATGAAGCCATGAACTCTAGTGGCCAACAGAGCCAAGCACTGCCAGAGTCCAGATTCTGTTCTTTACTCGGCGTGCTCGAGGTCAAAGTAGGCACAAAACCCGCCATAATTAGAGTCTATCGACTCGTATCAAAGGGCCATTGAACAGTGAAGTCAAAATCATATCGAATGACGGTCAAAAAAAAGGCCAGATTCCCTATATTTGGACCAGAGATCTATACTTTGCCAAGTTTAGTATCCTCAGGAATATACCCTTTCCCCGCTCCAGCGGAGTCGGATAGTCCCGGGAACAATCAACCACCGTCCAGAGGGTCCACCGACATCATTGATCGTCAAGAATATCAACCTTTTGAGGGAGATACGCCAGAATGTGCCTTCGACCCCGCATCACGCCATATGGAGGAGCCAATGTAAGACAGAGAGCTATTGCATGCAGCTGTGGCCCTGTGGCCTTGTGGACCTGTCGCCATGTCGTCTGTGCCTTGCGAGGCGCCCCACATCCGACTGGGAGGGGGGACGAGGGTGCTTGGACGGCTCGGGACTACGTAGACGACGTAGTAGGGGAACCAGGGCAACGATTTTCCAGAACACGGATCAATTGATGATTTGAATGAATCGGGTTGAAGCCTCCGCATGGATTCAAGTGCTATAAGAACGTAGGCTTTGTACGTAGGGATGGAAGTAAGTTTTTGAAGAACAATCTCCTGCGAAGAACATCGTTATTTCACTGTGCGAGAAACTGTGTTTGATATACTTCTTACCTGATCCCCCCTTGCCCACGAACAAGAATCATTCCAAACAATTGTCTTCCCCCTTTTTTAATCATGACTGCCTCTGCAACCCAATTGTACCTTCACCAGGCTCGTGACGTTAAGAGTGTCGAGGACTGCATGACAGTCTATGACAAGTGGGCCGCAACATACAACGATGAAGTCGGCGACGAGGCCCAAAGCTATGTCGCTCCCGTCCTCGTTGCCCAAGCTGCCATCAAGTACAAGTCCAACAAGAGCCCCGCCGACAGTATAATCCTTGATGCCGGCTGCGGAACCGGCCTCGTGGGTCAAGCCCTTGCCATAGGCGGTGTAAAGGCAATCGACGGTATTGACTTGTCAGCCCCGATGCTGGATGTCGCCCGGGACACTGGTGTGTACCGAAACCTTGCTCAAGCGGACATGACCCGACCACTCAACAACGTGGACGAGACGTACGACACCGTTGTATGTGTTGGCACCTTCACTCGGGGTCACGTTGGCCCCGACCCTGCCCTTCGAGAGCTTATCCGAGTAACCCGAACAAACGGTATCGTTGTGGCGACGATTCTCGACGAAATCTGGGAGCCACACGGATTCAAGGCCGAGGTCGAGAAGCTCAAGGCAGAGGGTCTGGTGCGAGTCATGTCTGAGGATTTGATAGATTATGTAAAGGGCCATGGCGACAAAGCAGTATTGCTTATTCTAGAGAAGGTCAACAAAGATTGAAAGAAGAGCAGCCATGGCGACAAGGGCGATTGCAAACGCGTTTCGAAAAAGCCGATTGCAGCAACAGTTATGCAGCCCCAAAGCGACACACAACCCAAGCGACTGCAATGGTGACTGCGAATCCGTGCGAAAGGCTTCGATTCAACACATTCCCGTTTGGCAAAGACAGTCGAGGTTCAACACCTGGTTGATTGCAGCCGAAATGATGACAACGATAATGACCCGGATTTCATTTGTATAAATTAAACCTCAGATCGAAGTAAAAACTCCGTATCAATTTTCTTTGAAGAGACAAAATATTCAGTAGAATGAAATCGTACTCTTTGCAGGAGTTGTGCATCTTTTAAAGCTTGAGAAGAAGACCGGCAAGTACCCGGTAGGAAGCCGGTTTGCTGCAGGTCGATCAAGGAGTAGAAAACCCGCGCAATCTCAATTGGACAGAGAGCCCCTTTTGCAGATGCAGCAGCTCGAGAACAATAATCCCAGGGATGAGTACTCCCTGTTATCAACGAACCCTAGCTTGTGTTTGGTGGCACGTTATCTAGACGCAGCGCGTTCGAGGTTCCCTTTTGGGTAACGAACCCCCTCCTGCAGATACCCTTCTTTTGCATGTGGGGTAATGATATCAGGATTGAGTAATCTGGAGGTCCTAGAGCACGATAAGTTCAGTATTTGGCAAATTACTTAAGGGTATTACAAGACACTGATCGTACATGTCTGGAACTTGTCACGTAATTGTCAAGCATGCGGCTTGTTAATGATCCGATGTGGAGGTGGATCTCAACGGTTAGATTAGTAGATCTATGCATGAAGATAACAACGTTAAATCCAGCCACCACGTCGGTACTCACCAGTCAAATCGAACCTCTGAGTATCCCCCAGGGCTACAGATAGGGCATTATAATGTCATAATTAGTCTAACAGGTCTAAAAGAACATCAACCCCCTAAATAAAAGTATATTCCCATCCCCTCGAAATGCCCCACGTGACGATATCCGACCCTATCCCAAAGCAGCAAAACCAAAACACGTTGTTTTCTGGTTCCGCAACTCGTCCCGCAGCCCAACGTTTAACGTCACTTCGAAAACTTGGAAAACCCCCTTCCTCACAACGCGCTTCTAAAAACACCCATCCTCGACAACACAACGGCATACCCTGCGCTCAACCTCTCAACTTAGCGCCGGCAAGAGCCATTGTCCACCTCTCCCTTTGACAAACTTCTCCAATATGCCCCCCTCCCCACCAAAGAAAAACCCTACGAACCATAAATTCGAGCTCCAAAATCACCGCGTCTTCGACCCCTGGAACTCCTCCTCAACGGGCCACCAGCACGCCGAGAATCCATATTCCGGCACGACGAGCTGGCGCGATACCCGCTCCGCAAAATTGAAGCAGCAGTTCCTCGGCGACGATTATTCCCGCAATAGCGCCAGCGCTCTAGATGACCAAGACTTTTCGGCGAAAGCATTTGACGGAACTTGCGGGTCTGTATCGCCAGATAGAGAAAGCTATGGGGATATAACTGGAAGTGGTGGGAGAACGAGGGCTGGAGAATGGCGATGGGTTTCGGAGGCGGAGGCGAAGCGGGCTCAGTTGGGTGTAAGGGATATTCGGTGTTTCATGGGTGTTGGGAAGAGGAAGGCGGGGGATGAGTACCAGATGCAATCGCAGGCTGAGAAGAAGGCGAGGACGGTCTCGGGAGGAACTGCAGTTTCAAAAATGTTGATATCGACTCCTACACCTACACCTACACCTACACCTACACCTGCGACTGTGACGGTGCCAAAGACTTCAACCATATCTACAACAACGAGCACCACCAAGATACCCTCGAGCCCCAGAATTGAGTCTGGTACCGATCACCAACGACAGAAAAGTACTGCAACGCCCGCAGTTCCACCCTCCACCACCAAATCATCCTCCTCAACCCTCTTCACCGGAACGACAATCTACATCAACGGCTCAACCCTCCCGCGGATCTCCGACCACAAACTTAAATCCCTCCTCGCGTCGCATGGCGCTACAATCGCCATCGGCATGGCCCGCCGGACAGTCACGCATGTTATTATCGGGCAACCCGCTACTACGGGCCAGGGTGCCGGCGGTGGTCTTGCGGCGGGGAAACTACAGGGGGAGATTGAGAGAGGTGGGTGGAAGGGGGTTAGGATTGTCGGTGTTGATTGGTGAGTTTGTCCCCTCCTTCGTGATTATTTCTGCTTTGATTTTGGGATTGGGTTCTTCGTTGAGAACTATGCGTGGTACTGGTTGAGTTATTCGCATCGTGTTGGGGCGGGTTATGGCTAATTCGGTGTTCGGCAGGGTCCTCGAGAGCATCAAAGCAGGCAAACGACTTGCCGAGTCGAGGTTTGCTGTTTTATGTGTTGCGCCGAAGGGGCAGAAGAGTGTTGCTAGTATGTTTGGTGGGAGGTGAGATTGGAATGATACCCAGGTTCACTTGAATGCCCTTTATGACTAGAGCGTGGGCTGGATTGGTTGAGGAGCATTCATTTTACGTGCATCTTCATGTTGGCGTTTACTTATTATCCTGCATTTGTTACTGGACATAGCGTTGGCATTGCATTGCATATCTTTGACATGCATTGGAGTATAACACGGCGTTACTTTTATCACTACTATGGTTGGATTTCTATCTCGTGATACCCCTCGAAGAAAGTCGGAAATCAGTCTTCAATTTGACTCTCAGACCGAATAAATTCTTTCATCCCTCAATCATAATGCATTAGATCGTTTATCATCGACGTGATCCCACGTCCATATATGTACAACAGTCCAAATCCAGGTCCAAGCAGTGTACAACATTATCCAAAGATGTACACCGAATACCAACATCGACATGCAAACATATCACCCAACACAGATCCACTCCCATGTTCCCAGAGAATTCCAAATCAGAATCAGAATAAACACCGCTGTAAATGCAATCAAAGAAATAAACGTCATCAAATGTAAACCGCCAACCTCATTCCGTCCAACGACCAGAGATATATCTCATGTCAATGGTAAATAGCAACATATGTGCAAGAAAATGAAAGTCATCATCAGCCAGATTTCATCAGACGTTAAGACTTAAAGAAACGCTCCCTTTGAACCTCCACGAGGAGGACTCCTCGGTTCATAGCTCTCACCATCCGCACTGCTAGTCTCAGACATGTGTCGGCGCCAACCACTGTGCTGTCTAGTGACTTCAGGCGCAGCCGCAGCCGCAGGTATGTTATCGTCATCGCGAGCCTCGGTCGAGGAAATCGACGCAACGCCCATATCAGAGGAATCGGATGAGACAGATCGCACACCCCCGTCTAGTGTAAGGGGTGCGTTATCAGGCAGTGGTGGGAGCGGGTTTGGATGACGATGAGTCGAGAACGAGGACTGCGCGGGAGGAGGGGCCCGTGGGTGTGATGAGGAATTGGTTCTCGTGCGTGAGCGTGGGGCACTCCATCCTTCCTGCTCGTCCATTTCTTTCGGCGAGGCAGTCGCTTGTTTATCGTGAGGGAGGTAGTACGGGTTCGATACATTGCCCGACTGCGCGTAGAAAGCGTGGTGGTCTTCATAAGGCGGGAATGCGGATGTCGACATGCTAGAGACTGAATCGCCGTGGGCGCGACCAGAGGGCCGCGGGTGTCGGTGCATGGGCTGAATCTCGGCAGCGTCAGATTCGGCGCTGGACCAGCGTTCGAGTTTCTCGCCCAGATTTTCTTCGGCAGTGCGCGAGTCGCCTCGGACAAGACCGAGTCGCTCTTCTTCGGTGGCGGACTTGCGCATATCCCCGTCGATGCCGTGGTTGCGGCGCAAAATACCGCGTGGTGGGCTGGCGGTGCGTTTAGGGGATGGCGGGTTGCTTTGCGATTTGTTTCGGCTGAACATGCTGTTAAAGGAGAATTGGCGACGTGCGACATATGGCGGTTCGAGAGCGTGGTGAGTCTGGGGTCGGTTGTCATCGGCCTTTTCGTCAGCCCAATGGATGGAACGGGGGGTGTCGCTGCGCTCGCGACCTCCTGGGTAGAAGGGAGGTTCGAGGCCTCCAGCACCATGGTATTCGGTGTCGACGGCGCTCTTCCGATTCGTCATTTCCGTATCAGTGTTGGCACTGAGGGTCTTCTCGTCTCCCTTGTGGACGGGTAACCATTGACCGTGCTGTAGAATGCTTGATGTGCGAGATCGGATCTCGCCGAGGAACGAGGGTCCACTCTGCTTGGTGCTGGGCCGGTTTTCATCATCATCTTCTGGATCGGGGAATCGAGACATGCCCAGTGGGGGTAGCGACTGTTTGACCGAGGGTGAGCGAGGCGTTCGTGGACGAGACATGGTAGGTCCATCTCCAATGACGGTCTTGCGTCGACGAATACCATCCCATTCAATGATTTCGTTCTCGGCAGGTGGCTTCAGGAAATCTTCTTGTTTCTCGTTGACGAAGCGCCGGGCTTCATCCTGTTCGTGTTCGCGGCGAGTGGTCGAGATACGACGAAGAATAGATGCCGCACCGCGGATGGAGTCGGCCTTGGGCTCATATTCAGGCTCCTCCTGAGCAGCCACCTCACGAATCTGATCCAGGTCACCCTTGAACACGGCAGCATCGGGAACATCCTTGGCAGATTTGGATAGCTGGAGCAGGACCACGCCGACGCAGATTTGCATGAAGCCCATGATCACCGTTGCGATCTGGATTCCAGTTCCCTGGAATCCCTGGAACAAGATGGCCGAAGTGATGATAGTCGCACTAGTGAACATGACGTAGTAGGTTGGGGTGACGAGGGCGGCATTGAAAAGGTTCAACGCTTTCTGTATCGCATGTTAGCATAATCCCAATATCTTAGATAGAGAAACTGGACATACGTTGAGGTATATAATCTCCGTCAGTAGCGTGCAAACCACAAAGACGAACAGCACATAAAGGAACCAATGCTTAAACTGCGACTCGCCATTGATCTGTGCGAGAATGGCCGAGCCCAGACCCTGCGTCGCAACAACACTCAATCCACCAACCATACTGCAAATGCTAATATAAACGAACATGCTCTTCTTGCCGTACCGGGGAGCCACCCAAATCGCCGTAATCGCCGCCCCGATCAGAATCACACCAGCATACGACAGAAAACCGGGCGCGATCACGAACTTTTGCATACCCTGGATATCGTTGACGGCGGACTGCTCTGGCGCATTCATCGCGATCACGACAGAACCGATGATACAAGAGAAACAGCCAACCTTGCCAACAAAACTAAGTCGTTCTTTCAGGAAAATCGCAGAAAGGATCGTGGTGATAACGACGGCGAGCGCGCCGAACGGGGTGACTAGGATAGCGTCGACGAAAGCGTATGCGACAAAGTTGCAAATCTCGCCCACGATCATGAGGGTCATGCCTAGCCACCACCACGCATTCTTGAGGTATCCGTAGCCTTCACCGGCCTCTTCGTTGTATTTGACGTTCGCCTTGAGCAGGCCGACCTTCTTGATCACGAAAGAGATGCCGATGAAGACGCCCGAGGCGACGGCTAGCGAGATACCGACGGCTTTGTAGGAGGCTGGGCGGCCTGAGGAGTCGGCGCGAGCCAAAAGGGTGGAGGCATGGTATAAGCTATCGTGGGGTTCCATGATGGGTATGGTCAAGAGGAGGTGGTGGGACTTGGAGGAAACCTTGTCGCATGAACCACACTGGCCAGCAGTGGGAGAGATGAGAGGAAGAGCAGGAGGGAGGGTTTGTTGGGAGGACGAAGTCGTCCGAAGACGAGACTCGGCGACTAAGCTGAAACACTTGACTCAGGGCACTTTGTCACCGTTGAAGCGTTCAGATTGAGAAATATGATGCCGATACAAGCACAAGATCCACACGCGACCGAGTTGAATAATAAGGAGTCGCACAGTCAAAATCTCTCAATGATGAAATAATGATCAAGCTGTGGCTTTAATACTGCAGTGCTGATCGCGGAATGTTTCTGGAAGGTTTGAATGGAATCAAGGCGGGGGAGAAACGATCAGCGCGGATGGACGTCAGTGGCAGTGCGTGCGGTGTCTGTGAGCGACCGCGGCAAAATTCACATGAATTGGATGGTTGATTGTAAGATGTACAGAGTAAAAGGATATGAAGAAAAGAAAAGAGCAAGAACAAAGAACGGATGACGGAGAAAGATGAGCGATGGATAGGGGGCGCGCAGAAACGAAGAGGCTGGGCCTGTGGGGAAAAAGTGTTGACGAGGTACCGAGTGGGTACGGCTGGACTCCACTGTCTGCACTGCAATCGAGATGGTACCTGGCAGGTACAGATTCTACATGAAAAAACGATTGGCTCTAATTCATGGTTATCTCTCGGAAGATATGGTCTCCAGGAAATTGTAGCCATAGTTGCATTCTGGAGCTCTGAATCTCTTCCATGGATGGGCCACGCAGGTAGCTCAATCATTGGGCCAGTCAGGTTCGGCTGAATTGACACAATTGGATTCCTAGTTTAATTTTAGCTAGTTTGACTTTGACTTGCAGGAGCTGACGGTCCCCACGACTGTCTTTCTTTTGCCACTCACCCTAATCGTTAAGACTGAAATATACGCGGCAAGGAGCTGTCAACTACGGTACAATTCCCTTGATCGTAGTTCGTCCTGGGCCATTTCAGTCTGCACGGCCACAGGCCATCGCTCCATGCCTCATGTCCGAGTTTTATACTACACCATATGTACTATACGCCCGATGAACAGAGACTATGTGCAAGCAAATCCTATACAATCCTCAAAAACATCATCATCATTCATCACCCTGCTGCCTAACAGCGAGGTGTACTGTGTCTTCGACTCTGTCTGGCTCTGTATGTCCATCAAGGCATGAACAGAATCTCCAAGGTACCATCATTCACACATAGCTATGGCCAAAAAAAAGAAATGCGGAAAATCCAATGTGTAAACGCCCAGACACCGCCCATTTCGGTCCACCTCAGTCCCTATTCACCGTGCCGATTGAAGGGTATCCAGTAGAAAAAAGCAAGAAATAATAGGCCATAACATATAAACATAAAAAGTGACCACGATCAATATTCCACCCCCCAGACTGCGCTTTACACCATAAATCATTGATATCACCGCACGTGATAGCTCGGCTTGCGCTGTCGGTTGACCACGGGCGGGGGTTCGTCCACGGGGTACGGCGGTCGCACCTTGCCGCTTGGCACAGGAACGTGCGGTTGAGAGAAGAGCGGCGCGGGCATAGAGACACCACCATCCTCGATGGACGGGTATGGGATGGGTGTCTTGGGCGGGATGGGCGGAGGCATGCCGTTCAGAGGCGACGCGGTATGGGATGCGACGTGCTCGGCGCTGCGCCCGGGAGAACCCTGCTGTTGCGAGGAAGGTCGGTTATGCTCATGACTGGGACGGAAGCTGCCGACATCGCTGCTGGAGTGCCGCGTCGGGGAGACTGGTAGGCTATTGTTGTGGGGAGTTGGATGGGTGGGTAATGAGTCGTCTCCGGGTGGTGCGGTCACGGTCACACTGGAGGGGACGGAGGGGGAGGCCTGCGAAGCGGGTTGTGGGAAGTATTCGACTGGCGAGGCGGGCAGCTCGACTGCGAACTGATTTGCCGGAGGAGGCACCGAGTAGGTCGAAGGGTTAGTCGAAGGGTTGCGTGAGTGGACTATGGTCTCCTCTCGCTCGAGGTCAAATGACAGGTCATCGCGGTCACCACCGGCGGCCGCATGCTGGGCAAGGCGCTTGTTCATGCGGTCGATCTTGGCAAACTTCACACTGGAGTCGAGAATCATCTTTTTCACCTCCGATTTGGCCAGATATTGCCGGGTATTGGTGCTGATGTCAGCCAGGCGATTCCACTCGTTCATTCCAAACTCGCCAACGCCAACCTCCACGTTGAACCGGTAGTAGTTGTCAGTGGGGACGCCACGCTTAGCAAGCGTTTCCCGCAGCATTTCCTGATGAATAGCCTCGCAGCCTTCGATCTTTGAGATCAGTCGTCGTCGTGCCTCGGCGAACGTGCCGGTCGCGGAACCAAAGAAATCCTCCCACCATTCATGCTGTCGGTTATTGGTGCCAGAAGGCCGTCGGCCAGTTCCAACACTGATGAACACACCGACCTCTCGACCAGGCCACTCGTTGGCAACTGCTTCTTCAAGAATCTGGGGTGCCGGATTGTAGGTTCCAGGTCCTTCATCGATGAACACATGCTGGCCGATTTGTATCGGCTTAAAAGCAAGTCCCGTGGCTGATGTGGCGCGGCCAGCCTGCCAGATGGTGCAGTCAAACTCGGGTGGGGGTTCCCGGCGAGAGTCGTAGGAGCGTAGAAGTACGGCTGACCCGTTACGCTGAGTACCCTTATATAGCGCAGTGACAGCACTGGTCATTTGTTAGCATTGAATATCGTTAGGTCACGAGGCAAGAATAGAAAGACTTACGTTTTGGTCCGGAATTCTCGATTGTCGTAGAGAAGAGCCTCCGGATTCCCCCAGCGCAGCCCATTCAGAAAAGTGGACCCTCTTTGGCTCGCGGGACTTTGGGGATGGGACATGGCTGACGTGCTAAAACTGCCTCGGCTGACGGATCTCTGCGGTACAGAGTTTGGGCTAGTATAGGGAAGACTTGCGATCGATGCTCCAGGGTTGTTGCCGGCATTCGGTTGGTCGTTACCCTCGGCCTCGAAGACCGTGTGTTCGCGCACGCATTCCCGGATCGCTTCCTCGAGCTTCGAGGCCTTGAACAACGTCGAGCGATAAGGAATACCGGCGATAGTCTTATCCGTCTCAAAGACCCTCCTGGTCATGCGCACATAAACTTCTTTACAGGTCTCGAGGTCGAGGCGAAGACGTCCCAGCATGATCGCGATCAAGCCGCCGGTGCCGGTGCCAGCAATCAAGTCAAAGTGGTCGCAGGGCTTGGGTATTTGGTCGCGACGAGGCGGCTTGCCTTCGCATTCGACATAGGTCCGATACATGAGTTCCTGGAGGATAATGAGCATGGAGTAACCGCGAACACCACCTCCATCTGTCTGGTTATTAGCACTTGCATTTCGGATGTGTCGGGGATGGAGACGGAACATGACTGTGCCTACCTAGAGACAGAATCCGTAATGGTGGACCCTTGGTGGTGTCCTTGCGGCGCAGATTGACCTCATTCATTGCGACTGCGGCAGTTACTTGTGAAAGCGAAAGTGATCGCCCTGCTCCTTTTTTTTCGCAGCGACAGCTTACCCACGGCGGGGCTGAGCAGCGCCTTATGCACCGAGGTGGCGGAAGCACGGGCGCCTGACCGATTGGATCAGAGCGTGGGAATGCGAGGCGGGTCACTCGAAAAAGCACGGAAAGTTCGAATGCGTTGTCGGTCAAAGGTATCCGGCGAGTTGGATGTGAGAGGTGCCGATATCGTGGAGTGCGTCGAATGGGGGGAACTTTGAATAGGCAGCGGCGTAAGTCCAATTGGCGGCGGGGGCGGGTTGGGCTGAAGGTTAAGCCACGCGATGCAGGGCCTCGGATTTGAGATTCACGATGCCGCTTTGGTGCCGTTGAGAGGAGTGGTAATTGTAAGAAGACAGTTGCATCAACACACAGGAAGAATATGCAAATATCAACCAGTCCTATGACGGTCAGCTGAGTTATTCTTGGAAAACGCATCCACATCGACTGCTTCCTTCCATGGTCCATGGCCTAGTCATGTGATATGTGGCTGTGCGTGTGGTTATGATGTAATTTGTGGCGTTTTAGCGGGGACTTGACAGGTTTCGTCAGCTTCTGGAAATGAACAATAACCACTGGCGAGCTGAAGTTTTGTTGGGATTATGACTAACTGGATAAATTGTCGGCATGTCCGGGGAATTAAAACACCCAGCTAGGGTCTTCAGTCGACATTCTCCCAGTTTCCGGTGCTAATTACCAGGTAGAATACCATCAAGACTTTGGGGGTTTGAACTCAAAATGTGGATACTGTCATTAGAATCTGAAATCAAGGACCTCTCGTGGAGCTCAAGCATATCATCAAGTATCTTTAGTCCATGGAAGCTTATCTCGTCCTCCTAAGTTGTTACAGCCACTTAAATAGGAATTCGGAATGTCGAGAGTTCCATCTGGAATATACTTCGTGACCATCCATGAAGTGATCAGAGACGGAGATCAGGCCCAACTGAGTTCATAGTATCAAATATACAAAGGTCTTCATTTTCAACGTCCAGGCTCAATCATCAATAGCGTTCCATACTACCATAGACATCCACCCACCTAGTTCGTCAACCCCGGCCAATCTATAATCACCACAGTCAGTATTGCATCAAATCTTGAATGACCTTCTTTCCTAGACTCACCAGTAATGGTATGCTCCTCGGACTTTCTCGAAACCCTCACCTCATCACCAACCTTGACAACCTCCCCAACCCCCTCCCTCCCAAGAAACGCATATCGTCCAAACACCGGACTAAACCTAGCACCCTTATCTACCCTCCGATCCTTCATAAGCTTCTTCAACACACTCCCACTCTCCCCAGTGCCCATCTTCCCCGTCGAAAAATCCACATTTAGACTCTGACATCGCACACAATTCCCAGTTAACAACAGTCTCGCCTTTGAATCCTGTCCACTGGCACTACCAGTATCAGGGGTGGCAGAGCTATTTCCAACATCCAATTCTGCCCAAAAGTCCTCCTCAAACGCCCTCTCCGCACCCGAAATAACGATATTCGGCCGGAACTTGGTCAAATCAACCACCTCCTCCCCGGCCAACCGTCCCGATACATTCTCAACCGAGGTTTGCGAAATAACCAAGAAAGGCGCACAATCTGCAAATCCGATTCTCGCCTCATGACGCCTCATCACGAACATATTCACCGCGCTCCAGAGAAGACCCAGCGCCAGGACTGTGATTCCAATAGCTGATGCGGGTGACCTGCCAGCTTCGATACGGGCATGGCACCAGCTCACCGCGTTGAGAACGAGATATCCCAGTGAAAACGGTACGAGCCATCGGTCGAGGATCTTGTTACCGTTGCCATTACGCGGGAGTACGAGCTCCTGTTGCCAGATCCTCCACCAGGACTCTTTATTGCGCTTAGCAGGGGCGAGTGTGCCAAGTACACTGCGCGTGTTGGTCCCCAGATACGCCAGTACGACGGGGTATCCGAAACACGTGCTGAACCAGTCGTTATAGCTCGATCCCATATCGTAACCCGTCGTCGGACTCTGGTGCATCGCTACTGTAAAAGCCTTTAAATTGTTCGTCTCCGGCTCGAGTGGGATCTCTAGACGTTTCGACTTGGATTTGTCGCTTTCGCTTTGATCTCCCAATTCGAAGCCTGGTCCTTCATGCCCATCATGTTTCAAAGGCGGGTTGTACGTCACAATCACCTTCCCAGTGTCATTTTCCGTCTTGGGTTCCTCAATCGCCGTCTGGAAGAGTCCCATCTCGGGATACTCGGGGATATGCATATTCCCCAGTGTTGGGGGCCCGCCATTGTTGTCCGGAACCACTTTCAGGAGCATGAAGCGTCGGTCATAGCGGAAACCCAGGTCTGTAAGTTCGCCCGAGGTGACTTTTGTTGGTCGCAGGGATTTGATGGGGTATACGTAGAGCTGGGGAGGAAGTCTGGTCAGCATCTGGCTAGATAGTTGGATGGATTGTTTGGGGGAGGTCATACCTCGCTTATTTGCATTTTGAAGGTCAGAATTGAAGAATAAGTGGTTTTGCGGATTTCTTCATCATACGAAGAGGTATCGTAAGGATGAAAATAGAAAGATTGCAAGCGGCAGTTGCATAAATGGGAGGACGCGACGGTCCTTTCTCCGCACAAGGGTCCTATCCCCGCGCTTATCGGTTATCGGTTATCCGATCCGAGGGTCCAAACTATACCCAATTTGTCCCGCACAAGTGCAGTACTTGGGCCATATATAAAGTAACAGCTACAGACCGATCTAGTTGATAAATGCGAGAGTATTGTTTGAATGTTAAAAGTCTTTAAATCATATTTCGTGTTGAAGCATGGCTGGGGGGAATGTACACATGTATAAGAAAGTGGAAATGCGATGAAAAAAGCAAAAATGTCTACTGGTCCTTGGCCCAAGGCAGGCTGAATGTGCCCACCCAGTCCTCAACTTCTTGCCTCAACAAAACGATCTCTGAGACCTCCTCTCCTTCACCCAGGAAGTCGAAGAAGGCCTTGAGGGTACCGGGGTTCTTGACACCACGGGTCTGAGCCTGCTCACGGGCAGCCTTGTCCAACTTCTGGGTCAGGATCACGACACGGTCAACGATGTCAGCGACCCGACGGAAGTCCTCGGGCTGGAAACCACGAGAAGTCATGGCGGGGGTACCAATACGAAGACCGCCGGGCTTGAGGGCAGACTTGTCACCGGGGACAGTGTTCTTGTTGCTGGCAACACCACACAGCTCGAGGACACGCTCCACACGGGCACCGTCCACACCGCGGTTCTTCAGGTCGACCAGCACCAGGTGGTTGTCGGTGCCGCCGGAGACAATGTTGTAACCGAGGCCACCGTTGCTGGTAGACTCGCCGAGACGCTCAGCCAGAGCCTGTGAGTTAGCCAGCACAGTCTTTTGGTACTCCTGGAACTCGGGAGACTGAGCCTGCTTCAGGGCGACGGACAGAGCAGTGATAGTGTGGTTGTGGGGGCCACCCTGGTGACCAGGGAAGACGGACATGTTGATAGGGTTCTCCAAATCATACATCTCCTTGTTGCCCTTTTTATCGGTGCGACGGACGCCCTTGCGGTAGAAGATCATGGCACCGCGGGGTCCGCGAAGAGACTTGTGGGTGGTCGTGGTGACGATATCTGAGTAGGGGAAGGGAGAGGGCAGGACATCGGCAGCAACGAGACCGGAAATGTGGGCCATATCAGAGAGAAGGTAGGCGCCGACGGAATCAGCGATTTCGCGCATGCGAGGGTAATCGATCAGACGGCTGTAGGCCGACGTACCCGCCACAATCAGCTTAGGGCGGTACAGCAGAGCCTGCTTCTCGAGAGCGTCATAGTCAATCAGGCCGGTCGACTCATCCAGGCGGTATGGCAAGGTCTCGAAGTACTTGGAAATGGCGGAGATTTTCTTGGTCGGGGTCTGGTAACCGTGCGACAAGTGGCCACCGTGGGGCAGATCCAGACCCATCAAGCGGTCGTGAGTGTTGAGAACGGCGGAGTAAGCCATGAGGTTAGCGGGTGAGCCGGACAGGGCTGTGGTCATGTTAGCAATGCTGGGTTGCATGGATTGGAAGGCTATAGTGGCGCCATACGCTGAACGTTCACACCCCACTCCTCGGGGTTGAGACGGAAGGTCTCGAGAGCGCGCTGCTGGCACAAGCGCTCGGATGCGTCAATGTGTTCGTTTCCACCATAGTAACGGGCGCCGGGGTATCCCTCGGAGTACTTGTCTAAATATGCAATTAGGATCCTGATGCGTATCTCGAGCGGGGGAGGAAAACTCCTAGCACATACTCTGCATCACACTGCCTAGGGCATCGAGGACGGCTTGCGAGGTGAAGTTCTCGGAGGGGATCAGGTTGATGAAGTGCTTCTGGCGGGTTTTCTCCTAGAATTGGTCTTAGCGGATTGTCCTGCAGCATGCCCCGAATCTGACATGACGTACCTTCTCGAGGATATTGAAGACGGTAGGATCGGAGTCCTTCAGGGAGGAAGACAGGAGCTGGAGATCACGTTAGCTTAACCAATCCAAGTCAATGGAGCCTCATTGGGGCTGTAAGAGTATTCTCCCACCTTCTGTTGCGCATCCCGGCTCGACGACGATACACCCCGCACGGAGATGATGCCAGGGACGATAGCACGGGTGGACACGGGCGCGGGCGTGCGGAGGGCCCCCAGGGAGACGCGAGCGAGGCGCCCACAACGAGAGAGAGACATGGTGAAAGACGACCGGACAAAGAGACACGAATATCCAACTAGACGCTCGGATCGGAAGGCGTTCTTTTATAAAAGCGAAACTCGCAACGGGACTCCGGCGGTCGGTAGCTGGTTCCTTCTCCGTTGCCCGCGGAAAGCGGGAAAACGAGACTATTCCCGAACGAGCTCACCGCCTGGTCCGTGCGCCCCGCAGCTGTTTTTCTTCTTCGCACACAATTCCTCTCCCTTTTCTTCTTCACACAACTAAATCCAAGATGAAGAGATGGCGTTCTGTCTGCGTCAGCACTCGTCGGTGATGGCCCGGCCTCGTGTCGGGCTGTCGCTGGACGGGCGCTGCTGAGAAGGTCCCGCGCCCATTCACCATCCAAATAGGGATCAGTTTACCATCGGATTGGACGTGTTGTGTACGGTTGTGAGCTTGAGTCTCTAGCCGATAGTGAAGGAGATCGGGTCGATGGAGGCATGCGGCATCCCAGCTATAATGCGAAGGGTATTGCTTGGATCGGTCGGATGATCAGCCTAGTGATGAATACCGATTAGCATATTTTCCCTGGTTGCAATAATGCCTGTCCTCAATTCGAGTCTCCCGGTCGCAGTGCTCCGAGTCGGCTTGACGTGTCACGGTTCCGAGGCGCTGTCCCGACCAGATTTAGCAAGCAATTCTCAAAATCAACGATTATCTTTTAGTATTGTCAATTTCTCCGAGTATTCGTATTCTTCGTGGTTGCTTCATCATAGTAGCTCGGTAGATCAGATCAGGGCCCTTGTGAGCTGCTGTAGAGTTCTAAGCTGCTCTGCATATCTTCGGAAAATCTCCCATCGGTAAAGGCGGCCCGTTCCCCTATCTCTCGCCCTGCAGCTTGAGCTATCGCCCTCGGACCGCTCCTTTAAATGCAAGCTTGATCATGACATGGAATGGCCGCGACGATACAGGGTCCTTGTACTCGAATTTATCTATATTCTTTCATTCTTACTCCGAATCTTGTACCCCCTTCTTAATTGCCTTATTCTTTGGTCTTGAATTTTACAGCAGGGCTGAAAAGGGTGCGTGTTCACATCGACCTGGCTGCCACAGTAGTCTCTTGGCACTTTCATATGCGGCAAACCAGGATTGGGTAAATCAACACGAGGCCGATTCCATTCCAAAGTTGCCTTAAGCTTAAGTCGCGTGCTTAGGGTGCAGACGAGTATTTCCCAGTGATTCTAGGTACGTTACTAATTAACATGAGCCTGACGGCTCAGGCTACTAAGGTCGTATAACCGACGACTTTATGTGCTAATATATAACTTGTTCACACTCGGTTACTGAGCTTCTGAAGTATCAAGCCACTAACAGACTGCTTCAGCATCTTCCTTAGAACATGTAACCCCTCACATATATTTGAAATCATTGCTGAATGAAAATGCCAGGAGTTAAGGAGATAGCCCTTTTGTATACGCAAAACCTTCATTCCCTAAAGAAAATTCAGGCAAAAAATTCCGACAAGCACAGGAGTCATCTCTGATTTTTACTACGATCACTCATCAATCTGATCTTCATCGCAATATCGTTTGACATCTCCCATACTTGCATATATATATCCATAGTGTTAGCTAAGTTCGACAAAAAGCTATAGGGGCCTCTAACGTATTCAACACATTCAACATTAAACTTATTTAACCGGCTCTTAGACCTTACCCCTTACTTCCCGGCCCCTTCAATCCCCCTCCAGTCACCCTTCAATTCTCTTTTGATGGCCCGAGTCATGGGCCAGAGGCAGCTTACTAGCTAGCTTGTGGATGAGTTTAACTCTCTGTATAACCTATTCATCCCTAGAACCTCCTATCAGACCATCTCAGCTACACCTACTATCCTCACGCTACTACCCCCTCCCTCCTCCTTTAAGCCAAGGTTGGTAAGCTAAACACTAGCCATGGATAGAAAATGGAGGTCTCTGAGGTGCTGGCAGAAAAATTACTAGTTGAAAATGCCAAGGGGTTGCATAATTTTGGGCCGCCACTGTTATGTCCCGTTTTACAAATGAACGGCAATAAGCTCCATCCAATAGACAGCTAAGATGCTCCTTGCTACCGACCATTCTTCATCACCCTGGTATATGAGTGAGTGTTTTCGCATAGTAGCAGTGTAATTCCGACACACAGCGCCCAAAAGTGCGGTGGAGAAAGCTGTGCAATCATGTTCTCGTTGTAAAGGTGTTCAGTTTTATGCTTTTTGTGCCTTGAAACATTGAAGATAGTTTCGTGAAAGTCTAAAAGGAAGAATCGTATAATGGGAATGCTACATGCCTTCTCTCCTGACACTCGCGGGCTACGCACTCTCCCTATGCTATAAAACTACAATTTACGTACTCAGTGAATTTCCTAGCCGGGGGAACTCTCCTTGACACCCACTCTTAGGTTATTCAAAGGCTTTTTTACTACTTCCTCTGTTTTGCAGTCAAGCTGAAGGAGGACACCGTGGTTAAAAGCAAGATTTTAGACCACAAACATGCTATATGACCGACTATTTGGGAATTGTATTTAAACAGCGGGCATAATCTGGACCATTCGGTGGCTTTGGCTTTCAGACACGCGAAGTCACAATGTCCAAGCAGATTCTCAGCAAATGTTGGTCGATTCGAAACGCAGCCATCTCTCTACTACTCATCACAATTTTCACATGGCAGTTCATGGCCATTTATCCACACTGGAGCGAATTGGAGAAGACTAATATCGACAATGGTCCTCCGAACCCTCGAGTAGCAATTGTCGCCTTCATTACGGGTCCGCAGACATACCTTCATCTCGGGCTTCAAAAC
Organism: Penicillium brasilianum; assembly: GCA_001048715.1. NCBI lineage: Eukaryota > Fungi > Ascomycota > Eurotiomycetes > Eurotiales > Aspergillaceae > Penicillium > Penicillium brasilianum. The sequence continues at coordinate 944,607 of CDHK01000009.1, read as the reverse complement.
AAAGATCGTACGCAATCTTGAACTTCGTCTTGTCTTACACATTTATCCTCTACCAGAAAATCACTGACTCTATTTTTCCTTTGCAGATTATGCAAAGGTCCACAATTATGATCTTTATGTCGATTATGAATCTCACTCTACCCGAGGGACTACGTGGCTTAAGTTTGACATGGTTGAGCGAATTATCAAGGCCGGGCAGCACGACTGGATCTGGTATATTGATTTTGACGTTCTCATCACAAACTACGACGTGAGTTTGACAAAACTCATCGACGAGAGTCTTGCGAATACGACCATGCCAGACGCGATTGATTTTCTTGTCACAGATGATTGGTAAGCCGTGCATCAGCCCTCCCATCTTGAGGTGATTATGGCGTTGAAAATCTGCATTCTAATGACTGGTTAGTAATGGACTCAACGACGGCTCTTTTATTGTGCGTTCGTCACCACGTTCCATAGAGTTCCTGAACGCGATTCGTGCTGTTCATGACAGAGAAAAAGCACAGAGCGGAAAGTTATTGGGAGACCAGGACTCAATGCAGGCACTTCTCCAGAGCAACAACCCACTTACCCAGCATGCACTGCGGATTCCTCAATGGAAGATTAATGCATTTCCAACAGAGATTGGCTGCTATGATATGCACAAGAGGGAATGGGAAAAAGGCATGTTTGTGGTCCATTTCGCAGGTGCCTGGGCTCATGTCTCTGGGGAGGATCCAACTGGTCAACTAATGAAGAAATATAAATCTCAAATAATATGAGACCATTTGCTCCTAATCCTACGTTGGTAGCTTTCGACGGTTTCTGGTGCCACCGCTTACTATAAGGTGTGGCTGGGTCCATTGGGTTAAGCACCTTCCATTTTATCAATAGTATTTGAAAGACGGGAAGTGATGATGGGAACTAGTGTATTTTTTCAAAAAAGATTGAACTACCCTCGAGTATACGATCTAAGCGGCTTGCGCTTATCGAGAGCTGATGCTCACAAAGCTGGCTACAATTGAGGACCTCGTCGAGGCTCAAAGGAATATCGAGCAGAAACAATCGTAAATCAAAACACAACAGATCTAGTAGAATCTTACACGACTACAAAGCAATGGAACCCGAAATTTGAAGTATCGTCAGTGTCACAATAAAGAAAGACATAAATGACCCCTGTGGATCGATTATGTATTATCTGATAAGACATAGACAAAAAAGACATGTACATTTGGAGAATCGAATCAATAATAGATAAGAAAAAAAAAATGAGTTACCCCAGCTGAAAAGAAGCACAAAAAATCCTATACCCCGAGGTTTCCCGAATCAAAAAAAAAGAGATAGAAAAAAACGCCTGGCCAGGGGAGACAAGCGCCCAACCACTACACCACCATAACCCAGCCTATACGGCAGACAGAACTAGATCATAGCGAGAAGCGGAAGGGGCCACCTGCACCGTCCATCACCGTGCATACGAATCCCGTAACCACATCACACTAGAAACACGAGCAAGGAGGCTCACGCTTACAGCAGGAGGGCGACGGCACCGAAGACGGCGGCCAGGCCGGCACCAGCGCCGGCGGCGGCGTTGATGGCACCGGCGTTGAAGGCGGGAGTGGAGGCAGCGGAGCCGGTGGCAGCAGCGCCGGAGGGAACCAGAGGGGTGGAGGAGGGAGCGGTGCTGGGGGAGACGACGGGGGTGGTGGGGAGAGGGGTGGAGGAGGAGCTGTAGATGTGATGTTAGAGGCATGCATTGATATCGAAGGGGATTCGGGTGTCGGTGCTTACCACTTGTTGCACTGGGTCACGGTCTGGGTGACCAGAGGGCGAGTGACGGTGAATGAGCCAGTCAGGGTGATGTGGCCGGGCTGGAGGAGATTAAGTTAGTGATGCCATCGTGATGTATGTGAGGAGGGAATGTAGATCGGGCGCAGGATGTGTGATATCAGATGGAATGCGGGGGAAAGACTCGAGTTGGAATATTCGTCTTCGATCGCAACTCGGCCCCATCCGTCGCATCTGCATATCCACGATCCACACCAACTGATCATCGGAGAGAAGCACGCACAGTAGAGACGCTGTAGGTAGAACCACCGTAAACGATGGAGGTAGCCTCAGGGCAGTAGGTGGTGTAAGCGGTGACGGTCTCAGTAGTGACGGCCTCGCTGGCAACAGCACCAGCAGCCAGGGCGGCAACAGCAGCGGCGAAGGAGAAACGCATTTTGACTGGAATGTGGGATTTCGAGGAATGTTCCTGGGGAAAAAGGTTGTGAAGGCGGAAAGGATGGATCTGACGGTCGAAAAGAGTGTGGGATTCTGAAAAGAATGTACTCGGTCGTGAAGACTGAACCGGGGTGTGGTAAGAGAGCGTGTGGATGGGGAGGGAAAGGGAGGGCAGGAAGCGGGAGCGAGTGTGTTTATAGGGGCAGAGTGCCGTGGTCGACTCAGGTACCCGTGCGACTTAAAAGTGACTAGCGCAGGGCGAGAAAAGGGGGCCGATAGGGTGGTGCTCATAGGAAATGGTCGAGTGGAAATACTGGGGAAATTACATGGACTGGGCAACCGGAGGGGTTTCACCTGGCGAGCGGATCTGGAAGGACGGCATGCGCCAATTAAATCAGGTGAACTGCCGGCTTAGTCTTGGAATCCGTGGCATTATTATTTTCATCTCCCACTATATCCACGTCCCCGCAGGAACCCGCCGGTGCGCTTGGCCCCGCTCCTGAGGATCCTTGCCATCCTGAGAGAGCGTGGATGCGAGGGTGTATTGTCTGGTCTGGTCTGGTCTGGTCGAGCAGAGGGTCTAGGCCAGCTTCGGCAAGGGCTCGCCGCGGTGGACTGGAAATTGTCATCTTCAACGAGATACGCAGATCAAAATCCTATGTATAGTACACATCTGTAAACATTCAATCAGTCATCTCTCTTGTACTCCATGGAATTGTACTCCATGGAATTGTACTCCATGGAGTTCAATTGAAACCCTGGACTGATCATTGGGACTGACCGTGACCCTGCACAGATGCACCGTAAGCCAGCTCAATTCGAGTCTTTGACCGACCCGCCAGGACCATCAACCATCATCATTCGATCGGGGCCACAACGGATCCATTGGGTCCAACGGGGCTATCTTTTCCGCCCTTTTCACTCTCCGCGAGAGCGAAACACGGCCATTGGCCCAAATCGGGGACCAGCTCCACCGGAAACTCGAGGAGATTTGAAGAATCGCGGTGTGGGGGGGGGGGCTCTGACATGTTCATACAGAGTCGACCGCAAGGGACGGTGTGCGTTGAAAGTGCATCATGTATGGTGAAGGCACGTATGATGAGAGCCGATCGTGTGGAGGACTTGGTTGAATCGTAGATGGATTGAAGTTGCTGTCTCGGCTTAGGCACCTTTCATTGTTGAAATTGAAGCTGCGAGGCTATCGAAAAGTAAGATCGAGGGCGTGACCAGGCACGTGCAGGCCAGACCCTACACGAGGTAGATCACACCTCCATCATCAACATCAACATTGAACAGTAAACTAGTATCACCTCCACTAGCTCCTTCACACCTCTCCTCATGGCAACAGATTTCCCCCTCTTCCCCTCCCTCCCCCCAGAACTCCGCCTCCACATCTGGCGCCTCGCCCTAACATCCTCTTGGTCCTGCACAACCCGCAAATGCATCCGCTACCAACAGGATGCAACAATCGGCGCCCACCCCCACAACTCCATCTCCCAATCTTGCACCGAAGCCCGGCAAGCCCTAACCCAAACATTGACTAAAATCGACCGTCTGGGCTGGTTCAATTTCCCCCGCCACCTCCTCTTCCTCCAACGATTGGGCGCCGGTGGACTTGGTCGAAGATGCCCAGTAGAAGCCCGACGCGCCCTGTCGCGAAATGTCCAGCATATCGTGGTGAATGCGCACGGGAAGTTACAGATGTACTCGATACTTGAGTATCTACACAAGGCTTCGCCGAAGTTGAAGAGTGTCGTCGTTGTCGGACCGTGGTTTTTGCCCGAAGACACCGATGTGTATGATTCGGTGCGGGACTGGATAGCCCCATATGAGGATTGGGGAGAGGTCTTTTTGGATTCGCCGATGGAGGTGTATTTAGATGTACTAACTAATGCGATTGAGCGTGGGGAAGGAGATGGCGATTGTCGTCTTGCCCATGGCTTGTCCGTAGAGCAGTACAAGGCCAGACTTGACAAGGCGGTGCGACGTTTACCGGTTCCGTTACCGGATGGGCTTCGACCTATTGATAATGTGTACTGGCGGACGAGGAGGATGTTGGATAAAGTGGAGTCTATTTTGCAGAAGTATTCTACGCCGCCGAGGTTATACTTGCAGACGGCTGAGCAGATGCGTGTTTCGAGGAAGCAGACTGGGAAACGTCCATCAAAACGGAAGAGATAGGCACAGACCTAAGCACTATCAAGACGTGACCGAAGAAAAGGAAGATGGAACCCTATAGTCGGATATAAATCATCAACATAGCATATTCACGCCCATAACCAGCACGAGGTGACATGACTGCGCTCCGGAAAACAACCAGTAATGAAAGAAGACTTATCACTTGAACGAGTATGATAAAGAAGTCTATCTCGACGAGCCCAATCCGTAATGCTTCACATGCAAACTCGCAAGCAGAAGGACCGAAAGCGAACCCGCCAACAACAGAAATAGGGCTCGTCATCCATCATTTCCTTTTCTCATTATCGGTGGTGCCTTTCCACAATTTTTGGTTCCATTCGGTGATAATGAGGCTTTTCGGGTGTCTGTATGGTGCAGCATGCCTCCTGGCCAGTCACGCCCAGGCGAGAGCGGTATTCGTGCACTTTATGGTATGTGGTAAACTCTTCTCCAGGTCTATGTATGTTAGGAGAAATCTTGCTGATCTCGTAGGTTTCGAACACTGCCGGGTACACGCTTTCCGGTTGGGAGGCACATATGACAGAAGCCCTGCATGCAAAATTGGATGCCTTCGCATTAAATATTGCAGCAGGCGATGATGTCGCAAATTCATCTCTGGGAAATGCATTTCTTGCTGCTGAGAATACTGGGCTTCGGCTTTTTTTTCTCCTTCGATTATGCTGGCAATGGCCCTTGGGCCAAGTCAGATATCATTGACCTGTTGGAATCTTACGCCGGCACCTCGATGACCTATTGACATCACAATGACCAGTCTTTATGTTCTACATTTGAAGGACCAGGCAACGCTGCCGATTGGGTGGACATCAAGCAGCAGACGGGCTGCTTTTTTGTGCCAGAATGGTCATCCCTTGGCGCCAAAGTTGCAATGGAGCAAGCTGACGGCGTGGCCGATGGGCTATTCAGCTGGGCAGCGTGGTCGTACGGCCCCGCAGATATGGATACCTATGGCGATGCCTCATATTATCAATTCTTGGGCGGTAAACCGTACATGATGCCAGTCTCTCCTTGGTTTTTCACCAATATGCCCGGCTACGACAAGAACTGGTCGTGGCGTGGCGATGACTTGTGGTTGCCACAACGGCGGCACCGAGGGAGAAACAGCAAGTGACAGTCTACATGGAGAATTTATTGGGAGCGGGAGCATTTTTTTGATCAAAGAGAGATCTTCTCTTATTTGAACAGAATATTGTATCGAAACAAAGCCGAATTATACATGACCACGAACAAATCCACAGCGGGAAGCGAAACAAAGGGGCCCACAGGCAAGACACCAAATAATACACAAAGCAGCACAAAACCCTGCACTTACCAACAAAGAAGTAATTGAATGATTGAAATGTATATCAGGACATGAATTTGCAAAGGAACAAACTCCATAGATGAATGACACTTACCTTGAATAGACCAGGAAGCAGAAAACACAACAGAAAGATTATACTTACCTCGAACAGACTAGGCATCCCCAATCTCAAAATGAAGATGCGCACTAATCCCATCCCAACTACCTACAGTGTGAATGCGAGAAATATCTCTCGTACCTCGCTCGAAACCCCCCAACACCATATACGCCACCATCTTACCAATGCGAGTTCCCAACAAAGCATCATACTCGGGGGTCCCATACTCCCAGGTCCGCCACCACTCATCCGAGAATTCAAGATGGTTGCCATGAAGCTCACCCGACATGAAATCGATGGTATCCTGATTCACAACATTGCTGACAATAACGTGTCGAAGCGTGTCGATCAGATAGTCAGTTCCATAAAATGCCAAACAAACCTCGGACATGTGATACATCTCTCCAGTCCGCCGGTGCATATCCTCGACAATGAGGACTTGTGGACCTACGAAGCCGCGCCATGAAAGAGCCGTAGACATGAGATCGAAATTTCGGTATAGAGACTCAGTGTGCGTCTGTGTCATTGGGGCGAGGTCAAGTTGGTGAAGGATATTGGCATAATCAGGGTCCGTCGGGGTTGCTTGAATGATTTCAATCGTGAAATCGTTTTGGATGCTGTGTATGGAAGTCACGTTTGGCAGAATTGGACAATTGGGCTTACTTGGCTTGGCGATCCACCGGCGAAGTTCGGCTCCTGCTCTTTGGCGTTGACCGTAGTTCAAGATTTGTCCAGCTGGTGCTTCTGCGGGGGAAGCAGGGTAGTCAATTCGTTTGGGAATCCACCAGTGATTGGCCATTTTGTCAAATTGAGAGGTAATACGGAAGGGATATGGGGTATGGGATAGATGGAGAATTGGAGCTTGAATGCTTGAATGGAATGAGGATGCGATGAGTGATGTATTTAATGTCCTCATTATGAGAGTTCATGAAGTTTATAAACCAAAGATCTAAATATGGCAGCAATTGATTCTTTAGTCAATACTAGATATGCTCGTTTCAGCATGCAAGCTAAAGCTTTGTTCTGGGATACGAGGGGCACAAAGGATCAGATAGCAATGCAGGGCATAGGAACAAAGATGGAGAGCTCCAGACAATGCATACTCAATAGAATAAAGGCCTTCGAAGGGAAGATGGAATCAATGCAAGGTGCCATGAATACTTGTTTCGAGATCTTATTCTAGCTCGCCAGTATACACCTCATGGTTCTGAGACAATTACTTGCACACTTGAAGACAAACAAGCGAGACTAAGCATTAGAATATAGTACAAGTGTAGGTGACGGTATATTCGATGCCGAAACCCGCTACTCTTGGCGCTCTTTGAAGCGGTGCACTATTTTAACTAAAACCATGATCTATTTTCGCTCATTAGTTCCGTATACAAGCTAGAAGATTCAGAGGAAGTGACCGAGTAAATCTAAACTATGGATGGACTTTAAGTCGTAGTAGGAGTATCTGCGTCCTTTCATTCCCCCCAACGAAGACTTTTCCCAATATTTGTCTTCGAACAGAGGAAAGGCGACTGGCCGGAATCTTTGTAGCCTTGCTACATGGTCTTCAAGAGGGCGATCGGTCGAAGAACCAGGAGGCCCCCACCAGTGGATAAATCAGCTATGAGGACGAAAATGTTTTATTTTTTCCAAAGCGGAGGTACCTATTCTATCGGAACCGGGCCCAGCTTCAACGGACGAAATTGCCACAAGCAAGTATGTCCAGGGCAAGAAAGGATACCTATCATCACCCCTCACATATATTCACTGACTGTTTCTTGAGATGCATGGGTCGCATTTGCAGAAGATCCTCAAATCGGCCTCCGTAACTTTGGATCGATGTATTTTAACTTCGACGGTTAGTTATACCCGATAAATCAGATAAGCCAGTATACTCATCTGACATTTGGCAAAATGGAAATACTTTGACCCATCTCGCATTTAATGGTACGAGTGTCGAGATAAATAGCAATGGAACCATTTCTTGATGATCGAGTTTGCTCACCTATATTCGAGCAGATTATTCGAGTATATGAGTAATCTCGCTCGTTTCTGATACAAGCAAGTGCAAAATCATGTTCATCGATTTGCACTTTTCCATTCTTTCTGCGCCCACTGCCACGACGCTAGTGTAAGGAATGGGTAGATCTAATTATTTGAACGAGCCTGTGTACATTATTAATCCCCCCGCTTCAAGCAAGCTTTGTTTGCATCCTAGTTTGTGCTGTTTGTTTTGATGACCAATAACCAATCAACGTCCCGGGACCCAGGCGGGTGGGCTCTGTAGTCCGTGGTTTGTGTTGATAACCAAGGCCTATAAACGGTGACGAAGATCACCAGAGAATCAAGAATCAACTATACAGCTTACCAAGCGTTCGGTCTTCTCGGGCACCGAACTGAATAATTGACGTCTTCACGTTCCCATCATTGAAGTACGCGGGTACTTTTAAGCAGACTAACCCTCGATTCTTATAGCCTCTGTATCTACTTCTTTCCTCCAATCAATCATATCATCCATCCAATCGACATGTCCCTCAAATCCCTCACTCTCTGGACTCTCCAGGGCCACGCCGGCAGCCCCAACCCCTGGAAGGTCCTCATGATCCTGGAAGAGCTCCAGCTCCCCTACGAGCTTCAGTCGGTCGATTTCAACGACCTAAAGAAGGAGCCCTACGAATCTATCAATCCCAACGGTCGTGTCCCCGCCCTCGAGGATCCAAACACCGGTATCCGCATCTGGGAATCTGGTGCCATCCTCGAGTACCTGGTAGACACATACGACAAGCAACACACCATCAGCTTCGCCGCCGGCTCGAAGGAGTATTACGAGAGCAAGCAGTGGCTCCACTACCAGACGTCCGGCCAGGGACCGTACTTTGGGCAGGCCGCCTGGTTCACGGTCTACCACCCCGAGAAAGTACCCAGTGCGGTGGAGCGCTATGTTAACGAGATCCGTCGTGTCTCGGGTGTGCTTGATCGATCGCTCCAGGGTAAGGAGTACCTCATTGGTGACAAGTACAGCTATGTGGATGCTGCTTTTGTGCCATGGTTCGAGGTGGCTGCGCTCTTCTGGTCGGAAGAGATGGATCTTGAGAAGAGTTTCCCGAACGTTCATTCCTGGTTGGACCGTATCAAGGCTCGTCCGGCTATTGCTAAGACTATTGATGATAAGGCTAAGGCTGCGGCTGCGGCTGCGGCTGCGGAGGGGAAATAAGGCAATTTGATGACAGATACAATTACTAGATATAAGGTGAAGCTTGTTTCGTTGAATTCGGATACATATCTTCTCGATAATAGGTCTACCTATCTCTTAAGCTAGCGTTTCGGCCGTAGGCCGAAGAAAGAATGTAAGAGTGTAAGTTGGCGAAGCTGCTTTTGCACTTCTTTGGTATTAGCTTTCTGTCGAAAAGGCGACGAGCCCTTCAGGAAGCGGCCTTTCGAGTGTGAAGTCCAAATTCAAAAACACAAACGCCTCATCTTGAGCCTCACATTATGCATTAGAGCTATCTTTGGGATATTCCAATCTACCCGCAACAATCCACCATTCATCCACTTAATAAATTAACCAACCCCTTCGGCAGAAGATTGATTCCGCTTGATTTCGGCCTTGCCTTTCATTTCGTAATTGACCTACTAACTCATACAGCCCTATTCCTCTCGACGGGATGTTATCATTATTTTCCAGGTCACAACGAATCATCAACGAGAGGCTAGTTTGGAATTACATCCAAGACGCCAATGACTGGAGGGAAGACTGAGTAGTAGTGCCGAAGTTCTCGCTCATGGAAATGTCCAAGTCGAGATGATTAGAAAACCAACATCAGAATTCTAGCACACTTGATAGTCATAGTCTGTCAATGCGATAATCAAGTGCAGACTATTTTAGAATCACCAACTCTACGTCGGTACTAAATTACCTACCAACAAGGAATCTACCAAGCACACCCTATATCCGCGATTCCTCACATCAACAAAGCAACCACAGCACCAAACCTAAGAATCTATACCAATCCCCCCGCCCTTAAAGCTTGGCCTTAACCCCCCTCTCTTTCTCAGCCTCCCTCTTCATCCTCTCCGAAAAGTACTCCCTAACCCTCTCCCGCGCAACGTCCACAACCCCCAAATCCTCCACGGTAGGCGGAACGCTAACACTCTCCTCATACTTCCCTTCAACGCCATTCTCCACCAACGCCCTCAAGACCCGTCTCAGCGTCTTCCCACTCCTCGTCTTGGGAATCATGCCCCGTCCCTGGATTATTCCACCTAACGAGGCAATCGCGCCGATTTGGTCGCGGACTAGTGCGTTGATTTCTTTGAATAGGTGTTCGGGGATGGTAGCCGGCAGGGCTACCGAGTCATCGACTCCTCCAGATCCAGATGAAGGTCCGGTGCGGAGGTGTACGAATGCAAATGGAAGATGGCCCTTCAGTGCATCCGGGATCCCCACGACGCTGGCCTCGCTAATCGCCGGATGGGAGAGGATGGCTTGTTCGATGGCCCCCGTGCTGAAGCGATGCGCAGCAACGTTGATTATATCATCGCTTCGGGACATGATATGGACGTATCCATCTGCATCGATTAATCCCGCGTCGCCCGTGTCAATCCATTTTCCGTCAAACCGTTTCAAGTACCCGCGGTAGAACCGCTCGTCGTCTTCGAAGAGACTTGTAAAGGCCGTTGGTGCTAATGGTGCGGCCAGGACGATGTTTCCCATCGTGCCTGCGGGTACTTCGGTGCCGGCGTCGTCGACGATGCGGACGTCGAAGCCTGGCATGGGGAGACCGGCGGAGCCTGGGCGGATGGGGAGGGGTGTAGCATTGGGGGTGGTGTTTAGGGCTAAACCTGTTATGGGTGATCCGGATTCGGAGGACCACCAGTTATCGATTACCTTTGCGTTGGGGGCGGCGTGTTTGGTTAGTAGATCTTGGTATGCGCGTACGATACTCGGTTCGCTACGTTCGCCGGCTAGGAAGAGGGCACGGAGACTCTTCAGGCCTCCGCGAGTACCGACTTCTTCGAAGAGTTTGTCACCGGGATCGTCCTTTCGGATGGCACGCATGGCAGTTGGCGCCGTGAACAGCGTGTTGACGTTGTGCTTTTCCACGATGCGCCAGAATGTGCCTGCGTCAGGGGTGCCGACGGGTTTACCCTCGAAGAGGACCGTTGTTGCGCCGACAAGTAACGGCGCATACAGGATGTACGAGTGGCCGACGACCCAGCCGATATCTGAGGCGCAGAACATCACGTCACCGGGCCCGTTAATATTGAAAAGCATCCGGATCGAGAGATCCAGCCCAACAGCGTGGCCGCCCGCCTCGCGAAGGACGCCTTTCGGCAGTCCGGTTGTTCCTAGACTCTCATATCAGCTGACATGGATCTATCCCAACCTCACCCACCAACCCAGAAGAGGGAGAACTGTCGACCCACCACTAGTATAGATAATATACAGACCATCCGTACTCTTCACCGGTACAGGCCCCGCCCGTACCCCCCGCATACGCGCACTCTTCACCAACCGCTGCCAATTACGCTGTCCGCCCAGTTTATCCGGGTTGTTCCAACGCGATTGATCCCTCTGCCAGACAATGACCTTGTCCGGCTTAAAGTTACTCAGCCGCACTGCGCCCTCGACTAGCGGCCGGTAATCGATTGGGCCCTTGGACCCCTCCATCCCGCACGAGGCTGTCATGATGGCCCGGGGACGGGCGGCTTCAATCCGCTGCGCCAATGATTGGGCTGCGAAGCCGCCGAAGACGGCGGCGTGGATGGCACCGAGGCGGGTAATGGCTAGTGCGGCGATGAGGGCGGCGGGGATCATTGGCACTGGGAGTGGGGGTGTTAGTGGATATTGTTTTTGCGGGGAATTGGGTCTTGTGATCTAATGGTGTGAGAGGGTCCGCTTTGCCACTGCCTACCACGATGAAGCTGGAGGTCAAGCTGGAGCTCCCGCTGGAGCTCCAGCTAGCTAGCCGTACAGCTGGCTAGCCGTACAGCTGGCTAGCTGGCTAGCGGGATAGCTGAGATGCTAAGTGGCAAATGCAGATAGACCCCATATCCAACAAACCACCCTCACACGACAAACCCCAATATGAAGAAAAAGAACAACATTCACATACTGTAGATAATCACAACATCCCCCTTCTTCACCCCCTCCTCCCTCAAAACCCCCGCCAAAACCTCGACCTCATCTAACAACCTCCCATACGTATACCTCTCCACCGTTCCCGTGACCGGCGACTCCCATATGATCGCCACATCATCGCCCCTCCCCGCCAGCACATGCCGATCAACGCAGTTATACGACGTGGAGATCTCTCCACCGGGGAACCATGACCAATGTTCGTGGCTGACGCCGCTGGGGAGGGTCTTTGTGTGTCGGGATAGCGTGCGAGAGGGCTCTTTGTGCCAGTGGAGTCGCTGGGCGGGTTCGGCCCAGAACGACTCGGGATTGGCGAGGGAGGAGGCGTGGGCGGATTGCTGGGGGTGTGGCGTCATATTGGGGGGATGTTTGAATGGAAGGAGGGATTATTAGAGGAAAATACGGAGTCGAGTACTGTATGGCGGATTGGGTGGAACTGGAACTGGAACTGTGGAATGGATTGGGGAGGGTGGAGGATAGTGGTTCGAGTGGGGGAGGAAAAGAGAGCCGATGTGGAGGGAAAGTCAGAATGGAAGCAGCCGTCTGTCTCTGGTATGGGAGGAGGCGACTACACTCGACTCAAATTGAGGAAGCGAGACAGGGTGAGAGGCTGGAACTTTGCACCGCTTGCCTCTTTGTTTCCTTATATCAAGGAGAATCTACCCGAGGTCCAGGGTTTCGGGTAGGTGCCTGTCGGGGGAACGGCTGGATGCAGGGATGATGGGGGGGCAGACTCGACTCTGTCAAGTCAGCAGTAGAGTACAGTAGTAGCTTTAGACTCGCGCCAGGGCCGGACTAGGATTAGTCTTGAGATTCCCGTCAAACTGACGGGCCTGTCGAGTGTCAACTCTGTTCGACTCTGTCCTCCACGGAGAATGCGGGGAGAACTGGCCCCGAGGGAGTCCGTGCTTTCCCCGCAGATGCCGATCGGTTCACCAACCGCGACTCAGTACTTGACGGGTACATGTGATTCAATGCGGCATCAGCTGACGGTGGAGGTAGTGGAGATGTAGTTTACAATCGACGTGGCCACTCGCCTCAAAATCGAACATTGGGGTCAAACGGAACTGGATAATCCCCCAGAGTTTACGGGTCTCCAAATCAAAGACAGCGGATGAAACATGAGGTTCAGCAACTTCAGTTGACTTTCCTCTGCGTGGGGCAGTTTACGGGGCGGGTTCCCATTAAGTACTCGGGGTTTGAATGACACCACCGGGTTCGGCTGCCAAAAAGGCCCGGGAAAGGTTAAAAAACAAGCCACCGCTGGTCGTGGCTGGACTGCTCGGTAACTTTCGACATGCCCTGGATCCAAGCCATGGAGGCATGTGTTTCCGATTGTGTATTGGTCTATATACGCAGGGGAAATGCGAAGGAAGTAGTAAGGGTCTGGAGACGAGGGAAAAGAGGAGAGATAGAGAGAGAGAGGAAGCGGTAGATGTAGTAATGGTAGTAGATCAATGAAAAGTAGAGAGAAAAAAAAAAGGGAAATAACAGAAACAAGCTTAGTCGTAGGGTATCATATCGAAATGCCTGCTAATGCGCGATTGCGATCTTCTGGCTTCGTCGCCTGAGAAGCTGTGTGTGCTTTTTTGGGGGGGGTTCTTTTCTCTGCAGGCGTCGGGTTTGCGCCAATAATATGCAATGCCGGGCCCCAAATATGATACCATCATCAGGTCAAATTGTAAACTCGCCGGCTCATCGTTCAGCCTCCAGAGCACGGCCCACAAGATAACCATCGGTGGCGTTCCTGTGAGCCGTGGTGGGTTGCCGCGCCCGGGTTTTCAGTGGCAGAATTCCACACTGCGCCAATGAAACAAAAAGTTAAACCGTATTCCCAAAGGCGCCGGGCCATGTGGGCACAGAACCCGAAAAGTCTAGCATTCTCGTTTGGGGGAAGGGGAAGCTGGGATGAGGTCGTATTCTCAGGCCATGGCTGGGTGATTTTGCAAACAGCAAGATTCAAGAAGCAGGAGGATCGTGTGGGTCGTTGTTGAGGAAATTTCAGGGTTGTTTGTTTGCGAGGAAGAGCGGCCGCCGACGCCAAACGAGTCGTAAATCAAAAGACAGAACCACCCCGTCCAAAATGCACCCGAGACCCACAAAAAATGGGCAAAGTAAAAGAAAAATGAAGAAACGGGGGGAAGGAGATGAGAATCAAGCGATCAAAATCAAAATGAAAACACAGGGGTGGAGGGGCAACCTGCCCTCGCCATGATGAGAGTAAGGCAAGCTCAAACCAAAAGAAAAGAGAAAACGGAGAGACAAGGAAGACAAAACAGATCAAGGCGGGTTCGTGTCTCGGACGGACCCGGCCGATCACAAAAGAACACAATTGAGGCGACTGCGATGTCGCCGATCGGGACGGAAAGTCTTGGGATATTCGGGGCCTGCATCGCGATCTCGGTGACCCGAGAAGCCCTGAGCACCGCCGCCGCGGCCCTTGGCGTTCTGTGTGTTTTGACGCTGTTGACGCAGCATGCGGACGACATCGTAGAAGGCCTTCTCGACATTGATGCAGTTTTTGGCAGAGGCCTCGACAAAGTCGCAGCCCAACTCCTTGGCCAGCGCCTGGCCCTCCTGAGCAGAAACGGCGCGCTCCACGGCCTTGTCGCTCTTATTACCGACCAGCATGACGGGCACGGGCAAAGGCGGGCCACCGGCCGTGTGGTTCATTGGTGAGCCTAGATAGCTAGGACCGGAGGGAGATCCGGAGCTGGCAGATTCCTTGACCATCTTGATCTGGTTGTAAAACTTGGTGATGCGCGAGAAGGAGGCGCGCGACGTGATGCTGTACACCAGGACGAAGCCCTCACCATCGCGAATCCACTGGTCGCGGAGTGCCGTGTATTCTTCCTGTCCCGCCGTATCCAGCACCTCGAGCATGCATGACTGTTGATCGATGACGACTTGTTTGCGGTAGGAGTCTTCGATGGTAGGATCGTAGGTCTCGACGAAGTGGTTCAGGCATAGCTAGTGCGGGGAGCGAAACAATAGGGGGTTAGTCATTTGTCCAGAAGAAGATCCGTTGCATGTGCTTTGTCGATCACGCTTGAAGCTGCCATCGAGCCGTACAGACCTGTCCCCTAAACTGCAGATTGAATCGGTCGGGGGGAGGTGGGTTGATGGGGGGGGGGGCTGATGGGGGGAAGGGAGGGGGCCATTTCAAGGGACCAACCTGGATTGTCAGGGCCGTCTTGCCCACACCTCCATCTCCTAGCACCACCAACTTGTACAATGTCATTTTCCCCGACATGGCGGGCAGATGGAAATCGGGAGCGGTCGGGAGCAAGGGGGTCGTTGGTTGGTTGGTGGAGGAGGTTCGGAACAGGAAGAGGAGGAGGAGGAAGAGGGGGGAGAGGGGTTCAGGGATTGGAGGGTCACAAGGGAGTTTCGGAGGGGAGAGACTGTCAAGGAGGGGCCTGCAGGATGGGGATAGAGAAGAGAGAAATTAAATGGTAGTGAAGAAGGATCCCACAGTTACCCAGATGATACAGAGAAAGGTAAAGAGGAAAGGCAAGGGAAAGGTGAAGAGGAGGAGGAGTGGTGGTGGTGGTACGTGGTAAAGAGTGGTGGACTTGCGTTAGTGGAGGAGGGCGTGGTTCGAGGGCCGGTCCCAGTAGTAAAGTCCGGCGAGAAGCAGAGAGGGAGAGAGAGAGAGTCCAGTCAGAGAGGGCGAACTGACTAAAAGAGGAGCCCCGTTTTGTGCGAAAGTCTGGTCCGGGCAGTGGCTGGAACTAAGTGGAGTGGGAGGGGTTGGCCATGATAGCTGTGTGAACGATGCTGTGATAGATTCAGAAAAGGAAAAAAAAAAGGGTAACAAGAATAATAATAATCCAATCCAAGGGAAGTCTTTCTTATTGTAGTCCATAAGTACTACTACTGGAGGAGTCGTCGGGCAATCAGCATCATAGGTCCGACACACCCCCGTTCGCCAAAAAGAAAAACCGAGCAAGGAAGGCTTCCAGCCTATAGGGCCTCTTGACGACCATTAATTCTCGTCTCCCAGTGAGCCGGGGTCTCCCCATGACTGTAGTGCACAACCCTGGTCCAAAGTCTAGGTCTTGTCTGAGTCCTTGTCTGAACAGGACTTTCCCCTAGCGCGGTTAGTTTAATCCTGCGATGGCTAACTAATCAGATCCCGGGTCAGTTAACTTGGGTTAGTACTGTAAACTACTCCTCGTTACTTCACTCCGTTCTAGTTTAGTCATGCCGGGGTCTTGAGGAGTGTCCAAACTACTCCCAAATCAGACTCGGGTACGTGCCCAATGAAACCCACAGAAGGTCGATCAAACCATCAAGCTAGTACGACTGATGTCTCCTGGGCCGCTTCCTTTCTCCGAGGACCAAGAATCGCCCTATCAGTGACTGGTCAAAGCTTTAGAGAGATCAATGTCAAAAAGAAAGCCACTAAATAAGCAGAAGAAATTTTATTCAATTGGATTGAAATGCAAGCAAAGACTAATTCTCTCTGATAGCGGCCCGAGCGACATGAGGTCATTCGCACTTACGACCGGAACCGAACGGTGTTTTCGCAACCTAAAGAGTATCCTGATTGGTACAAGCCATATAATACAATGGACTTCGGTCTTCCATGAGATGGAAATACAATAGCTCGGCTGGATCACCTTACCCACAGCCGAGAGATTATCAAGCGATCCATTCTCGGTACTTTCACCACGAAGCTAGACGTGCTAGACAAGAATCGGTCGCAACAAGTAATATGATACCTAAAGTACCAAAAATGGAGATGCTCAACCATCGAAAAGACCATGATATTCTCCGTCTATTCTCCGTCTACACAAACAAATGACGAAGTCGAATGAAGATGGAGAGAAAAAAAAAATAATAAGAAAACGGAAACGGAAACGAAGTCCAACTCCGCCCAGACCAACGAGTCCACCCGCAGCATTTAGCCTCCGAAATCCATGATTTGACATTCGCCCACTGTGCGGCACGTTTGAGTTGTTAGGGCCCACGCGGAAGCTATCCGCGCCTCCATTGCGGGAATGAGAGGATGGGAAATGGATAATCAAGTATGAAATTTGGAAACCGAGAAAAACCCAGGTTCCTTCCAACTATGCAATATAGTCCTTTAGTGGTGAGGACCCTAGCAGTAAACACAAAAGTCCCGATTTTAGTTCATGCACAACTCTGGGTTATCGTCAGAAACCTTCACAGTGGATCGGCTTCTTCGATCGCGACCTGGACGGTTTGGGGGCCACCCGGCCGACCGGGAAGAAAATACTCTTTCGCGACTGGTGCGGTGGTTGAGCATAACTTAAATGTTCAATTAGGGAGAACGGTGTTATGCTGTATGTACGGTTCCATCTACACGGTCGTTAATGTAGCTCACTATAGATCAAGGTCCCGTGAAGCAATTGGCAAATAGCAACCAACAAAGGGAAATCGGACGACGCAGCAGTCGAAGAAAAACAAGCAAAACGCCGGCCAAGGGGTTCCGAGGATGCTCCTCAGTCCGTCACGGATACATCGATACACCTGCAGGCTGGTTGTGCGCACGTTCGCGCGCGGACCCGAATCGGGCCCGCTCGGGTCGAAGGAGGGGGCGCTTGCCATAAAGGGTGTTGTGAAGAGTTTGTTCGAGGACTTGGGAGCCATGTGCTGGAGGGAGATCAAGTAAAGCACGGCAAATATGCTACATTGGATAATCGATAGCACGTAAAAGAATGTTCAAATTGAATAATTCACAGGATATAGACCGTCGAAAAGACTGCAAAAAAAAAAAAAAGCTTAGACCACCCTAACCAAAACCCAACTACCGGAAAAATCATCAGGCCACGGCCTATTCCACCATTCATAGTATGTATTGCCTAACTGAACGACAGCATTGTACTCCATAACCCCCTCGGAAAGAACGCAGTATTATCCACCCTCAGCCCTCGGAATCCCCCACCGTAGTAGGGAAGAACACAAACGCAGTAGCCCAGTGGACCAAGGAAATCCCTAACCCAGAGCCAGCGGCTGGACTGGTTCGCTGGGCTGGCCAGTCACAATAGCCAGGATGCGAGATTTTGCCTCCAAACCACGACAGGAAGCTGCGAAGCTGCCTTTTGCCCGTGTGGAGACGGAATTGTGGGTTTTGTGGGTTTGTGGGTTCTGACACTCGGGAGCTTCCTATCGGGCCCAAGCGAAGAGGAGCACTCCGCTTGGAAGAGGAGCGATCCGCCCGTGCCTTGTGGGTGTTTTTTTTTCTTTCGGTGTGGTGGTTTTCTATTTCTTGGCTTCGTCATATAAAATTGTGTACAGAAAGAGGCCCGAATTATGTGATATTTATGTAGTATCAAAGGGTCAGTTGCATTCAACAGCATGGAAGAGTATGGCGAATGGTACGAAGCATACTTTCGAGAACGTAGAGGACCATCTAGGCGCCAGTCTCTGTATCTGCTAGCTATAATCACTCTACAACTCCCAATAGATTAATCTGTAGCTCTTGATAGAGAGAATTCATTTCACTAAGCCTAGACAGTAGTAGACGGATGTGACGACGGAGTCCTTTGCACGTGGAAATTTCCAGCGACTGCCACCCTTAAATTTGGTCCCCACAATAGCTGTTTCATAGGTTCGCGGACGTTGTTGGGCTTCGATCAGGGTAGACTCGAATATCCCAAGGGTGGATTCGCCTCTGTGCTCCAAATTCGGGATTCAGGGGTGGTGGTCTGTCAACGTCACCCCATTCATGGCTCAGGTTCCGGTGAGAAAGGCATCATATGGATCTTACCCTATTCGGAACTATCCATGTTGTCCGTAGCGGAAATGAATGATGAAGCTCAATGCAATATATACTCCGAGATCGACTGCAACTTAACCACAAAGACATTATTCTAGTCCCATTTCAAAATCTCACCAAGAACGCCCATGCCTATAAGGGCTGGACAGCAACGTACGCAGCCGTTCTACCCATGTGGAGACTCAATCTCCGGAGCCTACCCAACCGTATGCCAATCCTGGTTAACTCGCCCACTGACCTCGTCGCCGAAGGAACCGCGCACATGGAGAGTACGTCCCGAGGCCATGGATGAGTGCCCTCCTAGCCCGGGCTAGTGGCTAGCACACTTAGCACACTCTGGCTTAGCAAAAACCAACCCCCTCTTGCAGGCCCACGTCAATAAAAGCCAAGCGCGGCCACTGGCCCGTCCTCAAGGCAACCCACCCGCGGACCGGCGCGTAGATTCCCGCTGATAGATCGTCCCCAGACCTGCCCGGGAAGGGGAAGGACAAGAGGGTCTTGGCTTGTGCTGGTTTTTTAGGGACGGCTACTGCGACGGATGATTTTTTCCCGTGGGAAAGAGAATTGAAGGGAGTTGGTTTTTGCGAGGGACGCAGGTAGCTCTGTTTGGTTTTGGCGGGTGATGCCGAGGTTGGATATATTAGTGTTGCAGCGCTGGTGAAGAAGCCCGTGCTCTTCCGAGGAGCTTGCTTTGATGGCAGTTTGGTCCTTGGGAGGCGTGTGCGAAGGGGGCGTTGATTGATTACCGATCGAGTGATTGATTGTGCGGACACGATCGAAATTCAGAAATAACATTCGGGGTTTTCCTTGCCGCGGGCTGACGAAGTCGGATAATAGGTTTGAATAAGGGAAGGCTTGTTCTTGGCCGTGGGTCTGTCTAGATGACAGAATCGTACTGGACAGTAGTCCGTAGTCACAGTTCAATGTGATTCCCCCTTTCCTGCCGCTTCCTCATCATCATTGGCTTCTTACCTACTTTCCTATTCTGGCTGCTGCTAATCTACTGCAGCTCCAGTCTGGTCGCGCCATCATCTTCTAGAACTATCTACCGAAGGATGCTCAGGTTCTTAGTAACGGCGACAGCTCCATTCATAGCCTCAACAGCTGATAATCAGGCTATTCGAAACTCAATCGTCTCCCAAGCGGTATTGATATGCAACACTTACGAAGCAGTTAGGGCTTCGCTTCTTAGCCCCCCGATCCCTCTCGGGGCCTCTTTCCCTCATCACACCCCCGCGGGGTTTAACTTCTCTTCGAGTGCGGTATAATCCCTGCACTTTTAGCATCAGCTAACTACTTCCGTGGAAAGTTCCGACGTGAGCAAGGGAAGATGACCAGGATGGAGGCAGGGGGTGATGAAGGGGCCAAATCCGAGATTGGCCTCGTCTCCAATTATCATATTCCAATTCTTCCAGAAGACAGGGGCCCCCCTCGTCAATGTCGGATCCTCCCGTCATCCGGTGCGACCGTTAGATGGAGTCGCCATATGGCTTTCCGTGTCAACGGCCCGCTATGGTCTCGCCCTGGCCCTGCTCTGTGAAGAGCGGGAAAATGCGAACGGGTGGACTGCCCAGGGCTTAGGGGCTTGTCCTTGATGTCCAATGGTTTTGGACTGTACGTGTCACCGGCCCGGCTACGTCGCCATATCTGACTATCTTCGCTTGTCTGTATCGCTCGGCTGCTTCGCTCTTTTTGCCTGACTTGGTCCTCACGGATGTGGGTATCTCGATAGGAATTTTGTGCAGGGGATATGCCCTCACTGTGACGGCACCCCGTCCACGTTCGTGCATTTTGCGCATTGGTTGTGTGCAACTAGTTTCATGGCAAGCCCAGGCGATCGGCAGGGATATTTCCAATTATCTGGATTCTGGGTAGACTATCTCACAGCTAGGGAACTAGGGCAATGGCTAGGTTGATCTGACTGCTAACGAAACTGGCAGAAGCTCTGTTTCAGGGGCGGGTTCCCTCGTGGTATCGTGAGACAAGAGAGCTTAATTTCGGGGTGATTCCGGGGCTAGCAAGGTGACTCGTAATGTTGATAATCAATCAATTTCTTTTTGGTCATTTTCAGGGGAAGAAGAGACCTAAGGTTTCTAGGTCGGTGGCTTAGCGATTCGTCGTCAATTAGGGTCGTGTTCCGAATGGAACATTCGATTGGGGGGGGAGACGGGTCGAGCTACTGCCTTTAGCTTGCCCCATCAAAACAAACTCCTTCGAAGAGTGACTGGAAAGACGCCAGTTCAATCCAATCAAAATCTAATGTGCATTTCCTTCTCATGATGGAACTTCGAGAAGATATCAAAAGGCTAATCTATGCCTCCTGAATGACATACCCTGACCCCATAAGTGAGGGGTGCGAGCTTGGCTCGAACATTGGATGATGAGATGGACGATACCTTGTAAACCTCTTGCAGACGCAATGCAATCGGTTGAAATTAAGATCGGCTTCTCCAAAATTAGCATATCACTGACATTTAAGGACGAATTCGGTTATCAGATGCGAGCACGCACGGCATTTGTGTCATTCAGCGGACCTTGGATTGGTCACATATCCCTTCACAAACTGTTATTATGCGCCGATAGTGATTGTAAATGCCTATTGAACGTATCATGAATATGATTAATTATCTCAAAGTCTACCGCGCTCTTGAGGAATCAAGTTCCGATAAACTCTTCCCTTGTGCGGTTCACATACGGTGGCGTTGAGGGGAATGAAAGTTGGAATTACTAGTCCAATACTACCTGGAACGAGCGGCACAACGTGATAGATACCAAGAATTTTGATACCAAGCATTTTTGGATTCTTCTACGTTCTCGTGCTAGAGAAAAAAAGCCGAGTCACAGTCATAATGAGCTAGGATTGGATGACATTGTTCCTCTCAAACATTCCATGATGCATCTAAGCGCTCTTGTCGTTGATCTTGAGCAGCTCGACCTCACTATCAAATAATCAGTGTCTGAAGAAGACTATCTATCGTAGGTGAATATCTACAACTTACAAGATCAGAGTAGAGCCAGCAGGAATCTTGCCGGCAGACCTGTGCAAGAGTCGATGTTAGCCAAATACAAAGTCAACCGGCCTATGCCGAAAATTCAAGGTTTGAATGATCCGAGCAACTCGTTTCTCTACTTACTTGTCGCCGTATCCGTAGTCACTGGCTGAATGTTAGTAATAGTTCACTTCAGTCTTTGAGTACACCACTCACGGGGTAATAGTCAGAATGGACTTTTCGCCCAGAGTCATCTGCTGGACACCCTCATCCCAACCTAACAAAATTGATTAGCAACTCGACTTATTACTATGATCGCTTGCAAGATGAGCCATTTCTGTCGATGAGCTCCACCTCTGCTCAGCAATGGCGAGATATAAAAAGGGAAAAAAATACCCTTAATGACCTGTCCAACACCAATCTGAACGTTCAAAGGGCCACGACCGGGAGTCCGAGAGCTATCAAACCTGTTACAATATATCAGTGCTGCTGCTCCTTGAGCCACAAGCTCAGTGACTCTCAATCACCGCAATACACTCACTGCTTGCCCTGGAATCCCTTGTTGGCCTTCTTGGCATCGTAAAGCCAGCCGGTGTAGTGGATCGAGACCTTATCGCCCGAAGCGGGCGAGATGGAGCCGTTACCCCGGGTAATAATCTTTCGCTCGACACCCATTCTGAGATTTCTTTGATAATCGTGGATTTGGAGGGGGATCCTTGGAGGTGAATGGAGGATGGGAGGACGTTCGAAAACGAGGGGCAACGCTGATTCGCAATTTTTTATCAAAGTGGGGGGCAAAAGCGGCAAGGGCGGCTGACTGCTATGGAATGATGGAGCAATTATCAATAATCTGCATTTTGGCCTCTCGAAGAGCGCCACGGTGCCCGATAGCGGGTGGAGCTGGAAAGATCTTTTCGGAAATCATGTAGAAGAATAATAACTCTAATATCGAATTGAACGACCTCAAGTCTTCTTAGATAAATCCAGGGTAAATATGTGGACCAGTTACCTACTGTACGTAGACTTGGGATGATTATGTAATTTCCATGCAGCCACTTCCAGTGGCCCTAGATAGCTGGGTGCATTGAGGTAGTTGGTAAGATGGCTGGTGCTTTTTCATCAAGTCTGAGATTTGTACTGGAATACTCCACCGTCATTAATGCTGTCAAAAAATCTTTCAAGGAGGTTCTACCATCTGAATTGCCACTATCCTGCTCTCCAAAGCCACCTCCACATCGAAATCGAAAAATTGGCACGCTTTACTCGTCCAAAAAGATGACAGGAATAATATCGAGCTTGAAGTCAATCGCTCGAGTACCTACAACTTTATTGTCTCACTGTCCGAGCAAAATAAACCTTGGGGCAATCTCAATTTAAATGATAACCTTGTCTCGCCGTGTGACCTCATCCAACGTTGCTCCAAAAGATAGATATAATTTTGTAATTGTATAATACCGAAAAGATAAGCGTCATTCAACCTTCCATTCTTCATTGACACTAGTACTAAACTGTCTCTCGTGACCGCTTTGCAATTTGTCCTTTGTCACCTTCTTCCTCTACTTCGTCACATTCTATCGCTCCACAATGATTCACAAAGCATCTATAGAAGTCTGGCCAATCTTGCACTGTCCTTAGGCACAGCGGACATACTTCCGGAACAGGGATCAAAACTTTCAATCTTCAATATTCTCTTGGCTCAGGTGCGTCCGATGGACCGAAAGATAGTGACTCTTAAGCTTGTCACTGCGATGGAAGTGGGATAAGCAATCATCAAATTGGCAAGAATAGTCATATCGGGGGTAGTGCATGACTTCGATATGGCGCTTGAAGGTAGCCTTATTCGTAGTCTGAAATCTGCATTCCGAACAACGATATTGATAACGAGATTTTTTTTCCCTGGCTGGCTTGATCTCGGATTCGGATGTCATATGCGGCATTTGTGATGACCGGTTTGCATTGGGCTCGTTTGTCGCACCCGCTTTTTGGTATGGCGTTTGAGAGGTGACTTCTTTTCGCCGCCTGCTTGGGACATTTTCATCTGACGCAGGGGGCACGTATTCCTCCGACTTGCTGCGCCCAACTAGATCTAGTACAATGTTAGCATTAGATCTCGGGAATTTTGGCATCAGTTACGTACGGGACCGGGATTCTGCAATGGATTTGAAGTTCTGATACTCGGATGCTAAGGGCTGGAAAGTTTCTAACTCGGGCAAATGACGAGGAGGTAAAAGGGTGGGCGAAGGCGGGCCAATGAGACCTTCGAGATCACGCTCTGCTGAGTAGATGCCTGAATCATCGCGTGTATCTGGGAAGGAATCTGAAACGGTCATGGACGAGAGGATTCTGGGCCAAAGGTATTTGTGATCATCCCGCAAGTATCGGTCAATTGGCCTGATTTCCTGTTCATAATCGAGACCTGGCTGTTGCGTTTCACTTTTTGTCTCTGATTGGTGAAAGGGATCTGCATTAGGCATCTGAGCTTGTTGTTGAAGGCTCAGGCGTTTGTCCTCCCGTTGGTCGCGTTTTTGTTGCCTAAGACGGAACTGTTCCATCTGATAATCTGGCATTGACGCCGCATTAGATATTGTAAGCAGGTGTGGGGACTCCCCGCGGGCTTTACTGATTTCTGCATCCCTTGCAACATTCTCAAGCTCAATTTCTCCGGCATCAAGCCGTCGATGGTAATAGTTGCGAACCTGTGTTGTTGCAATGTCAGTTGTGTCTAGCCAAAGTGCATATAACTTAAAAGATAACGCAGATGCCTTGATCTTACCATGACAGGAGTTTTTGTCTCCATAAATGCTGATATGCCTTCAAAATCTTTACCAAAATGGGCCAGGAGCGTCTTGAAATCTTGTCTCTCAGCCACCGACCAGTAGCTGCTGGGCTCTATCAATTGAGAACCCGCCGAGTGTTGATTTGAAAGCGACGAGCTTGAAAAGAGTGTACTCTTCCTATCTTGAGTGGAAATTTTCTCGAGGCTAGTAATATTGAGGTCTCCAATGATGACGTTTCTACCCCAATCTAACGGAATAGGCTCAGGGATTGGTGTAGATCGGCTCGTTAGTCCGTATGAAGCCCAAGGAATGCCATCAAAGTCTATATCTTCTCCGTTGGATGAAGGAGGCCCATTGATATTGTCGGGCGTGCTGGATCTGTCTGTGGTGTCATCTTCACTGCTGTCTCGTCCAGCTCTCGGGAGACATGCCAGGGAGATCTCTTCCAGATGTCGTCCAGCATGAGTAGCGTAGGAATTCCTGCTCTGCCAACCATTTTGCGAGCACAACGAGCATTTGTAGTCCTTGAAATCGGCCGTTAAGATAGTCTCGCGCGCTTCTGAAATGGCGGCTGCCAAGTGGTTACCAGTCAGTTGGATACCATGCGCTTGAACTAAATGTTGAGCAAAATGATCCGGGGTACTAAATACGACAGTGCAAGTGAAGCAGCGCCACTGGATTAGAGTGAAGTGCTCGTTGAATTCGTGATCTGCCCATAATTTACGAGTCGGAAATGTTTTGAGTGCGTCCTTGCAGGATTCGTGTGTGCAAATGTACGACTGCAAATCAGCAAAGACATGCATCCTAATTAGTCAGTACGAAGTAATTTTGCAGCTTGGGCCTGTTTATGTACGTACTTCCACTGTATTCGATTTCGCATCGAGATACTTCTGTGACAATAACCGCATTGAAATGGAGCTCCGCCTTCCTAAGGCAGAGTGGGAACTCGGGGGCGACCAAGGGCCTCTTCCCCGCCGACTGAAAGGAACGAAGTATGTGAAGCAACAGTGGCAGCGTACTGCGATATTGCAGGAATAGATGTCCCAAGGCCAGAGTCATGGAAAAGGGAGAATGGCTTGAACAATGTCATAGTTTCCCGATGGGACTCTTCGTTCACTTCTTCCTCGTCGTCTTCGTGAGTTCGAATGCGTATTGACCTCTCTATATTGGCCTCTGCCAGTCGCTCAACAATAGAGGTGGGTGCGTTTGTAAATCTTTTTTCGATGTCAGCATATGAACAAGACACGGGTGATGACACTGACCGGTCGCTAATTAGCATGTGCGCATCCAAACCGTTCTGCCTGGAAATAGCTCATGAAATTAACAAAAAGCTTGAAGGCATCGAGGACCTTACCATACGACTTCCAGCGGCGACCAAGGCAAAACAACAGCCCAAAGATGCAGTGACCACACTCAAGGTGAGCAACATACCGTGGAATTAAATTGAGTGCGCCTGCTCTGATCACCATGTATAGTACGCTGTAGAAGACTTGAGAGATCTCGTCCAAAATCTCACATCGGTCCTTGTTCAACCGAGAAGTTCACAGACTTGGGAATGTCCACGAATAGCCAAAACTCCGGGACGTCGTCAAAATTTTGAGGACTCTCGTGTCATCCAGCAAGCTGCGTACAGTCTCTACGAGGCTATGAGGACAGCCTGTATTGCACATACTGTCCATAATGTGCAGATATCACTTCAGCCAGCCCTGGATGGAACGACAACCCGAGTTCGATTCAATTTCGCTTTGATTAAACACCCTAAAGCTCCGGAAAATACGGTCTGGATAGACGTGGACTCGACCATTAAATCACCAGGGAGTTATTCTGAGATGGATTCCATATTATGCCCTGACGTGAAGCTTTCTCTCAAGAGAAACCGAGAGACTGAGCGAGGTTTAGGCTCATCGGCGATACAAAAGCGCGTGCAATTTAAGGATCCACCTGCGCCAATACAGCCATTGTGCTCAAAAGTAGACGTCATTGGAATTCCAAATCTGCATATCCAACGCAATTTCTGCAAGGTGGTCGAGAGATATTTAGACCATCAAGAAAAGAATAGCTGCATTGGCCTACTGGGAGACAACGAAACATGCAAGCATCTGGCATACCTAGCCAGCCGGACCAGCATGATACAAACAGCAACTTCGCTTTCTGAGATGATCTCACAACCAAGATCCGACATCACAAAGGAGATGAGTCAGTTTGAGCTTGTCCGTCTGGCGAAACATCTCGCCACTGCTGTGCTCTATTTTCATTCTACACCATGGCTCAATAAGGCATGGCGAAGTGAGGATGTTCACCTTTTCAATCGTCACGGCACCACTATTGATCAATCACAGCATGTCATTCCTTATATGACGAGTTCTGTTTCGACCGAGTCCCAGCAAGCATCCCCAGCGTACCATCGCTTTATTCGAAATCCCGTCCTATTCGGACTCGGCGTTATGTTCCTCGAGCTCGCTTTCCAAGCCCCTCTCGCATATCTGACACGGTCGATCGATCTTCGAGAAGGTGGTGACTCAGATTTTGTTGAGTATTTTACGGCCCACAGAGTGATAGAGATGAGCCATAGCAAGATCAGCAAGAGCTTCAAAGAGGTCACCAAACGATGCCTGTACTGCGACTTTGGGCATGACAGTGACTTTACAAGTCCTGCCCTTCAGCAGGCTTTCTACAACAAAGTCATTGCGGTTCTTGATGGCCTGGAAGACGTCTATAGAGACCTTCAGGATGACTGATTTTACTCGAACCAATGTAATATGTTACGATCATGAATTTTTTCTCGCGTGCACAATGGTACCTCTTATAGATGGAACAGCACACCGGTTCCTCGGACATCCTATCGAAATTTGACTTGGAGAAATATTACCTTAGCAGAACTTAACAGAAAGCTCGATGCTGGGAGGACCCGTATGATGAACCGATTTGATCTCCGTGCGTTGACATGGCCTTTTAAGAGTACAAGAGTGATCGTAATTGCTGGAAACCTGGAAAGGCATCGCGAGACCACTGATAATGTCAAAGAGCAGTCTTGAAGACTAGCATGTACGCCCTGCAAGATTCGAAGTTTTGCACTTCCGATAATATCGACCACCACCTTTGAGAGTAAGGGTCACTCGATATAATTCCCCCTAAGCGCTCGATGTCTGATTTTGCGACCTTCACTGGTTTAGAGAACTGGAACAGGAGAGAAGCTACTCTGGCCATCAGATCTAGTACCACAAGGACATTTGCAGCTCTCGATACACCATCCACGGTTGATGAACGGGCGTCAGGACCAGTGCAATCCCATGGTCCCGCTTCGTGTTATTGCCAATAGAAGCGCCCAATTGAGGACTGATCGATCCCAAATTCATGCAAGGTTCGATAGGGATCTTTCTCAGATTAAATCAGCAGTGTGTGCGGGGTAAGCATAATGGAAACAGACGATCACTAGGCTCGCCAGTCTATATAAATTGAGCACTCCGTACATAGATACGTAGACATGATGCGAAAGGAACTTTTCTATGACATTTCTCTATTGAAAGGATCACAACCGAGCCCAATCGCACTTTGATGTAGAATATCACTATCTTGATTGGTACCTGCCTAAGATAATGGCTCTAATGATTCCGTTCATCCGGCCCGTGATAACAAATCGAGCCTGTGGAGAAACCGGTACGCTTGAACCCGGTTGCACTGTGATTTACCATCTGATCAGGCACCTAGAACAGCCTTGAATGAGGAATCGTCCCCGCAAACCAGTTTCCAACTCTAACTTTGGGGCCAGGGTTCTGAAACACACACAACACGAGAAGGGGGGGGGGCGTTGATAAGTTGACAGGTCAAATTGCTTCCAACGACTGGTCATTATTATTCGAATCCCATCCAGCAACAGCCAATGCCAGCCGGCCATACGGGGGTCAATTCGCGGGTTTCTTTTTCCTGACAGGAGCGCTAATGCGGGTCTAAATCCGAGCAGGCCCGACCGTAGAGGGAGAGCTCATAAAATGCTCGAGTGGTATAGCTGATTGGTTACCGTTGAATCCTTGTTTTTTTAATAGCCGCGATCAACTCGAACGTTGACGATGAGCCCGGTAATCGCGTGCTGCACTTGCGACGAGAAGTCTACACGTGGGAGCAACTCGTGCATGATATGTATAGCGATAGACAAGGCTAGACTGTAGAGGGTTTCCCGATGACCTCGAGCCAGATACGTCCCAGACTTTTGAACCCTTGTTCATAAAATAAGCAGTGCCAAACAGGAAAAAAAAAGAATAATAATTAAAAGTACAGTATTGGAAAAGCTCGGCTCTCGTTCGAAGTGGGGACCTTGAATGGATCTCGTGGGCCGGAGACTCGTTCTTTCTCCCCCCTTTTGCGTCACGCATCCGTTTCACACCTTTGGGCGGGTTGATTTTTAACTAGAAAAAAAAAAAAGAAGGATACAAATATATACACTGGACGAGACGTGCTCAGAAGACACGAAAGTTTGGCTTATTCGGAAGACGACGACCAGAGATCAGATGCAGTGTGATAGGAACCTGAAACGACAACACGGACCATCCGGCCTCGGGCGCTCGGAGTTCTGAGCTCTCCCACCGAACGAAATTACCAGCGACGATCACCACCGCCAAAGATGACGCTAAGATGGACTGGCCAACGCCCAGAGTGGTGTCCATTAGAGGTCATTAAGACAAGCGTAATTATTAGAAGTTTATCCATATTTACACAGGGTGAAATGATGACAAGTCATGGCCCTGTTCGAATTTATGAATCCTGAATGATGTATTGAATCATGACCACTATTATACCCCGTAGCCCAAGCAAAGAAATAGAGTCTCCCCCAAACACGCTAGACTGGCCCTCCCTATTCCGCTTCGAGGATGCTATCTAATTTATTCGATTCACGAACGACGTCCGTATAATTTTTAGTAGTTTGGTTTTTGGTTAGGAAGGTTTCTTTAATTATCTCAGCTGTGGGATGTAGGATGGACTTTTGCTTTATCACAGCTGACGAAGATGTTCTAGTGGGGTGTACTTCGTAGTTAGTGTGTATAGTATTGACTAGCAGTCATTCAGCTCTTATAGTAGGATTACTCTTGTACCTTTGGAGCTGGAAGACGGAATAGGGGGAGGGGCCTCATTTGGCTTGTCCGCGAGAGCTCGAAGGGGAGTTCTCTCTGGAGAGTGGAACCCTGGCGGATCCCACCGAGTTTTTTCTTCGTCACGAACGCCTTCCCCATGCTGGAGGCTGCGGCCGATCCGATCATGTTCGACTCCTTTTCTGGCTCCCAGGATCTTGCCCGGAGATTACTACGACGCCTCTCTGGTTTCAAAAAAAGCTTTCTTTGTTCTTTTCTTTTTTTTTTTTTTTTTTTGAAAACAATCATTTCTTGCCAATCATTTTTGGGTGGTTCTTTGTTCGAGGATTCATACAGCTTTCCGATTTGTTCTAGCTATTCTCGAAGGGGTCCAACTCTGGTTCGACTGGGGGTTTCGTATGCTTTCCATGGTCGACCTTCGATAGGTTCACAGCTGTCATATACTGTGGAAGCCCGAAACCCTGCGCCACATTCTTGTATATCATAGTCACTAATATCGTGGACATGCCTATCTTGAAGTCTCGAGTCCTCACAATCTACTGTAGATTAATATACGTACGTTTACGCTCTCTACTAGTCCAGCCAAGTCCGTTAGTGTCTTGGATGGCAGCTTTCGAGTGGAGCAAGTTGCATCCTGGCTAATCGGGTTGGCTTTCTAGCTTCCCCCCCCCCCCTTTTCCAACGACCAAACTACGCTTCTCCGTCCACTAGCCAGTGGCTACTCGCCACTAGGTGACTCCCCCGACGAACACCCCCTGTTCCTCATTGAGTGTGTGCTCTTGCGCCGCGCAGCCCGAGGCTGATCTACCGTAATCAGCGAAACTCTCTGGCCCTCTCGGGTCACGGCCTCGTAAATTCCGCCCTCTCGTCCAGCTTCCAGATCGTGGTCTCTCTCTCCGAAACGGGAACTCGGTCCCTCTTTGTTGCTTCCCCCGGAGTACTTCCAAGCGCTGTTTCGCCGTTTCGGCCTCGATCGCGGGTCTCCTCGAAGCTCTCCCCCCCCCTCCAACCCCCATTTCTCCAGTCTCGTTCTCACCAGGCGTCAACAACATCTGATCCATCTATCACGCGCCTCCTCAGCCTCAGCTACTACCTTCCGTTCAATTGGCGCTGCATTTCCGTAAGTAGATCGATGGCAAATCCTCCCGTGCATACGGAAATCGCCTGCATTGCGCTCCCCTCGCGCTCAGGGCGTATATCCCGCGTTCCGCGCTGCAACCAAGTGGCTGACCGATTGTTGCACCGCAGCCACCTTGAAATTGCCCTTCCTTGCGCTCGTCGAACCCGATTGAAAGAGAGAAACAAAAAAAGGCGACCCTTGCAAGACCAACCACTTTACCTACCCCCCCTGGCCACGAAACGAGCAGCACGATCAGTTCTTCCCCCGCCCCCCCTGAGAACCACCACGACTTTTGCCCTCTTCTGCAACGAATGATTGAATTACGGTAGACGGTCGATTGAATGGAACTCGGCCGTGTCGTGCTCTGGTTAGCACAGGGATCCGACTCTCCCACTTCTCACCGGGCGATGCAGTGATCGTTTCATCCAGTCGACTGCGCAATTTCGAGATGGCAACCGACTTCCAATCCCCCATGGCTTCCTCGGCTCAACCATCTCCTGCCCCATCATCCACCCGGGCTCACTCCAAATCCAGATCGAGATCTCGACCGGCTCGTCATCGGCGTGATTCCTCTCCCGCGCCGCCTTCCTCTCCACCGGGTCTGCCAACACCCGCCTTCTCGCCCGATGGACACAGTGATTTGGACGACGAGCTCGGGGAGGAAGATACGCTGTCGCCATTCGACGCTCGCAGAATCACGCCCACCCTCCATGCCTCGCTCGTATCGGAGATTCTCAATCTCCGCCGCGAAATTGAGCATAAAACCAGAGCCATCGATGTGCTAGAACAGAGCTTAGATGAATCGAGGACGGAAACTGAAACGCTGGGTGAAAATTTGTCCCGGGCGACGCGCGAAGCGCGGTCCCTGAAGCACCAGATCCAGTTACTGGAAGGTGGGACGTCATCGGCGATGACGGAGTTGGCCCGCGAGCGGGACGAAGCCGTGGAGAGTATCAATGATGTTCGCAAAAAGCTGGAACAATCGCAAAAACGGGCTCGCAGTCGAGAGGAAGAAGCGGAGCGAACGCAGATGTTGTGGGATCGCGATCGCGACACGTGGGAGAATGAGCGCCGGAATTTAGAACGCAAGGTCCACGTGGTGGAGGGCCGGTTGAAAACGGTCCTGAATGAAGTTGCCGCCGCGCAGGAAGCGGGCACGCTCGTCTCGCAACATGGCGAGAATGATGATACGGAGAAGGATAAAACGAAGGGTAGCGATACTGCGAGTGTGGCATCGAGTAGTCAGGGCCGGCGACGCACGAGTATGACCAGCGTGACGACGGATGAGGGCGATAATGACGCGCCTTATCACAATGTTCGGTACTCGGTGATGAGTCTGGCGCCCGGCAAGGGCGATTCGGGTTTGAACCTGGCACAGGAATTGGCATTCGACGAGGAGGAGGAAGATGAGTTTGTCGCGTTTGATGACGACGAGACTCCCGCGTCGCCAGAGGCACTTCCCGAGGAACGGCCGTTGTCCGTGCATTCAGCCGCATCGCATGATATTTCGTCAAAGGCGCGGAAAATCCTGGGTCTTTCGATGCAGAGTAATGCGTCGGCTATCGCTGCAGAGTTCCGTGCGGTGGACACGCCCAACCCTGTGAAAGTGGACAGTCGAGTTGCGGAATATCGCGATACGGGTATCCAGTACTCACCACCACCGTCGCCCGAATCATTGGCTGCGGTTGAGGAGGTCGAGCCCGTGCCTGCTGATATCCCGATGTTGAATATCACGGCAGAGGAGGAGGGGTCGAGTGAGATGAAAGATTCCTCGACATTAAATATCGAAGTGAAGATGGTTTCCAGTTCTTGCCAGACAATCGGCGAGCTGCCCAGTCCCCCATGGACACCCAAGGTTCCTGAATCGCCGGTCCGTCCCGCCGTGGAGGCGACCCCAGAGCCGGTTCGAATGGCAACTGCTTCGACACAGACCGATGCTATGCCCGAGGCTGAGCCACTCGCGGCTGAGAAGGCTACATTGTCGCCCAATGACGTGCCGTCCCAGATGGATGTGCCCATGATTGCCATTCACCCGCCTGCGTCCGAACCACCTTCACCCCGAAATAGCGTCGTTCTTCCCCCGCAGACCAAGAATGTCTCGGTGCAGGCCAATTTCCGGTCCGTCGTCGACGGTCGATCAATCGCCATTCAGACCGAGGAGATTCGCATCGATCAACGGCCTGTCAAACTCCCTGCCAGCCTCTTACCCTCCGCCATTCCCGATCTTCCTATCCGATCTGAAGTCAAAGAACCCGTCTATCAACCGTACCGTCCACCCGTACCTCCACCACGTTCCGCCAAGAGAGAACAACGACCATTTGCTGCCGAACGACCTGTCAAACCCCCGCGTGCGCAGCCTTCAGAGCTCGTGCAAGCTTACCCAGGCAACAACGACAATGGCCCGCTCTCGGACGATTTGGTATCTTCTGGCCTGCGACGACCCTTCCGCTCCAGCAGTTTGTTCGCTGGATTTGAACAACTAAGTGACGACGAAGATCCCGCCGCAGAAGAGCGGGATATCTTCACTGACGATGAGCTACTCAACCGTCCATTCGCATCCTACACTCTCCGTCGTGGCAAGATGGTCAATGCCAAATCACGACCCAGCCTTGACGAAATGACTCTTCCTGAAATTGACGAGCATCTCTCTGATCCCGAGTCAGGGCCATATGACATTGCGCGAGGCTCACGTCCCGTCCTTCGATCCGGTGCAAGCGCTACTTCTTCTATCCGCCAGCCCGGTATGCGCAAGATGGCCATGATTTCCAGCGGTGCGGCAGCACACCAGAAGACTCGCGCTCGCAGCCCTAGCGAACCCAGTCTTGATAGTGGTAGCGCGGGATCCAGCATCGCCCCTCCTTTTCCCGTTCCAATCCGCCTCAGTTCTCGAAAGCGCGGGCTGAATGGCAGTGATGGTCCACCAAGCCCGACCCGCTCAGCGAGACAGTTCTCGGACCGTGGTGCCCGTACAACAGTTGTGCGCCGGCCAACCTTGCGCCGTGTCCGATCTGCTGCTGCAATGTCCAACTCGGATCTGCCCGAACGCCCCGAAACCCGATCTTCACCCGCACGCTCTGCATCCTCGTTTGTGTTGGATAGTCCATCATACAACCCGCCTCCAATGCCATTTGATGATATCACAGCCCCGCGTGACAGGCGCAATGTCCAGAAACAGGCCTCGCATCGTGCAACGGAATCTACTGGTCGGAATCATGACCGTCAGGACTCAACGGGTGGTGTGCAGCCAACGAGCGTGGTTGATGCGATTGCTCAAACTATGGTTGGCGAGTGGATGTTTAAGTATGTCCGTCGCCGCAAGTCTTTCGGCATGGGCGACTCCAAGGATAATTGGGAGGGGAAGAACCCTGATGAGGTATCGGCCAATATTACCAACAGTGGTGTTCGACACAAGAGATGGGTCTGGCTGGCGCCGTATGAGGGTGCCATCATGTGGAGTAGCAAGCAGCCGACCAGCGGACCTGCCTTGCTGGGCAAGAGTGGCCGAAAGTGTGAGTACTCGTATCGCCAATCTCGTCAAATTTATACTAACCCATCTTCCAGTCACCATTCAGTCCGTCCTCGATGTGAAAGACGACAACCCCATGCCTAAGGGCAGCATCACTCCCGCTCCCTTTAATCGCTCTATCCTCGTTCTAACTCCTCAACGCGCACTCAAATTCACCGCGCTCACCGTCGAGCGCCACTACGTCTGGCTCACAGCTCTCTCCTTCCTCAGCCACTCCTCAATGGGCCTCCAAGACCTCGCCGCCATCCCCCCCGCACCGCAAGAAGAAGCCGCCTCCCCACCACCTCTTGCCACCCTCCGCCGCAACCCCATCCGCGACTCTATCCGCGTGGCAAAGGGTAAACCCCGCCCAATGCCAAAAGGCAAACGATCCTTCCCCAGCGCCCCAGTGCCCGAACTGCCTTCCGTAGGGGACTTGGATAACATGGCCGCCGACGCACCTCATGTCCCCCGCTTCTCGAACCACAGCAGCCATCATCATACTCGCAAACGCAGTAACACGGCTCCACGGCCGCCTGCGTTGCACGCTATCCGCAGTTTCTCCAGTCAGGGAACTATGCCCTCGTCGCACAGCGGGACCACGGGCTCTAACGAGCCGTATTTCTCGCCCGTGGCGCCACCGGCTCTATCTCAGGGTATTCGAAGTGGTCGGAGCAGTATCAGTCGTACGTCGGAAGGGAGTGGACGCACGGCGAATACGGCGACGAGTAATATGTTTGATGTCGGCACTGTTCGTATGGAGGCGTTTATCGATCACCATGCTGAGCAGATTAATCGTCCACGGGCTGTGCCTTCTGTGAAACAGCGGCATGCGCGGAAGACGTCTAGTCAGTGGAGTGCGTATGATGGGCGATCTGTCGATGAGAGTGAGCTTTCTTTCCGGTCGGATCCTTTTAGAGGTTTCTAGTCGGGAAATGTCCCCGTCTGTTTCTTCAAACTTTCTCTTCCCTTCTCCTTTTCTGTCTTGTTATTTGGAACCTTTGCACTCATGCAGCATCGTATATATCTTTATTCCCCGTGTCTTTGCACTGATACAGACACCGACACCACTTATCCTTCTCTGACCTACATACCTGGTATTATTCTTTCTTTTATACTCCTTTTCTTCATTGTGTTCATCTTTGCTACCCACCCCCCCCCCTTCTCTCTCTCTCTCGCGCGCGCGCGCTTGGGCATCTTTGGATTGTGCTCATTCGACCCTTTTGCTTTTGACCATCTTGATACCATTGTGCGACAGGATACCTATTCGAAGTAGCGATGGATTTATGGATTATGGGGCGTTGGAGTTTTAGCCCTTGCTTGTTCTGCTTTCCATATTATAGCCTGTGACTAGGTACTTTGTACAGATAATGATTATTATTGTTTCTCCTCTTATCTTAACGTGGACTATTCCATTTATCTTACAGTAAACATACGCTGGACGAACATGGTGCGGATGAACAAGATCTGGATAAAAATGGTACAAAAAATAGAAATGTCGTATAAAGCGGGTATAAACACATCATCTCAATACTCCAATTCTAATAACCCCATATCCACAACACCCGCCTCGCTTCATCCGCAATCAGGACATTCGCTCATGCAAACCATCCAGGCTGACACGATGCAGCAACCCCAGCCAGTCTCGACAAGGCCATTCCGATCGACGGGTTCGCTCTGCTCCCCATTCTCCACAACGAAGCACGTGTGTACAGTACAGCTGCAGCATGGCGTTTTCCCTTCTCCATCCCTTCATCGCTCGTTCTCATGTATATGTATAAATCCCATCATCGCGCATCGCGCATCGCTCACAGCTTCGCCGCGTCCTTGACATCCCCAATCTTCAACTTGGGCGCATACTTCTTCAGGACGGACTCGTTGTGGTACTGTACCAGTTTTAATCCCCGGTATTAGCCTATGTCCACACCGGAATACCAAATACCGAACACCGAGAAGGGCGTACGTAGACTAGCTACGGCCTCTGTGACCGGATACGTACCTTCCAGAACTGCTTGGAAGCATCCTTGCCGGCAACACGCTTCAGGATCTTCGCGCCGCCGGGGTGCTCGTCGACGAAGCTGGTGACGTCGTAGACGGACGAGTCGACGATAATGTACAAGCCCTTCTCGGCGTTGTTGTGGGCGGCGACTTCGGCCGGGGTGAAGGACTTGGCAGACATGGTGGGTGATGTGTTGTAGGTGTGGTGGGTTGGTTGTACTTTGGGGGTGGTGGTGGAGATTGAGGGAAGACGGAGGAGAAGTGGAATGTGACGTTTAAAGGAAGGCCCGCGGAGACTCGGCGGAGTCGTGAAAGTCTGGGGGGGGGAAGGGGAAAGTCAGCGGGGCCGAGGTAAATCGGGGTGTGCCGCGGTCGGCCCAATTGCGAATGTGTCGCTGCTGATTGGTGTGGATGGGGATGGGGGTCCCGGGATTTAGTGGTTAGTAAACTTTGGTGCTTTAGTCTGAGATGTGTCTGAATGCATTTTATATTGGAAATGACTATATAGGTATACTACTGTAGAAGAATAGTAGTCGTATACATTTCGGCTATTGAACGTTCCCTCTCGGCTATAGATCTCTCCTCTTTCGGAATTCATCCTGTTCGTAGATGGAAGTACCGAGTACAGTCCTACTAAACATATGATCCCCATTTTACGGCCCCCTCCCAGGCACACAGACTAATCAAGACAAAGAAATTCAAGTTCTGTCAGCCTGGAGCCGGCATATAAATTATTCACAACCTTGAGGGCATGCGGCTCTTACACTAGAAATCTCTCCGCAAGGAAGCAGGAAGGAATCAAGAGGCGCTTGAAGCAATTTTGCCTGTCTTAACAACTCTGGAGATCCGGTGCTCTGGCGCTCTAAAAGAAAAATAAAACCAAAAAATTGGAGAGGACTTATTTATGTAATTGAAAGGGGAGCCTGCAAAGAACCTGCAACTAATCTGTCGAAAACGTCTCGCACCTGCAGCCAGTAACCTGCACAGGATCTGCAACGCAGCGAGGGAGGAATCATCAGTAGCTATTTTTTTATCAGAAGTCATTTCATTTCAAGACACTTGATTTGACTTATACATAGCTTGATGCTGTCTCGGCCAGTTCAATCGACCAAAATTTCTCAGCTCGAATACGAAAGGCGATTGTTGTGATCGCGGGCGGATGATCACTCCGAGATATAGCAAAGAAATTTCCAGTATGATCAAGATTCTTGCGATAATCGACTGGAATGTAGACCATCTTCTTCCCATGAAGCTCAATCCACGAGAAGTCATCGCTGAGATAAAATCCTACGCGCTTCGCACGCATCCTTATATCCTCCCCTGTAAGTGTAAAATCAGGTTCATTGCTGCGGACAGCAAGGCAGCAACGATCAGACTTGAGGAATGAGCCATCAGAGCTGAAGGACAGACTCTTAGCAACGGTATCGGTTGTGATTGTCTCCCTGAGCATCATCGTAGATGTGTCCCAAATCCGAATGCTTAAATCACAATGGAAAAATTCATTGCCTTGTGCCACAGCCAGAAGCCTCGAGTCGTGAGAGAAGGCGAGAGCGCCAGCCCATACCAGGGGTTTTGACAGAGTCTCCTTGACTGGTACGGTTCCA
Organism: Penicillium brasilianum; assembly: GCA_001048715.1. Taxonomy (NCBI): domain Eukaryota; kingdom Fungi; phylum Ascomycota; class Eurotiomycetes; order Eurotiales; family Aspergillaceae; genus Penicillium; species Penicillium brasilianum. The sequence continues at coordinate 906,853 of CDHK01000009.1, read as the reverse complement.
ATCGGCTTTCCTAGGTCCCAAATCTTGACCTCGGACGGACGTTCCAGTCACAAAGATGATTGACCCAGTGGACACAAGAGTACCGTACTGCCCTCAGTGGATCAGGCTCTGGAACCTTGATTTCTGTTGTCAGAGTTCCCGGGGTTTCAAGTTTATAGATATTCCGCTTTAGTTCCTGGGAAAGCGTCTCGATCGAGTTTGAAAACATTTTAAGATGAGTGATCCTATAGACTGGAGCAAAAAGAACCTCACTTGCGTTCTTTTTCAAATAGTCCTTTGCCGATTGGTGAATAAATTGGATGAAATCGTCTTGAATTCTGAAGAAGGATCCACAAATGGTCGCAATCTTTTTGACCTTATCTGTGTTGCTTCTGATCCCATCGGGCAGTCCAGCCAAGATCCCCATTTCCGCCAACCGAAGCGGGCGATATGCTAGAGTAGCCGTTGCAAGAATCTGGTAACAGAAGACGGGACTCCTCATAGACAGAGTGCCAATCTGTCTAATCATTCTATCGTATACTCCTCTCAATTCAGATACTCTCTAGAACTTCGATAATATCGTATTCGCAAACTTCCTCGAGCTCTTTGGCGACGAGAGCTACCCAAAGGAATGTGTCTGCTGCTTTGTCACACATGATATCTCGTACTTGCGCTCTCAGACGCTGGCTATCCCTCAAGACCTGAAGTTTCTCTATCCGGGAACCAATGTAAGCATTGACTGCTTGGCTCACATCGTCTGGGTTGTCACGCAGATCCAGGTGAATCAGAAGCTCAGGGCTCTTTTGATCGGGTTGATCGGATTGATCGGATTGATTGAATTGATTGAATCAATCAATGATGGCTGGGACGCTGCGACTCGACACAATCCACTTCACGGAAGGTGATGCCGAGATATTCATAGCTATGAATTTGAGTAGCTGATCCTGACTTGTTTCGCTCATCAAGGGCATCGATCACAATAAATGCGCGTCCAAGCTTGGGATCCTCCAACATGCCGCCAGCTATGTCTGGCAGAGCGAAAAAAGAGCTCCTATCTTGAAAGACGCCTTTATGACAATCATATATCTTGCGCAGGTGGGTTATCAGGGAAGGTTTTATCAGGATGAGACGGTAGATGAGGCCTCTCAAAACAGCCGTGGCACTGTTCATTTCCTCGTCTGTACCCTGACAGAAGAAGTAAGCAAGCCCAGCCCGGGGTGATGAGTCGTCCAGCTCTTTGATCATGCCCATCAACAGCATTGTTTTCCCATGTCCAGGTTCGCCTCTAATCCACAGCAGTCGCTTTTGGTCGTCGAACTGAATCTGTCGAAAACTTGGATGATGAATCATCCATTCATACGAGTCTTTGAGGAGTCCTCCTTTCTCTTCTTCGATTTTTCTGATATGAGCGCCAGGATCAGATACTCGAGGATGGGTGGATAAGAGAGCTGAAAGGCATTCATTGTCTCCGTCCTCTAGAAAGCAGCAACGTTGCTATTAGAAATCTTGATGGCTGCCCACGTTTCACAGAGCATGGCTTGTGGAAGTACCTTTGAAAACATTGATGGTTCCGTTATTTATTCCATTCTGGAATCCCCCCAAATTTGTGCTGCCGTCGAATGAGGCCGAAGACCTCGAGCCCATGGTCAGGGCAGTGATCTAAAACCATGGATCATGCTCTGATTCCGCAGAAGAAAGATTTATAATGGGGAAGCTGCACCGAGGAGGGGCGAGTTCAGCCTCTCTATCAGGTGACTTGCCAGCGCTAAGAGATGCATTGTGATTGCTTCGCCTCTTTCAACTATCTGGAAACACAGCGATAATCTTATAATCTCTAATCAAATGGTATGCTGACCCAATATGAACATCGCGTGAATTATGGATTTCGTATCAATCGAGTCAAAGTACCTGATCTAATAGTCAATTGTTCGAAAACAAGGCTCTACTGTTGAGCTACGGCCCGCACGACTAGAAGGCTCCATACAAACTTCGAAATAGGAGACCATTTCGCAAGATTCTTACAGCATAAAGTTCGTGATGGGTAAACCTCAAGTTGGTAAGGTATTATAGTACATAACGACAAGCATATTTAAGCGGCAGAATCACAGTATAAAACACCAGGATTGGCGGCGCTGCCTTTCTTTTTCCTCTTCAGCCTTCCGTTTTCTGTCTTGCAGATCTCTGATTCGCGCCTCGGAATCTTTGAGTGCCGCTTGCTGAGCTTTGGCTTCAGATCTGATTCGATCTAGCTGCGCACTGAGATCACATTTCTGGTCCTCAAGGATCTCGATTTGATGCTGAAGACGCTGGATTGTTTCGGTATGCTGGATTGTTTCGGTATGCTGGATTGTTTCGGTTTGTGAGATTGTTTCGTTTTGCGGGATTGTTTCGGTCTGCTGAATTTGAATTGCGCCGGGGCTGGAAGCAGGTGCTAATGAAGTTTGGGAGTTCTTGCCCTGGTCTGCAAGATCCTTCGCCTCCTGGCAAGTGGTCCGTTCTGATTGACAAGTAGTTCTCAGGTGGTCTGCATGGTGGACCTCAATCTTTCCAGCTTTCAACTCCTCCATGTATTGTTCCCGTAGAGGTCGCGGAACTTCCGGAGCTGCATCAACTATGCTCAAACATTCTGTCCCATAATCTTGCTCGAATAACAGAGCGTAAAGCTCATCCAATTCGATGTCCGCTTCCATAACCGCCTCTTTAACTTCACCTTTGGATGCGTTGAGATCTTCGCTGATGACATCCGCCTCTCTAATATGGGTGGCCAGAGCATCTTGCGTAATGGTCAATTTCGTAAAGTAGCTTCCAGTCAATGCGTTGAGACTGGTTGTTATCTCAGGACTGAGGAGCAACTGAAAAAGTAAATCCCCTGCCGCCTTGACTGCTCCCATCAGGGAATCAATGTAACTGGACTTCGCCTCTCGCTGCTCTTGACTGTGTTGAAGCGACTGATTGGATCGCTTAATAGCTTCTGCACCTTTATTTATGACTTCATCAAATGAGCCCACTCGTCCACTGCTCAATAGTTAGATGGTAGCCCTAGATACAGGCTTACTGGTAATGAATAGGCCCGTAAAAGACATTTCCGTTGACAATTTGCCTGTTGATTTCCTGATTAACTTGATCAACTCTTCCAGGCGATGCAACTATCGATCGCACATCTCTTTCATCATTAGAAGCTCTATCAGTATCTCTCCATTCTGTCAGGACTGCTTTCGCGCAAGCAGCTGCTACAGCAGCAGAGTATGGCTGCCAGTCCTTGGACTTATGACAGTCTGCGTAGTCAGCCACAGCTTTGATAACAATTGTTGGTATAATCTCCCAGATCCCAGCGCTTTCCATCTCGAACCCGATTACCCCTTCCCTGTTGGCGATTTCGTCGCGGTGCTGACCACTCTTCATCACCTGGTTACTGCTTGCGATGGGGCCGAAGTGAATATTGATCCTCTGTGGTTCCTTTCGTGTATCCTCGGAGATGATTCCTTCTCCTTCTTTTTCTTCTGTTTCATCGTCGTCACTAGGAGCTCCAGGAGATTGGGTCGTGCGATTCTTGGCAATCTGGCTCGCAGCCTTGCAGCCTAGCTCGTCGCAGGAGCTATGGAGAGCCACATCGCAGACCGGATCACACTGTTTATCACATTTGTCGCAGATCTCACATGGCTGATTCCGATGTTTATGTCGGTAATCAGCAGGATATACTACAAGCTTGTCCCATCCTGAATACGGAGTCTTGAAATATTGGACATTTGATGTGAGCTCCGCCACAGTATCCTCAGTCCTCTGCCGAAGCCGTTCATGCACACTCTTACTTCGTAATTTCCCCAGAAATGTTCGAATTTCACGACTTGCTCGACCTAGAGTTTCTTCAACCCCAGCTTTCCGACTGAAAAGATCCGGATACTGCTTTCCCATATCCGTCTGGATAACCGCGGTAGCGATAATGACATCCCCAAGGAGGATATTTGCCCTATTCAAAGGTGCCGGAACTCCACCACAAACCCCGACAACCAAGCATACTGAAATGTTCTTGAATGTGGACCTTAGTTGAGTCGCGACGCCCTCCGCATCAGTGTTTCCGGGACCGGGCATATGTACGACCACAACATCGTGCCTCCCTATACGTCCAGTGGTGTAGGTGTTGGCATCAAAGAGCGATTTCGTGTATATTGAGCCGGAGGCTTCGTACTCATGGTCTAAGAGGACGGTGATAGGGTCGGCTTCGGTAGATAGAGCACAAATAAGAGCGACGTGAAAAGCCTCAGAAGCCGGGGCCTCACAGGGTTTGGTTTCAAGCATAGTTGGATGGGATATGGCTATCTTGGTATATTTAGGCATAATTTGGCCTATGAGTGGGATAAGGGCAAGTGAAATACCTATATAACAAACTTGCTATGGAGAGAAACGACAAGCGAAATGATAGAGATCGGCGGGGTTTCATGTTCTTATAAAGCTGACAAAAATTACGCGCCGCGGTCCTGTACAGAGCCCCTTTCTCGCTAGATAAAGCGTATCTTTCCTGCGGTCAGGTTCGTCAGCTATCTGTGATATGGTGAGGGATTGGCTCTCTATCACGGACGAATAGAGTTTCGAGGAAGGAAGCCTTGACGCTGAATTATTCGAGGATATTGAATGACGAGCAGAAGGCGCGTACAAGTCTATTTGTGTTTTTCTGGTAGTTCAAATCTGTTTAACGTCACCCAATCGATTATGAAGGACCTTCAAACCCCGCTCACAAAGATGCGAGCCACAGCGCTTACTATCTTCGCCTGATGCTCCAGGAATAACCATTGCCATTGCTGCTCGTTTCTCCTTCCTCGCGCTTTATCAATCATTATCGTATACCGCGTTTTGCGACTTGCTTGTTGTGAGATAGCACAGCAGCCGCACGGGAAATTCTACGGCGCTGGGACGGGATGCAAGGTCGCTACTAGACTAACTCTCTCGACCCACTTTAGAATCTCTATACTTAGGGACTCATAGTAGAAGCCGTCTTACGTATCCTAACAAAGTAATAGTTGCGTGAAGACTAGACCTAGATGACTGGAAAGATTGTCAACATAAAGCTCATTAGACATTAGGCTTTGCTCAACTTATGTATTCCTCCTAGTTAATCCATTATCTCTGTCACTTAATCGTGGCAAGGCCGCATTGATATCTTAGCAGAGCATAGAGTTATAGTATTTAGTGCATGACTACCAAAGCGTCATATTTCAACAACGGATTAATTGCTTCAAATCCTAATATACAAAGAAACACGGATCCCAATTATCCCCTCTGATATTGCCTACTCATGTCCGACTCTTCTCCCCAGCCGCCCCAGCCCCCTTGGGGACCTTCCTATCCAACCCCAAAGACTCCAAATCCTTTTTCTTGTAATAATGCGGTGCAACCTCCACCAGCCACTCCGCCTGCAACGGCATATTACTCCGCATATACTCCTTACTCGTCAAAACGAGCTCAAAGTAAATCACCCACCGGGGATTGACCTCAAACAACGTGCTGGACGGATGCAAATACACCGACTGCCCATTCTTAATCGTGCGGTAACTATCGCCGCCACGCTGTAGACGCGCTGCATTCGGGAAGAAACCCGCCGTTATGGCCTTTTGGATGGGGACCATGTTGTTGGAGCCGCAGGTGCTGACTGTTACTTCAACGCGGTCACATAGCTTGGCGAGTTGATCGCGGACGTCGCGGGCGCGAGTGAGACTGCGTTGTTGGAGGAAGTTTTCTTTGGACCAGACAACGCTGAAGTCGGAGTCGACCCACTGGTTCCAGATGTTGAGGAGGGTGAGGTGGTCGCCGCCGTCTTTGACGGTGAAGCGGTTGCGGGCGCTGTCGGCGTGGATCTTTTTGTCCTTTGGTCGGAAGAAGAGGGCGCTGGCTTCGCCGAGCATGGAGACGATTGAGAGGACTTCTTCGACGCAGCCGTATTGGCCTGCAGCGAGGATAGCCTTGGCGAGCATGGGGTCGGTGGGGAATTCGGCCATTTGTCGGCCTACCTTGGTCAGGTCGCCTCGATCATTCAATGCACCCAGTGCGTAGAGTTGTTCCAAGGCGCGGATGATGGTTTCGGCTGGTGGTGGGTCCATGAAATCGAAATCAAGCAACTGGTCGATACCCAGCGACTTCAGCATAAGGATGACACTGTTAAGATTCGTGCGTTGAATCTCGGGCGTGGTGTTCTCTTCCAGTTCGTTGTAGTAGGCCCACTTGGTATATAATCGGAAGCATTTGCCTGGTCCAACACGTCCAGCACGACCAGCTCGCTGATTAGCAGAGGCACGTGAGCAAGGCGTCACGACAAGACTCTCCATGCCCGTCCGAGGGTTGAACACGTTCTCCTTCACGAAACCGGGGTCAATCACGTAGACAATACCGTCGATAGTCAAACTAGTCTCAGCAATATTCGTGGCCAGCACGACCTTGCGCGACTTGGGTGGCGTGGGCTCGAAGATCTTGGTTTGCAATTCAGATGGCAAATTGGCGTAAATCGGACAAATTATCATCTCTGGTATTTTACTACCGAGTTTCCGTGCCGTTTCTTGTAAACTTTGCTCGGCGGCTTCAATTTCTTCTTGGCCTGTCAAAAAGACCAGAATATCACCAGGGCCCTGGGTAACGTGAATCTGGAAAACAGTAGTGATAGCCGCAGCAAGATAATTGGCTTCGGGCTGAGAGGTATAGTGTACGTCGACTGGGTATCGACGACCCGGAATGTTGAAAATGGGCGCATCATCAAAGTACTTTTGGAACTTTTGCGCATCCATAGTAGCCGAGGAAATGAGGAGCTTCAGGTCGGGTCGTGCCTTGGCGATATCCTTTAACAGACCACAAGCAATATCGGTTGGCACCGTCCGCTCGTGGGCCTCGTCAATCATGAGCGCCGCGTACTGGCCCAGATCCGGCTCGGTGAGCAGCTCTCGCAGAAGCATGCCGTCAGTCATATACTTCAGGATAGTCTTGTCGCTGGTGTTATCCTCGAAACGAATAGCATAACCAACTTCATTGCCGAGCTTGGTGCCCATTTCCTCGGCCACACGCGCCGCAACACTCATAGCGGCCACACGACGCGGCTGGGTGCAGCCGATTTTCAAGCCGTCTTTGGTGAAACCAGCCTCGTGGAGATACTGCGGAATCTGGGTGGTTTTACCAGAACCCGTCTCACCAACAATGATAAGGACCTGATGATCGTGGACAGCCTGGATAATCTGGTCGCGGAATTGATAGATAGGCAGACTCTTTCGAGTCTCTTCCATAGTCGCAGCCTTCTTCTCCGCGGCATCAACCTGTTGCTTGAATCGCAATTGCTCCTGCGTCATCGGCTTCTGAGTTCCCTCAATCTTGGACTCCATCACAAAGTTGATTTGCTGCGTATCGTCGAAAACATACTCGTAATCGCCCTCATCCACGAACTCGGCCTTTTGAATCTGCGCTTTCGCTTTGGCAGCCTGCTCCAACTCCCACTCCTCATGTTCGGTAACAAACTTCTCCTGGCCGATCTCGTCACGTTCCACGTATCGCTTATACAGCGCATCCTCCTTCTTCTTGCGATCGATCTTGCCTTTCTCCGTAATATAATCCTCAGGCATCATGTAACCATCACGATGATCGTCGATTCGGAGCCGCTCCTCAGCAATTCGTAGAACCTCCCGGTTTCGTGCAAATTCTTCTTTCTCCCGACGCGTGAGATTCGGGTTCTCGCGCAACTCGGTGGCTTCCTCTGCAACCTGCCGCCGCAGCAGAGCAAGTCGCTCTGCCTCACGCTTCTTCAAATATTCTTGCCGCGAGCGCTCACGTAGATCAGGCATCACAGACGCCCGCGCATCGGCATCATCGGCCAAGGCACGTCTCCGCGCAGCTTCGCTATCCCGTGTCCGATCTTCCACAATCTTCTTCGATTTGGAATTGTCCTTGTTGGCCAAGCGCTTTGCAAACTCGTCTCTCTCGCGTAAATCTTTTTGCCGCTCGATCTCCTGTTTAGTCTGGGGGTCGATATCCTCGGCAGGCGACGCGACGCGCGGAGAAGCCGAGCCATCTTCGAGTCGAGTGCGCTTCGGCGGCGATTCAGCGAATTCGTCTTCGTCGGCGTATCGTTCATCTTCGGCAATTTCTTCGTCACCCCATCGGTCGTCGAAATCGTCTGCATCTCTCTGTCGCAGCTTCTTCGTGCGCGGTCGGTCTCGACTCTCTGCGTCCCGGCTGCGATCTCGTTTCCGGCTATCATCTTTTTCCCGACGACTCCGATCTCTGTCCCGCTCACTGTCCCTCTCCCGATCACGGCGCCGCCGTCTATCGCGCTCGGCCTCGACGTTGACGGGTCCTAGAGCCGATGCAGGATCTGGGAGGTCCTCGCCCATATCCACAAGGCGATATTTCTTCTTTGAGGATTCCCTGCTAGCTGCAGCTTTTGAAGCTGATGTGCCAGGCTGGCTGCTGCCCTTCCCTACCCGGGAGAAAAGTTGCCCGCAGAATACGCCGATCTCGTCGGGACTGCCATCGAGGAAGGAGACAAGTTTGTCTTGGAGGGAGGATGCAGATTTGGCAGATGAAGCTTCGGCAAGAACAAAGTCCACAGCGATTGGATCTGACGCGCCGGTCAGGCGAATGAGGGAGTCGGACACGAAAGTTTTGTTGTCCATGGTGGGCGCGGAGGTCGGGGAGGGTGAAGGTGGTCTTTGAGCGGCTCCACGGGGTGTGATGGTTTTTCGAGAGATCTCAGACGATAGGTCGCATGATTTGCATGGATTTTGGATGACTTGTAGTAGCCTGCCAGGAAAGAGTAAAAGAGACAGAGGCTGGGGAATAAATTTGAAGGTACTGCGGATGCGGAGAGCAGAGCTCGGAGGTCGCGCCAAGACGAGTGGCGATCCCAGAAACGCGGCAGGAATATCTCGTCTTCCGAAGTATACCTACTTTAAAGATAGAGCACACTAGATATGGTGATAAGCGGGCAATTTCAGCATCTATGTCAATCTTCTTTTAATTCTGGGGCTACTTCTCTGGAAATTAACAATGATTGCCTACCTGGAAATTCATCTTGGTGGGGAGCCAAGCCTGATCCAATATATATTTCTAACCCGCATAACTACCCACCAATCCACATTCAGGTACCTCTTAGATAGTCATAATCATAGACCTCCAATTATCTGAAGGAACACGTAAGTATGCCAAATGAATCTTCTGCTACACGAAATACGAAAGTAGGTTTAGGCACAATTCTTACGAGCAGCCGCAACGGTTAACAGATAAACAAAAGCTTCATTGGGATATCGTTGGAATTTAAGCTGCCTAGACATGAACATGGATTTAATCTGGCCACACAGAGGACAAAAAGCAAAAGCCAGGCAGGGTAGCATGGCGGGCCGTAGGGTCATTCGTCGTTGCTCAGACAGATAGGTGGAACAGAGTACAAGATTGAAAAGAAAAGCCAAGCCCCAGGATCACTTCAACGACAGGAAAGCTCGCAGGAAGCAATTCATGCGGTTTTAGCCAAACGGCTGACAAGCCATACAGGGGTATCCCCACAGGAATCTCCAAGGAGACTTGGCCAAGCGGCGAACAGAAAGTTCCGGTAATGCGAACCAAAATTCCACAACAAACTTAGACGGGAGCTCAGATAGCAGAAAAAGAATTTACAAATAATCGGCACATCAGAGATGTAAGGACCACTGGGATCAGACGAAACTAGCCTTGGTATCTCATGAAATTGGAGGAATGGGTGATATAGGGGACGTTAATACATTCGTTGCACTTAGTAATGCTGGGCAATGGTACAAAGGAAATGATGGTATGGAAATAGAAACAAGTCGCCTCAGAAAGAATAGAGGAACGCCGCGCTGAACTCCGGGTATTGCACCCGTTGCAAAACTCCACCGGGTCATGATAAAGTATGGACATAGGTCCGGGAAACTGGTGGTGGGAAATGTGATGAGACCCAAATTCCTAGGATCGAGATGATATCACAAACGAGAGACCAGTTGGAATGTAACGACTTCGACCCGAGAAGCCAAAGGTTGGAAAGAAACAGAAAGGAAATGGTCATGATCAGTTAACGTGGCCTGAAAAGAAGAAGAGCAAAGCGCTCGTATCGACGCCAGAACGACATATGACAAAGGAAAAAAAAGAGAAATCGACAACACGTAACACCTTCCATATGCACAAGAAGTTTGGAAAAGGGGAGATAGATTACACATCGATCATCTCGGCATCTTCAGCCAAGATCTCGTCGGCAGGGCCCCAGTTGCCCTCAAAAACGGTAGCACCGGCGCGACGGCGACGGTTCACGAATTGCACACCGTAGGTTTCTAGAATCTGATCGGCAGTAGGTCGATCCACAGGATCGGGGGAAATCATCCAGCGAACAATTCTGTCCAAAGCTTGATTGTGGCGAGCATCGATCATAAAGACGGGGGGGTGGACAAGTTCGCCGCTGCGAGCGACTTGGGAGGAGTTGTGCGAACTGGCTTTGCGGCCAGCCAGGAAATCGCCATCGAAATCGTGACCACCGAGATCAGATGCAAAGAGCTCTTCGAAAGACGGCTCCTCAGAGATAGGATTGCCAGAGGCATCACGGAAGATACTAGTTTCCGAGCTCCAGGTCAGACTGGGCACATCACTCATATCACCGTTGCGAAGCTTCTGCCAAGACACTCCATTGTCGGGAAGCTCCACATTACCGGCGATCTCAAACATGATCAAACCGAGGGAGAAGATATCGGCAGGCTTGTCGAAGCGACCCATCAGGATCTCAGGACCAATGTATTCGCGGTCGCCCTCGCCCTCAAAGCCCCTCTCGGCAGGCCAGCGGGTGGCCATACCAAAGTCAGCAATCTTGAGAACACCTTCGAAAGTGACCAAAATGTTGGCAGGCTTCAGGTCGAGATGGATGAAGCCCTTATCATGGATGTGCTTCAATCCTAAAGCGAGCTCGGAGAGGATCTTCCAAATCCGGAAGTCATCGATGCGCGCCTTCAGGCCGGCCTGGGCCAAGAAGACATCGAGGCTACCCTCCTCGCAATACTCTGTCTGAATGTAAAGGTGGCGGTGTTCCTCCCAGCTATCGATGAAATTCACGACGTGGTCCGAGTTGACCAGCGCTTTCAGTATATCGACCTCGCGGATACGACGCTCACGGTCTTTCAACCCCGTGTAGGGCTGCCTGCTCTTCTTCACAGCCCAAACTTGGTGGGCCACGTCGGTCGGTGCCTGGCACCCGTTGGACGGAAGAGAGAAAACAGAGGAGAAAGACGTGTTCTGTGGCTCAGCGACGCGGAACACTTGAGAGAATTCACCAGTGCCGACGAGCTCAACCTTTCCAAAACGGGAAGTCAAGCTACTGTCGACATCGGGAGCCTGGTACCCACTGACCTGGAGGCTGGGTCGCTTGCTCGAAATGAAAGACTCGCGAGGACCAGTCGGGGTAGCAGGAAGGTTGATGCTGCTACCGAAGTCGGGTTCAATAGGCTGTGGCTCATTCGGCACGGAAATGGACAAGCCACTAGGGTCGGGAGGGAAGTACTGGTCACGAGGCGTGCGAGGAGTAGTCGAGGCCTGCAAGAAACGATCCCGCAGGGGAGTGGAAGTGGCGCTGCCCCTCGATTCAGATAGACGCTCTAGAGAGGCTATCTGAGAGGTGGCGGGGGGATAAGTGCGAGAGGGGAGGAAGGTTTGTTTGGTTGGAGTCGGAGGGAGATCGGAATCGGTCATGGGCTGACTGTCGGGACGCGACGAGGGGGACTGGGCTAGCAGCATGTCGTCACCATCCACGCTCACGATGCTTCCGCGACGCGACGCTTCAGGACGCGCAAAACTCTCACCAAAAATGCCCATTCCACGGGCAAACGGACCCGGTTTAGGCCGAACGGACGAGCCAGGTGGGTTGAATGGAGACGCGGGAACTGCCTCGGGCTGTCGACCGAATTGCGACTTGTTGAAGAACCCCTCAGGGATGGGAGAGTCTGCCGCAAACAGATTGACTGGACGCTTACACGGGGTGTCTGGCATGTTTTTGTTGAAGCCACCACCGTTCAAGTCATCTGCGTTGCGGTTCTTCTTGGAGATCAACCCAGTGGACATGAACGCAGCAGGCAAAGGCTTGACCAGCTTGTAGTTCTCCGGTGTCGCGAAGGACTCGTTTGAGCTAGCCTCTTCGCGAGTCACCCGGCGCACTGGCGCAGGGCGCGTGGCGCCAGCTGGAAGTGATTTAGAAAAGTTCATGATTGGTCGGGGGCCTCGTTCAGGTTTCTGAGCATGTTCGTGGGTGGGCGAGTCTTCCAGGCTCGACCCGGAGGATGACTGAGTGATGGTGCGAGAGAGAGGGTGAGCAGTAGGTCGAGGAGGCTGAGAGATTCCAAAGTTCGTCGTGGAGGGATTGAAAGAGGTAGTGGTGGGAGAAAAGATAGGACTGGCAGGAGGAGGGCGAGGAGAAAAGAGGGAAGGAGATTCTTGACTCGATTGGAAAAGCCCGCTGTCGAAGGACATGCGAGGTCGAACTGCGAGTGGGGTGCCAGGTGAGGCTTCGGAGTCACCCAAACCTCTAGGTCGGCCAAAAAGAGGACGCTCTACCTGACGTTGCTGAAGCGTGGAGCGACGAAGTGAAGAGGATCGCTTGGGAATGGTTGCGAAAGGATTCTGCGGTTGAATTGGAGTCGGGAAGTAAGAGGTAGCTTCATCGCCATTTCCAGCCGGACTGGCAGGCGCAGTCTCACTCTCATGGTCGAATATGCTAAATTCCGCCGCGAAGTTCGAGGCATAAACACTGCGTCGTTTCGCCGAGGGACTACCTCGGGAAGCCTGGTCCAAATTCATGATGCCGTCACTACGCTTCAAGGGACTGACCGTCGCAAGGGACCCAAAGGTACCACTGCGACGCTTTTCAATGCGCGACAAGGTAGGGCGGGGCCCAAAAGTTGATTCAGGGAGCGGGGCAGTCGGGGTGGTGCTGAGAGAAGGATTGGCGCAAGAGTTGCTCTCACTTGGATCGGCCAAGTCGTCCAGCGTCAACGCGTTTTCCTCACCTGGCGCAATAGCAATGGGGTGAGATGAGACTGCGTTACCTCCATCAGCGGACACTGCGAGCGCGCATTTGGCCGGACTGCGAGGAGACGTTCTTCGCCGCATAACCGGGCGAGTGATCTTTGCGCTAGGAGGATACGGAACTGCGAGAGGGGACTGTTGGCTAGTGGAAGGGAAGAGGACAAAGTTGTTCTGAGAGGATCGTCGGGAGGGTGATAGCGGTGAAGAGACGTATGCGGCGGACTTTGATGGAGAGTGAGCTCGTGAGCTGAGGAAGAAATTCGAGCTCTTCGAAGGCGAGCGCGACAGAGAGCGCCGAAGCTGCCTGATCGCGGAACTGGCATCGACGTGATGGAGGGGCGAGTGAGATGAGAGATGAAGGGTCCCTCCGGAGTCCCGATGAGGTGAGAAGGTCGCAACCATTTTGGGGAATGTTTGCTGGACGTGCCGCGCAAAAGTCCAGAATGATACTTGGATCTCTCTCACTTTAATCGGATGGACAGGGTCTCAATCTTTCCAACCAACCTGAATGACCGCGATTCAGGGACGATTCCGACTACTGCGATATTCGACGTTGTTGAGTGGTGATGTTCTCTTCCCCAAAATCCTCCACAACAAGAACAAGGGCACCTCTGACGCGACTTCAGAGGGGCGGAAAAACACGGTCAAGAGCGAATGTGTGGGTAGGCGTCCAACCCCAGGGTGAGTCAACAGGATGACGATGCGGTTGATGGCCCAAGGCAGGCACGCAGCAAGAAGTACACTGGAATGCTGGGAAGGCGCAGCCGAAAAAGTGGCAAGGAAACAGCCAAACAAAAATAGAGGGCAATCGCGGTTCACCCACTCATCGCGAGGCAACAGGAATTCCGTGGTATTGGTCCTCCGGGGTCACGGGGACTACCAAAAAAGACGCGCGCGTCCAAGTGACGAGGCTAGGCGTGCGATGTCTTTCTCTTCTTTTGGTGTGGTGTTTCGAAGGGTCGCGTCGGAATGTTTCAGGATGGCGACCCAGGCATTTAGAGTTGCAGCAGCCAGGACGATAAGATGATGGGATGATGATGTCGATAGAGCGTGTTTCGCGAGGGCGCAGAACAATGCACGGCCAATGTCTGAGAGCGGGTTTTTCGTCCTAGAGTCCCCAGGGAAAACCAAGGGAAGAACCGGCGTGCAAGGGGTAGATCCCCCCTCCAAGGTGTGGACGTGAACGAGATCAGCCCACGCGAGATTTTGGGCAGGGAGGGGCCGGAATTTGACAGTGCGATCAATCCAGTGTCGAGGGATAAGGATTCCAGCCCGTTGTCAGGAAGGCGACCGTTGATGCGATAGGGACGGGATGGACGAAGATCAGGGTCGATGATAGGAATGTGGGATGGTCTTGTTCTTCGAAGGGCGAAGATGTGAAAGAGAATAAATCAACTTTAGGCTCTGGCGAGGCCGATCAACGCGCACGTCGCGTTGTTGATCCCTCGATGCCCTTCTGGGTTTAGCGGCGGGGACGCGTCGTGACATAAACAAATAGCGCTTATGTAAGGACTCTCACCACCTGATCTATACCGCCAGGAGAGTACCATTCACACCATTTCATACATTATTGAACTTCCTCGTACGACCATCCAGAACACCCAAAGTTACATTCAGGCTATTACCTGCAGTTCCTGTCGTGTCCCATCATCTGTGAGATCCGGCGCTTGTTGGGAAGAGGGGAAACGATTCCGGGGTCGCCCCTGCGCCAGACCCAAAAGCGCCACTCGAGAGGATGGACCACTCAACACACCACAGACCATGTCGCTCTTCATGACCTGGTCTGTGACCTGAACCAAAGAACCATGCAGCCTTTGTGAAAAATCAACGCCAATGTGGTACGGCTTTTCGGAAGTCCCGGCCAGCCAGTGCCGCCGCGAGTCAGGCCCACTTGCGCCATATCCGGTCATTGTCCATTGTTGGAGCCTATCAAAGAGCCACGCGAAGCTCCCCTTGCATGGAATGGCGGCCCCTCTCCATGAGCTCAGTCCACTGCTCCATCGCCGTCTCATCTGATCCGTCATACGGAGCAGCGCTTTACTCGCGCGCTCAGAGCAGGCTGTGGAATGAGCGCCAATGCTGTCTCCCTCGACGCCTACTGGTCCCGGCTCAGTCCTTCCGGGAGGAACTAACTTTTTCACTAGCAACAGGCAGACGCAACAAGCTCAGGCTTTGTGCGGACCGTCGACATCCACGGTCCCATTTTTGATGAATGGCTAAAGTTTGCACTCGGTGGCCAATGGGTCCCCGATTCCCCAGACGTTCATGTTGTTTATTTACCCGGTGGAGACGCGGCATGGTATCAACAACAGGCTCATCCTCCGATCATCTCGGGATCCGCTCATCCCGCGGTTTGCCGTGGGTCCTCAGTCTTGTAATCGTCAAACAATACTTTTTTCTTTTTCGTTATCGTTGAATTATGGATACCTCGGATTTTATGTGATTCGATATATTGAAAGTGGGACCGTGAGAACGAACACGTCTAAAATGCCAAAGTGCATGGAAAAAGCAATATATGCACCCACAATATGGACAGGATACAGGATACTGTCTGACGGGTGGGACTTTCCTGAGTAGTTATCTGCATGGGCTTGGGACTTTGCTATGATGCCTCAACTCTCGTAGCATGTGGGTAAATAACCGAATAGTAGGAAAAATCGCAACGAGATAGTCGTAAAAGTAGAGAGGCAAGGGACAATATCTGGGAGTTTTGGAGTTCTATTGGGAGTAGAGTAAGCGGACAGCACAAAAATGGCAATAGCGCGTAAAGAGGGGAAGAAAGAGACGAAAGAGGAGGAGAGCATCACCACGGGGAAGCCACGATTGTGGCCGTTAGCGTTTTTCAAATCGACTGTAATAGTGACTTTCCATGGAATGCCAACCGAAGGACTCAGGTAGAACTGGCGCATTTCAAGATAGACGAGTGGCTAATCAACTCCATAGGTTGAACAAGTGGAGAGATGAGGCTCAAATGATGAGAGACATTTTCCATATCCAAGGGTTGGCGTTGGCTATTTTGACTTCGAGCCCTCTTGAAAGGGTGATTATTACTCTCGAGACCGTCGACTGTTGGATAGCTATGAAGTCCTATCTTGTCTTCTCCGCATCTGGCTCAGCGAGTGGACCAGGTGATTATGGGATACTTCCCAGCAACCTCAACCTCAAGTCGCTTAGGGAGGGGCTCAATTCGACTCAATGATCAGAAAAGCGGCGAGGGGTGAACGCTGGAACGGAAAGAGAAGGTCAAAAGTGGCCAGAGTCTAGATATTATCTGGTATATGTATATGCACAGGAAAGGAGACAGCGTCGACTACGTCTGGCTCAGGTTGATCAAAATACAATGAAAAAAAAAATCAAATTGAACGCCAAGAAGCAAATCCAAAAAGCAAATCCTAGGGTTGCAGAGCAGAGAATGGATCCACGGCTGACTTCTGCTCTTCCTTCCCCTCGTCTATTTTTTTTTCTCTCATGATTCTTGTGGATTAATGCGAGCTTTTTGATGAGCTCGCTTCTCTGGCGCCTCTATGGAGACTCTGAAGAGGCAACTAATCCTGCCATTTCGTGCCTCACCGTCTCCATCACCTTGTCGGCAGTGGGGTGATCGAGACGAGTACTCGGTGCAAAGAGACCGAAATCCAGTCGGTCGTTTCGGATAGCTGCCTCAACGTCGATCGTAGTCTGTTCAAAGCGTAGAATTGCATTAGTTTCCGCTGCTTGCCATAGTGGATTTGCGGGATAGGTCAAAACTTACCCAGAACACGTCTTTCAGAGCCGCGATCGAAGAAGCGGATCCGGTCGCTTGGACCACGGTTGTGTCACCGTTGGTCAGAGCTAGGTGACTTGGGTGGACACTCGACTTAGATTCATCGAGTGGTGTCAGCTCATTACTCGAGATCGACTGGAGAGCCACTTTATCACTTGCATCGCCGTTGGTGACCTCGAGCTCCGGCAGTCGCAGGAAGTTGATACAGGTATCGATGCGCACCCCCGTCCATTCGGATATTTCAAGTAGAGAAACCCCGGCATGTTCCACCAAGCTGATTTCGTTGATATCCTCCTGAATCTTCCGAGCAGCAACGAAAAGTGAGTCATGGTCATTGCTGAGCTTGTCATCCAGTCGGAGTGGAACGATATTGACGGTTGAAGCAACCAATTCAGAAAGACCCTCCATACCGTACGACCGATTGGCAAGATACAAACCAACCACAAGGGGTCGCCTGTCTGTTTCATTGTCGATATCCACCAGAGCAAAGATCTGGGAATGCACGCGAGCATAAACGGCCAGGAAGACTGATTGGATACTCAGGCCCCGGCGTTTGGCGGCTTTTTCCAGTCGAGACATGTTTGAAACCAGACCGGGCCGATAGTCATGCTGGATGGCGCCAAACTCACCCACACCATTGGATTTGGCGCTTGGTGTTGAAATTTGGCCCAGATACTTTTGCCAGAATTGCCGCCGAACATCAACGGGCGAGTGGATGTGCTGGAAAGCCACGAGCTGGGACAGATTTTGTGACGCGTGTTTCAGTTTGGACTCGGCCCTGCTGCACAACTGGGCAAGTCGATTCATCATTTGTGGAAGGCTCACAGCGTCGTACAGTGCATGGTGGAGGTGCAACATGAATGCTACCCCTCGGGGCGTGCGACACACATGGAGGGCAACAGGGACAGATCCAAAGCCGCGTCTAATGCTTATAGCATGATTGATGTCATCGTGCCAGGTGGGAGGGCTGTGTAATGTCTTGAGAACGGTTTGAACGAATGGTAACCGGAGGTTGCCGGTTGCCAGGAAAGCAGTTCGGAGGATGGGTGTCTCGTCTATGAGACGCGACCACGCACTGTTCAGAACCTGGGGGCTGAAGTGCGCTGACGCCAAGTAGTAGAACTTGGGATAGAACACATCTGGGTTCAGAATGTGCATTGCCAGGAAGTAAGTCTGACCAGCAGTGGCGGGGATTATTGTCTCGGTATCTTGTGGATCAATTCCATGTGACCGAAGCAATGAATCGACGTCAACTCCTTTGAGCGAATCTTGTAAAGCTTGGTCGATTTCAGCTTGAGTGAGATTGACTTGATTGTTGTTCACTGCCAGTGCCATTTTCTCAATTGTTCCGGCCTTGAGCATGTCACTAACAACTAGCTTGACAGATTGCTTTTTCAAAAGGGCAGCAACCTTGATGGCACTGATGCTATCCAAACCGAGCTGGAAGATGTTGGCTTCTTTGTCGATAGAATCCTCAGGAACGCCAGACACAATGGAAAGAACATTGCGAATTTTGGACTCGGTAGTTGACCACTCTCTTTGACTGGATGTCTGTAACCTGGGCGTCTCAGACTCACCAGAATCTTTCGAGTCAGAGACAATTATATTTCCGCAGATTTTCATGGCATTGCCAGAAAATTCGACGGTCTGCCGAGCAGGCTCATCGACGATTGACAGGAGAACCTCGGCCATGTGGCTCAACAGAACGAGTGTGTCCTTCTCTCCCAGGACGCTGCCACGACATGCCACCCGTGCCACCAGGTTCTGTCCATCGCCTTCAACCTCGGCGCATACAGGATACTCCACACTCGATGCTCCTCCAGTGGAATGGTATAGAGCGGGGCTCTGAGAATGGACTTCGGAAGGCCTCTTTTGATAGATGAATAGAGTGTCAAATAATTGTTGCGATCTGGTACTTGGTCTCGCTCGTCGCAATGGGAAGTGCTGATGCTCAGACATCTCGAGTAGAGTCTCCTGCACGTATTTGACCAACTCCAATCGAGTACTGTGAAGAATGACTCGCATTGCCACAGTGTTCATCGTGGGAAACATGACATTCTCTGAATCAGCCACATTGCGACCAGAAAGAACAAGACCGAATATGACATCTAGGTTCTTGATATAGGTCGCCAGAACAAGGGACCAGCAGCTAACCAAAAGTGCTTGCATTGTGATGCCATGATGCTTGCAGAAGCTCTCGGCCTTGTCAAAGGACACAGAGAGCGGTCTTTCCGCGCGATGGACAATTTGTGAGCCTTTTTCTGCATGCTCGCTAGATGGAAACGTTATCGGTTTGCAATTTGACAGGGTCGCCCTCCAGAATCTCAGAGCACGATCCCCGGAAGATGCGATAATCTGCTCGAGAATTGCATCCGAGGATGGGCGAGTACAATTTCCCCCTGCATAAGACCTGGCAACGTCTTCATGGAGTAGACTGATGGACCAGCCATCGTACAGAGCGTGGGAAATTGAGAGAACAAGGTAGCGGGTATCCCCATCAACTGCGATGGTCAGACTCAGCAACGGCCGACCAGAAAGTTCCGAGGCCGCTCGTTTACGTTGAGCCTCAATAATAGATTCCACAGACTTTCCATTCAGATGCACAGACTGGAAGTCAAAAGCATGCTCGTTATGAACGATCTGAGCATAAGATGCCGAGATCTCGGGATCCCATACCTCGACAAAGGATGTGCGTAGAATGGGATGGGCTTTGACGACGGCTCTCCATGCATCCTGAAGTCTCGCGAGATCCACGTAAGACTCGAGCTGCAGAACTTCGTGGTTGTAGTAGTGCTGGTACCCAGAGGCGGACATCTCAGCGACCATCGCCTCTTGGATTGGCGTTGCGGGAAGCACCTGACACGCATCCTCAGGCATGAGGCTCTCCTTCCTCAGGAATCTTGTCAAAGCTCCCTCCATTTGACTCAATAATGGATAAGACCCGTTTTGTTCATGATGATTTGTTTCTGCAAGCTGGCTAGCCATGGCCTTTACATTGCGATGGCGCATGATGGCGCTCACGGGGAGCTTGATGCCCGAGTTGGCCAGGCGTGAGGATAATTTGATGGCATCAATACTGTCGAGACCGACTTCGAAGATTGATGTTTCTTCACCAATGAATTGGGAATCGACTCCGGCGAGCGTTGCAATAACGTCCCGGATCGTGGAAGCTTGACTGGTCCATTGGAATGAAGAGTTACGCGTATGTGCTGTACCGTTCACGCCGTTCGGCGTAGCTGTCTCGCCATTTACATGTGCATAGCTCTCTTCCGCGACCCCATTGATATAGGGTAGCTCATGTTCTGGGTTCTGAGCAAATTCAGACAAGATTCGTTGGAAATTGGCGAGTAGCTGCTCCGCCACTTCTGAGGATAGGACGTGACTCTTTGCGGCAAGGGTCAGAGTAAGGGATTCATTGTCATTGCGCAGAATTTCAAAAGCTAGCGGGTACTCATGTTGTGCCTCAGAGTCCAGTGGCTGCCAAAGGCTACCAGTTGATGCCTCAATATCGGCGTCCTCTCTCTGGAACACGAAGAGTGACTCGAACAGGCGATCATCTGGGCTCTTGCCGAGCCATTTCATGATGTCTCGTAGAGCAGTATATTGGAATGGCATCGTGGCAACTTGGTAGTCATGGCATCGTCGAGCGACTTCAGACCATGAATTTAGACCGCGAAGCTGCACATTGCTTGGAATAGTGTTGAACAGGGGACCAATGGCGTTGGCAATCCCTGGCACATCGATCGTACGTCCAGATGCAATAAGACCGATTGGAGGGACAAATGCATAGTGTTGGTGAAGGGTTAATAGCCAGCAGGCATGGAGAATTGCCTGTTCTGTGACGTTGAGGGACTTCCTCAGATGGTCCAATGGCTCTGTGGTGTCAATTTGGATTGTTTTGACCAGGGACTCAATGACGCCATTAGATTGATCTGATTTCGACAGAGATCGGGGTCGACAGTTTGCCAAGTGCTCTTTCCAGAATGATTTCTCGGATGGATCCTTGCAGAGAGGACCCAGATGCAACAAGTCTAAGAACTGAGGCGCATGTTCGGACGCGCTCTGCTGGTCAAGGTAGATTCGTGCAACAAGATCCAGAATGAGGGCTAGACTGTTTCCATCGTAAAGAGCATGGAAGATGTTGAGACACATCACTGATTTGTCAGGAGATTGGATCACACCAACCTCCCACAGCCGCGTCGATAGTTCCGGAATGTCAGATATCCAATTTTCGACCTGCTGCTTCCGCAAGCTTTCAAGCTGCTTCTCGGACGCAGCATTCACATCGAACCAAGGAAGCGCATCATGCTTCAAAATGACTTGAGCGTAGCCATCTGGAGAGGGCGAGAATCGAGCTCGGAGCATCTGTACCTGGTCTTGTGCCTTGCTCCATGCATTCCGCAACTTCTCAATGTCGATGGACGCATGCAATGCGAAGGTGAAGGACGAGCAGTAAAGTGGCTCGGTGCTCGAAAGGAAATGATATATGATACCTTCCTGGAGCGGTGTACATGGGGCGATCTGCTCAACCTCACTATCCACGACTCCA
The DNA here is from genome assembly GCA_001048715.1 of Penicillium brasilianum. Lineage (NCBI taxonomy): Eukaryota > Fungi > Ascomycota > Eurotiomycetes > Eurotiales > Aspergillaceae > Penicillium > Penicillium brasilianum. The sequence continues at coordinate 885,524 of CDHK01000009.1, read as the reverse complement.
ATGCTTTCGATAACAGAATGGAAATGTTTGTGAGCGAAGGCCTCGATGTTCTGCTTCGCATTTCCGTGGAGGTTGCTCTGGGTCGCTGAAGAGGAGGTAGACATCTGCAAAGCCGATGCCATACCTGCAACGGTCGGATCTATTTTTATCATTAGACAGCTTTCCATACAAACAGCCGGAGTTAATCTTACGCTTCATAATGAGTGATGCCTGGGCTTGAGAGAAACCAGCCTCCCTTAGGGTTCTGGCAAACGCGATAACAGAGATAGAGTCTAGACCCAGTTCAAAGATACTCGACCAGGAAGAAATGGCCGATTCGGGGGAGCCAGTAAACTGGGACAAAAGTGAAATGATATCTTCTTCTTGCGTGTTCTTCACGGTTTGTTCAACAGCCATGGCACTCTGTCTCTGCAGGTCCTCCAAGGAGAGATCCTGGTAAATGCTCTTCAAGACCTTCATCTCAGCCTTGTTATTAGCAGAAAGAGGGAACCGGGTCATAGGAATGATATGAGTTGGCACCATATACCCCGGAAGATGTGTGTGACAAGCAGCTTTGATTGTCGACAGCAAGACCCGATCCTCTTCAGAAGACCGCACTGCCACATCTCGAGATTTCTTGTCAACCTCAATCCTGGTGACAAAAGACACAAGCTGGTCTTTGGATTGTTTTGGATGCTTGATGACCAGCGTGGCCACTTCGTTCAGCTCAGGAGTTGCCTGCTTTATGACTTCGTTGATCTCGCCGATCTCAAGTCGCTGGCCACGAAGCTTAACTTGGTCGTCGATCCGGCCCAGGAATTGGAAACTGCCGTCGTGCAAAATTCTCACCAGATCGCCCGTTCGATAGATGCGATCCCCGTTCTCTGGCAAGGTCTGGAATCGCTCCTTGGTGAGTTCTTCCCTGTTCAAGTAGCCCTTACCGACTAAAGGACCCGACACACAAAGCTCGCCAAGTCCACCACGCACGACTGGAATACAGGTACCTGGTCGGAAGACGTAGGAGCCAACATTGTCAAATTGTGGCCCAATGTTGGACGGCTTGTCATTGGCACGCATCCGTGGGAGCATTGTGCATCCGATAGTCACTTCAGTAGGACCGTATCCGTTGTAGATGACTCCATGCTTTCCCCACTCGTCGAGAATCTCCTGTTTTAATTGCTCACCACCGGTTATGAAAACACCTCGACGCAGTGATGGTACCTCGTCAGGGTGAACCAGTCTCGCTAAACTAGGCGTAAGATCGATGTGAGTTATTTCCAATTTCTGAACTGTTCCTGGTAGATCCTCGAAAAGCAGATCTCGAGGACATGAAGTAACACAGATGCCAACACTCCAGCTCCAGTATTGTTCAAGAACGCTGACATCAAAGTGGAATGACGCAAATTGAAGCCATCGAGAGTTCTCATCCCAATGAGGTGAAAAGAGTCTTTGGAATGCGAGCATGGCCTGTACAGCGTTGTCATGCGTGATCTCGCAACCCTTGGGTGTACCTGTTGTACCGGAAGTATACAAGCAATAGCATGTATCATCGGGTTGAAATTCCCGGGCCAGGGATGGCTGTGATGGGGAAAAGTTTTGATATTTGCCAGGCTCGTCTAGTGCCTGAACATCAACGCCCGAGAGTGTCTCCAAGTCCGACTTGCGTGATTGATTGCAAAGCAGAAGCGTGGTCGAGGAATCTTCCATAATGAACTGCTTACGCGAGATTGGAGCGGAAGGATCGATGGCCAGATATGCACAACCGGCCTTCAAGATACCCAAGATAGCAAGGGAAGCTTCAGGGCACTTGTCGAAGCAGATCGCAATTATCCCACCGGGTGTGACTCCTTTGGCCTGGAGATAATGAGCGACTCGATTGCCATCCTCATTGAACTCTCTGTAAGACCAAGTTTTCTTTTGCAGGCTATCTGCATTTGGCCCGAATGCGAACTCAAAGGCGGGTTTCTCTGGAACCTTTCGAGCATTTTCTTCGACGAACTGGTGAAGAAGAGACACAGAAGTGGGAATCCTGTTCTCCTTGGCGGGTGTGACGGATAACAATTGATCTCTCAGAGAGACATAATCATCCGCGCCGGAATCTATGAAGAAGATCGTGTGCTCTAACAACTTGTTATACTGATTCAAAAGAATCACGGCTTGCTCTGCAGGAACAAGGTCATTTCTGCAGCTCACCCGAATCTCAAGCTCCGTATCATGCGGGAGTAGTTCAATTGAGACAGGGTACTAGGAACAAGTTAGTAACCCAACAGACCATGGAAAAAAATACTTTGATACATACATCAATCTTCGTCTCTTCATCGGTGACCTCCCACTTACCAGAGCCCGCAGACTTTGTCGAAAACTTCTGGTAAACGAACAAAGTATCAAAAAGCGGCTCATCGCTACCAAGCCACCTCTGAATTTGAGCCAGGGGAGCGAATTGATTCTTAACAAGAGCAGCGTTCCGCTTCAGAGTGCGGTCCAGCAGCTCCCGATTAGTGCCCTCAATGCGGAATGGCGATGGCACGGTCACCAAGCAAGGGAAAACAGCGTCCTGGGCAGAAGCAGATAAATTGCGGCCCGAGAGAACAGTACCAAAAACGACATTTTGTTCACCAGTGTATGCAGCAAGTAATCGCGCCCATGCGACTTGACCCGCAGCTTGAAGAGTAACGCCTGTGCTGCGGCATCCGGCCTCAAGTTTGCTGAGAGACTGGGAGCAGAGAATTGAGCTCGCGATCAGTTCTTTCTTATCAACGCGAGTAGGATGTAGGTCTGGGAATTTGGTAGGATGGATCTCCGCGGCGAGCCCCTGCCAGAACTCCTGAGAGTCTTCAATTCGTTTTTGACTCTCGATCAAAATGGGACCAAGAGTTTCGGGAATAGAGGCAGGTTTAGCGAGAGCCTGTCCTTCATAGGCTGCCATCACGTCCGAAAAGATCGTTTCCAAAGACTGCGCATCATAAAGTGCGTGAAGAGCTGAAAAATGCACCGTGGTAACGCTATCGGTAGGTTCGATCCAGATACCCCATGGGGGTTGGTGGAGCTTTTCGAGAACTCGATGCCGTTGATGAATAGTATCCAGCGTGGAAGATTCCTGCCACGGTACATCAATACCTTCCCGATAGGTGATCATAGCAAATGGATTTTGCTGGTCACGAAGCTGCACAAAGCCAGTGCGTAGCATCTCATGTTGGGCCATGGCCTTGGACCAAGCTTCATTGAGCGTGCTCTTGTCCAGGGACGTGGAAGACTTCAGAGCCATCCGGTTATAGTACATGCTGCCCTGAGAATGATTGAAGAGAGCCAACATGCCGCATTGGACGGGAGTGCAAGGTCTCAAAGACTGAACTGACTGTGCCGAGATACCAAGTTGTTCGCAGACGGGCTGAAGGTGTTGACTCTCAAAGCCAGAGAAATCATATTCAGCTTCTTTAATTCCATTCTCGGTTGACTCCAGATGAACAGCAATCTTGTCAATAGAAGCAGCCTAGAAAATGTCAGTCATTTGAACAAACACTCCAGATGCTAAACATACCTCAAGAATGTCACCTGCTGATACCTTATACCCCAATTTGCGCAATCTTCCGGAGATTTGCACAGCGTTGATACTATCCAGTCCGAGTTGGAAAATAGTAGTATGCAACGAAATGGCTGCGGGCTCAACTCCAGCAAATTCGCATAAAATCTCTCGAAGAACTACTTCCCGATCAGACCATGCCCGGGACTCCACTGAATTTGCTGGGATTCCATTAGTTTTGGCACGCGGGGACTCCTTCTCGAAAACCTCTGACAAATCATCACCAACTACCCGTTTATCACAAGCCTGAGCAGAAGGGTACTGAGTCGTGTGCTCGATGAGCGCTACAAAGTCCCGTGCAAGTCTCTCCGCCACACCACGACTGAGATGCGATGTTTGGAAATGGATGCTTATCTGGACAATATCCCGTGTTTCATCCGGCACGATCTCACAAATCAGAGGGAATCCCATGTTACCCTCGTCGGCAAGCATTTCCCAGTACCGAGCATCAAGCTCAGTACTCCTCGTCTGGAAAATGACCAGTGTATCGAAAAGTCGAGAGCCGGCTTGTAGCGTACGCCTCTGGATGCGACGCAGCGCACTGAGCTGATAAGGTAAGATGTCGCTGTTGTGTTTTTGCGACAGTTTCATTACGTCCCCATTCGTCGATACCGAAGAGAATTTGACCCGCATGGGAAGAGTGTTGAAGCAAGGCCCAACAATACGGTCTGCGCCTTCTAGTAGAATTGTGCGGCAGCTGAATACATTACCGAAACAAACATCGGTCGCATTGGAGTGCAAGGCGAGAAGCCTCGCCCATGCGGCATGGAAAATATTGAGGGGTGTGACTGAGAGTTCCCTACACTGCCGTTTGAACGAGGCAAGGGAGTGGCTGAGATCCACGTGAATCTGCTGGGAGGCAGCCTGTGAAACGGATCCATCGGTCGACGATTTCTTGGAATCAGAAAGAAGCGTCGGAGAGACATCTGATAAGTAGCGGTCCCAAAATTTGTCGGAGGAATCAGAATTGACCGAACTCATATACTCGATAAAATGGTGGAAGGGTGTGGCTTCAGGAAGTTTCTCGCCTGCGAGGGAAGCCTGAAGCTCGTGGAGAAGTTGGGCAATACCTTCTCCATCGTATAGTGCATGATGAATTGACAAAAGCAAACAAGCGTTATGTGTGGCGGGATCTTCAAAGACCGTCAAGGAATATGGGAGCTCGCCGTTGGCGGGTGACTGATGCTCAAAGTCTGACTTCCTTTTTGCAATATCCATGTCGAAGCTCTCGGATGAAATTTCAACGGATGTCCAGGGCAGGACTGCGGTGTCGAGCACCACTTGCGCATACGCAAATCGCGGGTCATTAGTTTGTCTGAAACAAGTTCTCAAAATTTCATGTCTCTGCATCATCTGCTTCCATGCCTCATTCAATCTCTCAATGTCAGTGTTCACCCGCAGAAGCAAGTGGTTGAAATAAGCAGAATCGACATCAGACTCCGCTGCAAGCATAGCTTCTTGTAAAGGCGTGCAAGGGTAAACACCACGGAAAGATGCGCCTCTCGCATCCAAATCCTTCTTCAATTCAAGTATGAAGCTCTCATCAAACACGGATGAGGGTTGCTCGGGTGATAGTGGCTGTTGGGGATGATGCCCATCTGTCATGGGTTGAGCAACATTCACCAATTGAGCCACGGAGCTATGGCGGAGTATTGTTGAAACAGGGAGTCTTCCAAACCCAGATTCCTGGAGCTTGCGTGAGAAAGCAATTGCAGACAGAGAGTCTAAGCCCAGCTTGTAGAAGGATGTATGTTTTCCAATATTGTGTTGCTCCACGCCAGTGACTGCGGAAAGGGCAGAGGCAATTGACTTCTCAACATCGGTGAGAGTTTCATCGTGGATCTCATCGTTGAGACCGATGGAGAAAGATTTGAGAAGGTCAGTATCCATTTGTTGGATGTCTCGCTGTATTTTTGGGCGATCAGTCAAGAAATTTTCGTTCATTGGTATCTCATCCATCGGGACAAGAAGTGCCGGAACAGTAGGTGAAGGAAGATTCACAGTCAATACCTTGATAAGCTTCTTTGATAGCTCATCAAGTTGGTCACCGTGCAATGAAGCTCGAGGCTGCTCTGAAGGAACCCAAACAGTGACCAATTGTTGCTGCTTAGTGATTGGATTTTCCATGAACAAGCTCACAGAGTCTTGTACACGATCCGATGACAGCAGAGCGTGATCGATTTCGTAAAAGTTTGTATGCTGACCAAGCTGCACAATGCTACCGTCGGGAAGAACTCTGCCAAAATCGCTAGTTCGGTAAAGCAAGCCATACTGCGGGTGCTCAAAAAAGCACTCAGCAGAAGAAGACCCCTGGTAGAGAAGAAACGCTGTTAGCAAGTTCTATATTTCGAGTCAATCGTTTTTCGACTTACAACTTGATCACCACCAAAGCACAGTAATCCAACGGCACCACGTGGCAGTAGGTTGAATTCGGGCTTATCTGAAATGACCATGGCGGACGTGTTCTTGAGCGGCTTACCAACCCCAGTGAGTGCGCTGGACGTCTCAACCTTCACCGGTGCGGTACAGAGACCAGCGATTCCGCGAGCGGAAAAACCTAGAGAACGACGTATCAGTACATGTGTCATGACCAAATGAAAGGTGAGAGTCTGAAGTACCGTGATAAAGATTCCTTCCAGCCCAATCCCGTTGCAACTTTGCCGTCAGAGGTTCACCGGATGTACCCAAGTATTTCAAACTAGGCAAACTCTGCGGATCCAAGTGCGATGCAAGTGTGGGGGTGGCATGAATATGAGTAACACCCATGACACTAACAATCTTCTGGGGATCATTAGCAAGGAGTTCATCCGATGCAACACATAGCGTCGTGCCTGCAGTCCATGCCAAGAAAGCTGCAATTATTGATTCTATAAAAATTAGAAAATGACAGGAACCACAACGCAAACGTGAAACTTACCAACAGATGTAGATGGGGATGCAAAAAGCATTTTGGATCCAGACTGGACATTATATGACTCCGTGAGAACGTTAGTGCAGCTTCTCAAGCTCCGAGAGGAAAATGTGATCGGCTCTTTTGAAATGGGATCAGTGCAAATGATTCGGAATCCGTCATCGACCGCGAAGGGGGTATCATTATGAACATCATTGAAAGAATCAGGAATAGTGATTTGTCGGACGGATTCCGGGATATTGAGTCCATCAAGACGCTTGAAAGACGAATGAACCATGAAGATGGGAACTTTCAATGTAGAGAGGATAGAGCTGTCATCTTCCGAGAGAGGTACGATACCAGCTCCCATCTTTGCAATGGCCAGCACAGCGATGTAAGAGTCTATCGTGCTTTCCAGGAACATAGCAATCGAGTCACCCCTCGTCACACCCATCCGGAGCAAGTAATTGGCGAGAGTGTTGGCCCGGGAATCCAATTGGCCATATGTGATCGTGTCAACAACAGAGTCCAACTCTCTTAAATATTCAACCGCGGTCCGAGAAGGCTCAGCAGAGGCGAGCGTTTCAACGGCAGAAACCAGACGCGGCAAGTCCCCTTGGATTTGACAGTTCGCATTAGCAACAGACAGTGTATGTTGAGGAAGATGGCTTCCAAGATCACCAATCGGCAGCGTGGGAGCATCAATCAAAACAGAAGCGACATAATCAATCTGCTCCAAAAGAATCTCAGCTTGTTCTCTCGACAAGACAGACTGCTGGTAAGTCGCCTTCGCACGGATCCCATCCTCCCTAGGCTCAAAATCTAACAACAGCGCAAACTCCAAAAACTCCGCAGCGCCGACTTCCCGGAAAACATCATGATAGTCCTGGTCAGACCAAATACTCTCCTGCCACACGAGTGCAGTGTCGAAGAGGCTTGATTGCAGGTCAATTCCAGAGGCTTTCTTGATATCCTGCAGTGGAAGGCTGCCGTGTTCGAGGCATTTGCGGTTCATATTTTGGATTGCTAGGAGGAGATCGGTGGCGTTTTGCATCTTGCCCAGGTCCATTCTCGTAGGAAGGGTGCGGATACATGGACCGAGAACATTTTCGATGCCCTTGACGGGGATAGTGCGGCCGGAGAAGACCGTGCCGAAGGTCACGTCGTCTGAGCCAAGATAGGTTGAGAGTATGTAGCAGTATGCGGCTTGGAAGATTGTCTGGCGGCTGACTCGTAGGGTTTGCGATGCTTCTGCGAGTTTGGACGTGGAAATTTGCAGTTCACGGGAAGCCTCTTGCGTGCCGGGGGGCACGTCGGTTCTTCCATGGAAATTGGGGAAAGTTGCCGGTGAAGAACCCTGAAGTTGATCGCGCCAGAAAAGCGAGGATTCGTGCGCGGTTTCGCAGAGTTTGTACTCAATGAAGAAGTCCGCTACCACGTCATACGCAGGCTTGGGTGGGAGTTCCCCGCCGCGTAGGAGGCAATAAAGATCCTTTAGCATCAATTGCCAGGACCATCCGTCATACAACGCATGATGGATATGCACGAGCAAGCGGAAACCGTCATCCGTTTCTCTCAACTGGAACCGGATAGGGTGGAGCAGGTCGTGTTCTGCGATCAAGCACAGATCATAGTCAAATGCGTCACGCTTCTGAAACACTTTCTCATTAAGTGTATGCCGTGTAAACCGGGCGTACGACTGATCCTTGAGACCGATCTCGATGAAACCAGAGCGAAGTATAGAGTTATGCTCTAAAAGCTTCACAAGTGCATCCTGCAGAGTCGAAGCACTAATCGACCGCTGAAATTCAAGTTCAATCCAATTGCAGTATGCATTCGTGTGTCGGGCAGATTCCAAAATCATCGCCTGTTGAATATGGCTGCAAGGCCCGATCGCTGCAACCTCTGCACTCAGCCCAAGAGCCTCGATTCTCGATGCACCAGCATCCGCAACCAATTGGCGGATTCTCTGCAGGCCAGCTTGCGTGTCTTCGCTCGGCTGCGAGGTCTCAGCCTCCTTTGCAAGTCGCCAAATTCCATACACGGAATCTGCCTCGAGCAAATGAGCTACATCCAGTCGCACCCCAGCACCCAGCAGATGAGACGCAAGCCGAATTGCAGCTAGAGAATCAAGACCGGCAGCACTGAGACTCTCCGTCGGCGGAAGTTGTCTACCGAGCACATCGGTCACGCACGACACGATCGTCTCCTCGATCTCATCGCGGAATGTACTCTGCTCCGCGGAGTGAGCGGCACTGCGATGGCGCACGAATTCGGCTTCCAGCGCTTTGCGGTCGATCTTACCGGAAGGTAACTGAGGAAACTGATCGACAAGAATGAACTCGCCCGGGACCATAAACCGGGGTAACCACTGGCGACAGACGTCCCGCAGCGCACGCTCGGTCGTGCCCTTGTCGTTGACCAGGACAAATGCAGCTAGGCTACCACCGCTCACGATAGCCACTGCACTGCGAACATCCGGTGCACGGCAAATAGCGTGCTCAATCTCACCAAGCTCTATCCGCTGCCCCCGGAGCTTCACTTGACCACTCGAGATCCGGCCAAAACATTCAATCTCTCCCGAGGGCAGCATCCGAGCCTTATCGCCTGTTCGATAGAGTCGACCGTACACGGGACTCTCGATGAAAGCCTTGGCATTCTCTTCGGGTCGATTAATGTAACCATCCGCCAACTGCGGCCCACCAACGACCAACTCACCAATCTCGCCCAGCGGTAGAGGCTGCAGTCCCGCAGGAGAAGAACCATCCTTGTGTTCCGACTCCAGGGACATGATAAAAGCAGAGACTGTCTTGAAGGCTCGTCCAATCAGATTCACCCGATCATCAGATCGGAAATGCGTGGCAGCTGTGCAGTGGATCGCCGCCTCAGTCGGCCCATACATGCCATGGAGGATACCTTCTGCGTGCTGCGACTGTCCAAATTCATCCACCACATGCCGAGTCAGCATCTCGCCGATAGTCAGTAGAACACCCAGAGAGGGTGCTGCGGCTCGATTGCGCAGTAGTTCTCCGGCTACGGTGGGCGTCAGTTCGGCTGCGTCCACGTTCATCGACGTCATTACATGGGAGATGTCGAGGAGCATTTGCTCGCGGTCACAGCCGATGAGGGTTGCGCCGCGGAATAGAGGAAAGAAAGTATCAAAAACTGAGACATCAAAGGTAGGTGAGGCGAATTGGAGGAATCGTGTAAATGAGGGTATCAAGTCATCGTGCGCGAGTAGTGATTGCGTGGCGGCTAGATGTGAAATGCCCACGCCTTTGGGTCGGCCCGTCGAGCCCGATGTATACATCACATAGGCGAGGTCGGTGGGGGTAATTTTCACGGGCTTCATGGAGTACCGTTGCTCCTTGGTCTCCGTTGCTTCAATGTCTCTCTGCATCTCCAATTCGTCGACGGTGATCACCGCCAGATTCTCTTTCAGGGGTATCCTTGTCGAAAGAGCACTTTGCGTTATCACCACTGATGCGGCAACATCCTGCAGGATAAACTCTATCCTGTCGGATGGTGCATCGATATTCAAAGCACAAAAAGCACCACCGGCTTTCAGAATGGCCAGTTGGGTAATATACAGTTCCAAGGACTGCGGCAGAAGAACAGGAACCACCATATTCCGTGGTTCCTCCGCATCCGATTTTGAAGCGGCATCAATTTCCGCCGCTAGTTTCGAGGACACCCTGTCCAAGGTACGGTACGACAAGCAGCGAACGTTTCCATCTGCCATCAAGAACTCGATCGCATGATTGCCGTCATGGGCACCGCTGAGCGCCAGTTCATGAAGCAGCTGTGGTCCCGGCAAGGTGCAAGGGGAAGGATTTGAGATGGACAGTTCCATTTCTATCTCAGAAAGCTTTTCCGTCGAGACAGGCAGTTTCACCTGCATGCCTGACAGGGTAGCCTGGTCTTGAACAATATGCTCCAGCTGACGGCCCAGCTGCTGAACGCGAGCTGTATCCATACCGGAGGAAGAATACAAGGTGCTCATTTGGGTGTTTCGATTAAAGCACCAAGACAACGTACAGGAAGTAGGTGATAACGCGTGATTCTTGATCGTCTCGCACTCGGACGGGGAAGTTCTGACTAGCTTAGGCTCATCTATCAGGCGCACAGCGGTGTACTTTACTGAGAGGTCTGCGTGGGTATCCGGTGTCGCTGGCTGGATTGTACGAGTAAATAAGTCTGCTTTGATTGGTTGATCGTTGAGCAAGAAAACCGGAGTTTCTTCGGTTGTGTAAGCTCGTAAAAGCAGGGCCCATGAGAGGGCCAACAGCTCCGAGGATAGGAGAGCTGTATCCACTGGCCATGAAAGAATAGCGCGCGCAGCGCCATCTTCGTGAGAAAAGCTGGTTTGGTGGTGGATGGTGGGAAATGGGGTGAATCGGTCCATCACGAAGGTTCCACCAAGGGCTGGCGGGTTGGTCTGTGTTCAACGGTGCATGGTCCAATACGCGACGATGTATATAGATTGCTTATTGTAAGCCTTCTGAGTGGCTGGGTCGAGAGGGGGTCCTAGGGAAGAAATGTCCTCCGTTGGGTCCGTGGTCTGCGGCCGGTGGTGTTATGCAGGCAGTAGTAGCCGCCTAGAGGGTGGGGGAGAAGAGGGGAAAAAAAAAAGCAATGCACTCCCGGTAGAATGAGGCCCGTGAACGAGCAGAGTAGGGCTCTGGGACGAGTAAAAAGCAATGCAGCGAGATGGGGGTGGGGGTTGCAGGTGATGGATTTCCAATCAGGGACATATGAGGATCATGGCCGGCCGCCCTCGTGGGATTGCGGGAAAAAAAAGCAAAAAGGTATCGAGGGGACTGGAGGGATCTAAGAAGATCTTCTGTCTTGGCTTGCAGGGAAGGACCGAGACAAGCGCCCAAAAAAGGTCGGAGTTGGAGAAGTCTTCGGACGAGCAAAGTTGCCTAGTGGAGGGGCAGTGAAGCAGGGCGGAAAAGTGGAACTCAACCTGTCAGTTCATGTCCACTCGTTGGGCATCGAGGAAGAAAAGCAGTTGTCGAGTTGGGAAGATATATGGAGTATAAAGTTTGGAGAAGCGATCAAACAGTAGTCTAGTAAACCCGACATGGACGCCAGGGAAGGAATCCAAATCCGAGAAGGTTGCATTGCTTCTTTCGGAGGGAGGAGGAGGGGGCAGATCTAAGATGACGACGATAACGGTGCCAGGGAAACTACGAAAGGGGTTAAATTTAGAATGAAATAGTGAAATGTGAAACTGAGATAGTATTGTTCGTTGACATAACATCCACTCATACAGTTTGACTCTGACGATATCATGAACATAAGATGACACAGCTCTCGCGCGCGTCTGCCCCTCCATCGGGCGCTTCCTAACGGGCGTGCGATGACGTACATGATGGAATCCTTGGTCAGTCTGGTATCCTGCAGTATCATACCGAGATGGTATGGGGTATGGTAATTTATGTATTGTGGTTCAGATTATCAGATTATCAGATCATCAGGAGAGATCTATCTTTTGTCTTGTTACTATTGCCAAGACTGGAACCTTTACTGGTATTACTGTCGCTTACCGAAGAGAAAAAACAAGCCCTATCCACTTTGTAGAGCAACTCAATTCACCAGCCACGGCTGGACTGGGAACCTTTGGGTCCCGTCAAAGCGCGTGATCTTGTAACCCCACGTTCTAGGAAAATTAAACGACGGAAAAAGAAAACAAATAGGAAAAAAAAAAGAAAATGCCGGATGGCCACTATGCACATGGCCCTGAACGGAGCCAAAGATAATTCTCAGCAGTCAGCATATCTGAAGTATGAGATGAGAAATGAAAAAAAAAAAAAAAAAAGAGAACCATTTCTCAATTCGATTCTGGCGGTGACCAGTCCACTGTGCGCAAGGGGGTCTGTCCTGGTCTCCTAGGCCGTGTCCCGGTCGGCACACAGGCACACCCGACCATATGATTCGTACGTGTACGGAGTACTCCATAAAGTGTACGAGTACATCAAGAGATATATGCTCTGATCAGATGTGAAAACCTACAGTCGTATACTGGCGTAGCAGCTGTACTGACGGGGCGAAAGCACGGAACTGCCAGGGATTCTCGACATTAACCTATTTCTCTCTGTGCCCTCATTTCCTAATTGGCAGGCCAGTCTCTGGAAATGATATCCCCTTGCCAAGAGGTAATGGAGAATATATACATACTTACAAACCTGCACAGTCCACTACTAGTATCTATACTTTGGTATACGCCATACGGACGAAGAATCTCATGTGGTTCCAGGGCCAGTAAGACTTTACCTTTTTCCCGACATCGGGCACCTACGGAGGCCCGTTGTTAGCCATTGGTCTTGCCTTTTTGTCTTGCTTTCTTTTATTTCATTTTTTTCCAATTTAAGACTATTATTATTGATCCCTGCTCGTAATTGTTTTCTTGCTTTTCCGTCCCGTCTTTATCCTCACTGCATGGCGTCTACCGTATGTGCAGGAACCTGGTGGGGTGGGGTGGTGACTCGCAGAGTGGAGCAGTAACGGCCAAGAGAAAAAGAAATATGAGATGCGAGGACACTGACTACCAGCACGAGATGGTAGTATATCATGTATTCAATATGATGAGGTCTTCAGACAACTTCCACTTCACAATCCCACCGAGGTATCCGGAATCGTTTCGGGACTAGAGTGACAGAGGAAAAAAAAATCCATCCATCGGCAGATGGTGGAGACTGATTGATAACCAGAACCTTGGCGTGAATGTATTCGTTTAGCTTTGAAGTCATCTTTTCTTCGGCTTAGCGACGTGTTTCTAACTCTCTCGTGACTAGTGCCAGTCTCGGGCTCCGTATTGACTAGTTAATGAGTTGGCTGGTTGGCACGTTTCTCTGGTTCAATCTCCACTCGAGATTAAAATTTTTTTATCTGATCCGCTTGGACGGTGGAACCGGGATGAAACGTATTGTACGGGACTTGTCAAGATGGTAATTTCTTGGAACAAGCAACTTGCTTTAACCCAACTCAAACAACTCCACCTCCACGGCTTTTCTGTTTTCTACACATCGCACCACCTTTTCGCATCGATCCGACCACCGAATTCTCCGGAGACCCGCTGGATGGGGATCGGCCCTGTGTACATAACCTGGACGCCTCCTGCAATTCCCGTCCTTTCCTGTTTCTACTTTTCTGCAACCTAAACCTTTCCTTCTCTTGGGCCCTCTCTCTTCAGGCTGCTTTTTGCTTTGCCTTGCCCGCACGATTGACCTGGAATCAATCGTCTATTTTCTCTTCTTTTATTAATTTCCTGTGGGCATTTCACACCACATAAAAAAGAGTCCAGATTATACAATGGAGCCGATCCCTCGAAAGTCCGAGCTACCCTTCCTGACCGAGATGACGCCGCGCACCCAAGCTCCCGTCAACCGCACATTGCTCCGCTCCGTCCCCACCGACGAGATGCATGATCTGCTCTGCGTGGGCTTTGGCCCGGCCTCCCTGGCTATCGCCATCGCTCTGCACGACGTCATGGACCCGGCTCTGTCCCGCACGGCCACGGGCTCCTTCAAGCCCAAGGTGTGCTTCCTCGAGCGCCAGAAGCAGTTTGCCTGGCACGCAGGTATGCTGGTCCCGGGTTCGCGCATGCAGATTTCCTTCATCAAGGATTTGGCGACTCTCCGCGACCCCCGCAGTAGCTTCACATTCCTGAACTATTTGCACAACAAGAATCGCCTTATCCACTTCACCAACTTGGGGACATTCCTGCCGGCCCGTATGGAATTCGAGGATTATATGCGCTGGTGCGCGCAGCGTTTTGAGAACGTCGTGAATTACGGGGAGGAAGTTGTCGATGTCGTACCTGGGACTAAGACCGATGGCGTAGTTGACTACTTTGTCGTGCGCTCGCGCAATGCCGAGACGGGCGAGATCTCCTCGCGCAGAGCTCGTAAGGTCGTCGTTGCTCTCGGTGGCAAGGCTAAGATGCCCCCGGGTTTCCCTCAGGATACTCGCATCATGCACTCTTCCAAGTACTGCACCGTCTTGCCCAACGTGTTGAAGAACGAGTCGGCCCCTTACAACATTGCCGTCGTGGGCTCCGGCCAAAGTGCCGCCGAGATCTTCCACGACCTCCAGCGTCGGTATCCCAACTCGCGCACGACACTGATTCTCCGTGATACCGCCCTGCGGCCTAGTGATGACTCGCCATTGTACGTTTTGGACCGTTTGCCTCCTTCCAATTGCTGGCACCTAGCTTGCAGACTGTGAGAATATGAATGACTGCTAACATTCACATAGCGTTAACGAAATTTTCAACCCCGAGCGTGTCGAGAAGTTCTACCAACTCCCCCAGGAGGAGCGGCACGCACGCATTGCCAAAGAAAAAGCCACCAACTACTCCGTCGTCCGTCTCGAGCTCATCGAAGAAATCTACAACACCATGTACCTCCAGCGCATCAAGAATCCCGACGAATCCACCTGGCAACATCGCATCCTGCCGGAGCGCAAGGTCGCCCGCATCGAGCACCACAACCCCGCACACCGCATGCGCATCCACGTCAAGTCCGTCAAGGACGAGGCCTCCGACGGCAAGGAGGTGCTGGAAGTGGACGCCCTAATGGTTGCTACTGGTTACCTGCGCGATGCGCACGAGCAGCTCCTCGAGCAGGTTTGTGGTCTTCGGCCCGCGGGTCAGACGGCGTGGGCTCCGGGTCGGGATTACCGCGTTGCGCTGGATGCGGCCAAGGTCAGCACCGGTGCGGGTATCTGGTTGCAGGGCTGCAATGAGAAGACGCACGGTCTCAGCGATAGTCTTTTGTCGATTCTTGCGGTGCGTGGTGGTGAGATTGTGAGCTCGGTGTTCGGTGATGAGCTGGCTGGCAAGACGGTGCAGGACACCCGGTTGCGGGCCATGCTGTGAGGATATTCGTCATGGACTGGTGGTGAATTGTTTCTGAAAATGTGATTGGGATGTGATATTAAAAGGTGTTTTTTTTTCTGTCTTATTTGGCCGCAGGATGTGGTACAATGGAGGATCTGTGGCAATTTACATTTGACCCCTGCATGACCCTACCTCTTGTTTCTTGGTTTGAGAGTTTTGTCTTGCCGCTACATCTTAAGCTATATGTTATTCTATACTAGACTCCATCATGTCTCCTGGATTGTTTTTGAGTTCCTGGTTCTGGATTTGGTTCTGTGACTTTTCGTCTCCCCTCTAATGATATGATACACCCCATTGGATATGAACTTGGGGATAATCCTTTCACAAAACAAGACTCTTTACACTTCATCTCTGTCTTGACTATGGGATCAAAAGTACCAACCTACCAAAGTACACATGTCGGAAGGCAGAGTATCCTGTTCCTGAGGATATGATATGTCAGCCTCAGGGTACTCTGCAACACCGACCTGCCGTTCCCTCTCCAGCCGGATTCAGTCATTCTTCACCTCACCGTATTCTTCAAGAAATCCCGAGATTCCGCCGCCAAGCCAGCCGAAAAAAAGGGTTCCTCGGATATCGCGCGAAACACGGAAGTGACCCTGCAGAGCTAGTGAGAGCGGGCTTGGGGGGTTTGAGGGTTGTTATTAGAACGCCCGGGATCTGTAAGGCTACAGCAGGGTGCATGGTTGGATCCACACTGTACATCAAAGAAGCATGAACAGGTATAGTTTGAGATGATCTGTTGATCTGATCATCATCTTTACTGGAATTCCAAGTCAAAACTAGAGGACCTCTCTTATATGGGATACTTTTCTTTGGATGGACAGGGTGTCATACAGCATGAAGGCAACGGGAGTGATGAATTGGTACACTTTGACCAACTGGGACCCTACGCTGATGACTTTGACTGCGTGCAGTTTCCTCAAGTTAAGGGTAAGTAAAGCATGAAAGTACAGCAACGTTGATTCCAACTGGCAATCGCTGGCAATGACAGTCTCCCTGACCCACGCTCGGTCGAAACCGAGGAGACCCTCTTCCGGTCCACGCGAGAAGACTAATGATTAGTATGGGTACTTCGGAACTGATGAAAAGGCATTAGAAAAACACGGGTATTTACTAGTATGAGAACAGTATACATTTCCACGATACCAGGTTTTAGATACGAGAAAAAGTGGGCTTGATTAGACGAATGATATCCGTAGTCTGCATCTAGTCCTGTCTAGTCTAGTCTTGGCTGTATCTTACGATCTGATAACGAAGGCTCCCCTGCCTCCCTGCCTCCCTGCCTCCACCTGCCATTCCTTGGATGTCCCGTGGGAAAAATGCCTCGGGTTCATCTTGTGAAAACGATGATACTCGGTTCACAAGTCAATTCCCACACTAATGTACAATTTAGCGAAAACTTCAACCTACGTATCACCCAGCTCCTATAAATAATCAACCGCGAGGCTAGACGATCGACCTAAGTCAAACAGCCATTTCCCAGCCAAGAAAATATGAAAGGGTACCATTCTTTGATCAACTTGTACGAAGCGAGCAATAAGTTTACAGTACTCAATACTAAGTGTAAGTAGTACAGAGTACCGTATGTATTTCTCGCTTTTTTTTCTTTCAAGCCGAGACACAAAGTGGGTCCGACGGCGTGGCGCCATCAGATAACTCGTAAATTTAATTTTAAAAATCCTGGCAAAATTTTTATCTGATCAGAATTGAAAAAACGCCACGTCCGATCCCGCGTCCGGTCCAGTGACCACCGCAGAAGAATCATTCGCTCCGAGATCCGTAGATGTAAGTACATGTATAGTACTTCGTACTATGTACACCGTAATCGGTGGGTTCCCTAACTGGCCAAGGGCCGGACCGGAGAGGAAATGGGGGTGTGGTTTTCGTGAATAATCTCATCTGGCACTAGTCACTCACGAGGGGTAAAAAAAAGAAAATATGCTTGATTTTTCTCGGACGGAAAGATTCCGTATGGCGTGGATTGGGATTTTGAGAGAATTCACAAGTCTAGACTAAACTTCCCACCGGGTTGGATAAATCTCCTGTTCAAAAACTATGCATACGGCAGATTTGGGGACTGGACTGGACTTTGTCCTGTCTATCACTCCCTTTCTTTGCCTAGCGGTCCTGTTCTTTCGGAACACTCCATGATGTATTCCCATCTAGCCCCGCCCTCCCTGCCGCCTGCCAGGTCCTTTCAACCGATTCTGGCTCCGACTACTACCCCTTCCAGTAATTACTCAGGAACCGTTCTCTCGTGAAAGCACTGTACTTATGATCTATGGCTGTGTGTCGGGCCTGTTGATCCTAACCCCGACCCATCGGCCATGATCATGCCGTGAGCATTTCAATCCCGCCTACACTAACAGTCTGTTTATATGGAGTACACACTTACCGAGAGACCCGCTCAGATGCCAATTCGGGTGAAGAACTCCGAGCTCGCGCCTTATTCTGCTCCAGCAGTCCGGCCTCCACTTCCACCTGCAGTTTCCAGTCTCCAGCATCCAGCCCTCCAAGCCCAGCTCGGTCTATGCAGGGTTGACTCTGTGGTTCCGACTTCCGTATGCACATGCACCTTACCATGAGCTAGAGCTCGTGTTTTGTTGGCTCTTAGGCTCTAGACTCTGGACTCCACTGGGCACGTAAGAAGGTGGCAATGTTGCGATGTGATGCGGTGTGCTGTACGCAGGACTGGACCGTAGTCTCTCATCTGTTCTTTTTTTTGGTCAGACTGTCTACCTTACTCCAATTCCGAGGCCGAGAGCGGGGACATTCTCAGAACCGTGAGGGTCGATGTTACCTGTCAGATTTCAGGGACGATCGTGAGCCCGCGTTAGCCGCAATTCAAGAGCCCGAAATTCTAGAACTCGGCCAGACAATTGCGTGGATAAGGTAAATGTTAATTCTCGCCCCGTTCCCTACACGGGCCTTGGAAGTGTAGCTAGCTACTATTCTATAATCTGCATTCGAGCTGCGTTCCTGATCAACGGATCTCAGTCATTATATACGCTTTCCCATACGCAGGCCAATCTCAGGCAGGGATATCCGTCCTTCTAGAAATCCAAGAGAACAATTCCCCTGCCCAGAAAATCCAGACCCGCACCAAGGATCGGCCCTGCGCCGGGCAGGTGCCTGCAGTGTTAGACTGAGCTATAGCTGCAAGGCCCGGGGCCATAGGAGTCTATCTTGATAACAGCCGTACTGCGGGGATGTAGAGGGGAGATGTCTATCGAGGATTTCGTGGGTGCACTAAGGTAGTATGGCAGATATCATGGCACCTGGGATTTATACTCAGATAATACCGACATGGGTAAAAAGAGGTTCATTATCTAACGTCATCCACTGTACAGTGCTCTCGAAATGCAAGCCAAAAAGCCAAACAAAACAATAATCACAACAAGAACAAAATGAATAAGGAAAATGCCACGCAAACAATGCACCGAGACGCTGCAGCTCAGCTCAGTTCAGTTCATACATGAGAATGGAGAGATGGGGATTCAATAGGAAACGTATTATACGTCATCAAATGCAGTCTCCAAACGCCCATCACCATCGTGGTCGCTCGAGGTCTTCGTCTGCATATATCACAGGGGAATGGGGACGGGGCTGAATATATAATACTGTAGTCAAAAGAGACACGATTCATGGGACGAGGGACAAAAAGATAAGAGAAGGAGAATCGTTTCAAACCATGTGCTCGGGATCTTCACCTGCGACACTGCGATACGCACCGCCATCAGCAGTTCGACTGCCCGTACGCATGCGAGTCGGAGTCTCGTACATGTTATAGTAGTCTACTACCTCGCTACCCAGCATGCCCGAGCCGGTGGTGCGCTTGCCAAAGATTGGCGCCGGGTCACACCAGAAGTCGCGGCAGTTGGTAGCCACGCCGTGGGAGAAGGGGTTACGTGGCCGAGCAGCTTGGGGTCCGTCGCGAAGGCCGTCCCGCGCCGTAGCGAAGAACGTATCAATCCCCAGCAGGGAGGACCATTGTGCGCAGAAACCGTGTCGCCGGCGGGGTGGGCCGGGGCGGGCGAGTGCCGGGTTAGGTCCCGCGCCAGAGGCAGTGAGGCCGGCGCCCTCGAGGGAGGTTGTACCAGCGGTCATGGCAGAGGCGAATGCTTGAGAGCTGGGGTATGATCGGTCAATGTGGTGGCCGCGCATGTTTTCGTAGGTGGTCTGGTTGCGGGAGACCTGCACGAGCTGCACGGCGCAGAGCATCGTGACCCAGACCAGCTGGAGGACGATCCAGATATCGAGCACGAGGGTGAAAGTGTCCCGGGTTACGATGTCACACAGCGTTTCATTGATAATGTTGCACTTGGCACCTGTAACGGGTGGCAGACCTTGGATATCTAGGGGGAACATCAAGTTAGCAAGCCAATTCCTATCAAGCGGGCGGATTTTCACTTACAGCCAATGCTAAGCTGGACAAAGAGAATGATGCCGATCTCAAGAGAAACAATATACATGACAAAGTGGCGCAAGTTGTTCGCTCCAACACAGTTGTCAATCCAGGGGCAATGGCTAGGTCTAGTCAGTTCGAGGTCCACCTAGAAGTTATCAGGATGTCTGATCTGGTACGTACTGATCATGCTTGGCAACACAGCGGCCACAACGGCGGCAATGCTTGCTACGAAGAGGCTTTCTCGACATGCAGGGAACACAGAAATTCTCCTCGTCATACTTCCACTGATCAAACAGCTCCTTGACCATCTCCCTCTGCTGGTTACGGCTGCTGAGCTTCGGCACATAGCCCGGATCTTCGATCATGGCCAAGGTGTAAAAGAAGGCAGTGAAACTGAAGAAAGCCGCAAACAGGATGTTCAAGATGGGAGCCGAAGAGTAGGTAGCTATAATCATCGAGTCAGAGATCTGTCGAGACTGGGTGCAATTCCAAAAGACTCACCTGGCAGCACCTTGAAGACATAACGGAATCCAGTCCAGAACAGCGTCGCTGCAAAAACACCAGCCAAATACGGCTACTCAGGTCAGCTTCAACGAAAAGAATGATCAGCCAAAGACAAGTCAAAACATACCGTCTTCTGCAAGATACGATACTCCGAAGGACCCCGATTCGCCACCTGCTGAGCAACATATTGCATACCAAACGCTGTCACCGCCGTGAGCGGGACACCCAAGAAAATGGGCAAATGACTGAGCATCCAAATGGCAATCAAGAGTCCCAAGAACGGCCACAAGAAAAAGAACTTGCCCATCACGCTCTTATTCCGAATGTATCCCGACAACCCCATCGGCGCAGCCTTCTGAGTACCGTCAGGCTCATAACCCCGCTCGGCAAGAGCCCGCGACCAAATGCGCGAAGTATTCATTTCCTGCGCCACCGTACTGGGCGACTTGCCATCGCGTGTCTCCACAAACCGATCCGCGCCGTACTCCAGTAGCTTCAACACGCTAGGTAAGGAACCCTTGACCAGCGCCCAGTGCAGCGGCGTCAAACCACCTTCGTCCACGGCGTTGGCATTCGCACCCCATCGCAGGAATAGATCGACGCACGCCGGATAGCCCTTGTACGCGGCCCACATCAAACCCGTGTGTCCTTGCTGATCGACTACATCGACGGGAATATCTTGGTGCAGGAGAAGGAGGACCAAGAACGCGTTGCCGTCAATAGTTGCCAGATGGAGGATATTATAGCCTTGCACGTCGGTCAGGAGCGGGTCTGCGCCGTAGGAAAGAAGGAGGTTGACGATGTAGTAGTGGCATCGCTGCGCTGCCCACATAGCTGGCGTGGCTACTGATTCTCCGCCCTTGGCGTTAACGTCGGCGCCCGAGTCGAGGAGGAACTTGCACATGGCATATTGATTGTTGATAGCCGCCCACTAAAGCAAGAGACACGCTCGTTAGTCAATCATCCAAGCTAGACGAGTATCGCATTCACACGCCTCTCTAGGCGCAAGCGCACGTCGGTGGTACAAATCGGGGAAAATAGTAGAGAACGGAAACCATACATGGAGCGGCGTAATGCCTTCCTCGTCCCGGTGATTCGCCGTCAATTTCTTCGTCGCAAACAGATTCTGCATCGCGGGAATCTCTCCAATTCGAGCCAACTGCATAATGTCCTCACCCAGAGGGATCGAGCCCTTTGGCGGATCAGACCGCATTGTCTTCAACTCGACCTCGTTGGCAGGTGAAGCGGTCCCCTTGCTGTTTATCGACGTGGAGCCCGACGTAGTCCCCGCAGGACTACTGCCGAGCGTATCGGGCGAAGACGTGGAGGCCATGTGTGCGGAACGGGCGTTTTCGTGTTGGACCGTTGGCTTGTGTATCGTCGTGGAGAGAAGGTGAGAACGAGTGGACGGGAGGCCGCCGCTGGACGCGGACGCGGACACGGGGTTCGGACGGAGGTAAGAGGGAATGCGGAATGTTTAGAGAAGCGATAAAATAGGGATGTTCTCTAATTGTTCATTGCGATGGTTTCGTTCTCTTTTCTCGTTGCACCGTCCGTGAGTCTGGTTCGTCGTCGACCGGTAAAAAGGGGAGTTGTCGGAGATGATCGACCTGGAGAAAGCGGCGAAAAGGCGGAACTTCTTTTTGGGAAGTCGGGGAACGTTCTATGGATGCTCACGCTAGAAAACAGCCCCGTTCTGCTATACTACTAGACAATCGTGGTGGATAGGAGTAATTAGCAGACTTGGTCTCTGCTCTTCAAAGATTTCCTTTTTCTTCTCTTGACTATCACCGATGCCTAGCAGCCTGGGTAATCGTGTTCCTGGTTTCTCTACCATGGACCTACAGTGGGGATTACTCAGCCCCATAGGCAGCCGCATTTCCTTGGCTTCGATGCATTTCAAGTTGGATATTTCGATCGCTATGTACAGGTATTCGCAGTAATATATGTGAGATGTCTTCGCAACAGAAAAAAAAGGTGTGAGATGGGAGAGCGTGGTTTTAATTCTGCTCCAAAGGCTCAGGTTCGGATAAATGCAGGTTCTCAGTGCAGTGGGTTCTTGCCTCATCCATCAACATCTGCGCATCCACGCGCAGATCAAAGTCGGCCAGGAAGCAAAAAGTGATTTCGAGTTTAGAAAGCTCCGGCTCAGAGACACCACCGACTTTCGCCACGCGACTGTGCGGGAAACTGAGATCTTCGAGGGCCTTCGTGGCTACTAATACACCCGCGAGGACGAGTCGATGCATATTCTTCGGTGAAGGGCGGACCACTTTCTCCACGAGAGCCATCCTGGTGATGTAAACACTCGCCGCGAGAAGTACAGCGGTCGACATAGGACAGTATCGTTGTAGACGTTGTAGGTAATCCTTCAGCGCAATCGGGGGTATCTTCTTAGAAAGGAATTTCCTCGAGAGTATCCGCAGTTGAAAAGTGTCTCCTTTGAATCGGTCGCCATTCGCATCGTCTGCGTCACCACAATGTAGTCCGACGCTCGGCGGTTCTTCTTCCATCGGCGTGCGTGGCTCCATCGGAGTCGAGCCATTGGAATTTGGGAAAGAAGAGGCAGAAGTAGGTATTCTCTCAAAATGCGCAACCAGTTTTTCGACATTGTTGCAGAAAAGTAATAGCGCGGTCTCGGGCGCAATCTCAAAGACACTAGTCGCGCCTTTGAGCAGCGCTTCTGGTCCAGTCGATCCTGCATCAAGAGGTGGCGAGCCCAATTTGAGCACAGAGCCCGGTGACCTGGTATCGTCCGAAGACGCGCATTGTGTTTGAATCATGACGGCGGCCATATTGGCCAGGTTTTTTTGGGGGGAATATTATTGCCCGCCGCGGGAATAAGCCGCGAGCGCGGCTGTCGAGTAATGAAGAGCACACCTAGACCTGCAGGTTGATAGCGGCTCCCCAGGTGGAACTCTCATTGTATACCGGCAGACAACACTAGCAAGAGGCTCTTCGGGAACTTGTGTGGTGTGGTGTGATGTCAGAGCGGACAGGGAGGAAAGCGAAGGAGGTCGGTGGGTGGAGTTGCGACGAGCACGGCGACGTGGGATCTCAGGACAGGCGCAAGCGAGGGGAGGTTGTTCAGCGTGAAATCAATCGGTGCGATCGATCGAGGCCAGTGGAACACGTGCAGGTCTGGCTGCCTGACAGTGTTAATGATGTGTTCCCCCTGCCCGAAAAAGCCACGGCAGAATAATCGGATACCAGACTCACTGCGGTCCAATTGTCCACAACAGGGGGGGCAGTGAGAAAGGCAGGAGATAGACTGCTTGATAAGAAGTACAGGCTACACCAGGAATTGACACATGTGTAAGGAAAACAGTGCCGCTGAGGGGGAGGAACCAAATCGCCAGGGGGGGAAAGTTGGAAGAGGCGAAAGCGCGAAAGATAAGGTGTTCCTCGGGGGCCCGCCTCTTACTCCATTGGGGAATTCCCCACGGGTCCCACGGCCACATGGACAGGACTTTGTACATGTCGGTTTGGTTTAAAAACGAGGAAATTTGACACGAGGGACTCGAGTTTGGTGGGCGATCTAATTTTATCGGGTGTTTTTTTATTTTCTACAGTCTACATTGATGCCCTAGTAAAGTCATGCATGACATATATTCCGGATTTGCTCCGAAGATAGGACAAACCTTAAACGACTTGCAGAGTGATCGTCGGATAATCAGCCATATTTTCACGGCAAGTAATTGACATCATGATCATGAAAGTCCAAATACCCAAACAAGACAATGTATATCAACGCCTAACCTTCTAGTCCATCTATCCAAACGCCGAATGACCCGGGCAGCCATAAACCCCTTCAAAAGACGGATCTCAACAAAGGAAACAAACACAAAACGAATGTTAGTCACCAAATCATCAATTATGACGCCTATAATCCCGCCTCCTCTCTGGATTCTTCGGCTCCCGAACCACATAGCACACACCTCCACTCCCCACCCGCTCTTGCAATGACCCACGCCGCAAATCCGCAGTCTCACCACCACCCCGACTGTCCCTAGGTCTTCGCTCAACAACCTGAGTGACCACCACCTGCCCATACCCCGACCTCGACCTCGGCCTAGACCGAGTATTCACTTGGGATGGACCCGGATGACCCCCAGAATCAGAATCAGAATCAGAGCTAGAGTCAGAGTCAGAATTGAAGTAAACGGGGCCAGCGATTTCCTCGTGACCCTCACGAAAGCGGACTTTCCTTGATCGAGGCAGACTTGTCAATCCCGGAGAATGAACGCGTTTCCGATTCATGCGTTCGCGGAAGGAATTATGCGTTGTGGTCTCTGCATCGTGTGGACGGCGGGTGGTAGGGTGAGAGGGTGTATTTCCCCGTGTTCCTTGGGGAGAGACTACTCTGGGTGAGGGTTGGATTATCGTGACGGGTGGATGTGGGGATGTATAGCGTCCCGGCCTGGGTGGTTCTCGTTCTGTGATCGGGCTGGAGGGTCGTGTAGGTCGAGGTCTTGGAATAGAACGTGTTGGCTCCGGCTCTGGCGGTGGCGGTCTGCGTACGTCTCGTCTGGGACGGCCATACAAATGACGACGGACATGTGGCTCGGGTGATATAGACCGCGGGCCTCGTCGGCGAAGAGAGTTTGAGCGTCGACGAGGTGATCGTGGAGGTGATGGCGCACGTCGTGGCGGATGTATGCTGGGACCGCCCCATATCGGCTCATCACAGTACCGTAGGTCAGCGGTTCTAGTATATGAGTGTCGTTTTCGAGTATATGAGTATTGATCCCGAGGGGCTCTTGGTCTTGGTCTTGGTCTTGGTATTGGACATTCTTGTTCGTGGCGTGTTCGTGTTTCCCTTTTCCTTCGTAGGAAGGCGTCGAAGTACTCCAGTCCGAGGATAGAGCGCCAGAAGTTCCATGACCGGGGTCGATCCATGCCCACGGTTACAAAGTCAGGTCTTCCGCTGTGCGAAGTGAACGTTCTCGCCCTGTTTCTGGGGGATTGAATCCAGTACAAGTCTTCGGGATCCGTGTCGCTGGTATTCGAGGATGGTGAAAAGGTATGCCTCCTATGCAGACCTGGCCTGGAGCACCCAGTTCGACGGAGGCGATGACACTTTTGTACTCGTGGTGGAAAGGGCTTGTAGTCGTATGTCTCGTAGTATCGATCTGTGGTGTATGTATTTCGCATCCGCGTCCGCAGTCGTCGTATTTGTAGACGTAGTCTCGTAGGCATGGAGTCAAGGAACAAGGCAAGCGCGATATATACGACGTCGACGATCCCAAAACAAATAAAGCCTCACTCGATACAAAGATTCTCACAGAATGATCGAGCAGAGACAAAGGCATGATCGAGAGCGGATAGGTTCGAGGGAATTTTCGAGTTTGACGATGGCAGTGTTCGAGGTCACCGTGTTTCTTTCTCTGTATCTTCATAGATGAAGGAATAGAAAATAGAACAGACTTGTACGAAGAAAAGACGACAATGGGAAGAATAATCAGGATGGAGTCTTTCGAACAAAAACTGAAAGTCTAATGTCCTGGTGTGTGGGTGCAGTCATAGGCCCGCTGCAGGTGATACTTCCTTGTTCCCTTTGTGTGCAGCGGTATTCAGGGACGGCCCATTGTTTTGTTCTTTTTGTTTCGGGAGTTAGAATTTAATCTTCGGGGGCTTAGCATTGATGCTTTGTTGAAGGATGTATCAGAAATAGATCAGAAAATAGAACATCGATGAGAGTGTCGTGGGGTGTCTGCCATTAAAAAGCAGCCCTGGAACAAAGACAGCATCGAGTCTGGCGATGCAACCATTTTGTATGTTCGACTTGATAGAACCTCAAGCAGGGTATTGAGTCTGTGTGCGCCAGGCATAAGGCAACAGTCTCCATAATACTCTAGAGCCCCAAAGATCAAAATCGAAAGACTGGGGTGTAATGTCATTTCGTGGGAATTTGATGGTTTGGTCACAGGGGCGCAGCTCGAGTCAGCTGGGGCCAACCAGGTGACGAGGAACGAGACACTTTCTGTTCCTCTGCTATGTTATAATGATATTGTAATATTATCACGGCTTCATACGATGCTATGATAATTATTCTTCTATACTTGTATTTCCATTGTTTTAACTATACACCTTTGCTGCACACAGGTCAAGTGTATTCATGACGCTATTCGATGGCTCGCCACATCAACAAACTCCACGAGTCAGCCTTCCACGGGAGCGACCGTCTCGCAGCCGGCGCTAACGCCAGTAAGAGAGGCTCTGTGGGTGTCCCGGTAGTGCCTGACATACTACAGAATAACACTTGACATCATAAACAAGAACACTGGATGCCAAAGTTCCACCACACTTTCTGTGGGTCACCGTGCGGAATGGCAATGATTGTGAATCAGAACTGGGCAACCAGTCCATGCGGCTACTGCATACTGCAAAGCGTAAGTGCAAGAGTCAGTGCAGGCCAGTGTCTTCGTCGAGCGCAGCTGTGGCGCAAATCCTAGTCGCACCAGCCACACTCGTCATCGAATCAACGAACTAGACGACTCGGACGCACGGCGGTGCCCGATGCTGCATACGAGGTGCTTTACACCGCAGATAATAACAGGATGGGAAGCTCTGAAAAATTCAGCAAGAAATGCCAGAGTGGCTTGGCCTAGACTAGATCCTGGCCATATACGGTGGCGAAAATCCAACATCTACCTACTGTTGGGTCAGAACGCGGATGTATGAGGGTATGATTGATTAATTTCTAGGCAGCACACCCCTCACAATACTCCATTGTCGCTGTGCTCCCAGTTCCAGTCCGTCTGATCAGCTCCATCTCTCAAGAAACCAATCTCTGGTCTTATCCCGCTGATGCAAAACATCCAGATCAAGACCCCGCACACCCTTCTGCAACTCGCTAAGCTCACTCTCCAATCCAGCCAGTGCTTTGTCCAACTCCGGATCACGCAGTGACACTTCATAATGTGAGTTCGCATGTAATCCCGACGCAAGAAGATGTAGCGCACTATCCGCCGGAGCTAATTGAGTAAACAGCGGCGCGTCAACGGCCATCCCCAGTGCCCGCAGAGTCTCGGATTGCTGGACTCGTTTCTCATGTAGACCTTGGGCTCCGCCGTCCTCTGCACGTGGGCGGATAACTGATTCGGGTGAGACTCCGATGCGGCGGAGGAGGCTCTCTAAGGCGGGTTGTTCCGGTAACGGCGTGGGATTAGTACGTGGGGCAGGAAGGAGGAGGCCTGCTTGCATGGAGCGGCGTCGGAGAGATTCGCGACGGGAGGGTGGCTGAGTAACTAGCGGGTTGCCTACTTCGGTTTGGTAGAGGGTTGCTAGTTGTTCTAGGAGTTCACAGGATGACTCTCGTTCGTGGAGGTGTTGTGTGAGGGTTTGCTTGGAAGTGGTCATGTCGATGAGCACGTCGAGGGCCTAGTGAGAAATTAGTATGGCACATTTCAGTCTTTACAAAGTAAAATGGGAAAAGCATACTCGTTCTAGCTTTTCCTCGGACGCTGCCCGGAGCTGGCTGTGCTGGTTGTGAATTTCCCGGAGGATAGGCTCGTGGAATTGCTGCTTCGTGGACATTTCTGCAAGTATCTCAATCTCCGGGTAAAGAGACTCGAGCTCTTCTTGTAGCGCTGCTATATTCTCATCTTCCGTACTGGTCTGGCTGGCTTTTGATGGCCCTGACAGGATGGTTTCGAGGTAGAGTCGGTCAAGACGGTGGTGAATTTCTTCGGCGTTGTAGTCGGCCAGGATAGCGCTGAGCTGACTCGCTCGCTTGACCGTACTTGCATCAGTGCCGTTGGACTTCACCCCGGATATAAGTGTCTCGAGTTCATCGAGAACTTTGTCGTCTTGCTTCAGTCGGCTAGACAGCGAGAAGAGAACCTGCTTATTTTGAGCTGCCGTCTTCTCTGTCGCACTCCTGAAGCTAGCCTCGAGTTCATCTGAAAGATCGTTGGCCTGCAATATATTCGTCACCCTTAGATTTTTTTGTTCTAGCCAATCTAGATGGTATATACTGACTGCAAGAGTCGTGGTCTGCCTGCCAGCTTCATGCTTCTTCCGCAGACACGCAATCTCCCGGTTTCGGTCTTGTTCCCATTTATCTTGCTGGCGCAGTTGTATCTTAAGAGTTTCGCACTGAAACGATAGTGTCTCAGTCTGTTTCTGAATCGCCGCCGTCGAGGCTTCGAGGGATTCTATAGCCGACCGGAGATCGTCTTCTAGGACAGGTCGTGTCGAACCGAGTTGGGGATCGTGGAGGATAGATTGGAGGGCACCGGAGGTCTCGAGTTTATTATATCTAGACAAATGTTGTTAGATGGAGTGATGTGATGACACAGTCAAGCTCGGACGCACAAGACGAGCTCCTCCTTCGAGAGCAGAGTGCTGGGGTTGAGGTGTTTGGAAACCCAATCTTCGGTTTTCTCGCCCGTAGCTGGATCCTTCAGGCAAGACTCGATCACATCGCGCTTAGCTAGGAGGTCACGCTCTTTTAGTGTGGCAAGAATCTTGTCGGTCAAGGTGTCGGTTTGCATGATGGGTGGATTGTTTACGGCTCGCGGGGCCGCGGTGGAATGTGGCAGGACGGAGGGTCGTCGACAGAATAGGAGAGCACTTCAACCTAGTCTGCAACTTCGGCGGCCGCAGCGCGAGAACCTCGTTCTGAAGGGATGAATACCCCTCATTGATCAGATTTCTACTCAAGGTGATCAATCGTTCCTTGCTCTGTTGAGATCATATTGCGAATCCACAATCACGTGATGGTATACAGTATTCCCTTTTCGGCTAAAAATACGAAACAAAGTAGGCATGTACAATCATGCTACTGAAATAAGACATTATAGTTGTATGATAAGTGCCACGCATGCACACATGGCCAATATGACAAGATTTCCAATCTCTCCCTACCAGGGGATCCCCAATGATTAGGCGCTGTTCGTCGAAGCCACGTCCACCTTGGGATAATACCATGACGTGACGGCGATAATAAAGTAGACCAGGACACACAACGTGCCCTCCAAGTAGTTTGACTTGCCATCACGTAAAAAGTTGCCAACCACCAGAATCGACAAGACCAGCAGAACGACCATGAAAATCTCAAAATTGAGACTCATATTCTTGTCCAGACCCCAGCCCACCAGCACCGCCAGCGGAGCATTGAGTAGAGCTGTCTGGATGGACGGACCCAGGCAGTGGAAGAGAGCAAAGTTGATTTGGTTGTCCCACGCCTCGTCGACCGCAGTCAGATGTTCAGCGGCCTTTTCAACCAGGGGGACTAGGATGAGACCCATAAAGTTGTCGGAGACACCGAGCTCCACGATGTGCTCGATCTCTTGGACGAGGAATACGGCAGACATACAGACACAGGCTAAGGAGATGACAATGGCGACAATGCACTCAGCAAAGGTGAGTTTTGCACGTCTCAGCTCCAAGTGCCGGTCCTCATCTTGTGCTTCGTCCTTTTCAAGAATCTCGTCAAAGATCGAGTTGTGGCTGTGGAGGTTAAAGACCAGGTAGCTATTGTAGGGTGAAGTTAGTCATGGCCATGATGATATAAAGATCGAGGGAATATTGGAGGCACTCACGTCACAAACGCAATCAAGAGGATGACGGCCGTAGCACGACTGATCTTCAGGGAATATTCACCCAGCATTTCCAAAGTAAATTCTTCGTTGACAGAGTTCTTCAGCGCAGAGTAGAATGCGCTGGGAATCAGCAGACCAAAGCCCGCGACCAGGAGCAAACCGGTTCCCACCTCGCTAATCGCCTCATGGAAGACCTGCTCAGACCGTCGAAGACCACCAACAAAGAAACACGTTCCCAAGCACAGAAGCAAATTCGCCAGAATCGAACCAAGAATCGCAGCCTGAATGACGGGGATCAAGTGACCATCATGATCACTATGCAGCAACACCATGAAAAGCACAATCTCCACCACGGCGCCTAAAAACGTCTCCAGCAAGACTCCGAGAACCTTGGGCAGTTTCTTTGCCAGTTCACCTCCTGCAAAACCGAGGACATTCGCCGACGGCACCATGGCGATGTAGTTCAGCGCAAAGACCCACACGTGCAGGTCCGGGCGGGCGAAATGCATGGCGATCGCGGCTGGTACAAAGGGCCATAGAACGTTCACGATCATTGATGCCGTGCAGATGCTCCTAAAGGTCACCTTGAAAAAGTGGACCGGGTGGATGCCCGTCCGCCCACTCTCGCCGGCACTGTCCACGCGGAAGAGACCCAGCACATATCGTGACGAGTGATGTTGGTTGTTGGTCGGCAGGATGGAGTTGGTATTATCTCTGGCTACCTTCTCTTGAGTCTCGGAATGATGTAGTCCATCACCGACTGCAGACTGGGCGCCTGTCCGTGAGGCAGTAGATCTGATGGAGCCCATACCTCTAGGCTGGGGATCCGAGAAGCGGGAATCACAAGGACAGAGGATCGTGGTTGCTCACGCCAAGGTCGGAGCTTGGTAGAGAACGAAAGATGTAATCCAGGCTGTGTGGAGTCTAAAAGAGAGAAGAAAAGTGCACGAGAGTGCGTCAAAAAAGACGAAGTGGGAGATGAAACATCAGGTTGGGAAGCAAAGAGGAGGGAAAAAAAAAGCAAGTGGTCAATAGTGGACTTTCGTATAGAGTTACAACGATAAACAAGCGACGGGAAGGACAAATGACAGAGCTCCTCCACACTTGCTTCGTTGGCCCTGCTGCATAGCCAATCACGACGAGTAAGATTGACTGACGGGAGCTGCAATAAGCCTGGAAGGTCTTGGGTAGTCTTGGCAGTCCGCTCCGATCTGAGCTCGCTTTGACCCATCTCCTTTTTATTTTTCGACTCTTTGCTGTACGCCCGCAGCTCGTTGGCATTGTCTCTACCCAACTCTTCCTGCACGCCCCCTGCCAGCGAACACTCCTGCCATCTCACCGAGACGTTTGAGAAATTGGCTAGCAGGACAGGATTCACCGGATATGCCACAGCGTGTCATTTTCTCTTTTCGTCAGGGATGAAACACACCCGAACTGTGGGGAATTACGGTGTGCCCTTGGGCATGCACAGCCACTCGATTAGCTTCTGGCCATCTCCGCTGGCGCCGGCCCCCTGAAGTAGGGATCGTCCGTGGTGGCGACTAGGCTTGTGGGATTTCCAGTAGGAGAGAAAGAACTGACGTAGTGATAATTTAGACACGGAAATTTAAAGTTGAAGAACGGAAAGGGCAAGACGGTGCTACATGGTCAAGACACAAGAGTATCAAGTTCGATGATGGAGCGCATACCAGTAGTTTCGGCAAGTTGGAGAATGGACATGAACCGCCGCCGTGGAAAGTGGAGCTTTCTGCGCCCAGCGGCATGGATGAGCGTTGCTTAAATTTGGTCAGTTAGCCGATGACTTGAGAAGTCCTCAGAAGACCATTCGAGTATCTTGAGAATCGAGTAGTTGAAGTCGTACAAGCTAGTTATACTGTTGTGCTGAATAAGGAACACACGTAAATAGTTAACTACCTCCTTACTAGGTAGGTACACTGCACTCGGTAGTCACAATCATGTGGGTCGCAATGTTTACCACAAGATTTATGCAGAAGCAGTTCTCTCTGCCCCGTAGATGTTCCTGAGATCCAATACTTTGCATCTTTATCAATGCCCTAGACCACTGACGGAATGGCTCTCTTCCAAATATACTCCTACCAACCACTACTTCACAGTAGGGTAGTACATCCACGGGTATCTCTGAAATCCAAGGGTCGGACTCGAGGATCTGCATCCATACTTATCCCCCGTGCTTTAAGCGCCTGCTGTTATGTCTCAGCACGTACAGGTAGCTCGAGCTCTACCACAATCTCGTGTGGGGATTTGCAGCGATTCCCCAGCATAGCATACATTCACTCAACCGCATCATCTGTCCGATCTTGCGAAAGGTTTGAATGGCGACCACAATTTTTCCAGGGTGCAGCTTCACTCAATTTGCAGACTTCGCGGACTTAACAAGAGGTGCAGCCAATCTTGCAGGCGATTTGGTTGTGGTAGTGGCCTAGTTCGTGGAGGGTGAGGATGTGGAGGCGAGCGTCGCGGTAGAATTGTTTGTGAATGGGTGCGTAGGGCATATTAGCAGTAGACAGTGGTTGCAATGGATGGTATTGCTTGGATAATAGTTGATAAAGAGGAAGTTTTGAGAGCTTATACGGTTGTTAAACGGTCCATATGATGGTCTAGAGCGATTGTTTACGTATGAGATGACTGTTATCTCTTTCCGGTAGGCGGGGATGGTTGCAAACAAGTGCCTTGCAGACCGAGAAGCCTTATGATTTGTGGCCCTGGATGTGACTCGAGGGGTGTGTGGATATCACGGTGGGCAGGTATGCTTTTCGCTAAAAGGGGGTTGGAATATGGACCGATTAGATGTTTAGGGGCTTATCTCACAAATCTAGTGCGCCATAAGTAAAGAGGGTCATGGAGACGGACGGGGCTGAAAAATGGCATTAGATGGGCTAGGCAGATTTTGGATGAATCCGAACAGAATAGTAAGATCTTTGAAGTTCTAGTAGCACTCAAGTTTGTGTCGGATACAAAAGACCCCCGTGATGGAGCCCTAAATAAGCTTAGAATTGATCGTCGCGGACCTCGAAACGGGAGTCTAATTGGATGATGTTGCTGCAGAAGATCGATCATCCAGCAATGACTATTTTACCCCCCATTGAAAATCTACAGCAATCTACTACAGTATTTATGTACATGCTTCACCAAGGTGAAGCATCCATCGTCTCTTCTTCTATTTACATTTGTCAACAGGCCATGGCTGGCCCCGTCGAGATCCACCACGTGAAAAAAGGATCCGCGGTTACCCTCGGGCGGGGCGATAAACCTTGTAGGAAAAATCCCAATCCGATCGGACGATGGCGAAATCCTCCTTCCACCTTTCAACTTGACACCTTTTCCTCCCTCACTCCTTCCTCTCCTCCCAAACATCAGCAATTGGGTGCTAGCATCTCGCATCCATGGCTTCGACTACTAAGCCCGTCGTACCCCCGGTGGCGCTGGATACCATCACCCAGCACATCGGCAACACCCCCTTGGTCCGCCTGAACCGTCTGCCCCGCAGCTTGGGAATCGATGCTACCGTCTACGCCAAGTTGGAGTACTTCAATGCCGGTGGTAGTGTGAAGGATCGCATTGCCCTGCGCATGATTGAAGAAGCTGAGCGCGAGGGTCGTATCAAGCCTGGCGATACTCTGATCGAGCCGACAAGTGGCAACACGTTCGTTTCCCCTGGGTTCTGGTAGCGGAAGTTGACCTTGCTAATTCTTCTTGCCTTTACAGTGGTATCGGTTTGGCTCTGGTCGGTGCTGTCAAGGGTGAGTCTACTCTCTGCATGAAGGTCCCAACTAGATTGGGTCTCCCGCAATACTAACATTCTCGTCCTCACAGGCTACAAGACCATCATTACTCTGCCTGAGAAGATGTCCGCCGAGAAAGTCGCCGTTCTCCGTGCCCTCAACGCAACCATCATCCGCACACCCAATGAGGCTGCCTGGGACTCGCCCGAGTCCCACATCGGTGTTGCCAAACGCCTGCAGAAGGAATTGCCCAACGCTCATATCCTCGACCAGTACGGCAACGTGAACAACCCCAACGCTCACGAGTTCGGCACCGCCGAGGAGATCTGGGCCCAGACCAAGGGCGAGATCAAGGCCATCGTGGCCGGCGCGGGAACCGGTGGTACCATCACCGGTATCGCTCGCGGCTTGAAGAAACACAACCCCAACGTCGAGGTCATCGCAGCCGATCCCCACGGCTCCATTTTGGCCCTTCCCGAGGCCCTGAACGAAGCGCACGTTAACGAGCCCTACAAGGTTGAGGGTATTGGTTATGACTTCATTCCCGATGTGCTGGATCAGAAGATCGTGGATCGTTGGTATAAGACTGCCGATAAGGAATCTTTCCAGTACTCGCGTCGCTTGATCGCCGAGGAGGGTCTGCTTGTTGGTGGTAGCAGTGGCAGTGCTATTGCTGCTCTGGTGCATGCTAACGAGGAGCGCAAGTTCGCCAAGGACGATGTGGTTGTTGTTGTGCTCCCGGACAGTATCCGCAGCTATCTCTCTAAGGTAAGGATCCTCATCCCCGTCCTTTCCAAAGGTTCGTCACAGTGCTAACTCTCTACTTTAGTTTGCCGACGACGATTGGCTCGCTGCTAATGACCTCCTCGCAACGCTCCCTACCGAACCCGCCCAGCCCGCTCAGCCCACCGCTGCTGCCGACCCCCTGGCCGGCGCCAAGGTCAGCGCTCTCCGTTTGAAGCCCATCACCACCGTGACCTCCACCTCCGCCTGCGAAACCGCTATTGAGACCATGCGTGATAAGGGCTTCGACCAGCTGCCCGTCCTTGCCCCATCCGGTCGCCGTCTCGTCGGCCTGGTTACCCTGGGTAACGTTCTCAGCCGCCTGACCCATGGCCGTGCCACCGGCAAGACCCCCGTCTCCGAGGTCATGTTCGACTTCTCCAAGATTCCAGAGGTCGTCACCGACGCCCGCTCCCTAGGCCGATCCAATGGTGCCGGTGTTCGTCGCCAGTTCATGGAGATCACGATGGAGACTCCCCTCAATGTGCTGAACCGCTTCTTCGAATGGAACAGCGCTGCCATCGTCACGGAGAAGGACCAGAGTGGTGCACTGAAGCCGCTTGCTATCGTGACCAAGGTCGACCTGCTCACTTGGATGCTGCACCACGGTAAGGCCAACGGTGCATAGATGAAATGATATTTTGACGACTTGCCCGGGGTAGCATGGTTTACTATCGGGCCCACCTGCATTACGCAAGGTACGCAAGGTACTTATGTGGATGGAGTTTCAACATCCCTGAATTTTTGAATGATTCTATTTGTGTTTTTTGGTTGGCAATGGCGTTTCTCTCTCAGGGGGCTGGAATGCCCTCCGATTCGGTTCAACACAACTTGTGGTGGAGAGTAAGTCTCTTATAGATTATGCGACGCGGATAAAACGCGTTCAATCTCTACATAATATACAGCCTCTATAGATTCTTGTTCAATCGATATAGACAAGATTAAACCTGTTTCCAAAACATAATTCTTTCGGTGGAGTTAGAGTTTCTTGCCTCTTTTTTGTCCGTTCGCATTGGGGTATGACGTATCTCGCCTTATCGGCAGCCTTATCGCCCCAAGCTCGAGCTTGAGATCGAGCTTCACTTTGACCCTGTACAACTTCTCCAAAGACAAGCTGTCAAACGAATCGTAACAAGATGTCCGGAATCTTCACGTATCACAATTTCTCGTTGCAGGATACGCCGTCTCTGGAGGGACAGGTGGCGGTGGTGACAGTATGACTTCCTCGCTCCATCGACCATCACATGCTGATCATCTTCTCAAGGGTGGCCAAGCCGGTATTGGAAAAGGTAGTCCTCCGCTTCTACGGAACTTCTCAATCGCTATAAAGTAGCTCAGTGATCTGATTTGATTCATTGCTCAATACAGAAATCACCGCACAGCTGCTTCTCCACGGAATCGAAAAGGTTTTCGTCGTCGCTAGGAGCAAAGAGAAGTTCAATATCGCCTACGACGAATGGAGAGTCAGAAAGGGAATTGAGCTTGCGCAGGATGATGATCGAGTCGTCTTCATCAAGTGCGATCTCGGTGATATTGAAGATGTCTACGCTGCTGCACAAATAATTAAGCAGCAGACAGAGCACATCCATATCCTGATCTGCAATGCCGGTATGTATACACATTTCCCCTCTAAGCGCAACAACTCAATGTATACATCCTGCGTCTTATACCTGATAATCTGATAAAACTACAATCCAGGCCTCGGTATCCAACCGATGGCCCCCCTGGACACTTATGGCATAGACCCAATCTTCACAACAAACTGCATCGGCCACCAAATCCTGACAACCCTCCTTCTCCCACTCGTCAAACGCGGCACTTCATCCGCACCCCACGGCTCCAGGATAGTCGTCTCCTCCTCCAGCCTGCATCAACTATGCCGAAGCCTCGACCTAACCAGTCTAACCCGCCCAACAAACAAATGGCCCGCCATCCACGATGCCGTCTGGCGCTACGGCCGCTCCAAATTAGCCAATATCCTTTTTACAAAGGAACTCACCCGCCGTCTTGCCGAAGACGAAGACCCCACTGCGAAGAAGGTATATGTCAATTCGTATTTCCCAGGGAATGTGGTAACGCAGCAGTGGCAGGGGTGGAGTGAGCATTTGGGGAGGTTAATCGGAACTGTGATTCGCTTGCTGGGGAGGATCTTTGGGCAAAGTGTTGAACAAGCTGCGGCGACGGCGGTGTATTTGGCTTCGAGTTCGGAGGTTAGTGAGCGGAACTTGAGGGGTGGATATTATGTGCCTATTGCAAAGGTGGAGGAGCCAACATGGTTGGGGAGGGATGGGGAGCTTGGGAGGAAGTTGTGGGTATGTTTGACTCTATTCTTGGTTCACCTGAGTGACTGAAATGCTAATCTGGCTATAGAATTGGATTGATGATCGGGTTGCGCAGACGCTGGGTGTGAACTGGCAGAGTGGGAAATGACGTGAACTTCCTCTAATTGCGTTTTAGGTTTTGGATTTCACAATTCTCTCTTTGCCCCGTGGTATCATTCTGATATCTGTTATGAGCAACTTTAGAGGATTCGTTCGGTGGAAACCCTGCCTATAGTATATGAGTGGAGGGTAACTTGAAGGGAACCTAGATGAATCCTGGTTGTATATCAAAACAGCGTATATTTCAAAATATTAAGATCCGGACTTCGATTTAAGAACATGGAAGACATCAATCAAATACGATCAGTATGTCTAAATTGGAGCGAGAACAAGCAACCTCCTACTGAAACTCAAGATAGAAAAATGCCTTCAAATAATGACAGACTCGACGAGACGAATGGACACAATCAATATCACGATCAATTTGTCTCGGTCAGATACCTCGTGGTCCGCAACTGTATGATCAAAGCGACCAGATATTGGGATCGAGAATCAATCTAATTTTCCGCATGAATCCCTCTGGAGGCTCCGGCAAATTCCGAGGACTTAGCACCTTTCGCTTTGATCTCCTGTAATCATGCGGAGGGAATTATATGAGCTTCAGTAAGACGGTTGCGATTGGTCGTGAATACAAACAAACGGATAAGACCATCCTTCCATATGGTATTTTCTCATCATTACTCTCCAAACAAACCTATATGAGACAACAATGCATCCGTACGCCACCCCTCATATTGGGATTCGTCTTCGCCAGGATCATCCTCGTCTTGCTCCATTGGCATGGATGAAATCCACCCTCGCGTACTGTGGGTTGATTGATCAGAGTCTGCAAGAGGGGTCATATCTGTCGGCGGAGCTAAAAAGTCTGCATCTAAAAACTCCATCTCACCCATGAATAGGTCATAGGGCTCCACAGAACCAAGAGAGGGGCTATTCTCAAATGCATCCCCGGTCAAAACATCGGGATCAAGTTCAAACTCGCCTCCTGAATCCGCATGACCCTGTTCTGAATCCGCTTGGTTTGACTTTGGGGAACCTGGAACAGGGGGAAGTAATCTCGTTTGCAAAGGTTGTAGATATGTCGCCGGGGCAGACACTTTGGAGATATTGGAGTTTCCCAATGACAAGTGACCGGTGGCAAGAGCCCCATTCATGCCATCCAAAAGGTGAAAGTACAATGCAGGATGGTTCTCAAGTAGCCATATCAAATTTCGATTCTGGGATTTTTTTTTCTTGTCAACATTTTCATTCGTTTGTGCTTCCACGGTTGGCATTGAAGACTCGAACGAGTTTAGTATTGCATTCATCCACGATGAGACGTGGGAAACATCGTAACGTAAGCGGTGCAATTTGTTCAACTCCTCGTAGATTTTGGAGAAGTATTGTTGTTGCTGATGACCAAGGCTGCCATGTGAGAGTCGCAGACTGAACGTCATTAACATTTGAGGAAGAATGGTGAATGCTACCACACTGATTGGGAGGTGGTTTGCGGTTCCATCAATCACGAAGCGTTTCAGGATACTGTTGATAGATGTCACGGCATCTAGTAGCTTGGAAGGACGTTGGAGACGACGACTTTGATAGAGCCAGAAGGCGATGTGATGATGCAGTGTGAGTCGACCGGATCTAAGATTTATGTAAGAATAAAGATCGTGAACTTGCCGCATTTGTAGATCAGGGCCCATACTCATAATACAAGGCAGTGAGTTGTTTGAAGAGCGTCACTGAGGGGTGTGTTTCTGACTTGGCTGTCGAGAAGACGAAAGCATGCTGAGAACGCCAATACTGCAAACGAGTCTTGACATCTTCGGCACGAGCTAGCGTGGACACTAGGTCCTTTGGCGAGCCAGACATGTACCCTGGAGGGTATATTGTCATAATCACGGGGGTGAGTGCAATGGCAAGCCTGCATTGAGCAAGAAATACATCACGGAGGGCACACTTTGTCTCGAGATTGTAGACATTTGAGTGATGCTCCATGTCCTCAAAATCCTGGGTATTCAAATTGTCGGGCAAGGAGACGTCAAAATGACTAGTCAGAATTTGCAAAGGCCGCCGCATGCCTAGAGCAATAACTCTGTCTCGAAGGATCAGTGACCACCAAAGCCTTTTCAGAGAGGAGCGGCTATAGCTTCCAGTTTCCGGTAATTGATCGTAAAGATGTGCATTGACAGTACGAGCATGCTGTATAGCCAGGGCAAGCCAAGTGGAGTTGCCAGAAATATCGGAGGCAGAGCTTTCATAGGAGAGTAACCCGGCTGCCTGAGATCGACATAGAAGATCTTCTTCTACGCCAAAGTCATAGAGTATCTAAACACATCAGAATACTGTATTTCATTTACCTTGAGATGGTTTACCCGTTAGGCCGTATGCACTGACCTTGGCTCTTTTGTAAAATGCATTGCGCATCTCGAGGACGGAGGAAGCTCCCCAGTCTCTGGCAAACCCCAGGGAAATATACTGGCATTCACTTAGCTTCGCATGTCGGGAAATTCAACCCCTCATGACGATGACTATTTCGGAAAGTTAACGAGGTACTCACACTGCACGCAACAAATAGCATTGCTTGAAAGACAAGTAGAGAGATCGTCGTCTCCCCCTTTCTATTTCCATCGATGATTGACCAAAACTCTCCTTCGTCCAAGATAGGTAATGATTGGTGCGCGTAGAGGAAGTAGTGTTGGAGGAGGCCGGTGAGCAAAGGTTGCGATGGTATATGTGTACATTTCTGTGCTTCCAGAAAGGCCATCTCATCTGGCTGCAAACGATGGAGGTTCGGGGACCGTAGATAAGGGTAATAGGAGAAAGGGAGCAGGGGATTTTTCAGTCTTTTAGTATTGCCTGTAACGATCAACGGTATTTTAGCTACGTGCCAAGTCATAGTTGTTACTTGGAATCGCAGCCACGCGCTAGGTTGTGTGTAATGGGACAATAGATACTGCAACTCACGCGAGTATTGTGTAATATTAGTCATGCCAAATAGCTCTAGATTCGTGAGAAGAGAGTGACCGAATGGCAATATTTCAGCGAAGTTGTCTCCACGATTAGCTGTCGCCATCAATTGATTGTTGCTTGTAGCTTCTCGAGGCAGCGAACGAGTCCCGTTGAGGGCTTTTCGACACTGAGCGACATCGTTCTCCGAATCCATCTGAGATGCACCGAAGGCCGCTTTCCGCGTCCGATGGCTAGTAACGCACTCACAGCCATCTAGAACGCAATTTGTGCACGGTCGGCCATGTATTTCAACATTACACCTCACCTTGCGTCTTCGACATTTTGAACAAGCGAGTCGCGCCCGGCGATTTGGTTGTGTTGACGGCGAATCGTTAGGCCTTTGAAGTCGAGGAGTTTTGGGATGAGCGGCCATCGTCATGAAATTGGCCTGAAACAGATATCTTTGCCGCAGTTTCGTTCTTTCTCGAAGATAACCTGCAACTTTTCTCAGTCTCAACCAGGAGTGGAGAAGGAATCAAGCCGGGGATGTGCGGAGGCCTTGTCTTTCTATGCGGGGAAAACCGCATAGGTCCACCCATAATTAATGTCGGTTAGTTTATGCATACTGTAAGCCGCTTATGCTAGTTAATTAATGATTAAGACTCCTTGCTTGTCACGTATTGTACCGGTGTCTCGCCTTTAATGCCTCCCCAACGAAACCTTTTGCCATAATTCGTGGGTTTACTGCAGTGTGAATGGCTTGGACTATATTAATGGCATTTTGCTTTAGTTTCACTTATCCCGAGAAGTATGTACAGACTACCAGTTGCATGTAGCACCTGCCTGTGCCCTCTTCCCCTGGATGCGACTAGGACCTGAGACTAAATAAATGTCTGCCTTCTAAGCTAAAGTGAAACTGCCACTCGGTCTGTTTGATACTTCCGGATATTCGGTAAGAACAGTGCCGACAAAACTGCCAGACATCCGAAGGGAATACTCGTATACCACACATATTTTAACGCATAAGCATAAGCCCACTGCTCCCCTAGCACTGCTGCAGTCTCGATCTGGGACGAGTAGCTTGCCAGGTGCGTGACAGCGGCCGGGTCCGTCATGAAGACTTCCGCAAAATCACTGGCATCCGATGCGCTGAGCCCAGCGTCAATAAGGTATTCGATGATGAATTTGGGCAGCGCAGGAACAAGCTTGTTGATGAAGATATTGTAATAGATGGTATAGCCGATAGAGCCACCCACCGTTCGAATAGAGAGCGAGAGCGCTGCCGTTGTGGCGAGCAGATTGTCAGGAACGACAATCATTGCCAGCGTTGCAGCGGGAACTAGTATTCCCCCGACACCGAACCCGCTGATTGTGCCCAAGGCCACGGTCAAACCGACATTCGTTGGGTTACTGGTGGCAATGGCACCTCCAAAGGCGGCTAGATTCGGTTGATTGTTAGTTTGCTTATGGAAGAAAACACAGATTGCAATACTCAAAGGCATTAATAGATCTCAGAGAATGTCGGGGCTCACTCACTCATGATGACCGCTGCTGAGGTTATAATCCACCTACATGGTAGCCATGTCACCGACAGCAACATGTTAAACACAATAGCTCCCGCCGTTATCGATATTCCATACCCCAAGCCTCGCAGCCCAATTTGCAGTGGATCTGGAGAGTAAACCGTTGAAAACGTCAACGGGAGGAAGTTGATCACCGAATAAAAGTTGAGACCCGCGATAAAGGCCACAAGAAATGCCAGACCAACCGCTCGCTGTCCAGTGAACATTGCGTGCGGGATCATTGGAACACGTGCAAACTTCCACTCCCAAACTCCCCAAGAAATGATTAAAACAATGCCGAGCACCAGTTGCACCAGAACATAGGAGCTCGACCAGGAATGAGAGCTACCGCCAGCCTGTATAGCTACCAGGCTATTGGCTCGCAAACCATAAATGTTAGTGATATGACTCGAGCGGCCAGCTGGCAAGTTGAGTGTGGGATAGAAGACTCAAGATCAACTGACAATAGAGTAATACCAACGATAGACAAGATAGCACCAACGTAGTCAATATCTCGGAATGTGGCTTTCCGTGCGTCGCCTAGGTCATCCTGCCTCTTTGGGAAATATGTGGTCAAAATACCTAGGAGAACGAGGCCATTATAGATTCTGCAGAATGTTAGAATGCGGAATACCAAGGAAAAAGACCTTACTATA
This sequence comes from Penicillium brasilianum, assembly GCA_001048715.1. Taxonomy (NCBI): domain Eukaryota; kingdom Fungi; phylum Ascomycota; class Eurotiomycetes; order Eurotiales; family Aspergillaceae; genus Penicillium; species Penicillium brasilianum. The sequence goes on along the minus strand of CDHK01000009.1, from coordinate 843,648 downwards.
CAATGAAAGCCAGATTATCCATCTCCATGTGTGATAGTATGACAAAAGCTGGGCGTAGAGCACATATGGTGTGAAAGGAAGGAGAAAGGTGACCATGAGAGCTAGAGACCACCCTCGGCTTCGAACAGGCACAATGTCCGAAATACTGTGTTTGAATTAATGTCAACTTTACTTTCACTCTTGATGATTTGGAAATTTCAGCTTTGTATCGCAACTTACCCGGCCAGAGCAGTCAGCTCACAAACAGCCGCACCCGCACCGCATAAGGACATACCGGCCACAGCCTGGCCGAACTGATGTGATGTTGCGAGAATTACTAGCCCACACATGATCACCACCTCACCAATCAAGGTAATTGTCCGGCGTCCAAATAGATCTTGGAGGTAACCAACGAATGGTGCCACTCCAGCAATCGCCAATGTGTTGCTCACTGGCAACCAAGCCCCATTTTCAGTCGCATTCAGATCCTTCTCGATATAGGTCAATGCACCGCCGACAAAGTAGAGCATAATCTGCGATCCTACATGTATCAAAGTTCAGGGTCAGTACATGAGTAGCATCTTGCTGGACACCATCGATGTTTGAAAGGGGCGCACCAGTGTATAAGCCAGCCAGACTGGCAGCTGCAATGGCTTTCTTTGCCGTCCAATGTGTTGTTACAACCAAAACATCTCTATCCGTAGCGTTTTCCGCATGTGCGAATCCACATTTAGAGGGCTCTGTGATTTCGGTCAGCGCAGCAGAAACGCTGTCTCTGGAGACCTCTTTCATCTTGGATTCACCCATTTGGGCCATGTTTCAGCGCTGAGACAATATCGTCTTAGGGCTATAGATGAATAGAAAAGAATCCTAAGAACATCCAAAAACGGTGATGTCGACTGGATTGAAAACTAAATTTCGACTTCTTGGGTGATTCTAGTAATTCAAGTCTCCGGGATTTGGAGAGATTTATCTATTACAGCCCAAACATACACCATACACTAATTTGGATGTGTAAAGCCACCGGTTTGGAACACAGGAAAGAATATCCAGCTATTGGGTTGAAGTTCAAAGACTGTTCCTCGACCACATCCACTGAAACCCCAGTTTCTCAGCCATGGCCCACAGTAACCCCGGAATGCAAATCACACTGTTCCAAAAGTCCCGAGGGTTAGGAGGTCAAATTGAATGTTCAAAGGCTTTTCAGCCAATGAGAATTGAAGAATCCTAGGATTCCCCCGCCTGGGCCGAAGCGTTGCCGAGGGGCTGGATATTGCGGGGATAAGGTTTGCGGAGAGATACAGATCACCTTTTCGGTGGAAAGATCAAACCCTAATTATGAGAAATTGGTATTATGACCATATCTTAGAAGCACACTATAATGTAATTGGTCATTGCAGGCTAATTGATGGAGGTTTGATTGCAGTTCAAATATGAATTTGCTCTGTCTTTGACTGATATTTTTCGAGCGACTGGCGCGCTTTGCATCCGCAGGATTCAAAACAGGAACATTGCTGCTGTGTTTGCTAGTCCTCTGTTTGTTCAGGTTTACCTTTTCTCTTGAGACAACCTCAGCGGCCTGTAAAATTGTTCATCTCTCGAAAAATGTTGGCCACTGGAAGATCTTGTCAGTCCTCAATAACGCAGTTGAGAATTACACATCCCCTATCTCCAAGCCATCGCCCCAACAGACGTGACATCCATCAATTTCTGCAATGTCACTGTGACACTCACTCACCCAGGAGACGATGATGTGGTCATTATCTCAGTCTGGCTTCCCCTTCAATCTTGGAACGGGAAATATCTTGCAACCGGTGGGGGAGGGCTTCTTGCAGGCGAATTCGAAGCGGAACAAGCACCCGGCGTGGCATTAGGATATGTCGCTGTAGCCACGGACGCTGGATTATCCAAGAACGGAACTATCGATGCATCGTCGGGGCTGTGGGCACTGAATAGCGATGGCTCGTTAAATTCCGGCTTGTTGACAAACTTTGCCTATCGCTCCATTCATGATATGAATGTCATCGCGAAGCTCATTCTTCGCGCGTTTTATGGTCATGCTGAGCAATACTCTTACTACTATGGCTGCTCCACTGGAGGGAGGCAGGGGTATCTATCTGCGACTCACTATCCGACGGATTTTGATGGGATATTGGCCATATCTCCGGCTATCAATACACCGCAAGTTTCGCCGGCGGACTTTTGGCCATCGGTTGTGTTGGGAATGAGGTCGTGCTTCCACCATGTGTGTTCAGTGCGTATCAAGACGCAATCATCAAATATTGCGATGGCTTGGATGGGTTTTTGGATGGCCTGATCTCGATGTACAATCCAGATTCTTGTACATTCGAGCCATCCAGTTTGGTGGGGCAATCCATCGTCTGTAGTGACACAAACTCGAGCATTCAGATCACCTCAGAAGACGCAGGTGTTATTCGAAAGATACTCCAGGGTCCAACCGGTCAAGATGGAGAGCTCCTATGATACGGAGTTCCACCGGGCGCGAGTTTCAGCGGCTTAGCTAGCACCGCCGTGGTGAATGGATCCCTCGTTGTCAAGCCTTTCCAAGCAGCGGAATACTGGATCCAAAACTTTATCTTTCAAAATCCGAGTTATCCTGCCCTGAATATGACATATCAAGACTTCCAAACAGCTTTCGATCTGTCAGTCGAAAAGTTTCCAGCTCAGTTTGGAACGCTGCAACCCGACCTACACGAGTTCCGTCGTGGAGGAGGGAAGCTTCTAACTTGGCACGGGCTGGCAGATCAGTACATTGCTCATGCGGGCACGGTCAGGTACTGGAACGCTTCTGAAGCGAGCATGAGCGGAGCCGAGCAGGTCAATGCGTTCTATCGTTTGTTCCTGGCCCCCGGGGCAGCACACTGTGGTGGAGGATCGGGTCCAGTCCCCGTCAACCCGCTCGCGGCATTGTCAGCTTGGGTGGAGAATGATACAGCTCCAGAGACGCTTTTCGCGTCAACTACCAACACCGCTGGACAAAATGTGACGCGAGATCTGTGTCCTTATCCCGCAAAGTTAGTGTATAGTGGTGGTGATGCGAATCAAGCAAGCAATTTCATATGCCGCTGAGTTGTGAGCGGTGGGTGTTGAATGGGCAAGCTTGCTGGATATCGAGGTTTACAACCATAACTTGCCGTGGGACATGCATCCTCCTTTAGTAATTTTACTTCGCACATTCCTTACTGGTGTTGGATAATACAATTGGTTTCTGTTGCATGACTAAACCTTACGAATAGCTTAGTTAGGTTAGCGTCTAAGTACCCCATTGATGAGCGAGTAATTCGATTTTGTCAAGGGGCGAGCTTGCGATGCCGCTAGTCATCACAAACAGCAGTCCAGTATAGGTACAAGAAGTAGATGTTCAATCCAAGGCTAAGGCCAGATCCCAAACATATCAACAAAAGCGGTAGAAATATTCAGAACATATCATAGCAAGGAAAGTCGTCGGGGGATCGAGAGCTTGGAAATTTATGTTTCTCACAAGCACATGCCAACCCACTCTTCCCAACGACGCACACCAGAGCCATACTCCTCCTGCTGGTCGCCCTTGACGGCACCACCGGTCACGTCGACCTTAATTCCGACTTGCTCCAAAAGCTTGAAGCTGAAGATACCCTGAGCATCATCGTCGCCGAGAATATCGTCATCCTCAGTATCGAGCGCAGCACTGTCCATGCTAGCGTCCATGAGACCCCTGGTCTTAGACTTGCGGATGCGGTCAATCTCCGCTTCCAGTTTCTCCCGTACTGACCCGGGGGGAAGAGCCGTGAATAGGTCTTGTTTGTTCGCGGCGACCAGAACGGGGATCTCGGCCGAACGTTTCGTAGACGATTTGCCCTTGCCTAGCGCCCGCTTCTGTAGAATGAGAAGAACATCGTGCAGGTAGGTAGCGGTATCCCGGAGGATGGTCTCATCCACCAGAGCAGCGGTGTCGACCATGAAGATCACGCCACGAAGTTTGGTCTTAGTGTCGGTGGATGCAGCCATAGTCTGGAGCTCAGCGATGCCCTGTGAAGCGCGTAGTTTGCCATGACCTGGGGTATCCCGCAGACGGTACTTGACCGGGTTTTTCGAGGCTTCTGTCAGAGAGGGATCATTGACGGATCGGTAGCGATTGGACGCCGTAGGGACGCTGGGGGGCAGAGTAACGGTGATGAGGGTTGAGGTCTGGGAGGTATGGGTGCTAGGCGACTTTTTGGAAGCCAGTGAAGACTTGGACTCAAGCTACGGGACAGTTAGTGAGGTTTTCAAACTGAAAAAGTGAGGTTGGTGGCCTTACGAGAGTTGTGAAAGCCGTCTTGCCAGCTCCACTGGGGCCCAACAGGAGGAAGTTACTCGACGGCGGCGATGCTGCTGTTTGATAGAAGACAAGATGCAGGAGAATTGGAACACCGAAGGCAACCACAATCGCAACAGCAATGGCAATCCAGTTGCCATCCAGCAACAGGGTCGCAATGCCCGTCACCGAATTCCAACTGGCCTGACTCGACATGGTGTGGGTGGGTGGGCTGATGCGGACGGAGGAAGCAGCGAGCCGGTCAGTCGACGGAACAAAAGGCCCGCCGATAGCACGGGCCATTTGGTCTTATCGCTCTTTATCGGTCTTATCGAATTCTCTTATCTCTTATCTTAGCGCTGTACATCATTTGCCCATCTGGAAGTTCACTGGAATGAGACACTCCCTCGCCAGGGTGATGCTCCAAGTACATACCACGGGCCAAGGGGGGTAATAGAGGACAGCAGAGTCCCCCTTGGCCCAGTCGCCATCCTCCACTCTGTTCTTCTCCTCTTCATTCTCCCCGACAGAACCCAGGATGAGATTCGACCGATTGTTACCAGCACTATTCTCCTTGTTTATTGCGGCATCGGCCCAGACCTTGAGTGGCCTGACCTTTGATAGCCGTGATGAAGTGAGTCTGTTATGGGCATTGGATGGCCAAGCAACGGGACGGTATGACTTTTATCTCTGTGCTGGTGACGAGTCAACGGGTGCATATGTGAGTGGAATTGCAATCTTTATACTCCGTCGATGTGCCTGCGGATACAGAGCTAACTAGATCTATGTAGGAGTCATTGGAGCGAGTTATCACGGACGGTACTTACGCTACTGGGGACTACGTGTCTTTCCGAGTTGATCGGGAGGTCGGTGGAAACGATCCCAATGCATAGTACGCAAGAACCAAACACTGAGAAGCGCAGGTGCAACTATACTAACCGTGCTCTGATCAGCTTCCTCAAAGTCGTCCCTTCAATTTCCAAGGAGCACTGGTCCGGATATACCTCGCACTTCACCCTCACCAACATGAAAGGCACCTTCTCCACCACAATCTCCAATGCAGTCAAATCCATCCAATTCATTCCCGTCCCCTTGATCTTAGATGGAGAAACGAACCTGCTTGATGCAGCCAACCTACCCCCGATCATCAACAGCTCGATTTTCAACAGTGATATATCCGACAACACGAGCGAATCCCTGTTACAATTTCCCACGCCAACTATTCCCACGGCGCTGGACCGCCATGAATTGCGAAAGCGTTTGGTGGACCAGCACACTGTGCCCTACGGAGAGCAAACTGGATTGACAAAATATGCTCCGATGGCCAAGCGAGCTGGCACCACTATCGCAACTAGGTCGCCCACGCCGCAATACCCACCTTTCCCTTTCTCTATTGCGACTACCTATTTGGGTCCACCAACTGTGCAGTACACGGACTACGCGTATCAGACCTGGACTACGCACAGCATTGAGAATACCGTAAGTAGAGTGTGGTCCCATCTCTCGGAAGACTTCGCTAATATACTCAGGCTGCCCCTGCTGCTGCACCCACGCTGGACAAGAGAATGCAGCAATGGATGGAGCGTTGGAAAGATTAATTACAGGCTTCATGTATCACCTACTTCTTCTTCGATTTCGTTAAGGACTCGATAATTGAGCACAAGTGTTGAGCTTGCACTCGGCTTTCCAACCTGTTGATTTGTCAAAATCTAATGTAGTCTTTCCGCCGTGATCACAATGCGATTGAAACTTTTGGTGCTGTTCGCAAAATCACTCCATATTTACAGCTCCTCATCTATATTTTCAGCCTTTCTCTCTTCATTCATTTTCGTGTAATTCATGCAACATTATGAGCGCCCGTTAGGTGGCGACCTGGGCGATTTCCACTCCTCCAGCGCGGGAGTAAGCAATGGTGTCGCCGGATGACTTTCTTCCGGGTGGAAGGAGATGTTCTCCCGCAAGGCGACATATTCACTTTCAGACCAACCAAGCAGGGACTCGATATGTGTGCTCCGGTGACCCTTGATAAGCGCAATCTCCATGGAGCCGTAATTCACTAACGCGCGTCCCACTTCTCGTGGCTCTTGTGCGTGGTGGATAAAGTCTCCATCCAGGGCATCGGGCGAGGGCTTCTCTGCGACTACCAGCCGCACGGCTTCTTGCTGTGCGAAGTGTCCTTCAACACCGACTACACCGGCAGGAAGCAGACTGGCCTTGTGGTTCAGGAGTGCGTCGTAGGCACCTTGGTCGATGTAGATGGTACCGTGGGGAGTCAGGCCGTGCAGCAGCCAGAATGTGACGGATTGAATGGGGGTATCTGAGGGGAGGAAACGAGTGTGGAGAGGGGGAGGGGGAATGTCGAGAGCCTGGTCGCCATTTGCGTCAGGACCCTCTTGAAGTCGTTGGAGGTATTTGACGATATCGTGGACGTTGCCAGGTTTGGAGCTCTTGGTAATGATGGTTGTCACGCCAGCACTAGTTCCGAGCTTGGCAGCCACAATCTTAGTGCTCATACCACCGGTCCCCAGAGCCGAGCCGGCAGACGAGACATCAGCCTCCAATAGAGAGATATCTGACACAACTTCAATGGGCCTGGCGTCGGGGTTCGTTCGAGGGTTGGCCGTGTAGAGACAGTCAACATCGGTCATCAAGAAAAGATAGTCGGCCTTGACGGTAGCCGCCGCAATCGCTGAGAGGGTATCGTTGTCGCCAAATTTGATTTCCTATAGCGTATTAGAGCAAGGCCCGATAGCCAGCGGTATGATTGAGGGTGGTTCCCGTACAGAAACGGCAAGGGTATCATTTTCATTAACAATGGGAACAACACCCATCTCAAACAATTGCTCAAAAGTATTTTGAGCATTGATATATTGGGTTCTCTGTTTTGATGTTAGAGATATGAAGCATGCATGACCTGTGGGGTATTCGTCTTACATCCGCAATGTCATTTCTCGTTAAAAGGATTTGAGCCACTGGTACTCGGAGATGTGAGAAGAGGTTATCCCAGAGACTCATTAGCCGACACTGGCCAACAGCAGCAAGTGCCTAGAAGAACCCATTGTCAGCGATTTTGCTCATGACATGGTGTCCCTCCATTCCAAAACCGTTGTATTCTCAAGAGCAGTTTGTACCTGTATTCGGGGCAAGTGTGTTGGGCGTTTATCCCAATCCATCCTCCGCAAGCCAACGCCAACGGCGCCCGACGAGACCAAGACCACGCGGTGACCATCTTTGCGCAATCGTGCTACCGTCTCGACAATCAAAGTCAGGATGGAGAGAATCGGCTCGTGTGTTTTCTCGTCGACAATGGAACTCGTCCCTATCAAACCACAGTGTTTGTTAGTTGAGTCATACCATCAAAGCATTCAAAGATATATTTCCCCGCACCCAATTTGATGACAATTGTCAGCCCCCGGGGTGCCATTTTTGCGCGAGGGAATCAATCAGAAGGAAAGAAAGGTCCTCCTCCGACACACTGGCAATTCGCAATAGCAAGTAAGCGCAAAAGATCGCTGTACCCCGCAGTTTGTCTTCCGGGAAAGATTCGTCCTCGGAGCATCTTCTGGCCGGTATTCTGCCGGGTTCCTCCGCCCATCGGAGTTTCTTCGTCTCGTCCGGCGCGCTTTTCTGGAAGTTGTGAGTCCAAAATGTCCGATTCTCAGTCGCCAGGTGCGGCTGCACCTTCAAATGATAAGCCAGAGACTGGATATGTTGCTGGGGATGATACGTTTACCCAGTTCCGCAATATCTACCGGATCCTGACGGGGAAGATGACCTCCGAAGGCATTGAACAGTTCCGCGTTGCGCGAGACCTGCGCAACGAATCTGCGGATTGCAAGCGGTGTGAGGACCAGCGTGACTACTTGCTTCAGTACAGTGAGTAAAAAGGATGTTGGCGGGACAGACTCGGCTTCAAGATACTAATCCTTCATCTGCATAGGCCCCGTCATCCGATTCCTCAGTGATAACATCCGCCAGCTTGGAGGTGATCTACACAGCCATAACATCTATTGTCGCCGTTGCACGAGTCGGAAGGCTGGTGGGTTTGATCCCGAATTTGGTATTCTGTTGTGTGCCAATGAGATGAAGGACCAGGGTCACTTGGAGGACACCATGGCCCACGAGATGGTCCACGCATACGACCACTTGCGGTTCAAGGTCAACTGGACGGATAACCTGCGGCACGCTGCTTGTACAGAGGTATGGAAATCAATTGGAAATCTTTCTTTTTTCTTGCTCACTCTTGACTCGTTTAGATCCGAGCCAGCTCCCTGAGCGGCGAATGTAGATGGGCGCGAGAGTTCTTTCGCCGCGGTCAGTGGAAGTTTACTCAACAACATCAGGAGTGTGTACGGAGGAGAGCGATTCTCTCTGTGAGGGCACGCCCGACCTGCCGAGATGAGGCTCACGCAGAGCAGGTGGTGAACGAAGTGTGGGATAGCTGCTTCCGAGACACCAGGCCCTTTGATGAAATTTACCGATGATACCAAGTTCCCTCGCCCGTTTCCTTCTTGTCTACGACTCCACTCGCCCTGAATATCGAATACTCTGTACCATAGAACTGATTGGAATGTACCATATTTTGCATTGGCATCGAATCAAAACGAAGATTAAAGCCCACATGTCCCATATCGCAAATGCCTGCCCAGCTATACTCCGTGAAAGAAAACAACTCCAATAATGCCCATGAACCGACGCCTGGAAACCCATATCGTGGGACAAGTCTGAAATGAAGAAGAAAAAAAAATAGAAACCAGAACACCAATCTGTCATGCATAGATCATCATGCCTTTCCATCCTTGGAAGAACCAGAGCTCCGTTTTGGGTCCTTCACACAGTGCTTGACGATCCAAGGGTGACGTTGAATCTCATCAAGGGGAATACGCTTCTCAGGGTCGAGAACAAGGAGCTAATAAACAAGTCAGCAAGTGAGTTCACAATTGGGTCAAAAAGAGAAAACCCACCCTCTTAATCAGATCCTTCGCCTCTGGGCTGACGAAGGACGGCACAGACATGTCTGCACGGGCAATTCGTCGCTGGGTCATAACCGGGGTATCCTCGAAGGGTGCCTCGCCGACCAAGAACTCATAGGTCAGAACACCAAGACTCCACAAATCAACCTTCTCGCTGTAGTAGTTGTCCTGCGAGCCGGGCTTCAACATTTCTGGGGGCAAGTAGTCAAGCGTTCCACACATCGTCTGGCGGCGGTTGTTGGGAGCATGCACACTCCAGCCAAAGTCGCTAATCTTGATTTCGCCGTGGATGCCGACAAGGATATTCTCGGGCTTAATGTCACGGTGCATGACGTGCTTCTTGTGCAGATACTTGAGGGCCGCTGCCATCTGGGCGATGTATTGCGCAGCCTTCCACTCCGGGAAGCGGTGCTCTTTGCGAAGGTGCTTGTACAGCTCACCGCGACCAGCAAACTCAAGGATCAAAAAGATGCGCTTGCTGTCATGGAAGTGGCCATAAAGTCTGAGCACGTTGGGGTGACGGAGGTTGCTTTGGATCTCAATCTCACGACGGACCTGCTTTTGGACACCACCCTGCTGCAGCTCCGACTTATGAAGCACCTTGAGAGCGCAGACAAAGCCGGATGATCGCTCCTTGGCGAGGTAGACACGACCGAACTTGCCCTTTCCAAGGGGCTTGCCAATCTCAAACATTCCCAGGTGCAGCGACTTGGGTTGATCGTACAGCGGGCTGGCGCTGCGCTGGTCACCGTTCTCGTCAATGTTGCGAGACACGATTGCACCTTGCGAGACCTTGCCAGGCGACGGTGGAACATTCATCGAGTTGACCTTGTTGTCATTGGTGTTCTGAAGAGCCAGCTTCAGTAGTTGGGCCCGATTGGAGTTGGAAGATGAACTACCAAGCCCCGATAGCGAGACGGCGGTCGAGAGGGAGCCCTTTAGGAAGATCAAGTCAGCATGTTGTTGTCTCCAGGAAAAAAGCTTTGTAGTACCTTGTGCTTCCCATAAGTGCGATCACTTCCAGTTTCCTTCTCGTCCTTAACGGACAGGTGCTCGAAACGAGCTTCCAGCGTCTTGGTCGCCATGACTAGAAAAGGGTGCGAAAAAGGGAAGAAAGCGATGTGGGTGGAAGGAGAGAGTGGTGGTGGTGGACAGCGAAACGCAAAAGAACAAGAAGAACTAAATTAAGCTTGCACAAGCATAATTCAAATCGGTGTCAGTCGAAATGGTCGGATGGTCGAATAGAGAATGGAGAACGGAGAATGGAGACGGAGATCGAGAAGAGAGGAACGGGTGTTTGGATGTCCACCCCAGCCCGTCACCCCAGCAACACCTCGGCCCGCCTCTTTCTCCGTGCGCCGCGGGGCTATCGCTATCAGCGCGAGATTGATCGATAACGCTTTCATTTGACGACATGGTCTGCATTTGATCTGCCCATGGCTTCCAGACATTCTGCTACGCCTACGGGCCATGCGGCAGTCTCTCCCGAGACGAAGAAGCCCAATATGATTGCCGTCGGGGGCTTCCGCATCGCCACGCAGAAGCTCCCCATTCTCAAAGCCGAACCGATTGAGGAGATGACGAAGCAACTAGGCATTGCACCACCAGAAATGATCTTTGGCGATAATCATGTTACCATTGAACACGAGAAAACTGGTTGGGGAATCGACTTCAACGCTTTCGACGCGCTGGATCGGGTGGACAAGACCGGGCAGTCTATGCTCCAGGTCGCATACTCAAAGGAATGGCAACAAAGCAGGTAATGCGATCTCATAATGCGTCGCTCTATGTTCACTATGGGCCTAATAAGATAATTCTCATATAGAGAGAAAACACACGAAGGGATCAAAGAGGTTGTCAAGCCGTTTGATTGGTCCTACAGCACCGACTACAAGGGCACACTCAGTCCCAAAGCGCAACCATTCGAAGAGACCGAGAAGCCGATTCCCATCGAACTGTTGAAGCGCCCAGACCCAATCCTATTCTTCGACGAAGTTGTCCTATATGAAGATGAGCTTGCGGATAACGGCATTGCGATGTTGTCTTGCAAGATTCGCGTGATGCCAAGCAGACTCCTTCTACTGTCGAGGTTTTTCATGCGCCTCGACAATGTCTTGATCCGCCTACGTGATACCCGCGTCTATGTTGACTTTGAGACTCGTGAGGTGATTCGGGAATACCAGTCGAAAGAATGCGAATATGAGAAGGTTCGACAGGTATGTATTCTCTGCCATCGAGTAGTTCTGTATGCTTTTCTGACACCTTTCAGATCCTAGCAGGCACACGAGATGACATTCCAGCTTTGATGAGAGATCCAAATCGACTCTCTGAGATTTTGCCTGTTGTGGAAAAGTACTCCGAACGAGTGGTCCTTGGTGGTTAAATCCTTAACACATCCGGATCCAAGACTACGATCTACAGCCTATGAAGTATGAATATCACGTAAAATGACAAAAATGAGACTCAACAGAAATTTCCAACCGAAAGATGTTGCACTGCACTCTAGCATGGCCACTAGCTAGATGGCTCATTGTTCTTTTCATCAAAGCAAATACACAAGACGGCGATCAATGCCGCGTCGACTCCAGGCGCCACAACGACCGCATACGTCTGCTGGCCAAATATCAGATCGCGTCCGCTTAACAACTTCCGATCAATACGAGCGACTGGTTTGCCAGTCTTTTCATCTACAATGTCGGCACTATGGTCGAACCAGCCTCCCTTCATTTTCAAGGTCACGGCCTTGCCGTGCGAATCTGTGAAAGTGGCGGTTGCTTTAGAGCCGAGCACTACATAGTATAGTTAGAGATGTGTATCACGTACATGGACTTTGATCACGTATTAAGTAGTCCTAGGTCTTTAAACGATGGAACTTACAGGAGAGATTATTCTTGACCTCGGCAATCTTCTTGCGATGCGAGTCTTCGATCGCATAAGTTGTGTGCAGGTGCAGATGCTCCTTGACGATATCAAAGAGGTGCTTTCCGTGAATGTCTTCAACCTTCTTGCGACCAGAAATCGAAACCCAAGCACCATGCACTTTCAGCAGCGACTCTCCACTGGCTAGTTTGACCTCGAAACTGTCGCCAGAGACAGACAAGACCTTTTCTTTCATAACAAGTGTCTGGGGCTCTTTCGCCACGAATTGATCGAAAATGGCGATAGGCTCGAGAAATGGCTCGAGATTGTGGTGGCCGAGGATACCCATGATGTGGTTCTGGTGATAACAAAGTATGTCGATCCGATTCTGATGAAAAAAGCAATACTCACTCACAGCTGCGGTGATTGTATATGGATCGCGGGGCAAGATCAGCTTGAAGTTGACGATCACTGGGAGTTAGCGGGGCAGTGGCCTAATCCGGTCGTCAAACGAATTACCCAGTCACGTTTGGTTCAGGCCACCGCCTAGGTGTTGGCTACAGCTAATCAAGTGATCGAGATATAGTGGAAAAAATATTATGAGAATTTGAAGCTATTGGATAGTCAAATTTGAGCTAGGGGGTCATACTAGTAAGATGAGCCTTGAGTGGCGTACCAAGGCGCATAATGAGCATTCAGTGTCCCGCTCGTTTTAACAGCTCGTGCAATGATTAGAAATTCCAGTAAGAATTCGCGACCAGAAACCTAGCAGACAGTTCAGATCTATGAACAAATGTCGATATCGCGACACTAGAGACCATTTTTGGCTACAATTCGATCGAGAATTTCGAGAATTGCCGAGAAGTGCAACAAGTCTATTCACAGTGGGCCGCCCCTCTAGTGAGAATTAAATATTATATCAGAAGCCAGCCGCGACCCAGTCCATTAATATCAGATATCTCCTGCATCAAAACTTCGGGCAGGTCCTCGCGTTTCCAGTGATCCCGAAGAATGTTTGAAGCACCGATCACGTTTAGACAACTGGTCGAATCCCAAAGCGCCCGCAACGACTTCATGACAAAGACCTGTTGGCTCTCTGTCCAACAATCCAATCCTGCAATGAATGTTGGCCATAGCAGACACTTGAAAATGACCGCATCATTTTGTAAAGTTTCAATGAGGCTAAGCAATTGCGAAACTAGCTTCTCATTATTCGATGTTGCTTCAGTCAGCGCGTTGAGCACGCGTCTTCCGTAGAGCAAAGCCGCCAATTTATACGCTTGTGATAACATGCGCAGCTTTGTGACTTCCGTAGAGGACGCTGTACGTCGCTGGAGGTCCGCCGCCCACTCGAGGCAATCAAAACGCTCGGTCAGATCAAGCATCGTCAGAGTGTCTTGTACGATTGAAATATTTGAGTGTTCATTTCTCCTGAATTCTGTACTCCTGAATTCTGCAATCAGGGGTCTTTGGTCTGAGAAGAACTGCACTGCTCTCAGAAGAAATCCAGGGCATCCAAGAAAACTCCTGACCATGGACTCTTGATGTTTCATTCCATTGTCGACGACGAACGCTTCAGACACTATGTTAGGAGACGAGAGCGCGTTTCCAAGCGTCTCAATCCTATCAAGCGTCAACAGCGGATTCGAATGACTTGCCGTTAGTGAGAATTGAGGAGTAGGAGGGCGTACAATAGGAGCTGTTCCATTATGAATTTCCTCGTGTCACGAACCGTATCTCCAGCATTGATCTTTTGATCAGATATTGGAGCATATTTTACTAAGGACTCGTTGAGGATAAGCAGGCCTCTCGCACCTTGGAGATGAGAGTTCCAGCCGTCAATCCCGGACTCAAGAAGGTCGAGAAATATCAGAAGAAGGATGGTCGCCATGGTTGCTTCCGTTCTCCGAGACCCCGTATCCGATAGTGAAGAGGACAATGCCTCTATAGCTTGTTTCTTGAACAGGAGCGCATCCATATTAGCATTCACGAATCGATGGGGAACAGCCGCATCGGTCGTATCGAACGAGCGGCCTGTATTGGCAAAATGTCGAGCTGCAATAGCCACAATAGACTTTTGTAGAGCCAGGTCTTCTAGGCAGAATGAGATTAAGTTCCGAAACGGGTTACTTTCACTGTCAAACAGTATGTATAGCTTGCATATTCGCTGGTTATCTGTGGCTGGGATTAGGATATCTAACACTTTGTTTCTTCCTACTGACCAAAGCACGAACTTACAATAATCAATGTAGTACTTTGATAGCCGATCCATGTGATGTATGCGCGGATCCTGCATAGCATAGGAAGGGGTATGAAGTATTCGTAGCCGCTTTTCTGAAGTGAGCGAGACTTGTTTCCCGTCCGATCCCGTTGCACGGGGACCTTCAGGAGCGTCCGAGGGAGCCCTGAAGACGTGACCCCGCAATTTTCCTCGAATGGCCACGCCTTTGACCCATCTCAGCGGTCTTGTTTCATGGCATTCTAGCCCTGCTTTCTCGCATTTTGAACAGGGGAAGCGGGACTGATCGCATTGAATCGTCCGGCGGCGGCATGTCCAGCATGGCTTGAGCATCTAGAAAAATATATGCGGGCACCTTTGGAAATATTTGTAAAGCAACCGTAAGACAACAATGGGCTCCGATAGATAACTGGCTGAGGCTTGTGAGTTCCCAGCTGATCGTTGTCGGGACTCGGGGGATGGATGACTAGATGACTCGGTCCGGATTTATGATCGCCCGCTCTTGATTTCTTTCAATTAATGTCAAAGTATAGTCGTCAAGCTAGCGAATGATTAACTAAAGTGTCATTCTTTTTCATGCTAGAAGTTCAAGGGCGTGCATATCATTCTATCAATTAACTTCACTTGTCAAGATTATCTGCTCAAACGTTGGTTCACGGACAGAGATTCATAGGTTCCCACGAGACGATAATCCCCCAGGAAATCGGATTTTTAACGAGACTGAAAAGAAATTGATCCCATCAAGTACTCACTTAGGTAAAATTATAGCCTTTAAATTTCAATTTTGATGTTAGGTCAAATTCATTTTTCCAGTTACATCAAATATCCATGAGGGGGGAATATTTACTTTGGAGCATGTCTTATCGTAACTTCTAGATTAAACTAACTGATGACAATGTTGTTCTTTGTATCTTACTTGATAAGAAACACTATAGATTGAGAATATTAATGCTAAACACAAGAAGGCCCATCAAGCTTCCCAGAGACAAAATTTGCTCGTCGAAAAAGTCCCTTGGTTTCACACAGAGGGATGGTGAATGGGAACGTATGCTGGCAAAGTCCATGTGCCAGGAGGTAGAATCCTGCCAGCGCCGACACAAATCCAAATCCACCAGCCACTTTTGTCAAAGTTTCGGCTAACACTAGCCTATTTTCTGCATGCATGAAGTGGGCAGCGCAATTGAAAATGTAGCAAAGCTCCAAGGAAGCGTATATGACAATATTCGGGACATGGCTACAAAACTCTCAGCAATCTGTACAGCAGGGTCTGAATAATGATACTTACGTCGGCAAAGCAGCAAGTAGGAAAAGGAAATTCAGAAAGCACCAAACTTGGTTCGATCATCTGCCACATTCGAAGCAGACTCTTCTTAAGAGACTCACTTAACTGATAGAACGCAAAGGCGTTATGATATTCGGCTGTTTCTCCACCATATGCCCCAATAACCCCTAGCGAGGGCATCAGCATTACACCATAGCCGCCATAATAGAGTCCTATAGCACGGTATTAATTACCATCTCGATTGCATGACGGATTTTTTGGCTTACCAAACGCCGTGAGAACTGTATACGAAAAGGTATTCCCCTTCAACATCTCCCATTGTGCGGAAATTAGGAGGCCTACACCGGCGAGGAAACAGAGGTTTGAAATAAACAAAGTCTGGTTCGACACTCCACGGAAGCCCATCATCGAAAGTGAGAGGGTCATCAGAGTAGTTGCAAAGCCACCAAATCCGAGTGGACTCTAAAGGCATCGTTTAGTATATGAAAGTCAAGTTATCAGATGGCGTATAGCTCCATTACCTACTGGATTAGCGAGATGACTGTTAGCCATGGGTAAGATGGAATGTCTCTGGGATAGGACCTAGAGCCTGACGATATTGTGTCGTACGGAATCGGTGAGCGACAGTTCTCAAGAAATCTGAGTCAACTTGAACATCGACTTCTTTGTCGGTGAAATTAATTTTCAAAATCGGACGAAGAGACAGGTAATTATAGGTGTTATTGAGTCATTGTATGACAGATGATGTTAACGCAAGAGTGAAAACTTTTGAGTGGCACAAAGTACAACTTCCCATCTCGGCTGAAGCTTATCAAGCACTCTCCGCGATTGTGAAAGTTTTTCGTATTTTCTGCGTGGCAGGGAAATGATGGATGAGAAAACCGCTTCGAGTATTGCATGGTAAGGCTGTTTTGTGAGAAACGGAATGTCAAGCTAATTTGGAGACCCACACAGCATAACCTCCTATTCGGGTAATTCTCCACCAAGCTTAGCAAGCATCCGGGTTCCGCGAAAGCTTTCGGAGTGGCAACGTCGGGATCTACCTCCGTATAATGGCGGATAGGATTGGCAAAGCCGTGTCACTTTTCGGATGGAAGGTAAAATTTCACTGTTTGATGTTAATCATGATGGAGTGTAGTCACTTCAGAAAAAATTACTTAATGCCTTCGCTCCCCTTCCAAGAATCGTACTTTTTTTGCTAGTCCAACAGGCCATCAACACAGACGCCCTTGAAACCTTTCAGCTCTTCTCCAGAAATTCTATTGTCTTTCCACTACGCCATGTGTCACGAAGATACTACAGCCAATGGCTGGACCAGCATGCCAGCCAGTGCAGGTGCCATCTTTGGAGATCAACCTTTTATCAACAAACCGGAGGCTCTGCCTCTCAGCGACATCAAATTTCCTTTCAATGATCCCACTGTCGCAAAAACTCTGGAATACGCAAGAGATACCCTGCACCCAGAAACCTTCAACCATTCCATGAGAGTCTACTTTTACGGTATGCTGGCACATAGCCCCTGCCTCTAGTGATGCCAATGGGTGTACCTAACCTTGCATAGGAATGGCAATCAGTAAACAGCAGTTCCCTGAACAAGCTGCTGCTTTGAACCCGGTGACATGGGCTTTGACATGCCTGCTGCACGATCTCGGCACGGCCGAGGAAAACCTTACGACCACTCGAATGTCCTTCGATATCTACGGTGGTATCAAAGCTCTCCATGTTCTCAAGGACTTTGGCGCAAGCACGGACCAAGCTGAAGCAGCTGCTGAGGCAATCATCCGACATGAGGATATGGGAGTTGATGGTACGATCACGTATTTTGGACAACTCATTCAGCTCGCTACCACCTACGACAACACCGGCTTCCACCCGCACGTCAAGGATTTCGGTCAGATGATCCACGAAACAACTCGCGCTGAAATCAACGAGGCCTACCCGCGCATGAAGTGGTGCAAATTCTTTGCTAGCGTCATTCGCAAAGAGGAGCAAATCAAGCCTTGGTGCCACTCAACCCACCTCGTCAACTTCGACCAGGAAATCGAAGCCAACGTTCTGATGAAGCAGTGGGAATGAGAAGGGAACGGAGAACTGATAGCTATGCAGCTTTGCTTTCCGAGTCTACTCAACATGCAACTGAATGTATAGGAGCCACTCCACTCTTTTTTTAGAATCGTTTGAAAAATGAAAATGTGTAAAATCTGACAAAGGTCCTTCGCTACCTAAGTAAATCATCAACGCTCGGCCAGGCTCACGCAGGGGATATATTAGAATACTGTAAAAGGATCGACAGTCTACATCGTCAGATAATAGAGACACACGGAGTATATGCGGACTGTCCAGGCGAGATAGACCCGGAGTGGAGCCGAAGGCTCGCTCTGACCTAATTAGGAACTTGTCACAGGTGGATATCTCTTCAGGGTGGAGCTCTCGTCCCTCTGTGCTCGGGAGAGTCTGGCTCGATAATTTTCACTTTTTTTTCAAGTTGAAGAGAACTTATTCGATTCGCTACTAGCTAAAGACTGGATGAGTGAGTACGATGGACTTCTCTCATAGCGCAACAGCGTCGGGTACGGTCAAATGGGAATGGTTCGTATCGAGTGGACTCATGCCAGGACAGAAGTGAAGGTGGGTCCAGAATCTTCAGATCCTTTCGTGTTCAATCGGCAATGCCATCTTCGGTCTCCCGGAAAACATCCTTCCCAGCAACGGGATCGGAACTTATGGGGTTGGGGTGTCATTGCGTGGGGGTCCATTTCCATTAGAGTAGACTAGGGAAAAACGCGATCGAGCATGTTGCCTTTTTGGGGGAGTTAAGTTGGGGTAAACTACCTCGCGACGAGGAATTTCCCGCCATTAAAGTGGCGGGGGACGCCAACGAACGCAAAGTGTTCCATTTTTGCCGAGCATTCTGGAACTTTGATTAGCTCCTTTATGCTTAGTTTTGCGCCTCATTACCCGGGGAGACTCACTTTGAGAACAGGCTGCGTGAGGTTAGGACTGTCATTGATTATTCACTTTGACTCTCCATAATGCCACTCAGCCTAATTGAATTCTCTCCGCTCCTTTCCAGAACTTACGGAATTG
The DNA here is from genome assembly GCA_001048715.1 of Penicillium brasilianum. Lineage (NCBI taxonomy): Eukaryota > Fungi > Ascomycota > Eurotiomycetes > Eurotiales > Aspergillaceae > Penicillium > Penicillium brasilianum. Next base: position 824,932 of record CDHK01000009.1, on the reverse strand, counting down.
CCCAATTCGGAAGATCCCATGATGAATCTCTCGTTGCCGCAAGCCGAGGCCACGTCTGGTGTCACTAGATTATATTAGAGACAATGAAGACCTCGAAGACGAGCTGACCGATTTGCATTCAACTTCTTTCTGACATTAGGCCAATTTCTAGCGGGCGAATACTACGTGTCGTTCAACAATGTCCAATAAGCACTACTTCCCCTCCACAAGTGCCAACTCTTTGGTCCCACGAGCGTTACGAGCTCTCGTTTCTGCAAACAGTCATTTGACTTTGGATATCGCAGAGAGAGTCGTTTCAAATGCCTTCCACGATGATTCTAAAGTGAGTGTCATCAGTGGAGGTGGTTCAGGACATGAACCGGCTTGGAGTGGCTATGTCGGTGACGGCCTACTCTCGGCTGTTGCATGTGGTGATATCTTTGCCTCGCCCAGTGCAAAGCAGATTCTGGCTGCGATTCGTATGGCGCCGTCGAAGAAGGGTGTCATTCTGCTGATCACCAATTACACCGGTGATCGGCTTCACTTTGGTCTGGCGGCTGAAAGAGCCAAGGCCGAAGGGCTGGTCGAAAATATCGCCATTCTACATGCTACCGACGATGTTTCGATCGGAAGAGGGAAGAGTAGTCATATGGGCAGGAGAGGTCTTCCGGGGCATGTTTTCAGTAGGCCTTCTGTCAAGTTTTCCCAGCCGTGGTACAGCTAGCTAACATAACAAAGCCATGAAGATTATTGGAGCTGCGGCCGCGGAAGGCTACTCATTTGAACAGTGTCTTGCACTGGGACAAGCGATCAACGACCAGACTGTCACAATCGCTTCCGCACTTGATCATTGCCATGTACCAGGCCGAGCTCAGCAGTCCTCCCTCTCAGATGACGTGGTCGTCATCGGCGCCGGCATTCACAATGAACCCGGTCAACTTCACATTTCTCCTGCCCCGTCAGTCGAGGAACTCATCGAGAGTTGTCTCAAACTTCTGTGCGATGAATCTGATGCAGAGCGAGGCTTTGTCAAGTTTGAGCGAAATGATGAAATAGGCTTATTGGTCAACAACTACGGCGGCCTCTCCGTGCTCGAACTCAATGCCTTGGCCGATGAGGTTCAGACACAATTGAGCTCACAGTGGAACATCAAACCGTGCAGAACGCTCTTTGGTGCATTCGAGACGTCTCTCAATGCACCGGGCTTTTCGATCTCTCTATGTAACCTTACAGCTGCAGCTCGGCAATCGAACGAGCCCGTGGCCACCCTGATTCGCCAATTCGATAGTGCCACGACCGCCGTTTCATGGCCCAACACTAATCGACCTTCTTCTTCTCAGAGGAGAATCACCCTAGAGCATCTTAATGCCACAGCAAATGCCCACATCGGATCCTGTCCTAGTATTCAATTCGACCCCTTGCTCCTTGAAACTGCTATTCGAGCCTCATGCGAGAGAGCAATTGCGGCGGAGCCAAGGCTCACACAGTGGGATATGGTCATGGGAGACGGGGACTGTGGTGAGGCTGTCCAGGGCCTAGCCGAATCCATTTTACAGAGAGTAAATAAAGGATGCACGAAATCAGGCGATGTCCTGGAAGTCATCCGATCTATATTGCAGAGTGTGGACGATATGGGCGGTACTCTCGGAGCAATATTCGGTGTCCTTCTATCAGCATTTTTGACGGCTTTGAGAAGGAACGCGTCCGAAGGGAAGATTAGTCCAGATTCGGCAGCTTTCTACGCCACTGCACTCGGGTCTGCAGTAACGTCTTTAAAGTCGCATACTGGAGCCAGAATTGGAGACAGGACAGTCATGGACGTTCTACTCCCTTTTGAAGAGGAATTCTCTCGAACCAATGACCTTATCTCGGCCGTTAAAGTTGCAGCGGAGAAAGCGGAGGTAACGAGGTATCTCAAAGCAAAGTTTGGCAGGGCAACATATGTTGGGGAAGCATCGAGCCAGGAGCTGCCAGACCCGGGTGCTTGGGCTTTCTATGAGATAGTCGCTGGCTTGGCTGATGGGCTTGGAATTTCCTCCAATTAGGACACTTCCTGATACATCTCTGGGAAGTATAGTCAGTTTGATCGAGAAAAATGCTGCCTATACGCCTCTCCTGATAGGTTTACATGGAGTTTCCCAAAAAGAAAAAAACAGAGCTCATTTTACATTTAAATTCATGGAGACTAAATTAGTCTTAGTAAGTCTAGGCTTTCAACCAAACAGGCTCTTTCAATTGCTAATCCAGCCGGGGACTTTTCTTGGGACGCAACATCCTATCTGTTTAGGTGACTTTACGCTAAATTCAAGCGATCGAGTAAGACGGCCCCCGATATTGACGACGCGAATTGGTATATCAATCTGCTGACGCTGGTGTGTCGTGGTCCAGTGATAGCACGCATTCGACATTCCGTGTAAATACTGCCAATAGGGAAATAAAATCTTACACAGCATAACCATCAGATGGGTGTGGGGGAAATAAGGCCACCCGTCCGCTCAGACGTGGTCAAGCAGCATACTATACACGACCATTTCCCGGTGGGTTTTGAGGACCCAATTAAAAGGCAGGAGCAATGATACAAGGGCCATTGATCTCACCAGGGGGGTATGAGCTACCCTGAGTAGGCAAAGAAATTTTGATGAGTAAAGTAATTTGTTTTACTAGTGCGATATTCAGCAGCGACATTCAGCACACAAGACGGCCAATGCCTATTGTACTGCATAGTGTATACGGTATTGACATAATTTAAAAAAAATAAAAAAAAAAAAAATATATAACAGCCATACTATGGTGATGCTCACCTAGCGCCCATCGTTCGGTTCTAGGCGGCTCGCCGCTTTACGCCATCGGCCTTCCTGGGGAAATGGCAACAAGTTCGCTCCCTCATTTCAAGATTGTTGTAAACAGCATGATGGCCTAGTACAATTGGATAAATTCTACTTCGGCCCTTCATAAACCATATACCATAGACTATGGCTATATCCTGCCGTTGGATTTTTGCAGAAACTATCGTCCGTTCGGACACCGACTTCAGCAGAAAGGATTCCGTGCTTTTTCTTTAGAGACAGGATTCCTCCTTGTATGGGAAACCCCAATAAGGTGGGTTCGTCCGCGAGTTCGGCGCCTAATGAAATTATGTGCTTAACCTGGGCGTTCCGAACGAGACTGTATTGGTATATACAAACTAGCCCCATCTCATCTTTTTCATCATAATGATCATCATCATGCCAATGCATAGTTTCATATCATTTATCACATCATCCTGCAGAATCACTCCATCTAAAATCACTCTAAGCTTGGGTGGCAAAGCCCAATTGGGGTCCAGAAGCATCAAAGACCACATACTGGGTCTTGAGGAAGACATCTCCAAAGATCGAGAGACCAATGTCACTGTCATCCTGGACACCGCCAAAGCAGTCACTGGTGTCGGTGGAGGAGATCTCACCATAGTTGAGGTAAGAAGCGGGGATGGTGACGGTGTGAGATCCGATCTTGAGGGTGAGGTCTGGAAGAGTAGCAGAGCAAGGGAAGATCCATCCACCCACGGATGAGGAGTCACTGGAACCAGAAACCTTGGCGTAGTAGGCCTTGACAATCTTGGTGGGGAGGTACAAAAGGGTGGTACCGGTATCTATCAACAAAAGGTAAGTAGGAACATTATTGGTTCGGGAAGGGGAACGAGATGACATACCAGCAATGGCGCTCCAAGAGGTGGTGGTGGTCACGGAATCACCGACTCCATATCCAGAGGCGGTAAATCCCCAGTAACCCTGAGAGCTATCGGCATTGACATAGGTGATGGAGCCGGTGTACTTGGAGGAGTTAAGGAATCCGAAGTCATAACTACCAGCGGCGTTATGCTTCAACTCAACAGCAAAGAGAGGCGATGCCAAGCTCGACTTGATGTTATCAAAGAAGGTCTTCTGAGAAACGGGTTCAACAGTGTTGATACTGCTGAATCCCAAGCCCAAGAGGCCATCGTTGGAGGTGTCAGAGACGAACTCGCTGCTCACACTGGTAGCAGCCTCGACGGCCTGGGAGGTATAGGTGGCTCCGCCAACAGTGACCTTATCGGCGTAAACAATGCCTTCAGCAGAGCTGCCATCACCATAGGAGATATCCCAGGTGTAGCCGCTCAGAAGCTTGGCGCTGCTGGAGGGTGTATACACGGCATGGCCGGCGCTCTCGGAGGAAGAAAGCTTGTTAGAGAAAACCCAGCTGAAAAATTATTCATAGGTCAGCTCATGAAGCAAAACAAAGTCTGTCAGTCTTGAGAAGAAGAAATACTCACAGATCAGAAGACCCGGTGTCAAAGTCCAGCGCGAGAGTGGACGAGCCGACAGTGACTGGGCAGTCATACTCATCGTCGCTGGAATCACTAGGAGTGGCGACAACAGTGCCGGAGATTGCAGCAGCAGCGACCCGCTCAGGAACGGTAGCCTTGAACTTCTGCAAGGTACGAGCATAGGAGGCAGGAATGTTAACTGTCTTGTTGCCGACATAGCGGGCAACTTGGTTGACAGTGAACGTAGAGGGGAACTGTCGCGTGGCGGGAGCTGCAATCGCTCCGATGGCGAGAGCTGCGCAGAGGACAATCTGGGAAATGCCAGCCATGATGAGTGTTCAGGAATGGAAAGAATTGTGAAGACTGTGCCGATGCTGGTATCCTCTGCTCCAAATCTCAAGATTCATGAGGGGATTTCTCGCTCTATTTATCCTGCTCCCTCCAAGACCTTCACTTACCTCTACCCCTCTTCATCTTCATTCATCTTCAGCTGATACATGTGGAATCTCATCATTCACGGCCATACTTCGCAATTCGGTGTTTCCCCCCACACATAAGCCTTATGACGAATGAAGTCCAGCGGACCCATTCCCATCCGAGGTTACATTGCCTTATCAACACTGCACACTGAACGGGCTAAGAATTAGATTGTTGCTTGAGGAGGTAAGGTTATTATCTAAAGTACTCTATTAGCGTTCCTTAGACCTTGAGAAATTCAGCACTAGTTCTTTGATCGTCCATTCTCGCAGCGCGTAAGATTCTGCAATCTCTCATTTGGGTATAGTTTTATATAGGGCGCGGAGCAAGTGTTCGGAAGCCCGTCGGCAGCTGTCGATCGGACACCGCCGGAGAACCCCGCTTAACAGTCCCAGTTGGCAGTCTTGACTGGAAATAGGATCATGAGTTTAATTGCCTGCCGGAAATTTCTTTGTTCGGCTGATTTTTTGAGGGTTCTGATTAGTTGTATTTTATTCTGCACTCGAGCTTTGGCCCTGAAGTGGAGATGTGAAGTAAGTAATTGCCGTGGATAAAAGAAAAGTAACTGAGACACGACTTAGATAAGCTTTGGCAGCTAGTTAACTACTCAAGAATCAGGATGATAAATAAATTAATTCCAATTCAGTCACAATCGCGGAGATTTCCGTTATGATTTCATTAACAATGAATAGAGAAAATAATACTGAGACAGAGCGCTTTTTACAACCATTGAAAGAGGTTCGGATTGGTAATCGTCCAGCATATCGTAGTCTATAGATTTCCTTGATTATTGATGCCTATGTCCTTTTTTATTGTTCATGTGCGTAGAAGATAGAGCTGGAGCTGTTAATGACTTCCCCAAAGGCTAATCCCCACCTCGCGAGGCTTCTTTAAAGGCTATTTCGCAGACCAATCAAACCCGCGCGCTCCCCCCCCCCCCCTTCTTCGAAATATTCAATAAGAAAAAATACACTTTGTATTGAATACAGTTATGCTTAGTATATAATTGACATTTCATAATATTCCTACGGCTATATCATTTTATTCCAATGAATATAGCATAAATTTGATGATGATGATGATGATGATGATGGCGATAAATTCATTTGCTCGATATAGCTTGCTCTAAGTATATGCTGCTACGCGGAATGCAAAACAACTATCTCTGGGTGAAATCAATTTCTCAGTCTATCTCGGTATTCAGGGCTTGCGTGGCCTTGTAGATGGGTTCAAATTGTATTTAGCCTGAAGCACTATCGATTGATACCGGTCTTGTCTGCTCCCGAGCATCATGGCGTAAGTGGTTAATCTAAACACTGTCCCGGTGCTCCCTAAGAGTCGATTCCATGGTGTAAATGCTGTTCCCAGACCTCACCCCATGGGAAACCCCAGTATTCTACGCACCAGCACCGACCGTACGGTTGATCGACCGATTGAGCAATATAGAGGATATAACAGAGACTGCCCGGATATTCACGATTATATTGAGGCAGCCACGGTGAATTATTCCTTCGACCAGGATCAGGTCCGGCCATTTAGAATAGAACAAAGTGGGGGTTGGGGAACACGAGCCGGAAGGAGAGTGGGAGGGAAGATTGAAAGTTTTGTCGAGGGGCCACGTCAGCGCTTCAGGGCGATCGGGTGAAGAATAGAGGGGCTTAAGGGTGTTTAGGTGAAGGAGTCTAAAGGGCCTGAAGAATAAAGCGGCAAAGGTCGATTTCCCAACGAAGGGGAAAAAGAATACAGAAAAAAACATACAACAGCCAGGATTCGCATGTGGTCACCCACCATACTACTAACTGGCCGGCGTGTGGCTTAAGTACGGCTGAGCGGACGGGAAGCCCTGTTCTCCACACCCTATGGTCGTATGTACCAGATATTTCCGAGGACTGAATTAGTAAGTAAAATATTATTTGATGAGAATCCCAAAGCAGCGTTCGTGGTAAGTCACCTCGACTGGCAACAGCTTATCAATAAGATCTCGGGATACGAACTCTTGACAGTCTGATGATATCCAAGCTCAGTAAGCTTTTGCCACGAATCCGAACGATGAGGCACTTCGTATTGTCAGCATGCGCAAAAAGTGATCATCATTATTGGGCGAAAGAAAGACAGGAAGAATGAGCCGAGGTTTGGATGCCTGGTTATGCGTATGTCAGAAAATATCTAAGGTATCAAGGCATATATTGGCAGATTAAGGTTTAGCCTCTTGGTTGCCCCACAAACCTTACGGCGCCTCGACCACCTTCGATCAACGCACTCATCACGTGAAAGGCTGGTCCTTCCACTGAACAGGTTATTATATCGGCTAAAAAGATTAACGTAGGATAGCATTTCATTCAAATGATCCTTGTGACCCGACATTCATCGGTAGGATGGGAAATGTGGATCTTACTTTCCCCGAACGCCTGGCCTCACCGAAAGCAGAATGACTTCACCCGTAAGTGCCACTTGCATCACGACTTTGAAATAACGGAAAAGGGGAAATAAGTATACAGCATATAAAGCACTAGTCCTCTGCAGGATGATATTCTCACACCTACTTCTGAATTTCTCCTTTGGGTACCTCAATTACAGTTCCTAGTCTCCAACACCGACAGACCATACATAAAAGACCGGTCGCACAAAGGACGCCGTAATGCCTAAAGGATCCTGCCTATGTCATAAAGTCGAATATGAGTTCCAAGGCGAGCCTCTGATGAAGGCAAGTTTGGTTTCTAGGTTCAACTTTAACATGGACTCATGCATACATCTAGGGACCTTGCTACTGCTTGTCCTGTCGCAAGATCAGTGGTAGTACCAACACACTCAACCTTCTGCTCCCAGATGACAAGTTTAGTATCACCAGTGGCTCTACCAAGCATCACACTGAGATGCACGAAAGCGGCAAGCCATTAACAATCTACTTCTGTGGTGACTGCGGAACTGGTATCTACAAAACGCACGAGTTGTTCCCCCAAAAGGTTGTTGTCTTAGCAGGGACACTGGACGAAGCAGATGGGCTTGAACTGGCAAAACCAGAAGTGGAGTTGTGGACTAAATACCGCTCTTCGTGGTTAACGGGTCTCGACTTTGCTGAACAAAAGGAGGAGTTTTGAACTGCGGGTTTATTGTTTCTTTTTCCTGCATCTAGTTCTGCAGTCCTTCAGTCCTTCCTCAACGGCCACGCAGGAGAAGGCGGCAGTAAGTTTGTTCATGGTCACTCGAGTTCAACTTAGCAATGAATTTGATACTCAAAATACTGATCTTAGTAAATTCTACCTCATCTTGTTAATTATAGCCATCATTTTCATGTTTCCCTTAGAGCTACCCAAATACCTGTGACGAGTATAAGTTTTCGTAATTTCGCATCCACATCTGCTCGATGACCATTAGCACTTGATCTTGTGCGAAGCAGTGTTGCTTGCCTAAAAATGAATTTTTTGAATCGACTAAGGAATAGCAAGAGGAGACCTCTATCCAATCTCGTGTCATCGTAGCGATGACAGCATGCCGACGAGTGCCTGGATCGATGATACTGAAGGTAAAGAATCTGCCCACATCGTCGAGATGTGGGCAATTGGACATGCGACGGGACTTGTTGTGACGTAGAGCCCATCGCATAACTTGGATGCCATTTTCTCCATGCTCTATGAACTCGTAGGAGCCATTGGTAAGACAGAATGCCTCGCAGGAAGAGTCCGGGCCAAGAGATATTTCCGTCTTCCCCCGTAGCTTGACCTCTGTACGCAAAGGCTGGCAGATGCTTGCGACAACTTTCTGACGGGATTTTCCTTCCTTTGTTGAGACCGCAATGTTCGTATTCACTGTCGAATCCAACATTTCGCAGAGACTATTTTGCACTATTGCCACATCGGCGGGGCTACGACTCCCCCAGCGTCGAAGATACAATAAAAGCCCCCGAGTAAGAAAAGGCATAAAGGCCGTGGATGGGAAGACGTCAAGAAGAAGCGTGGGTCGTCCTGTTTGCGATATCTGTTGGAGCTGCATCAGAAGTCGCGGTCGCATCTTGTGAAATGGGTGCTGTGCATGTCTTGCAGGTCGAGCAAACTGGTACAAGCTTCTCGACTGTGACGATAATCTCCTCTGACCCGCCGAGTTACTTGTCTGAGAGATATCTTTCGATATTGGCATTGAGGGCATTCAAGTTAGCAAAAATGCCGGCAAGGCTCGTTCGATTTCGATCACAGGATCGAATTCGATGGAAGGATGAAATGCTCGACGGATTAGGATCACCGCTCTTACTAGTACATGTTATCGGGACAATAAACGCCGAATTAGATCGTAGAAAGGGCATTAGTGTTAGGGAGTGTCAGCTGCCATGAGCAATGGCGTACGTACCACTGGAAACCTATGCATTGCCAAGGCTCTCAGGGAAGCTACCAATCTCTAGTCGTGCATTATAGGTGAATATCCAACACAAATATTATTTTCCCCAGGTACAACGACGCCTAATTATCTCCAACGGGTGATCCCAAACTCCTCCATGCGTTTTCTCACAGGACGGTGTATTAATAGACAGCAGCCCGGCGAGCATCTTTCATCTGCATAACGTGAAACTCAAATGTGCTGACGGAACTCCGAGTCCAGCTAGGCCCAGCTTTGGGCGATCCACGGGTGCCCGCTCCAAGTTTGTCCAATGTTTCGGTTCATTCACGTTTGAGTTCATTTCCGGAGACCTGGAACGAGCCGAGTCCCCATCAATCGCCGAACGGTTCCCCAAGCTGCAATTGTTAGTACTTATCTGTTTCTTGATGGCTAGTTCGCCTGGGCCAGCTGTAGGCATCAGGGCACCTCCCAGCTCTAGAGGAGAACCCGCTTTGGCGAGCCATGCAGCTTGGCTTCTAGGAATTGACATTTCGACGCGGAATATTGGGGGGTTGGGGGGGGGGCTTTGACTGGGCTGGAATGCGATTAATTGAACGCGATGCCGATCGAACCAATTCAATTGATTCGTTTGTGATTGATGTTTCGGGTACATGATGCATTCTTTGAATCAGCATCCGGATTATATACATGGTCCGTGATAAGTGCTGTGGCCTTCCCATAGTGAATCTCGATTTATGTATAGGCAGGATTGGGCGCGTTGGGCGCTCCATAACGGTGGAGACCATTCAAATACAATCAAGATAAGAATCCCGGCCTCTATGATAATTCCGGGTTACTTCCTTGACCAGCATTGAGTACCAGGAGATGTTCCCTGCTTTGAACTTTTGCAAGGAAAGCACTTCGGTGATAATATAGGTCAGATTCTATTTCCTAGACCACTCTCCATGAAAGCGTAGACACAGTCTAGATAAATTAGAGCCAAGACATTGTGAAACGCTCACAGCAAATATACTTTAAAACCAACAAGCCCTACTGGCTGTATCAAATACACTTTTGGTATTGTTCGGGACCATGAGTTGTTTTAGCGGAGGCCTTGTAATGGGAAGTGCCCATGATTGGGTACGTGATTAAATAGTATAGAACCAGAGTGTCCAAATGTATGCGTTCCTTCTGAACAGTCGGAGCTTTGTGCTTGATTCGTACCTGAAGCCAGCCTGAGCTTCCATTGCTCTCAAACCGTCTCCGTGTCATCTTGGGGAGAAACCCAACTTGGCAACGAACGAACCGCTTGTACATTTCTGTTCGACCGGTGGTGAATGCAACATTTCGGTTTGTGATGACGAGTCAGTTGGCGGAGGTAGGGGAGAGAGGCACATATGATGATGAAATTTGCTTCGATGTTACTGCACGGCGTTTTTTGTTATTGGACACCCTCCAAAAGAAAGTAATCTTGGCCGTGATCACTCACATGAAAACACTGGCAAGAGCCAGCTTGTACGAGACATCCGATGTTGTCACCAAAGGCCATAAGGTCGCCAAGCGCAGAATGCTGGTGATGATGGTTCTTGACCAAGATAGACATTAGCGTTGTTGTTAGAGATGTAAGGTTTTCCGTGAAGTGATATTTGATTCATCTCAAGGGAGCGCACGAGAGACACCTACAGACATCCAATGCAGAACATAGCTACCACGCCAAGTTTCTGTATGAGGCGCATCTGAAGACCCCATACGACTCGGATCGGTATCAGGATCAAGATCACGTCACTCAGAGTATTACTGACCGCCGTTGCAAGGTATACGCCGGGCCTATTTATGCAAGACCCGACGCCTGGGGGTATCGAAATATCCCAGCCTTTCTGGATTGGATTGCAAGCGAAGATGAGGGCCAACGCCAGTGCTAGACTATATCCCGAGATGACGAAGGCGATAATGTAGATGCTGTATACCCATTCTTGTGATGTGTTGAGAATGCTGTAATACAGCATAAGTAAGGAAAGCTTGGCGAACGCGAGGCAGGGAATGTAGATGACCGCTGCCGCTAGGATGACCTTTCCGTTCCAAGATTATCGCAGACAATAGTCAGCATTTGAGGTTTCTTTAGGACACCTTTTCACGGAATTCATACCTTGAGAAGCGTATCTACCGTCTCTGGAGACAGTTCGTTAAAGTGTCGTCCGATACCTCCGAAAGTGTACCCGTCTAGTAATGATGCCGATTTTAGCAATTGACACTCTTTATATTTAATCCTGCGAGACTTACGTAGAATAGTGGCTTGGGTGCCGATTGATAGAGTCTTATATATTAGACCAACTTTCAATCAGTAATTGAGAAGATGTAGTTGCTGTTCTTACCCAAGCAAAGATGAGGCATACTAATTGGACCCCAAAAATGAGCTGGCTACCTGAAAAACTGTCATTGAGACCCATACGTACCGTCATCCCACCAGAACTTCCTCAATATCAGACTCTTAGTATACAAACGCATCGCCAGACATGCGGTGCTCAGCGTTAGTCCGACAGCAACCAAAACCTGATTGGCTACTTGCAAGAATGGAGTTGAGGGATCGGCGCTAACGACCTCCATGCTCTTTAGAATGGTCATTTAGCGTGAGCTGGTACCATATCTTTCAATGGCACGCAAACAAAGATGACACTGCATGAGACATTCAATGGTGTTTTTGGGATGATAATCTGACTCTAGTGCGCTATCATAACGATTGCGATATTCGACATCGAGATAAACGGGATGAATTTTTATTTTTGCCACATTGGACAATCCGCACCTTACTTATGAGCTTGCAAAGTGACTACTGACATAACAGCTCACGTGACTATCGGCCCTCTGTGCTGCTCGTTAATTTTTCTGGTTGGTTTACGTAATCCCCGCCCAAACGGGACCCATCAAAACATATCAAGGTCGATCTGGATCAGTGCTGAATGGTGAAGGTTGTCTACTGCGGACTATAGGGGGAAGAAGGCCATAACTCTGAAGTTCTTCAAAGACAATTCACCGCTTTCTTCCGCCCTGAGTATATTTCATGCTTACTACATCACTAGGAGATTAATGTAGAGATCAACTAAGAAAATATCTAGGCAACTATCTAGGAAACTACCCCACCATCTTAGTTGCGATCGGAACAATTAACAGGATTAGGTAAAGAAGTTAGACTATAAGAGGATTTAATGTAAATTAGGGATCATGTCTACATTTTAGCTCCATTAATCTCATTAGTCAGTTCATCTAAATCGATCTCGATTGTTTCGGTGCGGGAAATCGCACTTTAAAAAGGGTATTTAGGATATGCGTAGATTATATGGGGGAAAGGATGCATGAAAATGAGATTCTGCCGATTCTTGAACTACGAACAAAGGGTTATGGCCTTCTCCCCCCTATAGTCTGCCGTAGTTGTCACTCGTCCGTCATGCGGTTATGTTACATGTAGTTGAACCACGGGCGCTGCTGGGTCGCACTAAAAACTTGGTTATACGAAGTAGGGGAGCCTGGAAACTGCTGAATGAAATTGAGGCTCACGTTGTCAGAATCCGCCAAGTTTTGTGGCAGGCTCCGGTAGATAGAATATGATAGTGTCAGAGCAAGTACCCCAAGCTCCATCTGATAGAGAATATAGACCAACGGTGTTGACATCTTTATCCCCTATCCGATGCACTTATTTCCCAAAGAATCGAAAAAAGAATCGAAATGGCAAGACCCACATGAATTGGCCATATGAAGATCCGATCAGGTCACCTCCGTCATTTGCAAAAACAGCATACCAATTCCAAAGAGGGCTAGCGGTGGTGTGAATATCTGGTATCTACAATCGGGGCGACGGCTTGATTGCCTTTCATGTTCCTTAGACTTTGTCAAACCGTCCGGCTCCTAACACAAGAAACGAACTGGCTGACTCTATTTTCTATTGACTGAAATACACCAATACATACCTAGTGCTTCTTAAACGTCTATTTCGCGATTTCTATACCTCCAACCTGAGGAAATGGGTTAGCTGTACTGCCTTGGAATGGTAATCTCTACTGGACTCAAGGAGGGGACACTTACAGCTCCCATGGCCTTCTTGAGGTCACCTACCAGAGATTGATGTGTAAGCCTTTATCCCTTTATCAGGGAGTATGGATTCGACCCTTGAATACTTATCATAGATGGCAAACTGGCCGGCCGTCAGAGCCCCGACCATGAACAGGCGAGCACCGATACCGCTGAAAGATCCACGAATGCCAAGCTCCTGGGTGATCTTGATGAGTCTGCTAGCCGTGCCCTCGCCTGGGAGACCCTTAGTCTTGTTGATCTTCGAAAGCATGGTGTCGGCAGGTTGGGAGACGATAGCAGCGGCGAAACCGGCAATCAGACCGGAACCAAGGTTGATGGCGGTTTGCATAGCGTCACTAGTCTTTTCTTTCTTGAAGAAGTTGCTGTAGGCAAACTCGGCCACTTTCTCGTAGACGACGAACTTGGTCATAGTATACGGGACCCTAATTTATGTGAGCGACAGCAAGAGATTAAGCTTTGCTCTACGTACTGCTTGAAGAGGATAGGTCCGAAACCAGAGTAGAAAGCGCCGACTCCCTCCTGGCGGGCAATTTTGGTAAAACCGGAGACAAGACCATTAGCGAAGTCTAGGCGTAGACACCAATCGGATGCGGGTGGCCTCGAGCGGGCAGAGGGCAATGTCGGCAAAGAACTCAGCTGAGCCGGACGAGATACAATAGACTGCGATGCGGTTGTTCTTCGCGTTCTCCTCGCCGATCACATTGATAGATTGCTGCTTAAAGAACTCATAACCACCAAACTTCAAAGCCCCCTGCAGGAAGTAGCCCGCAAAGGTAGGACCGGCCCCGGTAAGAAGGGCGCCAGCACCCTCGTTCTGGATGACCTGGCGGAAGCCACCAATCAGCCCACGGTTGTAGGTGACTGGGTCGAGCTGGATACGGGTCTTAACGCTATGCAAAGGCACCTGTCAGTCACCTCTTTGTCTAGACTTGCTATTTCATTCCTTGCAGCTTTTTCATCGCCATCTTTCCGATTCTGCCCAATGCTTCTGGACTAAAATTGACGCCACTTACACATCGACAGGAGTGAGGCCTCCGTGTGTGACAGAACAGCAGACTGCACCCGCCAAGGCGAAACGCGAGTAGAGGTCAATGCCGGAGAGCTTCTTCGGCGCGGCGGTGCTGCCGGTGGTCTGCGGTTTGGCTGTCGTGGCGCCGCTCATTTTGTGGGGAACATGAAAGGAACCGCACGCGTGAAGAGAAGAGAAGTACGTCTAGCTCCTTCCGGTTGCCGGCGAAGGATAAGCGGAGAATAATAAACCAGAATGGAACTGCTTATCGCAGACTAATTCTGGAGAGTTGGTGTTGGGAAGTGTTGTTGATTCAACTTCTATCCGGGAGAGGGCTGACCCTGGAGCTGCAGCGCTCGAAAATATTTCGAATGTCGCAAGACACCATTCTCCACTCCAAATCAGCGCGTTGTCCGCACACCTGACCTGTAGAGGCCAGATATGGGGGCCAAATTAGGGGGCCAAAGATGAGAGCTTACCTTACCCCTCGTATGTAACTACGTGACTATGGGCCTAAAATAGCGGAAAAAGTTCAAGTAATTTATACAAGGAGCTCCATTCGTCGAGTCTCCACATACATACATACAGGAACCTAAAAATGAGATGTGGAAGGCCTCATGAATTCGATCTCACAATCGAAATGCCAAGTCTTGAGGCTCGGGCGTCTCCCGAGGAGGCGTGGGCCCGTGAGATACTGAGATACTATGGGTGTGGATCGCATTTAGATACGCGGCCACAAGCAATGTAACGTTGAAACTGAGTCTAACTACTTAATCGCTTGTAATGGACAAGCTGGTATCTCAGGCTGGTCTCGCCATGTAGATGTCTAAGAAAACAGGTGGGGCCATGATAACCCTGCCAGGACCCCAGCATCAGCCGAATAGCTGACACTTGGCATGGCGTTTGCTATTCGTAGGCAATGATGAACTATTTCAGCCGGCTAATGTGTAAAATGGGGTTGAAGATGGTGCGATGACATTGACCAGATTTATCCGTCCGTTGCTCCTTCTAGAATTCTCGGAGCCTACCCAAACAGGAAGTATACGAGAGCGGCTAAGTGGTGGTTGCTGGGTTCAGCTGTCTCCTGTTTACTTCCCGATGGGCCCGGCTTATCTAGTAGACATAATGGCACGATTGCCTTTGGTGACTGCTGCTATCATCAGAGTTGGCTACCATTAAACGGTCGTCCACGCCCATTTTGCACTTTTTTGCGTCTGGAATCATCCGCATTAACGCAATATGAGGGTGACACTTGTTGGGGTGGCATCGATGGCCTAATCATGGCGAATGCCTTGGAGAAGGCCGGCATTGACTTCGTGATGCTGGAGGCTCGAGCTCGGTTCGACCCTTAGGTCAGTGCTTCAATTGGATTAGGTCCCGGTGCCATGCGTATATTTTACTAACTCGGCGCAGCAGAGGCAATTCCCGACTACACAGCACCGGTTCGGGTGTCCAAAGTTCGTCGCAAAGATGGAAAATTGATCATGCCTCCTTCGCTGGCGTTCCAGCTGGTTCAAGCAAAGTAAATATGTAAGTCACCCTTAAAAGAATTGGTGCTAATAATGTGGCTAGATTCGGCCGTAGCAGGTGAAGGTGCCTGAAGCACCTGAAGAGTAAAGCGGCAAGAGCTCTACCCTAACGGACCAAACAAAAAGCAAACTCTAGCAATAACAAAAACATACAACAGCCAGGATTCGCATGTGGTCACCCACCATACTACTAACTGGCCGGCGTGTGGCTTAAGTACGGCTGAGCGGACGGGAAGCCCTGTTCTCCACACCCTATGGTCGTATGTGCTTGATACGTCATTGGATTAAATTATATGCCCGGAAGTTTTTTATTTATAATGCATAAAGTGGTGCTATATTGAGAAGGGGTGAGTGCGTAAAAGCCGGGGTGAGAGTCTGGGTGAGAGCGGGTGAGAATCATCCTCCGTCGCGCGACCACCGCACTCGCTCAGAAAACAGAGGGCACACTGTAGCAGCCATTCTTTAACGAAATGGCGATTAAGGCCATTTTTCCAGAGACGGAAAATAACTGTTCAGTGTTTCCTGGAGGTAATTTCGGGATTTGATTCAGAAGCAAATTCCCGTTTGCGAGAGTTCTGCGTAAACCTCGACGGCCAACCTCATCAATCTCGATTTCTTCTAACGCTAAGGCATTTTTCGCGAAGTAACTCTCCCAGGGGGTTTGATGAGTCTTCGTAACCTGCTATCCAGCGAACTCATCGAAGAGCCTTCAATTCGTGTAGATGGCATATATTCAGATGGCCTTGACCTAGACATTGTGCTGTCGGTGACAATCTCGAGATTAGCCCGTGACAATAGCTCACAGGCCTGACCAGGTTGTCGTCTTCTTTATCTCCAGTACGCCTTCCAGCAGAATGTTTTGGCTGCTCGGCCCAACCAAGACTCTATACCGCCCTTTTTCGCACGTCCAGAAGTGTGCCTCCTGATCCCAAAATGCAGTAGTGAATCGATCAAATGGTATGCTCACACTGCGCGTCTCACCGGGCTGCAAAGTCACCTTTGAAAATCCTTTGAGCTCCTTGATTGGACGTGCGATTGACGACGTTGTCGTATCTGCAGCGATATACAGCTGGACTACTTCTGCTCCAGCCACGTCTCCCGAGTTACGAATATTGAGTGTAGCGGACGCAGTGTCGACGGTCAAATTGGAATACGCAAAGGAAGTGTACGACAAACCGTGCCTGAGGGACGAAGCGAGTTAGCATTGGTTTCAACAGAAAAGAAATTGGAGCGGACGTACCCAAATGGATAGAGCACATCTCGGAGGACTTTTTCGTAGTATTTGTAACCAACGTAGATGCCCTCGCCATATGTTACTTGCCCTCTCTCGCTTCCAAAGTTGAGATATGTCGGTGTATCTTCGATTCGTCGCGGAAAAGAAAGAGGTAGTCTTCCACTGGGATTGACGACACCGAACAACACATCAGCAATGCCATTGCCTAGCTCATTACCACCGAACCATGCGTGTAGATGCGTCTTCAAATTATTTGCCCAAGGAAGCATGTTGAAAGGCGTACCGCTTTGGGTTATGAAAATGGCGTCAGGCGCCACGTCAAGGACAGCCGTGACCAAGGAGGTAACGGCAGGAGGAAGATCCATGTGAGACCGATCAAATCCCTCTGATTCGTGGTCTCGCGTCAGTCCAACACCCAGGATCGTGATGTCTGCACGCTTCGCGGCCTCAACGGCCCGGGCGATAGCCAGCTCCGGATCGATAGCCTGGATCATTCCCAGGCGACCAGCGCCGCCACCGAAATTCACAACACCAGGTTTCACGAGCTTGGATGATGGGCCACTAGCGAATTGCACCTTGATCTTGTACAACTGACCCTTAACAAGATTCACTGTGGCCTTTTCCTCCAGGGTGCCTTTGCCGAAGAAGAAATTGCCACCTCGTTGCACAGTAGTGTTATCGATTATAAGCTGGTCGTCGATAAAGAGACTGCCAGAACCATAGACAGCAATGCCGAATTCAAAAGGACTAGTGGCAGGAGCAATCAACTCGGCTTCAATGTCTGCGTAGAAGAGCCGGTCCAATTGTGGGTTGGAGAAGCCCATCAGCTGCCATGAAGACTCCTGTATGATGATCTCCTCAACCACGCGCCGTTCTTTAACGGAGGGCGGATCTCGGTAGAAGCGCATTCGAAGCCCAGGCTGGCCTTCCGGCGTGAGCACATCTGACGCCTCCAGCTCCGGGATGAAGGCATACGAGCTAGCGCCCGTCTCGTAAGTAATCTCGAAGCCCGGAGGGAGCTGTTTCATGATTCCCTGGTACGGCGAGATGCTATAGTATGGTTGAAGGGACGCAGAGCCTCCCCCGCAGAACGCCGCAGTCTTCATGTTTGGCCCTATCAAGGCGACACTCTTCAACGTCTTCTGGTTTAGAGGCAAAAGCCCCGACTCATTCTTAAGAAGGACAATGCTATCGGCAGCAAGTTTGCGGTTCAACTTGCGATCCTCGGGGAAGTCTCGTGTGCTCTCAACGGTCGAAACCTCGGCCTTGCTGGCTCGCTGAACAAATTCGAGCACGGTCCTGGCGCGCTCGTCAAGCGTTGAGCGGGAGACTTTGCGACTCGAAATCGCAAGCTCCAGTAACGGTCCTCGAAGTCTTGTGGGGCCAGGCATCTCCAGGTCAAGGCCGGCATTAAGAGCCTCGGCGGTCGAGTATGTTCCAAACCTGTAAAGGCCAAGTAAGCAAATGGACCTCCCAAAATGGGACGTGGTTATGCAGACGCACCAGTCGCTCATGATGAGACCCTTCCAGCCCCATTCCTTGCGCAAAAGACCGTCCAAAATCTCCTTGCTCTCCGAAATATGCTGTCCGTTGATCTTGTTGTAGCATGTCATGACTGCTCCCGGAGCTGAATCTGCGATAGCGATCTGAAAGGGCAACAAATGAACCTCGCGCAAAGCTCGCTCGCTCATGACGGCATTGACGCTAATTCTCTCATGCTCCTGGTCGTTTGCGGCAAAATGCTTGATAGTGGATATCACGCCGGTGGACTGGGCACCTCGGATGTAGGCGGCGGCAAGTTTGCCGGTGGCATATGGGTCCTCCGCGAAAGACTCGAAACCTCTGCCCCCAAGGGGCGACCGTTGGATACACACCGTGGGTCCTAGCCAGCAGTGAGCACCTTTGGCTAGGCACTCTTGGCCGATGAGAACACCAGCATCGTAAAGCAAAGACTGGTCCCACGTGGCGGCTAGGCCGGTGCCACAAGGAAGACAGGCTGCGCGGACGCCGTCGAAGAACTTGGTTCCTCGAACGCCGTTGGGACCATCGCTCAATCTGACCGAGGGAACGTTGAACCGCGGTAGGGGAGCCGTATGCCAAAAGTCATGGCCTATTCTGGGGGGATTTCCGTCAGCAGATACACGAAAACTCGGGCACGTCGCTTTGTCTCACCAGCAAGAAGGGAAATCTTCTCAAGCGACGAGGCGTTCTCGAGAATGTAATCAATATCGAAATCCTCCTTGCGAGGAGAGATCTCTCCCATATTTGCGACGGTTTCCAAGCACGAGACGGGCTAAAATGACCGCACCAGGGGAGCCTGTGTGCCCGTCAGAAATGGTTGATGCCATAATACTTATAACCACCTCCGCCCAGAGCCTAGACATGCTGAGGATAGTGGGCCATGGATTCCGAAAGCCAAGGGTCCAGCGAGTTGGGGGTCATGGATTTTGGTCATGCAGACGATGAGAAGTGGCTTGGGTTGAGCTCGGTGTCGGGATGCCTCCCCGACACGGCGACACGGGGTTTTCGCCTGATCAGCGCAGTAAATCAGTGTACCGAGGTAGTGGTTCTACGGGGAAACCAGGGCAATGCTGTCAGCGTGAGAGGCAGGAGAGCATCTCGACGCTGGCAGCCCTGGCACGAACACATCCCGACCCGCCATGGGCGAACCAAATGGCGGGGCGAAGCAAGGTTGTCGTCGCGGAGAGGCCCCGATAGTGCCCGGGGAGACTGCCGATATGATTTCCGGCCGGGAGTGGCATATCGGGTGTATACTACTATACCCTGACAATTCACATTACCCCAACCGATCCAACCAAGTCAAAAATCAAGATCCAGTAACTTCAGGGCGGATTTGTCAGTGGCCTTCTTCTTCCCTACCACGGTGGTTGACCTAAATATCAACGATAGCCCTTCCAATCCACCCCGAATCAACGCACGCGAGGCGAATTGATCTTGCGGACCACAATGGAAGGAAAGGCCTCGAACGCCGACTCGACAATCCCAGCACGGCCTATCAGCCAGCTCCCACAGCAGAGCATCTCCTCAACCCCCACGCTGGCAGAAGTACCCAAGGCCGAGTGCACCGAGAAGGGAACAGCGACGGAGGGGCCGTTGAGGCCGTTGACGGACCCGGCATGCCAGGCAGACGATGACTCCGAGATTGTCAAATGGGACGGCGAGAGTGATCCTGAGCTGCCGCTCAATTGGCCATCCTCCAAAAAATGGCAAAATGTTATCATGGTCTCGGCGCTGACTTTCGTGACGTGAGGCGATCCTCTCCCAACGCTATCGACAAGTCGTGACTAACCCTAACCGCGCGCTGCCCAGACCGTTTGCGTCGTCCATGTTTGCCCCGGCCATCAACCAAGTAATGGCAGAGATGGGCACCTCGAACCGCGACATCGGCTCGTTTGGCGTATCGATCTACCTGCTTGGTTATGCATTCGGGCCTCTCGTGCTTGCACCCTGCAGTGAACTATACGGGCGTCTGATTGTCTATCATATTTGTGCCTTGCTATTTATTCTATGCAATGTCGCTTGTGCGCTGTCCATTAGCATGCCTATGCTAATCATCGTCCGTTTCTTAACCGGTCTTGTAGGCGCTGCTCCGTTGACGATAGGTCCTGGTACCGTTACGGATTGCTTCCGACAAGAGGAGCGCGGGCGTGCCATGGCAGTCTGGACAATGCCCGTGCTGCTTGGACCTTGCCTGGGGCCAGCGATTGGAGCCTACGTGTCCCGTTCGCTGGGTTGGAGGTGGAACTTCTGGCTTCTGATCATCGTGGTAGGCTTCTACCTTACTCATAACCTGCTACAAGGGCATTATTGGGCATACGCTAATAGAGCGGCTTCAAGTCCGGTGCAGTTTCCCTCTTCTGCCTCGTCTTTCAACGAGAGACCCATCCTCCGACGCTCCTGAAGCGCAAAGCGGCCAGGCTGAGAATATCGACGGGCAACCCCAACATACGCCACGTCGACCATACCACCCTATCCCGGAGCCAACTTATCACAACGAGCATTGTCCGGCCCATGAAGATGCTTTTCCTCTCGCCTGTGATTTTTGGACTATCTCTGCTGACTGCTGTTGCGTATGGAACGCTCTACCTCTTCTTCACTACAGTAACCGACGTCTTTACATCGCGCTACGGCATCGTCACCAATGTGGGCCTTACATACCTTGGCTGTGGCTGCGGTCAATTTACCGGCCTCTTGATCTTAGGGCTTGTTTCCGATGCAATCGTCAAGCGAGCAGCCAAAGGCGGAGAAATGAAGCCAGAATACCGTCTGCCACCCACGATCCTTGGCGGATCTATGATCCCTATCGGCTTGCTCATATATGGCTGGACCGCCGAGTATAGGGTCTTCTGGTTCGTGCCCGTTATTGGCACATTTTTCATAGGTTTTGGCATGATAACGGTTTTCACCCCTGTTGGGACGTACCTGATCGATGCGTTTCCAATGTATGCTGCCAGCGCCACGGCTGCTAATACGGTCCTCCGCAGTGTGGGAGGCGCGCTTCTTCCACTTGCGGGTCCCCGAATGTATAGTAGTCTTGGTCAAGGCTGGGGAAATACACTTCTGGCCGGTGTATCCTTGCTTATGATGGGCATGATTTTCATGTCCTTGAAGTATGGAGAACGGTTGAGGACACATCCAAAGTACCAAATGAAGCTATGAGGATAAATAAATAGCTAGGTCCTAGAGACTGCGCAGGCCTGTACCGATACCATGGTCTGTTTTACGCCGAGAAAATAAAAGCAGAGCAGGCACTCTAACCTGAGAACTCAGCGAGTGGCCTGATCAAGGATTGGAAGGATGTATTAGAATATCTTAAACCACATTATAGTATATACAATATCTAGAATTTAATCGAATGCTTATTATTCACAACTTTTAGCGGTGTGGCATTAACAAACTCATTCGAGAGGTCATCCGTAGCACATCATTTGCTTCCGCGATGCCGAAGTTAGGTTTTTGGGTGGACTGAGCGACGGCATGGCTCCATTCTAAATTGCAGAGCTTCTTACAATTCTGTTGAGGGGGTCATTAAGAAGCTATCTTAAAGAGAGCAGACCCATGGAAGGAAGAGAGGGATAGAAAAAAGGAACATGCGTAATAATGTCGTGGAACGACCTATTTGCGTGTCCAGATTTGACATTTGTTACGGGACTAGAGTTGCCGTCAGACCCCTCTGTTCTCTGAACCTAGTCTGAATGTCACAATTCAGTTGAGGCTATATTTCCTAGTCCACCGTCTGCCCAAAGTCCTCCAGAGCCTAGCGGAGGAGTTTATAGCAGCCTGTTACACCTCCTCTTGTCTCCTCTGAAACTGGCTATATGTCGTCTAAGTACATTTGAACGGTGCTGCGCCAGGTTTCCGACATCAACAGACGCAGGGCTGCATTAATCAGTGGGAAGCGACTGTTTCGAGCGGCCACAACCAAGATCAACGCATTCGAGGTATTACTTTGAGTCCCTGTCCACATTCCGTGGTCAAGCCTAGTCAGCTTTTTTTTCGCAGACTGTAGTCTCCAAGCACGGTGGTGTGGCCCAAAGGAGGCTATGGAGAATATCTTAGTGCATTCAAAGCTACGGCGACTAGGGTTCCGAAAGGAATAAAGGAATGCGAATAAACGCCGTATTCATATTCGCACTCCGCGAATATGAATATATGAACCTTTTATTCACGCGAATAAACGCAATATTCATATTCGTATTTATATTATTCATATTGTGTATTTTATCCGTATTAATACTTTCTCCGGTATAATAGTAATCGTATTACTGAAATACGCTTAGAGGGCGATTCTAAATTGCTATCACTTTATCGGTAACGCTGGACGGTGGAATATCGTGTGAAGGTATCTTCTGGAATATACACCCCACTAATTAAGGCTTTGGAAGGCCCTTCTTTCCCGTAGATCAATTAATCAAACTGATTCCCTTGTTTGCGGGTGCTAACTTCGGAAGAGTTAATATTGGCTATAAACATCCTTTAAGATTATATATATCTATATCTCTTTTCTTCAATCCATCTAGGATTAAATTATTGAATAGACCTGCTCCGCCCCTGGGTATCCTTTCAATTTACTCCAAGCTCCGTCTATACAATCAACTCGAGAAATAACACGTGATAACGCGTTTATCGCACGACGCTGGGCCGTTGGTAACCCTAACTACCTTTTGTTTACGTTCAACCCTATCAACATCGCGCCGTGGAAAACTGAGAAGAGACCTATCATTTTTCTAAATCGCGAAGGGAACAAAAGGCGCGAGCATGACTGAGTTAGTCAGTAATCGTTCTCACTTTGGATCTCTTGCCGGTTTCCTCACCCCAAGGAGCTTAAGGTATGTTATACATTACTGCCGATCTTATCTTAAGGCTGTAATCCCAGGAAGCAATAGCATGGCATCTATATCTAATCCGTTCTTGCGGAGGACCCGAGGTCTCCCACGCCGGGATTACAATGCTCTACACAATGGCCGTGTTTCTTCGCCCTCGGAGCAATCCGAGGCATCGGTCGGTGAGACAGAAAGCCCATTCTCCCCCGAGCCCTCCCCGTCTGGGCACTTGGACTAAACACCTCAGTCAAAACGGTCTTACTCTCTGGTGAGCTCTTCGCCCTCTCCGCTTGATCCTGTGCTGTTGGAGAGCAGTGGGGATACGACTAGTCCGCTTCCGCTTAAAAGACGAAAGACCAAGTCGTATTCCAGTTTGGCCATCGAGCATTTTTTGACTATAGATCTCGATAGCACTTAGTCTAGGCAGGGTGGCCCGCCAAAGAAAGATCGACTGCTGGTGTGTAAGCATTGCAACTGGTCCTCTAGAGATTCGGCGCGCTATGGTTCCACTTCAAATCTGCTGGTGCACCTCCAAACCAAGCATCACATCAAGCCTGGGACCGGCTCCATCTTCTTACCCGCGGCCGAAGGAAACCTCGACCGATTCTTGAAGACGCCGAGACAGAAGGCTGGCGTTGAGGAAATGCTAGTTCGATGGGTCATTCAAACAAGACAGCCCTTTACAATAGTGGAGCATCCGGCTTTTAAGGTACTTATTTAAGTAACCGGGGCTTCTTTACCCATCAAGACCGCCGATATACTGAGTAACCGAATTAAGGAGGAGTTCTACTCACGTAGGACTTATATTAAAGATGAACTTGAGAGGAGCAGCCGAACACTTGCACTGTCTCTTGACGTGTGGACCTCAGAGAATCAAATTCTAATCATGGGTATCATTGGTCACTGGATATCCCCCGAGTTCGAAAAGCGTGACGAACTCCTTGAATTCACCGAAATCAGCGGACCGCATTCCGGAGAGAATTTAGCGGAGGTTGTGCTCAAGATGCTTGACGAACTAGACATCGCGCCAAAGCTCCTGACCATCACCGGTGACAATGCAGGCAATAATGGAACACTCTGTGAGAGTCTGCATGACCAGCTCCTTAAGAAGTACGACAATGACGACGACCGCTTTCGCATCAGACCTTTAATGAGGTTTCGCGGACGACAAAGCTTTATTCCATGTCTTGCTCACATCCTTAACCTGATTTGCAAAGATGTGTTGGCCTCTTTGAGGGCTGGCTCGGCACGGGAAGCAAAGGCGATACTAGATGACATGGCCGTTCATACTAGTTTAACGTTCAATCCTCTTCATAGCACGAAAGGAGCGATTATGAAAATCCGGCTCCTGACCCTTTGGATTGCCCGGAGCCCACAGCGCCGTTAACATTGGAAAGAAGTATCCCCGAGCAAATAAGTTAGCTATGACGTTGATACCCGATGGAACTCGACGTATATCATGATTCAAGATGCCCTCCGGCTCCAAACCGAGCTAGGGCAATTCGTGCGAATTCATCCCGAAGTTCAGGCCCTCCAGCTTACCGATGACGACTGGTCGACACTTTAGTAAGTAGCGAAGATTCTTAAGCTATTCTTGGACTATATAAACTCTGTTTCTAAGATATGCCCGACGATTGTGGAAAGTCTACCGATTTACTGGAGTTTGGACGATCTGTTGAATGACGTTCGGAATGCGGAGGGAGATTTTGAAGACGTGGGCATTGAAATTTGTAATGCGGTGGAGAGAGGCATTCAGAAGATGAACAAGTTCGCTAGAAAAATGGACGACAACCTTCTTTACTACGTGGCTTCCGTGTTAGACCCGCGTATCAAGTCATCCTTGATTGTGTCTCAAATGAGCGAGCAAGATTCGGCCCTGATCGTTTCTCAAGTGCGGGAATTTTTGAAGAAAGAATACCCTCCAGAGCCATTCGTCTCCCGTGAGGCGGATCATACACGTCCTCCGGGGATGTCAGAAACCATGTGGAGAACTCTGTGCAAAGTCCAGCCATCCAAAGAGGCATCGTTGTCGGATATTGATAAGTATTTGGATTCTCCACCGGTCAACTGGTCCCACCATATGATTGACGATGCGGATGCGGAATGGGTCCTCAAGTGGTGGAAAGCGAATGCGTTTAATTTCCCCATCATGGCTAAAGCCGCTCGCGATTATTTATCTATCCCTTCGGCAGAAGTCGGGGTTGAACGTGAGTTCAGCAATGCGCGAAATATCTTGGGCCTCCGAAGACACCGCTTGAACGCGGAGACCATGCGCTGGTTAATGTTGCTGAGAGAGAAATCTTAGATCGCATTTCCAAATAGTACTTATGTATGCATGTAATTTCCAATGCTTCAAAATCAAGATTCGCCTGGAACTCGTCACGGAACAGTCTACAAGTTGGTGATGTATCTGGACGTAATGAGACGAAACGTAATGTATGGTATCTTATTATATGAATAAATATGAATAATTCATATATTCATGAATATTGCGAATATGAATAAGCCTTTTATTCATATTCATATTATTCAATTCATATTATTCGTATTCGCAAATTATCATGAATATTCATGAATAATCATATTCCTTTCGGAACTCTAACGGCGACCAATACCAACTCGATCTCTAAATCGTTGAAGAATGCGTCAACATCGCTATATATTTTACGCTTGGAACATCAACCGCAGAATGCTCGCCAGGTTTCACATCGGGTAACAGTAGCGTTTGTTGAATGATAGCGTAAACTTCGATTTCAGGGATATGCACAATGAGAGGTAGGTGGAAATCCTTGGCCGAGAACCAGTACCCAATAATACCAAAATTAGGTCTTTGTGGTCGACATGTTACTATGAATCGAGGCTTCGGTCTTCATTCAGAATCCACCAGCGCACCATAAGAAAGGTCAGGTGCTTTTAGAAAAATATCCATACAAAGTCACTTGCCCAATTGCCAAGCAGCGAGGTGCCCTAATAGCGGCTAGCGTCGGCACTTTCCCCGATATTGCCGAGTACGAGGGATTCAACTGTGGTTGTGAAGGACTGACTAGCCCGAAACCAATAGCCCGATGCATGAGTCGTTAGCTCCGATTACTTAGGGGTCAGTACCCATCACACCGGGTTCATACTAACTGCCTTTGGCTATGTTCTATCGCGGAATAGCGGAAGCCAGACAACGGATTTAGCCGGTCAGCCCAAAGAGGCCAGAAAGCGACTTGGATTAAGGTTTGGCTTCCTAGGCTAGAACGGCAAGACGCCTAGCACACACCCCTTTCGTATACGTGGGACCTCCGCTAGCCTGCTGCTGGAGATTGCAGCCCCATGGGGTCCTAACGAGACGCGCCCATACTTGCAAATGCGTCTTTTTGGTCCCAACACAAGTTTTCCGGGACCCGTGGCGCGAGCATACCATCTGTGCTCCTGAGATCAGCTTCCCCTGCGTCGGTAATGGGAATCCGAGTGCTTGGTCACGAGAACTCAACCGAACAACCATAACCCAGCGACTGTTTTTTTTCAAAATCCTCTAGCCTCTTTGTCTACGCAGGTCGACCTCAATGATCGACCTTGCGTAAATGTCTTGTCCGCCACCTGTCGGTAACGTCCCCGATCGATATCACAATCGCCCCACCTACCACCTACCCCAGATTCACCTACTACCTTCATCCTCCATCGGCATCATCCCCGACCGAAACGAGCTGGCGAAACTATGTTTCCCCCGCAAACCCCAACTTTCCCTAGAATCAAGTGCCTCCCCCGCAGTCTAGATTGTGGAGGGAGAAGAAGAAACTAACATTTCTCCATGAGAGAGGGGTCTCCACTTCTTCTTGTGTCTGGCCGCGTGGTCAGTACCCTGTCGACCAAACGTACGATACTTGCTTTTTCCACCTATCGTCTTAATTCTACCAAGGCAGAATCTTTCAGCTCGAAAAACAGACGTGTTCCAGCTTGACTTCACCCCATAGCCTGCCACGCTTTATAGTACCAAGCCAAGCTTCTTGAGTCTAGCCGGCATCCCTCCCAACACATGGCGAAGCGTCTTCGGTTCTCAGTATATATTGAGCTGGATTCCCGTCGACGAAGACAGTTCCAACTTCTAACCATCCCGCCATCAACTCGAACGTCAATCTGATTTATTCCAAGAACACTCGAGATTATCTGTGGCCGTAACGGGTCCAACACAATGGGTCTTCCTTCTTTTCTCCAATCTGGGTCAGCCAGGGACGTGTACTCGCCCGAATTGCTTGCTGTAAGTTCTCTGTAATTCGTCAAGCAAAACCGTCTAACGCGACATCAAGGTGTTGCCAAGCAACGCGAAGCCCTGGTATCGGACGAAGCATCTGCTGCTGCTCAATTTCTTTCTCGCGATTCCCTTGCTATCCGCTTCTGCTGTTGGCTTCGATGGTAACACTCCTTTGCCCCATATCATCCTGATCAGCGTCGCTAAACTTCCATAGGTGCCATGATGAACGGCCTGCAGACGTTGCCTCAATGGCGTAATGCCTTCGGCAAACCCACGGGCGCTCTTCTAGGCTTTATGAATGCAGTTTATCCAATCGCCAAGATCACCGGATTGTTCCCCGCCACCTGGATAGGAGACAGATATGGAAGGAAGAAGGTATTGTATATTGGTTTTGCCCTTCTTCCTATCGGGGCTGCGCTGCAAGGCGCGTCGCAAAATACCCCTATGTTCATCGTCGCCCGATTCATGATAGGCTTTGCGACGTCGTTTCTCGCCCAGCCTTCGCCTATTCTTGTGACAGAGCTGGCATATCCGACGCACAGGGCTAGGGCGACTGCTCTATACAACACATGCTTTGTAAGGTACCTTATTTTGAGGCCTGAATAATACTAATCTATCTCAGTACCTCGGGGCCGTCCTCGCCGCTTGGTCAACATTCGGAACTTTCAGGCTACAATCGTCGTGGTCCTGGAGAATTCCATCCCTACTTCAACAATCCATACCTGCCTTTCAAACTGCTTTCGTCTTCTGGGTCCCAGAGTCTCCTCGGTCAGTTGTGTCCCCCCAACATGCCGCTGCTCCATTACTAACAATACCAGGTGGCTCATGGCCAATAAGAAGGAAGAAGAAGCTCGGCGTATCTTGACGAAATACCACGCTGGTGGCGATGAGAATTCGCCCTTGGTAGAGTTTGAGCTGAATGAAATTTCCCAGGCTTTAGAAATGGAAAAGGCGAGCGAGCACTCGCCCAGCTACATCGAGCTGGTCCGCACTGGTCCTAACCGCCACCGCACTGCGCTCGCTTTTCTCATCGCGTTTTTTACCCAGTGGAATGGCTGCAGCGTCTTGTCTTATTACTTGACACTCGTTCTCAACACCATTGGAATTACTGAGCCTGCTCAACAGACGCTCATCAATGGTATGCTGCAAATATTCAACTGGATAGTTGCTGTCTGCGGCGGTGCCCTCCTGGTAGACCGCGTCGGTCGCCGTTCGCTGTTCCTTATTGGCACTTCTGGCATGCTTCTTTCATACATTGCTTGGACTGCGTTAAACGCCGAGTTCGCAAAGACCCACGATCAACGTCTGGGAACTGCTGTCTTGGTTTTCATCTTCATCTACTATTTCTTCTACGACATTTCCTGGACTCCTCTGCCAATCGCTTACACCGCCGAGATCTTTCCTTATACCTTGAGAGGTCGAGGAATGACGACCAATTTTGTCGGAACATATCTCGGTCTCATCAGCGGACAGTTCCTCAATCCAATCGCAATGCAAGACATAAAGTGGCGATATTACATCGTTTTCTGCGCCATATTGTTTCTCATGGTTACCGCAATTTACCTCTGGGTTCCGGAAACAAAGGGTCGCACTCTGGAAGAGATCGCAGAGATCTTCGATGGCCCTCGAAGTCATTTGACTGCAGGCACCGCTGATGAGAACAGTACAAGAGTCTTCGCAAAGTTGTCTGAAGTGGAACTTAGGGAGGATATAGCAACTCGAGGTTAAGGATAAAAGGTGTCACGGGTTAGTCCCGCTTCTTACTATGGCGCTGCCATAGTTCTTTCACGGCACTTCCGTTCTGCCACTGCCTTGGCCGCTCCTTCTATCGCTGCTCCGCGGTTGTTCCAACTCCTTCTCTTCTGCAAGCTTTTTGTACACAGTTTGTTGCCTCGCTAGATTGAATTCAAGTCTTGCTTCAGCCCTTCACAAAAGGCAAAGCTTTAAACTATGATTACTAACTACTACTAACATCTATTCTGATTGATACTAGTACCTTTTGCAAGAGAGTGTACATCGAGGTCCGATATACCATCAAATAAGAGCATGAGCGTCGAATAGGCGTATCTAAGCCTCACTCTGGCTACCGTAAGAAGCTTACTGAAGAGGATAAAGCTCGCATTCTTCATGTTATTGCTGAAACGCCACACGTAACCTATGAAGATCTCCTTTCTGAGGTCTCTTATAAGGTCAAAAAGGATTCAATTCGACGTCCATTGGATGCCGAGAATATGCGCGAATGGCGCTGCTCCTAGCGGGTCTTAATAGGAACCGCATAAATTATATAGCAAAATGTTGATATGCGTCACCTGGAGCACCTCTCAGAGACCATGCCTACCAATTTTGAGGCTAATATTGAATCGGAGGGTTGGTATACGCCTAACTAGGACCTACTGGTGGTGTAGTTTTCTGATACAAAGTAGATTGATTAATCCCATGGCGTTCTCGGCGAGGTTTTGCGACCAGCAAAATATTACATAGTCTAGGTAGTGTGGGCAACCTAGGTGGTGTTACAATATCTGCGTAGGTATTGTATATGGAGCAGAGATGCCGGTTCAAAGGTTTATTAGCGCAGTCACCAGTCCTTTCACTCACTCACGGGATTTGGGTGGTCCCAAGCCCCCACGACCCGCCAAGAAGAAAGAGACGGGACGTCACCGATCGGGGAGCAGCGCCGACACATAAATTCTCCATACTCCCCGCTCCCCGCAGCATGACAGTAGAGCCGCCTGGTCCTACCACGACTCCTCCCCGACATCAGCACCTTTCATGGCAAGCCAAGATCCTGCAGCTCGCCAAGGCGCCGGTTCTAATGCTCCCGTCGTCAGATTTCGTGGGTCTAGTGCCTGCGAGAAATGCCGTCTCCGAAAGACAAAGTGCGATAACAGGCGCCCAAGTTGCGGATTTTGCTTGAAGCGACGTGTCACTTGTGTATACCAGGATGACAACAATGCAGGGTGAGAATTTGCATGCTACCCACAATATTCACTGAGCTATCTTCCTAATGTAGCCAGCAGACTGGTAACAGGGGAGGACATCCTCCAAGCGGTCAACAGGGTGGCGAACTTGATTGAGGCTCAACAGAGAGAACAACGGCAGCAGCAGCAGCAGCAGCAGTGGATGCCATGTGCATCTTGTGGGTCTCGCTCGACGCCTGCTAGGGGTCCGACATCACAATCCTGGTCTCCGTCAGCTTGCAGCCAACCCGACAATGCCAATCTAGGGCCAAGCGACCCGTCGCCGTGCGAGACCGTTCGACCTCAAGGGGTCGAATCGGTCCTTGGCTGGCAAATATTGGCCTCGAATCTTCCACCGTCTCTGTGTCTCTTTGACCAGCCGGTGGCCGAGGCCAATCAGCCTTACTCGCTGCCTGATATGAGCTATTCCCAGCTCTCGCGTCTGGAGTCGAAGTACATTGAATTCCTTCATACAAAGAATCCGATTCTAGATCTGAATGAACTACATCGTATGGTGCTTCACGTCGCGGAGAATGGGCCGGATTGGTCCACAAAAACCTGCTTGGTAGCCCTGGTTTGCGCAATTGCCGTCCTTTCTGAGGCTTATCCCGGGACTATAACGAGATCTGGGGCGCAGTCAACGCCTTCACTGGACCAGGACGATGAGAGCGGCGCCGACGCCAAGTTGTCGCTGCAGTTTTGGAACATTGCTCTGAAACGTCTCGGCTACGCAATGCGTGAGAATAGTGTTGAGGCTGTTCAAAGCCTGGTGTTAGCTGGAATTTGGTACATGCATCGAATGGAACCCCTCGAAGCCTGGAAACACTTCAACCTCGCTGGCGCAGCCTGGAACACCCTGAGGTTAACTCGATTTCCACTTGGTGATCTTATAGACAACACAGATACGACGCCCAATGAGCACACTATATTGCAAGCGCTCTACTTCACTATCTGGAAGTCAGAATGCGAATTGCGCCTGGAATTGCCGGTACCAGGTCCCCCTCTAATCAACAACACGTATTTCCCGCTGGCGTTTCCCCAGCCGCCCAGGCTTGGTTCGCAACCGTCGACGCCCGAGGCATCAGAGAGCGAGAGAAGTTGGTATTATTACCTCACAGAGATTGCAGCGCGACATCTGCTCAACCGTTTGGTGCAAATGAACTCGGAGTGTGCCGACACGCCTACGGAGAGACAGGTGTCGCTTCTAATTGGCCGTACTGAGATGATGCAGGCTCAAATATCCGACTGGTATACTTCGTTACCATCCATATTCCATTTTGCCGTCCCGGATGGCTACGATGCCGATTTCCAATCTGATCACATGATATTTGTTCTTCAGCATCGGTATTTTACCCTCCGTGAGCTCGTTTCAAGACCTTTCGTCCGGCTCTTTGTTGATGGGCTAATTGACGGGATGGATCCTTTGATTCGTGCTCGAGCTCGGTCATTCGCGTCAGAGTGCATGCAATTCTGTATGCTCAAATTGTCCCAAACCGTGGCATACCGTCATCAAGGAAACTGGTATCTGCTGCGATCCATGACGACTTCGTCATTGATTCTGGCCGCAGTTCACCTGGCACAATGCCGACTACGGGAGCGCGAAGCTGCCGGAGCCACGCCAACATCAGAGAACCTGATGCCGCCAGAAGCTTGGATATCGCGAGTCAAGGATGCTGTGGAGTCAGCCCAGCCCTTTTTCGACGAAACGAGCGGTGGCGCTTCGAATATGAAACAGATGATCTTGGCCGCACTGGAAGCTGCTCAGCAACGTTCGGCGTGGTGCGGTTAGAGGAACTATGGAAACATAGTGACTTCATACAATTGGCTACAATTGGCCACAGTCCTTGTACTGACTCTCCTCCTCCTGTACTAAACCGTATGGTACTGGAGCCTTTGAAATGGCCTGCGGCGTTCGTTTTGACAGTCGTCACATCGGCGAGTTAGGGAGAGGATATCTTCACGAGGGCTTCTTTCGCCGCGAGTCACCGCCTCTAATATGATTGACCATTATGACACGCGTCCTATCACATCTGAGGAATAGATTGACACGTGAGTCATCTATGAGGCGGAGCTTCTCTCCCTCCTTCTCCCCTCGTGCTCGTCGGAATCTCGGGCTTTCGAATCTAATACCCCCCGTCTGCCCAGAGAGATTCCAGTCAAATCGCCTCCCCAAATTCCGGCCTAGAAGTGACCGGCGGCGTGTCCACTGTAATTTCCCTCCTGGATGCCTCGATCAAGATCTATGACAACGCTCAATATGACTTCAAGTTATCTATGCTTTCGAAGTCGTTCGACGCCAGATGCCCGTTATCCTCCAATTCTTTCTGACATGAGATTGGACCTAGAACCGGATATAGGCTCTATGCCCTCGGATGTCTCTGCCACTCTGAACAAGATCCTTGTTGATTGTGATAAAAAGGCACAGACCACGAAAGTAATATTCGAGCGTGTCATTTCTAGTGAGAAGGATAGTTGGGAGAAATGATACGCAAACGTCATTCGGAGGCTTGGAAAGGGAAACGAAGTCGAAACGCTCATGGGTGCACTCGCTCAAGACGTCCAACTCCTCGTCAACAGCTTTGGTAATGTAGGTAAATAATCATTTTCTGAATATATAGGTTATCTCATACTAATTCTTACACTAAGGGACCATAGCATACTAAGGATCAAGCAAGAGCATCTTCTCGTTGTTGTTATATCAAGACTTGAAAAATTGTATTTACGCTTTTAGTGACCACACAGTCCCACCATTAGAGTAGATCGGCCTAGGGAGTGATGAAAGCCGCAACGAGGACGATCAATCTGGGAGTATTCTCCCTAGAGTATAAAGGGGTGCATTATTATTACGAGTCGGAGCAGGCACGTAGTATCAAGCGTGGTGGAAGATAGCGACATCATACCGGTTGACCCTATGAACGAAGCCCATGCTATAGCGCTCTTTCGGAAGAAGCTTGGAACGGAAGCCAATAGGGACAATATCATTGCGCTGACGACGGCACTGGAATTCATGCTACTTGCGATTGTGCAAACGGCGGTATACATCAAGCGCAGGGTACCTCGACTTTCAGTTCCACAATATCTGAATGATTTTTAGAAGTGTGACAGCCACAAGATCAGTCTTCTTGACTATGAGGCGGGGCATCTTCGCAGAGACCGAGAAGCCAAAAGTTCTACTCTCGTCACCTGGCAAATATCGTTCGACTTTACTTATCGAGGACAAATGGGATGAGGCAGAGCGGCATTTTGCGTAGGTCTTAGAGACCCGCAAGATAGAGCTCGGGATGAATTATCTTGATACTCTGCCAAGCACGAGCAGCCTGGCGTCGACCTACTCGAAACAGGGCCGATGGGAGTCTGGCGGAGGAACTCCAGGTGCAGGTCCTGAAACCTCGCAAGGCGAAGCTCGGGGTGGACCACCCCGATACGCTGACCAGCATGGACAACCTAGCGTTGATGGAAATGGGTGACCTGGGTGATCCGGGTGAGAATCCTCGCTCTGTTCTCACTCTCTCACCCCTTTCTCACCTCTGTCACCTTGGTTTCTAGAGTTCTCACCCATGTCACCCAAACTCACCTGAGATAAAATTCAGGAACAAAACAAAAACATACAACAGCCAGGATTCGCATGTGGTCACCCACCATACTACTAACTGGCCGGCGTGTGGCTTAAGTACGGCTGAGCGGACGGGAAGCCCTGTTCTCCACACCCTATGGTCGTATGTGCTCGTAAGAGTATTGAAACGAATTATATAGATACAAAAAAGAGAAATGTCGCCGACACTCTCTCTAGTTTATCACATTCGATCAAGCCTGGATATTACGGGAAGATGGCTGCCTGAGATCGCACTGGTTCCTACGATAGATTTTGTTAGTGATTAGAATGCGCCTTGTCAATTTAGCTGGTCAACATCCTGGCTGAACGATTATCCCTGGGATATGTACAAGCAGCAGTCAGGCAAGAATATATATCCGTATAGCTATTGTGAGCAATCCGCTAGTTTGTATCTATTGTGTTTGTTAATTTCAGATATTCATCATTTCCGTTATGTAGTGATCGGGGCCCCAGTAGATCGAAGAGGCAGGAATAGCAACCTTCCGATAGGCAAACTGTTAGCATGCAGGTACACCATTAGGAATCACAACGAGTCTAAATTGCTATACTAATAATCGATTTGATTGGCCAGTCCCGATATGCTGACAATCGACCGTCAATGATCGGCCGTCGCTAAACAAACAATGCAAACAAAACCTCGATCTCCAAAAAAGATCCCGAATCAGCGACATGGCAAACCGGTCTTTGACATTATCGTGATCCAAGACACCAATTACCATGTCCACTGCACGTCTGTCAACGTTATGGGCGCGGGAACTCCGCAGTTCCCAGAGTCAATGCCTCCATGTATGTCGACCACCCTTCCCAAGCTCTCCTCGTCAAAAGCATCCCTAACTCAAATACAGCGCCAGCTTAACCAGCGCGCATATCTCTCCTCCACGACTTCAGCTTCCGTATTTGCTAGCAGCACTGGCCGCAATGCTACCTCCCCGATGTCAGCTTCGCGCACTTCTCCCGTGCGCTCCTATTCTCAAGGCTCCGCCATCTCCCGCCTCGCCAAGAGCGCGTTGGCCCCCGGCGCATCAGCCGAAACCTATATCGCATACGGCATGACCCAGAAACTCTTCCAGGCATGCTCGAGCCAAGCAGACTATGAAGTGCCGCAAGCCTCACAGAAGGGCGTCCCCGTGCCGACCACCGAGTCTGGCGAGCATCTCGGCATTTCGGACAGTTGGTGGTATAAAGGTGAGTGAACCAGCCTTGGCCAGCATTGAGCTCGATACAACGGCCATTTTCCCTCCCCTTTCAGACGACTGACCCTGACCGTCGCGCTACGCTTGAACAGAACTCGGCCTCGTCCCTACATTCTCAACCTGGTCCCAAATCACCTTCCTACACATGTACCTCCTGACCGTCCGCCTGCGCGCCCTCCCCAACCGCGAATCTTTCCAGACTTACTCACGCCACCTAATCGACCACTTTTCCCACAATGCCGAGCACCGCATGGATGACCTCCATGACATCGGTTCTCGCTCGATCCGCAATAAGTACCTCAAGGACCTTTTCATCCAATGGCGTGGTATTATCGCCGCCTACGATGAGGGCCTGATTAAGGGTGATGCCGTGCTTGGCGCTGCCGTGTGGAGGAATCTCTGGAAGGCAGAGGCTACGGGGCCCGATGGGAAGGAGTTAGATTGGAGCAAGGTTGCTTGGGTGGTGGCCTATATGAGGCGTGTTACGGCACAGTTGGCTAAGATGGACGAGGCGGATATTGTGATGGAATTGAGTGGGGCTGGGGGCCAGGAGTCGAAGATTTTCGGGTTTTCGGCGATAGATCGGAAGGCTATTGAGGGGTTGTGATGATTTTGTGAAGTGAGAAGATAGAGGGTGGTTTGTTGATGGATGGAGCTCTTGGGATTCTTGGTGTTTTGGACTTTTCTCCATTCTTTTCTTTTCTCTTCAGATTGTGTTAATAGTAGGGATGGGGGAGATAGAAGGCAACCCGTTCGTTACGAGACTAATCCGACATGTACAATATTTGATTAGATGAAGATGCATTCATTGGAAATTTGGTGTATCAAAGACACGTCTCTTTCTCATTCTGAGGTGCTTTCTTTGCGGCTCACGGTTATGCCGAGCTTTTACTTCTTACCAAACAGGTCCTTCTCAACCATTCCCCGGCAAATCGGGTGGTAAAAGTCCTTATACTTCTCAAAGGTCTCAAGAGCAACGGGGCGGTTGATCCTCTGCAAGTTGCGGAACAAGGGTCGGACGAACTTCATGCGTCCAATGCGGCCCAGCAACTCGGTAGTAGGCTCAATGACACTCTCGTCTCCGGCCTTCATACCCACCTGCAGGTACAAGTTGGCCACCTCGATGTTGGAGCTCTTAGAAAGACCGTAAACCTCTCCCATCAGCTTGGACAGCTCAGGAGTAAGCGGCTTCTCCCACAGCAGAATCTGCTCGAGGAAGACCAAGATCTGGTTCGCAGCCAGACCCTCGAGATCGCTAGCCTGAGGTTTGAAAGAGCAGTCGGGCAGGGACTCCCACTTCTTGGCGAGTGCGTAGACAACGTCCACCATGGAGGTGTCAAAGTCCGGCTTGGGAGGCAGACCGGGTGCGTAGAACCACCTGTCCCAATCCAGCTCGTTCAGGAGCTTGGAGGCCTCGGCATCAGACTGGAAGAAGTCCAGGATGGTAGCCTTGAACTCGTACGAGTCCAAAGATTTGCACTTGAAGGTGGTGAAGTACTACCGAGGGGATTAGCACCAGGGTAAAGGGCAGGTGAGGTGATCCAGGGTACGTACGTGAGGAATGAACTTGTCAAACTTGGGCTTGCCAACGAGGTTCTCAATATGGAACAGGAAGTTGAACCCCTTCTCGTAGGGAATGCTGGAGAAAGCATCATCCGGGTCCTTACCCTTCAGGTCGGTGATCAGCTTGGTGAACTCGTGGTCCTCACCAAAGTGCTCCACGGAGTCCTTCAGAGCCTTCCAGCCGATGATGGAAGAGAAGTGGCGGTAAGCCTCGCCGTGCCTGCAGAAGTTAGAGCGAGTCAATAAGGGTCCTTGGTCGAAGATACGTACACGGCAGCCAGAATCTATGCGGAATCGAGTCAGTAAGTCATAATGAAAGGAAGACGAGCTCGAGAACAAGAGATACTTACGCGGCGCTCAAGGTAAACAGTCCAGCCCTCGTTCAGCCAGAAATGCTCCCAGGAGCAGTTGGTCACCAGGTTGCCACTCCAGCTGTGAGCCAACTCGTGGGCAATAACATCGACATTCTCACGGTCCTGTTGTGACAAGTAAGTTTAAGCCAGATGACAAAAATTCACCTGCTTTTCTGATGTAGAACGCACCTTGGAGATAATACTGGGAGTCGCGAAAGTGAAGATGGGGTTCTCCATGCCACCGTAGGGGAAGCTAGGAGGCAGGATCAGGACATTATATTCACCCCAGACGTAAGGATAGACAATTTTCTGCGCGCGATGTCAGCATAAAGCTTGGCGTCTAGAGGGTGGCCATTGCCGATAGATGGGAATTACCTCGATCGTGTTGATAAAGTTCTCCGTGTCGGCCTCGAGCTCCCACTTGCACTCATCCAGCTTATCCGGGCTGGTGGCAACCACACTACGGGGACCAATAGGTGCCTCGGCGACATCGCTTTGGATGGAAAGTCAAAGCGAGTTCATAACGGAGGTATTGATTAAAAAAGGGACCACTTACCCAGATGCAATGGCAAACAGATAGCTGGGAATCGGAACCGACTGGTGGAAGCGGTACAGCTGGTTTCCCGATTGGGAGGTCATCGAAGACTGCCGAATGGGCAGACCACTCGTCATGACCGGGAGCGGCGAGGTGATGTTAAAGTCGAACGTGCTCTTGACATCGGGGGTATCCTGGCAAGGGAAGATAGACCGGGCATGGATAGCCTGGCATTGAGAGACTGATAGAAGTTTATTTACCGTTAGAACGGAGTAGCCGGGATATTTTATCATATACTGGGCATCACCTACACATATACGGGTGCTTCTTGTTGGAGGTCTGGGCAGGGGTGAGCCACTGCAAGGCCGTGCACTTGTCGGTGGTTTTCACAGCAATCTACC
The DNA here is from genome assembly GCA_001048715.1 of Penicillium brasilianum. Lineage (NCBI taxonomy): Eukaryota > Fungi > Ascomycota > Eurotiomycetes > Eurotiales > Aspergillaceae > Penicillium > Penicillium brasilianum. Next base: position 786,829 of record CDHK01000009.1, on the reverse strand, counting down.
TTGAAATCAGTGATATCCTTGATTTCGATTTTCGGGGTGAATACATACATCAACCTCGACGGTGCCATTGAGCTCGACGGGCTTGTCGAGGACGATCTTCAGCGGGGTGCCGTAAGGAGCGAGGGCGGGGAGGAACTCCCAGTGGGAGGGCTGGCCATCCACCTTGATGTCACCAATCTCCAAATAGCTGGTGTCGAGAATGATCTCTCGCGACTGGGCCTCGGTGGTGGACTTGAATTTGTGGACGACATTGCCAACCAGCTTCTTCTGGTCGAAGAGGATGTCAAAGTTGGCGGTGACGTGAGTGGAGCGCCAGTTGTTGTAGTTGCTCAGCGTGTTGGGATCACGCGGGGTGGTAGAAGCCACGGCCATACTGGAGAAGACGCGAGGGCGAAACGGAAAGGAACCCAGGTGAAGCTTGGAAGACGAGTAGAGACGTCCGAGCGGGCGGAAGATGGTCGGATTATTCATACGGTGGTGGTTTCCAGTCGAATAGTCCAGAAGAAAAATATTTTTTTTTTTGCCCTTGGGATCCGGTGCTAAGCGGGAGACCTCGAATGTCGGGATGGGTCTCTCTTTGCCGTGGTGAGGTTACATGGGGAAGATCAAGAAGGCTGAGCGTACCGAGTGTGTGTGTGTGTGATGTATATCATATGAGATGGATTTTTATAGTTTCGTATTATAGACGGGTAGTCATCTACGATGCCGGACGTTCTAGCTCGACCTGTTCGGATCTCTGATAACTCTAAACCCCGTGCAGTCTTGGCTTTTGTATACATCGACTGCTTGACTCGAGTATATAGCCTATAGCCATCTCGTATGTCTATGTCCATGTCTAACCAGCCAATTCGAGACTTGATCTTGATGATCACCTTCCTAGCTGTCTCCGTACTCACCTCCCACTTGCTGGTCCGCTAGGGAGGCAAACCACTTTCTCTTGCCCCCTTTTTTCCTCTCGACCCGCCCTCCACTCGCCTGGCTATCGTTGTACCATTCTTTTTACGCAGTAACTCCTCTATAGATTCAAGACATTTTCCGTTCTGCCTCTTCAGCTGCACTCGTGCTTTTCCTTTCTTTTTTTTTTTAATCGTTCACTCCCTCTTTCTCTCTCTGACTTCTCTCCCACGAGCTCATCCTTCTCGCCCCCTCTTCCATCTTCTCCTCCTTCCTCCCCCCGCATCGACCATTTTCCCGGCACTTCAACACGGACCACCCCTGAACCAAACCAAACCAGACGCAAATCGGACCAAACGGACCTTCCAGTGGGACCGCGGCCCCCCCTGAACGTCGCCCTTCCTTTACTCATTATACTCATCACACACATATCACACACACACACACACACACTCACACACACAATCTTACGACACGATCTCTCTTCGGTCGCGGTCCTCCCCCTCTCGGCCTCTCTCCTTTCCTCCACTTTGCGCCGTCCAGCCCTGAATTCTCCAATTGTGCGAAATGTCTGTTCTGCCTGCGACCACCTTTCGATAGACCCCTCGATACTGTCGATAAAGCAATGTGTACGAGTATCACACCGTCGACCTAGCATGAACGGCTCCTTCTCGGATATACTGCAGTCAATCAATCCATTCGCCCGTCCGATCGCCCGCCAGTAGTCCCAGTATCACCGCTTCACGGACCCTCCGCCCCCACTGTCGCGACCATCTTCACATCTTCCAATGCCAGGCTTCGGCCTATGAACCGACTTGAATTCCCGAATCTCATCCCTGCGCCCACCTTGAAAATGCTACACCGCTCGGCCCTGGAAGATGAACCGCGATCGTTCCACTCGAGACGTCCCTCGGGCCCTCTGACGGAGCCCCCGTCTGGCCCCCTCCCCAATCGACCAGCCTCGCGCACGTCACGGCCAGCCTCGAGGAATCGATTAGGAAACCCTTCCGGTGCGGGTATGTCCACGGGATTGGGGGTGGTGTCGGAGAACGGAGCGGATCGGCCTCTCATACTGGCACCCACGAGTCCCATTAAAGAAGGACTCGGAAGTCTGAACCGCTGGTCGCAGTCCACTGCATCCAGCAAGAGTCCATCAGAATATAATGGCCATCGTCGCGGGAGCTCCAAGATGTCCCTCTCGGGTCACAGCCCACATCACGCCCCCGGGCTGGGCGAATTGCCCGAGCTGAGCCTCCCCGAGCTAAGAGCATCGGAGATGTTCTCGTCCGACCCAACCACCTCCCATCTCGACCTCTCCTTCACAGCGTCTAGCCATATATTCCAGAATTCTTCGGGCAATGACCCTCGAGACCTGGGCAATCTTCCACCCTACCAAGACTCCACAACGACGCGCACGAATGACGGCGCGGCCTATGCAGATGGTGAAGGTGACGGCGAGAATCGGCAACATGGACAGACGCAAAAGGCAATGCTGTCGAAAGCACTGCAAAAGGCGAACACGGCAGTACTGTTGGACAATGCCGCGAATTTCGAGGGCGCAATGGAGGCTTATACCGATGCCTGCCAGCTGCTGCAATTGGTGATGTTGCGGAGTAATGGAGGCGACGAGGAGAAGCTCAAGCTGCAAGAAATCGTGAGTCTGCCAACTCGAATCCGCTGATTTCTTTGATAGGCGGGAAAGACCACGATCGAAACTAACTTTCTGTGCAGCGCGATACCTATATGATCCGAATTACCGAACTTCAGCGCATGGACTTCCCAATGCCGGACAATGATGATAAAGCGCTCCCCGAGCGTCCTTTGAGTCAAGAGTCCTACGGGGAGCTCTTCCATGCCTCTTTCCACGATGACTCCCATATTGAGAGCCACAACAGTTCAGCCCACTCCAGCCTGGGCCTTCAACCGGCCTTTGAAGAATCCAAGTCTCTCCCTTCCGAGGCCATTCCTCCCCGCCGTCAATCGCTACGACCGTCTGCACAATCGGGCAGGACTACTCCCGCCGGCCTGGGGAACAATCTGGCAGCTTATAATGGACATTTCCTCGAACCCGCAGCGGTGCAAGAGTCCAACGAATCAACCTCCTGGCTTGACACGATTGACGAGTCCGGTGCCTCTTCTCCATCGTCTGCAAACTCCAAGGCCTCGTCCGTGTACTTGCGTCGGCGGACCAGCCGCCGCCTCAGCACCGATACCGAAGCCGAATTTGATGCAGCCCTCGACGCTGCAGTGGAAGCCGCATATGACGAAGGCCTCGAGCCCGTGATGGAATATAAAGAAGAGGAGAGCGATGATATAGTAGCGAATGCGCGCAGGAATATTGAGCTGGCAAAGCAACGGGTACGAGAAGCGGAATTGGAGGCCGAGGCTGCCATGAACCGTGGTCGAGAGTTCCGCCATAATCAGGAACAACCCATCTTGGACAACCCCGTGGGCCGAAATTCAGAGTATCTGGACGAGGAGGCCGAAGAAGAGGAGCGTCTACTAGAGGAGATGACCAAGGGCTACGTAATGGATGATTTTGAGTTTGGCATTCAATCCAAGTCTGCCCTGCCTCGAGAGTCGGATTCCAGTAATATGTCTGGGCGAACCTGGGAAAGCTCGGCTGCTTCAAACATTACTGGCAACGGTGGTGCGACTCTGTCTACCCTTACGGAGGATGATGATCATATTCTTCCTCCCGACTTGATCGACAGGAACCACTTGCCATCCTCTCCACCTACGGCGGCATTACCCCCGATCCCCGTTTCGTCTGATTTCCCCGGTCTACCACCTCACCGAGCTTCGTTGTCTCAACCTCCTCCTCCGCCTCCCATGGGTCCTCCCCCTGTCCCTGGAGTTCGGGCACGAAGACTCTCTGGACAGGCTTCCAGTGAGTTGACGATCGAAACCGGCACACGCCCTCGCGGCGATTCCACAATCTCAAACGTCGATCCCTTCACGATTCCCTCTGTGGGCCTGGCCCCACCTCCTCTTCCCAAGGACGAGCCCTCGCAGGACCCGCGTCCTAGGTCTTCAACGCCCAGCTTGCGTGGCAGTCTACACCCTTCAAAACGCAATCTTTCAGTTGGCTCGGTCGTGGACAACATCAACCTAGCCAAGTCCCGTACTCACGAAGATGACGAATCTGGACTTCCTCCACTTCCTGCCTCTGCACGTCCAATGGGCAAAGTTCCCTCCGCTCCAGACGGCCTTGACAAGGCCCATATCAACTCCAAATCCGTCCGCAGTCGCAACGTCTCTGTTCCTATTCCTGATACCGCGCCAGGCTCTCCGACCACTCCGTGGAGTGGTTCGTTCCCATCTCTGGATACCCAAAAGGCTTTAACGATACCTAGCGTTCCTGTCCTGCCGACCCCAACCGCCGCGAATTTCACCCAAAACGGTCTTCCCACTGGTGGTCTCAACCTTTTCGATTGCGATATTCATTCTCCCACTGCTTTAGGACGTCCGAACTCGCTCGTTCACAATGCCCCTGTCCCACTTGAACCCTGTCCGGAATCCTTCCTCCTCCGCCCATTTTGGCTTATGCGATGCCTGTATCAGACGATCTCTCACCCACAGGGCGGTTACCTGTCCGCCAAGCTCTTCGTTCCTCGTGACGTTTGGCGTGTGAAGAACGTCAAGATCAAGTCTCTCGAGGATAAAGTGTCTAACTGTGATCTACTGACGGCGGCCCTCCTCAAATTGGCCCAGGTGGATATGTACGACGCGGATGCAGTACTCGAAGAAATGCAATCATTCGAGGGCGTTCTGGAACAGGTCCAAATTGCATTGTCAAAGAGGCTGGGTAACGAGGTTGGCATTCACACTGCCGTTCCGTTGTTCAAGTCCAACGCGTCCTTTGATGATGCTGCTCATCCCGAACTGGCCTCCTCCAGGACCTCTGGCACTTCCAATAAATCATACCGGCCGACGTGGAAACGCCTGCGATCCAAGACCTCGGGGATTGGCACTACCACCCCGACAATCTCAACTCCTCGCGATAGCAACAAGGAGCATGTGACTTTGAACTCGGTTCCCATGACGGCGGCACCCGTAGGCCAGGCTCGGCGCAGTGTGACCTCGCTGGATTTCTCGGGTCCAAATTCTCATTACATGGGCGCATTAGCACGGCTCTTTGATGCTGCTCAAATACTAGGTATGTGTTGATACAACTATTGTGTTTTTAGTTTCTAGGCTCCCATGCTAACCGATTCCAGATCAAATCGCCCAGCAAGTCGAGGACCCAGGGCTCAAGCATTCCTCTCAAACCCACGTGGGCCTGGAACTGTGCACGAGACACGCAGCCGAGTTTTTCGGTTTCTACATTTGCCGCTTCGCATTGGCTGATGTTGGCCTCATGTTGGACAAGTTCATCAAGCGTGGCAGCGAATGGGTGTTGATCTAGTTCATTTTGCTATGTCGTGATATGCCTCTCTTATAGTGGAGGATTGCCCTCTACCTCACCATTCCCCCCCCTTTGTCGCCCAATCATCCATCCCCTTCTCTTCCCAGAATAGATCAGGCCTTCCCTCCTTCTCTGAGTGCCTGTTTGATACCTCTCCCCCGATCTACCTGCCCATATTATTCTGACGTCTATACTATTTTCACCTAACACTCCGCCATGTCTTTAAGATACCATGCCATGATTCGCCTCGAGATATGATTTGAAGAACATAATTGCCATTGTGATGGGACTGACTGAATTGTGCTTACCTAAACCATAGCTGTTTCTGGTGCCCCCCTTATATCATCTCGATATGTCTCCCCTTTATCATATCCTAAATCTGTGTTGCACTCCCCCGCTTCGTCTCAGCCCCCCCCCTCCCCCCCCAAATCCTGATCTCAACATACACCTCACCATTACATACCAAGTGCTGCATTTGATACGTGAGTTACGACATTCCATTTTTGATCCTGTTCAAGTCTCTTTTGCGATACGAGCATTGATAGAGTATATACATCATGAGAAAAAGATTCCAAGTTGTTCATGAGCCCATTCATAAACGCTGTAATTTATCGAAAGCCAAAACATCCCCTCCCATCTCTTTTGTGTCAAACTGGAAGTCGAGAAAAAAAAAGTGGCCCTCCACTTGCGCTTCAAAGACTGATCCCCGCAGAACGAAGACATATCTGCCGTCGTCGCTCGGCGTCCCGAATAATTTCCGAGGATAATTTGAGACTCGGCGCCAGATGCGCATACCGCTCAACTTCCGCAACGACACTAGAAATGATTGCATCCACCCGTACCGGAGGCGGGAGCAACGTAGATAACGTCGGTGACATGGTCGCGCCCATGATTAATAGTGTTTGCGAAACCATCGATAAAGCTCCCTGCCATAGATACGGAAGATGGCCTTCGCGGTGACTGGTGACGTGTTCTAGCTGTCGTAGCGTAGCATCGAGACACCTGCGACAACACTCGCGGACGCCGGGGTCAGCACCGGCTTGTTCGTTTTCGAAGACGGCGAGGATGTACGGCCGGTATATGATTGTGCGGCACGCGTTGTATCGTAGTCTCAGCACCGTTTGGACGGGGTTGGAGAGTGGTGATTGGGTGAGTGGGAATTGAACTGGTTGTGGGAGACTTTCGTACCATTGGGAGAGCTGGAAGTCTAGCTCTGAGACTATCGGGCCTAGGGAGGAGAGTGTGTGCGTGCCGTCCTTTTGGTAGATGAGATGGCTGACTCGGTTTAGGAGTCTTCGTAAGGCGATTTCGGCAAGAAAATACCAGAGTTCGTCGCGTCCCGTGGTTTCTTCTGGGAGTCTACCGCTGCGGTCTTCTTTTTCGGTTTCGCCGTCCATTCCTTCGTCCTCGTCCTCGTCTTCTTCTTCGAAGCCGCCTGGTAGATCGACTACTTCTTCAAAGTTCACGATGCCGGAATGGGGGAGGTCTAGCTCGGCGAGGAGGTCGCTTTCGTACAGAAGGGAGTTCCAGTAGACTCGCACACTGAGTTCTTTCCATTGTGCAGGTACTCGGTTGGGGTTGCCTAAGAGCAGCTGAAGCTTCATGCTCACATTGGATAGCAGTGTCCATGCTTCGAGTGGTCGTACTAGGTAGAACAGGTAGGCCGATGCGAGAACCATGCACTGTGCGGCAATCGCAGAATTCCGCATCATCACGGAGGGTAGAATCGACCATGCTGCGGCAAAGTACGGGAGTCCGGGTGGCTCGTGATCTGCTGGTAGGAACGAGATGCTGCCATTGCGACTCGCAGCTCCGAGGGCTAGTACCAGTAGCACGAGACAGCTCACAGGCCCATCTTGGAATCCTTGCGCGAGAGCAGTTTGGTAGTATCGGTTCCATGTATATGGGTTCACACATGCGTACCAAACATTGGCATGGTTGAAGAAGGCCTGCACGTACGCTGATGCGTTGGCCAAGTCGAAGCCGGAATTAGGGTTCAAACGCAGTGGTTCACGCGCCATTTCCAATTGAAGCAGATTCTGGGGATCGTAAGGCCCCGATACCAGATCCCGGATCAAGGGCCATTGGAGAAGATGTAGGGCAGGGGTGCTGTGTACCTTGGGCATGGTTGATATACTAATGCTGGGCGGCGGATTGGCCCAGGAGCCCAATCCCACCGCATTCATTCTCCCAGATGTTGACATCCCATTCATCCTGGTGATGGGATCTTCACTACCGATACCGGTGTCGTTGCTCGTCGCCGGGGATGTCGACGACATGGCTAGATGATGCGGACCTTGTGCTACCAAGCTGGAATGAAGCAGCCCCTCGATTCGGGTCAGATGTTCTAGAATAAGCTTGTCGCCAGCATCAAGCTTAATCCCTGGCTCCCGGTACACACACTCGGCATCGAGATCGGAGCAAAGCTGGCATTTCGGACGGGCTCCATTGCATCTTGTCTTGCGTAACCGGCATATCTGGCACTGTCGAACTTCTAAGCTTGCCGGTATCTAGCAGTGAAGTGAGATAGATTGGAAGGAAACTCACGGCGATAGTTGCCCGTCTCCGCGGGTACTCCGCCGCATCTTCACTGGAGCGCTTCTTCGTGCCTGATAGATCGAGGTCGCTCCCTATGATGGGATCAACGTCTCTCTCTGGAGGCGGGGTCATGATCGGCAGCAAAGGATGAGAAATGTAGTGAAGACCTCGACAAATTCGACAAATGGTGAGCTCCTCCTGCGGATAATTGATGTCGGAAGCTATACCATTCCACTGGCGAGATTGTCGTGTAGCTTCGCATACCATTACTATACCGGAGGTTGTGGAAATCCAGAGACAGTCCCACAATGATGGACGGGGCAACAGTCTAATTGAGCATCATTTCCCCAGAGGTTATGCCCGTCAGATGTCGCATTGGTTGCAGTGCACAGTACCATTGAACAAGTCAGATTGTGCGAGAATATGTAGTCCCAGAGAAAAAAGTCCGGGGAACGGCGGGGCAGTACATTATTCCTGATTGCGTTGAGCTGTACCGCCCCTCGAGGTTTAACCAGTCTGGGTTTAGTGGGCCTGGAGGACTCTCATGGCAGCAAATCACCGTTGACTGCGAAGTATCTGGCACACGGAGGAACTCGTCCGTGGTTGATTTGGCAGTCCGATCAGGATCAGGCCATCGGTCCGGTCTCACACAGAGGTGATAAGTGGACGGTCAATCAGATACCGCAGATGCGAATGATTGTAGTAATGACCGAATAATTGGCCTGTTTTCCATAATGTTGTTGAGCCTACTGAGCGTTTGGAGTTTGTCAAAAAGTCCAACAGTTCGTCTCGATTGCGGCTGATCCGATAACCCGATAAGCTGATAAGATTATCACACGTGGACGCGTTTGGCCCAAAACAAACGCGCCTCACTTTTTCTCCTTCGCCAAAAGTCGCCCTCGCCCATTCCCACAACCATGCCTCGTCCTGCTCCCAAGCGAAACAGATTGACAAAAGGCACCAAGGTCGCCAAATCCGAATCCACGAATCAACCCGACCAGACCGACTCCAATGCCGCCAAATCACCACCCGCAGAGAGCGCGTCCGAGGACCCTCGACGCACCCTCCGAAGCCAGACACCACTGACCCAGCGCAATGAGCATGCGATCGAGTCCTCACCCATTGGAGAACGGCCAGGCACTGGTAGCCGCCCCGGAACGGGCAGTCGACCCCCTACGCGATCTCGTGGTTACTCGTCAACACTATCCTTTGCGGGGCGCAAAGGTGACACAAGCTCGCGCGTTCCTGATACGCCTGGTTTCGAAAACTCCGTTCTCAAGAACTTCCGGCGTCGCCCACGACAGCAGAGTATCTTGCAAATGATGCAAGGAGAGGATGATTCACTAGAGTTGGACGACGATGATTTTCTGGGCGGGCTCAGTCCCGAAGATGAATCTACACCATTACACCTTTCTCGAGGCAAATCGCTTCTGATACAACAAGACGACCAGTCACAATCGCCTTCCAAGCAATCGCCTTCCGAATCTATACCCTCATCCGGTGGATCGCGCAAGCGCAAGCGCTCGGATCAAATCCAAGTGCCCCAGTCGCCTTCCGTGGTAATCACGAATAGCATCGTGCAAACCATCGAGGATACCCCTAATTCAACACCTGCTCTTCCCGAACCGACTCCCGATGTACCCGACGATACCCCTCGACCCCTACGATTTGCTGAGATCTTGAGCCAAACGATGCTCAGTCCTATGAGCTCCATCGCCACGGGCCCTGGGTCTCCAGGCATCATTCCCCAGCCCGCACTCGCAAGCAAGAAATTCAGAGATCCCGCTCATATGTCTACCGCCGTATTACAAGAACGACTCCTCCCACGGCGACGACAGCGCCCGCGTAGAGGCCGGCCAGTGGATCAGTTTGATCTTCCCAGCGACGAGAGTGACGATGAGGACGAGCTGAGCTATCTGCCCGCCCGACGATCTAGGCGGAGCGGGACTTCGAGCAAACCCGAACCTCTAAGCAATGCCCGGGATAAGTCCAAACTCAACAATCAAAAGCAAAGAAAAAGTCGGTCCAAGTCTGCTCCAGCCGCAAAATCTACGGACGCGCAAAAGTCGACAAGACGCTCGCGGTCACGCAGAAGTGGAGATATCGACAAGGAGAATGAGCAAAACCTGTCCTCACCACCATCCTCACCTTTATCCTCTCCGCCCGATTCAGATGCGTCCGAGTCTGAAGCCGAAGTACAACCGCGTCGCGTCATGAGCGCAGAATTGCGCGCTGCGGCGGCAAAGTTTGCCGAGGTCGATAAATGGGAAATGGAGTTTGAAGATGTTTCTGCATCCGAAGTATAAGGTTTCTTGGTGGAGTCCTGGTGACAGTTTACAGTTTATGCTACAGTTAATGATTCCCATATATCCCCCGGCAAAGAAATGGATGGTTGACGCGTAATGAGACAAAATTCAATTGTTGTGATCTCTTTCTCTTCTACTTGTTTTTTTTTTATCTAAAATACCGCCAATAGCCGACGCCCCTCTCTCAACCAGAGGAAAAACAGAAGAGAATGAAAAAAAAACGGAGCCCCGCACACCAAATGCAACCCCGCGACTTCCTGTCACCTCCGTCTCTCCCTTCATTCTTCACGATCGATCAATAATTCACAATGCCGTCGGTTGATGAAATTCTCGCGGCCAAGTATCCGGCCAAGGCCCATGCGCGCCGTGTCGCTCAGGTCCTCCAGGACAAGCACGGCGAGGCCGGCGTGATTTACCTTGAGGCGCAAAAAACTCGCCTTATCGAGGACAATGACGAGGCCATGCCTTTCAGGTAAGTCGGAAGGCTTGACTTATCCACCAGAGCTTCTCCTGTGCCCACGGTCCTGCCGGAGTCTTTGTCATGTGCTAATTGGAAACCCCCATTCTAGACAGCGTCGCCCGTTCTTCTACTTGACTGGCTGTCTGGAGCCCGATTCCTCGGTCGTCTACGACGTCAAGAAGGACGAGCTGACTCTCTTCATTCCCCCTATCGACCCCGACTCGGTCATCTGGTCGGGCCTGCCCTTGTCGCCCGAGCAGGCGAAGAAGCTCTACGACGTTGACCACGTCCAGTACACGACCGATGTCAATGCGACCCTGGCCTCGATCGCGTCCGCACAGGGTGGAAAGACTTTGGCGTTTGCTATTGAGGAGCAGGTCTCCGAGGGCGTTGAGTTCAAGGGATTCGCGCAAGCGAACCTCGGCGTTCTGAAGACTGTTATCGGAGATGCGCGCGTTGTCAAGGATGCGTACGAGGTTGCGCTTTTGCGCAAGGCGAATGATATCTCTGCCTTGGGACATATTGCTGCTATCAAGGCCGCTAAGACTGCGAATAATGAGCGCGAGCTTGAAGCTGCTTTTATCAACACTTGCATTGCCAATGGCGCTCGGGAGATGTCTTATCACCCCATCTTTGCGGGTGGTGCCAACGGCGCTACGCTGCACTACGTCAAGAACGACGAGAGCTTGACGGATGCGGGATCTCAGCAGCGCAAGGGTAACCTGCTGATCGATGCTGGTGGCGAGTATCAGACTTACTGTGCTGATATAACTCGTGTCGTTCCTCTGGCCGGCACTTTTCCTCTGGAGACTCGCCAGATTTACGAGATCGTTCTGGAGATGCAGAATGAGTGCATTGCCGTGTTGAAGGATGGCGTGTGCTGGGATGACGTGCACGCTTTGGCGCACCGCATCGCTATCAAGGGCCTCCTGAAGTTGGGAATTCTTCAGGGCTCGGCGGACGAGATCTTCGAGAAGCGTGTGAGCGTGGCGTTCTTCCCCCACGGTCTGGGCCACTACCTAGGCATGGATACCCACGACACTGGCGGCTATCCCAACTACGCCGATACCGACAAGATGTTCCGCTACCTGCGTGTCCGGGGCAATCTGCCCGCTGGCTCTGTGATCACCGTTGAGCCCGGCGTAAGTTAACCCGCCCTTTGCCGTCGGTATGCTATTATCATTCGTCACTGACCTTGCGCTATTTTACAGATCTACTTCTGCCGCTTCATCATCGACCCCGTCTTGCAGTCCCCCGAGCTGAGCAAGTACATCAACACCGAGGTTCTGGACCGCTACTGGAGCGTTGGAGGTGTGCGCATCGAAGACAATGTGCACGTCACCAAGGACGGCCCCGACAACTTGACCTCGGCCCCCAAGGCGCTCGTGGAGATCGAAAGCCTTGCGCAATAAGCAAGCTCCTCTACGGAACCGGTCAATGCAGATATTAAGATAAGACAACATATAGCGAGCGTTCGCGCAATTGCAGTAATATGAGCACCTGATAGTCACAATGACACATACAGGCCTCCTGGTGAAACTTGGTATTCGATTCGAAACCTACAAGATCGCTAATAGATGTGTAAGGGGGAAATGGTATCGTGATGCATGCATATTGTAGAAATCGGGGGTTTCCTTGACCCAGCCCAACGGTTTTGTAGAGAGCTTCTCCTCACTTCTCACTGGCCCTCAGGCGCTTCCGTCCCCTTGGGGTCGACTCCGCCTCTGCAGGGCCAGACTTCTCCTTGCGGTCCATCAGAATCTTGAGCACGTCGGTTGTGAACTCGGGGACTTCGAGACACATGCTGTCCCAGTCCCCTTGAACGTCGTGTCTCAGCAGATGGCCACGAGAAGCCCAGTAGGAGGCGACGGGCTTGCGGATAGTCGTATCCTCCGAGGAGGTGTGCGTGTAGACGTATCGGGCGTAGGACAGCTCGCCACGGGGAGTGCCGTTGACGCGGTGGATCTTGGTGTGGGCGAGGCTCTTGAGTTGTGGGAGACCCAGCTTCTCCGCCAATGTATAAATGCGCGCGTGTCGCAACAATTCATCCCCAGTCGTATCGATCACGCGTTCTGGCTCATCGGATATAGAGGGGTCCTCTGGCTGCGTAATCGTGTAGTCGCGTGTGTACTCGAATTGTAAGAAGCATCCGAATGCATCGACGTCTTCGCCCGGGAGCTCAATACGGCGCTATGGAGGGTGAACCTGTTAGTACCTGCGATTTTGATACAAAAGAAAGAACCGTTGGTGAAACTACAGGGCCTGATGACTCGAACTTGCCCACAAATTCAGAGAGGAAGGGGGATTCCAGGAGCAGGGTTTGGTGAGCAGTCAAAACGGTCTGTTGATCGCCTTCGCCAACGACAATCTCGACAATCGGGGAGGTAAGGAAGCTGAGAGATGTGAGCAGAGAGTTGACAAGACCCGTCTCCCTCAGTGGGAGGGGCAACAGGTATCGCGTCATCCGGATATGACCAGCAAGGGCTGCAGGGAGTGTGGTGAGAGATGAGGACGGGGTCTTACTCCAGGAACTTGAAGGGCGCGATTTTCTTTGCTGGGGTTGGAGGTTCAGGCTCAGTTTGCGCATCAAGCAGAATAATATCGCCTCCAGCTCTAGCAGTGGGTTCCGTGCTCCCAGCCGATTCAGTCTGGGGGATCGACGTCTCTTGGGTACCAGTCATTTCCACCTCGTTGGACGCATTGTTTGCTCCATTCTGCAGGTCGACTCTATCCGTACCGGAAACTTCAACTGTCGGAGTGTCATCCATGGTGATGGCCCGGAAATTGAGGAATTGAGGGCTGTAAGGTGGTTCAAAGAGGGTGAGGGGAAAGTTGAGTGGAGAGAAAAGGAGAACCGTTGGAGAAAAGACGATAGCTTCCCCAAAGCTTCTCTCCGCGGGCGGACATCGCGCCTTACATTCCTTCTCGAGTTTCGCAATCAAATCAATCACCTTTTCTCACTTCTTGCTGTTAGATTGTAGAACTTACGTGATTTACTTTGATGTCATTTATTTACTCGACTTAATCTGACCAAGTAGATCTGGATTACCCCAAGTTCCCGAACCGTGGCCAACCTTAAAAGAGGGTGTGGGTAAGGTATATTCCTACTGTACTCCGTACACTCTCGAGTCCCACCGCCACGAAACGCCAGGCCACATAAGGAAGAATCCCGAAATAATAAAGTTCGTGTGTTTATTTTTAATACAATAGCTTCCCCGAACTAGAATTAAAAAAATTACGTTTTGTCTTTCCATCGTTGTGCAAACAAGTCAAACACCAGAGCTGGTGCCCCAGAATAGGCGAGCTATAGCCTCTGATCAGAGGACTTCTGCAGCTCTAGACCATTGTAAATTGTGATAACTTGATAAGTTGAAATAACATATCACAACATATGTTTCCACAATATTTTTTCCTTACGTTCCGCCATCAAAGGCTCGATCTCAATCCCGAGCCATCTCGCGGAGCCGTCACGAATCATAAACTCGACCCGAGTGGCACTGGGAACGCCCCAACCCACTGCGATTTGAAGCCACTGCGTGCCGGAGATATGGAAAAGATCAATGACCATATCTTTCGAATACTCATTGGAATTGGCAAAAGAGGCACACAGGTCGGGCGTCGTTCGGTTCAGCCCCGTATAGTTTCTATCGTCTCCGGTACAGTTACTGGTCAAAATCAGGTCCGGGTAAGCTAGGTGTGAGTAAGATCCTTCGAAGAAAGAGAAGTTAAGAGGGCTTGGTAGGGGAGGACAAGGGATTTTGGGGTAAAGCTCGAAGAGGAAGCCTTCGGAAAGTCGCGTGTTGTTGATCACAGCATCGCCCCTTTTTTATCATAAAATCAACAACAGTGATCCAAGTAACAATACCAATTCGCGGGAGGTGATTTTGCATACCTTGCCACCCAGTCAAACCGACTTTCCGGGGAAATACCCAACTCCTCATCGATCAGATGATAGGCAAGCACGTTGGCCGCAGCATCAACCCCGTTCATGTTATTTCCCAACAGTACGAGCCCGAAGTTCCGTCGTGGTAAAAGAACAACGCACGCTCCATACCCGAATTGAGCTCCCCCATGGGATACTATCACCTCGCCATTATACGAGTCTAACATCCATCCCAGTCCATAAAGTGTTGGAGTTTGGAACGGTTCGATAGGATTGCGGGATACAATCGCATGGCTGCCGAGCAATGTCGCATAACCCGATTGGGAGAAGGGTGGCCCACGATTCAGCATGGTGGAAATCCACTTCGCATAGTCTGAGACTGATGACAGTGTATTGCCTGCCCCGCGGAGAGTTTCTATGGAGACTCGATCGGTGGAGGTAATATTGCCATCCTGATTCAGATAGTAGCCTTGTGAGATATCCCGTTGTGCGCTTTGTGCTTCATCCAGGGAAAGATAAGTCTCGGTCATGTTCAGGGGCGACCAGATCCGGTCTCGTAGAAAAGACTCTACGGACTGGTTCGTGAGGGTCTCGATGAGATGGGCCGCTACACCGTACATCAGGTTGCAATATTGCCATTCCGACCGCGGAGAGGCCGTAAAGGGAAGGTATCTCATTGACTTGATAGCTTCCTGAAGCGTGATGTTAGCAAGCCACACCCAGTCATGGCGTGGGAGGCCAGAGCGATGTGATAGAATGTCAATAATCGTCATTTGTGATGTAGCCCACGGATCATTGAGTACAAAGTCGGTTGGAAGCAGAGTATGGACCGGTGTATCCCAATGGACGGCTGGGAATTTGATATCGTCATCAACGAGAAGGGAGATCGCGGCAGAGACGAAGGCCTTCGTCGTACTTCCTGTAAAGAACAAAGTGTGTTCTGTCACTGGCCTGGAAGTGAGAATATCCGACACGCCGTAGCCCTCCATAATTCTTATTGTCAGTCCAAGCACCGATACGCTGACCCTTGGGGAGTTCACCGACTCACTTTTGAATAAGTCTCTCCATGGGATACTGCAACGGCGAGGCCTGGAATGTTGAAATGTTCAAGGGCCCACTCGACTTTTTGATCGAAAGACGAGTCCAAGGGCGACGCGGACTGGTGCTCGTGTGCTGGAAGAGTCTTTTGCGTCTCGGAACTGGCCAGGACAATGCCTAGGAGGCCGAACGACGATAGCAAGCGCATGTTGCACAGAAATGACACGAGACACAAATCAGCTACGAGTGAAAAGTTAAGTAACTGGCAACGTCTTCTTTGCTATATAACCATGTAAACTCGAGCAGTTATCTAGGGAGCGGGGAAGGGAAGCAAACAAGTTATGTAATCGAAAGATCGAGCACGACTCTCAGCCACGCAGAACGCCGTACTCTATGCTGTGCTGCAACGCTGCCAATCATCCTTGTATAAGAAGAGGCTCTGCGGATAGGACTTCTGTTGCAACCCGCAGCCTGTGCCATATCCAATACAATTAGTTCCCCACTAAAGATACAACAAGCTCAGACTTGGGAGAAATTAGGTTCGGAGCCACCATCGGTTCGACCACGTGTGATTGATTGAAACGGGTTTCTTAGGACCATTCTAGAGGAGGTTTTGGTAGCAGATGTATTGAATTGAACGAGCAAGTACATGTAATTAATGCGTAAATTATGTCAGAAGCAATACGCGGTGTACAGTGTGTAATACACGGAGGTGCCGCGGATAACTCCCCAAAGAGACTAGTGGATCTTGGCAGTGGGGGCGAGAGTCTCTCTGGAAGAGGGTCGGTGCACCAGTTTCGAGTCGCACTTGTACCACCTCTGGAGCTAAAAGACAGCCGCATGTGGATCTCGGATCGCCATGAGCGGACCTCAAGAAGACGAAGTTGAGCTACTGAGAGGACGGTTGACGACGACGTCCCCTAACTCTAGTTCAACCTCCGATTCCAGTGGTACAGCGCGTGAGCATAAAGATCGAGACAGGCGCCGAAGCATCCCGGTAAAGCTGCGGGAAACCGGCCAGGCCGGCCAGTATATCCTGACGGCCGAGGACGCGGAGCTTCTGCTAGAGGTGTTGCGGGATAACTTACGCTTGGAGAAATCGGATCCTCCTCGAAAGCGGGCTTTCCTCTTTCGAGATCTACAGTTCACCAGACAGCGAAGTGCATTTGATCGCCAAAATCCATCCTTTTACTCCTCCCAGTTTCATGGCTTCTTTACGCTCTTCTGGCTCGGTGTGGCGTTGATGTTGGTCAAGATTGCGGCCAGCAACTTCAGAACCTACGGGACTCCTTTTGGAACCACCGAAGTAATCGAGCTCATGCTTAGCCGAGACGTATTGGTGCTGGGGATCACCGACTTTATCTTGTGTTGGTCAACTTTGTTCTGCCTTGGCCTTCAACGGGCGATTCTCCGAGGATACCTTCGCTGGAGCGGATTTGGATGGGTGATCCAGAATGTACGGTCTCTGAATTACCCACTAATACTTGTTATTTTTAATGTAGACACTGACCATACATTCAGGTTTGGCAAACGTCATACCTCGCGGGCTTCATCTGGTGGACATACCATCGAGATTGGCCATGGACCCATACCGTCTTTATGGTCTTGCATTGCTTGACCATGGTGATGAAGCAACATAGCTATGCGTCTTACAATGGCTACTGTAAGATTGATATCCGAGTTTCATTCCTTTCTATGGGTGATCTCGCTAACCATGGCAGTGTCTGAACTGTACAAAAAGCGGGACTTGCTCAAGGGCCACCTCAAGCGGCTGGAGGGATATAGTAGTCACGACTCCGTTTCAAACAGTCAATCACCTACAAAGAGTGCTATCGTTTCTGAAATTGCCAATCTGAGAAAGCAGAATAGATGGCGCAGTTCGACTGAATTCAAGAGTATCCATGCTACTCGCGATACGGATCACCTCTTGTTACTGTCGGAGACTATCGAGAACGGCACAGCACTAGAACCGGCTCAACTAGTGCCTTTACGGGGTCTCCTGACAAAAGAAATTAAACTCTTATCCGAGGGACTCCATGGCCAATTTCACAAGGAGCGCCAGTACCCACGGAACTTGACCGTGGGCAACTTTTGTGAATTCATCACACTGCCTACCTTGGTCTATGAACTTGAATACCCACGCACCGAGCGAATTGACTGGGCTTATGTTGCGGAAAAGGTTATAGCTACCTTTGCCACCATCTTTGTCATGATCGTGGTCTCTCAATACTGGATTTATCCCGTGGTCATGAGAACGCTAGACATGAAGGCTCAGGGCTTGACGGTGCAGCAGCGACTTCGGGAATTTCCCTGGGTACTGAGTGACCTGCTCTTTCCTTTCATGATGGAATATCTGCTAGCATTCTACGTCATTTGGGAGTGCGTGGTGAGTCTTACGTCTCCCCCTTTGGTGCCTACCTATGATGACCCACTAGCTGACAACATTTGAAGCTCAATGCGGTGGCCGAAATCACCAGATTCGCCGACCGGGGATTCTACGCCGACTGGTGGAACTCTATCTCCTGGGACCAATTTGCCCGCGATTGGAACCGACCTGTCCATAACTTCCTGCTGCGACACGTTTATCACAGCTCCATCAGCTCATTCCATCTCTCTCGAGTTTCGGCCAGCTTGGTAACCTTTTTCCTGTCCGCCTGTGTACATGAGCTGATTATGCTCTGCATCTTTCGGCGCCTGCGAGGATACTTGCTGTTCCTCCAGATGACACAGTTACCATTGGTCTCGTTAAGTCGCACGCGTCTCATGCGTGGGAGAAGACTGGTGGGAAATATCTTCTTCTGGCTGGGGATTTTCACTGGGCCGAGTCTGCTGTGCAGTTTGTATTTGATTATCTAGAGTAGACACGAAGAACGAAAGAACTATGTATATCCCCACCCATTGTGAATGAGAATTTATTCTGGTATATAAGAAAGAAGCTATTCGATGTTCTCAAGGACGACGATTGGATAATAATGCGATGGCTTTTCGGAACTACCAATGCAAAATGTCTATCGAATGTTCCCGCAGGGTTCCCAATGCTTCGATTTAACCTCAATCAATCTTATTAGGTCTAGTTCGCTACTACCTTCCTCCATGGACCCTTACCAGGCATCCACGGCCACGCGGCGTGGAGAAGCCGATAAAACGCGGGACGTCACCCCGCTGATCTCATCGTTCCCCAACATTCCTTCTATCCTCCCCCCTCTACTTACCCCATTTCCTATCTTCCGTCCAACCTTTCCACAATCCCTCTCTTACCAATTTAATACCCCAATAATACAAAAACCATGGCCTCCAACCCCCCTGGAGCATGCTGCACCGTCGGTGTCAAGCACGAAGGCGAAGCTAAGGGTCAATTCCAACAAGTCGGTGGAGGTATGCTCTTACCATGCCGATCCTCGGCTCAAGATACCCCTCAACTTCCGCATTGTCAATTCATTGCTAACTGATTGTCCCTCCCAGTTGATACTTATGTCACTTACCCGACTGACCGCTCTACCAAGCGTGCCGTGCTGTTGTTGACTGATGTAATTGGTCATCGATTCATCAATGCCCAGCTTATCGCTGACCAGTTGGCTGCGAATGGTTACTTCGTGGTTATGCCCGATCTATTCCACGGTGATCCTGTGCCGCTGAATCGTCCTGCAAACTGGGATTTGATGGCTTGGTTGAATGGTCCGCCTGGTCATCTGCTGCCGCGTGTTGAGCCTGTCGTCAAGGCCGTGCTTGGTGAGATGAAGTCCGGCTTTGGTTGTGAGAGGATTGGTGCTGTTGGATATTGTTTCGGGGTAGGTTTTCTTGGGGTGTTGTGGTTTTTGGTTGACCTTGTGCTAATCAGTCGATGCTTCTATTTGCTGGCAGGCTAAATACGCTGTCCGTCTACTTAAGGAGGACGGAGTGGATGCGGCTTATGTGGCTCATCCTAGTTTCGTGGATGCCGAGGAGCTGGCAGCGATCAAGCGTCCTTTGTCTATTGCTGCGGCTGGTGGGTCAATTTCTTATGCTTGGCTCTGAGAGTGCATTTTGATCAATGGCTGATTGTTATCTTACAGAGACCGATTCTATCTTCCCGGCCTCGAAGCGCCACGAGTCCGAAGATATTCTGGCCAAGACGGGTCAGCCGTACCAGATTAACCTGTTCAGTGGTGTTGAGCACGGCTTCGCAGTTCGTGCCGATATTTCGAAGCCGACCATTCGATTCGCAAAGGAGGCGGCATTTACTCAGGCAGTGGCTTGGTTCAACCAGTACCTTTAGGTTGTTGGCTTTGGGTACAACCTTAACCTCAAGCCTCTGGGCTTATAATCAAGTTTGCTACAAAACAAAATCTACTACCGTCTTTTTGAAAGGATAAAAAATCGGTTTTCGCATTTTTGAATTCGTACCACTCCTTTCATTCGTCATGTTTAAAACACAAGATGTACATGCATCGTAAAGATTTCAAGCTCAAGAGGAGGAGGAGGAAATAGAAAAAAAAGAAATATTCATAAGCCACTGCCAAAGGACTGCTCTGGCATAGCTAGCCCCATATACATAGTGGGACCACAAAGGATATGTAAATGGTTTCGAACACGAGTGTCGCTTACATTTTCTCGTGCGTCGCCATGAGGGAACCTGTACATCTAGTCAGAAATGGGACAACCCTAGATAAGTCAAGTGTAATAACATACCGATGAAAGTAGTCACCAGGCGAGAGCGCACTTGGCAAATATCCTCCGGCACCAGCCAAATAGTGGCACCCATCTTTCTGGCAATACTGATGCTCAGCTTAGCATTGGCATAAGCCTCCTCATCGGATCGGCCGGGGGTGACCAAGTCGTAGTCCACGTAGCTGCTCTTCATGCCGTTCAGCACATCCAACAGGAAGCGACCTGTGCCAATGGACGGGTCCTT
The DNA here is from genome assembly GCA_001048715.1 of Penicillium brasilianum. Classification (NCBI taxonomy): domain Eukaryota; kingdom Fungi; phylum Ascomycota; class Eurotiomycetes; order Eurotiales; family Aspergillaceae; genus Penicillium; species Penicillium brasilianum. The sequence continues at coordinate 766,411 of CDHK01000009.1, read as the reverse complement.
GAAGCTGCGGATAGCACTCGTCTGGCCACCGCTCTTCGACATGTCGTTCGCCCAGCGAATCATCTCTGCGTCGGTAATCTCACGCTTGCCCAGGCGCTGGGCCAGCGCAGATAGGGTACGAGTGATATCACGACGCATCAACTGCCAAACCAGGCCCAAAGTAAGTGTGCGTTGGCCGTCAGTGATATCGGCACCCTGTACACCGACCAAAGAGAAACCGTGGTGCTTTCCAAGCTCAATGGAGTAGTTGGTGTTTTCCACTGCCTTGAAGCGCATCAACTCACCTCCGGACGCAGGGCGCTTGTTAACATGCCTCCAGTTAACGCTGCCCGGAATCACCTTGTCATACGCCTGGAGCAGAATAGTACCATCACGCAAATCATCGAAGAGCGAGTTTACGGCGGGCTGCACATCCAAAGAGTTCAGCCAGAGGGTAAAGACACGAGCCTCGCGCTCACCCTCGGCATCGAAATCTTCCACCTCAAGCTTCTCCTCCTCGGTAATGGGATCCAATCCAGGGTGGGTGTTGAACAGGTTGGCAACGAAAGCAAGGTTCAGCTTCGGGTTTCCGGCGACTAGGGAGGTCGGGGTCAAGAACTTCCGGCAATCCAACTTGTCCGCATTGGTGAGGACCTCCTCAGCACGCTGGAGCAGGTCCCGAGTCTGGAGAGGGCTGCGGGAGCAGACGTCGGGGGCCAGCTGGTTCAGAAGAACCGTATAATTCTCACCATCCTTCACATCCGTGGAGAAGTTCGTCACCCTACAAGTAGAAAATGATTAGTCACGGCTGTCCATTCCACGATGTATCTCCATCATGACGGTTCGGCAAAATTCTGGGGGAGTTGCTTACCGTCGCTCCCACTTTGCGTTCTTAAGGTGATAGTTGAACCAACGGAGAAGGATCTGCTCTGGGGGAAGACGCAGGAACTGCTCGAGAGTCTCATCCTCCTCCAACAAACGGTACAGCTCGGGGTGGAGCTTAATATCAATCTTGCCCAGCAGACCACGGCGAATGACCTGCCAGATCAGACCCAAAATCAAGTGCTCGCGGACCTCAATAATGTCTCCGCTACCAATGTTGACCACGGAGCAGCCAATGCCCTTGGCGGAGTTGATCACAATGTTGTTGTTCTCCGTCATGTGGAAGGCGTTCAATTGCTTGATCTTCTTGCCAGCCTTGTTTAACACACGCTCATCGATGGTATCCGGTACGCTGTCGTTGATCAGCTTAGCCAGGACCAAACCGTCCTTGCATTTGTCGAACATCTCGAAGGTATCGGTGGGGAAGGGCAACATGTCGCCAATATCGGGGTCGCCGGCCAGGACCGCATTGATGTGTCTCGTAAATTCGGTTCGCTCATCCTCGTTAATGGTGTGGGTAACGTTTGCGGAGGAGCCCTGTACGTGAATGCGACCACCACCAACGCTGCCCTTGGAGACATGGCGGGCTCCACCCGGGCCCGCGCCTGCGCCGGCTCCAGCTCCTTGAATCACAGCCGCGGGGCTCGCTGCAGCGGCACCGGGGGCCGGTCCTGAGCGGAGTCGCGCAACAAGCTATCATCTTATTAGTATCTAGCGATCAGGGACTTGCGATGATCAAGCTGAATGAAGCCTTCAAAACAAAGGCCACCTACATCAATATAGTCCTCGAGCTCGACACGACGGGAGCTATCAAGCTCCACGCCCTTCAGAGCCTGGCGCACCACATCGTATGGCTGGCGCTCGGATTGCTGAGTAGCCTTGATTGCTGAGGCTTCGTCAAGGTAACCGCGATCGTCGACGTCCAGCCTGCGGAATGCATCCTGGAGGGAGAAAATCTCACCCTGGTCCAGCTGCGGGAATCGCCTGAGAGATGACAACACAGATGTCAGCATTGATATTTTTTTTGTTAGCGAGGATTGCAAGGGGACACACTTCTGGAGCTTGAGGACGTTCATCTTGGGTAAACGACCTAGGTGGGGTAGAAGGTGAGGTGATCAGTCGCAAAGGGGATCACGCCGGGACTCGACGGGGAGGGGGGATGCTATGAGAAGAAGAAGAGAAGGATCGCAAGAACGGAATCACCAAAGTAATGATTCGGAGTGGCCAGGCAGAATCCAATGGCCGTGGGAAGGGGGTAAGGTGGAATGGGAGGATTTGGGCGCGGAAGAGCTGGGCAGTGCAAAGAGGTAGGAGGCGCCGGAGGTTCCACGCAGTAGAGTCTAGTACCTTACTAGTTGAGACTGAGAACACGAGTGGTGGGGGGATACATCCGCGTATGTCAGCGGGGGTCTCTTCCCTGTATTGTATGGTCACGACGTGTGACCATAGGCTGCATTATTCTTGGTATTTTACCAGGGAGAACCTTCACAATACTTCCTGTTATCACTGACACCAATGTTCCCTTTAGGTATCCTACAAGTACTGCCACCCCTCATCGGAATACCAGGCCCTCGAATTGACCTTGCTGCCTTACCTGGATGACGTCATGGGGCTGCATTTACACCAATTGGACCAATTGAAAGGAGGTTAGAAAACATTCTGAGGACGTTGTTATTCTCTTCTACCGCCCTCAAACCTACAGTAGTAGCGGCTTAAGTCTCGTATCCTCGGATACCTCATAGTCTGTCCAACCCTTCAATATGTAGTAGTCCCAGGCAGACAGATTTACCACGGCTGGACGCCATCCCATTGAATGGCTTTTCCAACATCCTCATCTCGCCCCCTTCCACCACCTCGCGTACGAAATTCGCCCCAATTGCCGCGTCAATGGCAACAAAGTTGCTAATCCCGTTCCGCCTTCCCGCCTAGTCCGGTGACCAAAAAGCCCCGCGAAGTGCACCAGGCCTTCACCCCGTCCTCGCGGAGGATTCGCGTCGATTCGCGCATCAGCACGTTCATCCCCGTCTTGCTGGATATAAGCAAGTGGTAAGCGTATAGGAAGGTTGATAGTAGGGCAAACCGGTTGTATAGCTGGATCGATAGGCTGAGATGGCGGGTGGGATTGTCAGCCAGCTAGAGATTGGTTTAATCGAATCGCTAAGTTCTCCAACTCGGTCAGCGTGGATGTACTGCGGTGATAAAGAGCAGTCGAGGATCTGCGGATTTGGGTTAGCAATGCCACGAATGTGTGCATGAGGATGTGTGTGCCGGTCGTGTTGAAATTCCGTGACTTGTTCCCCATCTCCCGCATCGTCAAGTCTCCGGGATACATCTGGGAGTCGAATTGTCCTCCTGCGATAATATCTTGTGAGCATATTGGCTCTCTTGCAAGGATACACAGTTACAGCAAATACCGGCATTGTTGATCAAGACATCCTATCGGCCGTACCGGTCAGCGACATGGTCGATAGCGTGCTCAATTGACTGACCATCTTCGATGTCAACCTGCAATGAAATGACCACGACGTCGCTCTTGGACAATTCAGCCTGCAGCCGTTGGACTGCTGTGTCAGCCTTGTCCATGCTATGACATCCTAGGGAGGGCCTTTATGTATCTCATCATGGGCAAAAAGGCCCTCGTGCGTATGATAGTATGCCTGAAAACGCGCATGCCATGGACTTAAGACTTCCGGGCGAATTTGGTCCCTGAATTTGACATACGTTCTACCCGGTGGGGTAAGTCAGTCGGCCGAGCAAATTTTCCAAGTGCGGCAGAGAAACCCCGTCGGGTTTCTCTATTATTGTACGAAAAGCCGATGTATGACTCGGTAATCTCAGTGGTTGGGGGGATCAAAATAGAAAAAAAAAGAATTTGATCGATAGCTGGCCTTGTATCTGAGTGGGAATCCTGCATGTTGTTGCGAAGGGAGTGGGTCAACATAAAAAGAACATCCCGTGCCCACTATGGGAGATATATATCTGCAGACGACCATGGGCGAACGTGACAATACCAATTACAGAAATCCAAGTCTTATATCCGCTATGTTGGATGGCGCCTCTTAAGATTGGTTGGATACATTTCACATTGAGAACAATGAGGGTTTGGACTAGGGGCTGCTCGACTCACTCCCCTTGAACAACCGGAAGAGGAAGGGCACGGATAGTCCCGAGGATTGAAAGGGCTGGACCAGAACAAGGTGTATAACTATATTCATACTAGTAAGCTATGTTATACCTATTCATCTATGATACTGAGTTTGCATAGCACTTGGATATTGATCTTCTTCGTAAGAGCCTATGGGTCTTTTTCTCAAATGCGGTGGGATAGAATATAGTAAAGAAAACGTTCGACTGGATGCAGTCGCTCAAGTGCAGCTTTATCTTTGCCCTTTTACCAAAGAACACTCAACATCATCTCCTTTTACTTACTTACCTGTCATGTAACCATAGACGGAGTGTCTTCGCACGTGTTTGCCAAGAATGATCAGCTGCCAGCGGATTCCCCACGCGATTACATCATATGCTCGGCCGATCCCATCTGGACCCGCGGCCAAAAACACCGGACTTTGCTCCAGCTGGTCTCCTTCTACAAACCTCTTCCTTGTTGTACCTGTGCAATTACATGGCTTTCGTCGACTGTGGATGCCCCTGATTCGGCATCGCATCCAATCTCATTCTCACCATTCCCTGCCTTCGAATCCTCTACCCCACACGCTCTATCTCCCCCTCCACGCTGGTTCGGCCCGTGGTCCTGCTACGGACGCGCCCGACCTCCATGGCGGGCGCTGATCAAAAGTCCTTCCTGGGGACGCTCTCCCCATGGAGTACCCCCAGGAGCTCCACTCCCCAGCCCTCCGATCGCACACCGGCAAACCCAGACGTCTTGCAACGGTCGCAGGGAGAGGACCATACGGTGACCCACCGACATAAGTTGAGTCTGCGACATTACCCACCGGACTGCCCGCCTTTGAAAGCGAGATGGTTCTATGCTGTGGACTCGCCGAAGCGAAAACCTGCGCTGCTAGACCAGAATAAAACCGATCAGAAACCGCCTCCTCCCCCCAAGAAGTTCATTCCCTTCTCACCCCGCGACTCGCAGTCAATTGAAGCCACTTTTCAAAAATTGTCCGAGATTGAAGACTCTCAGGGGGACGAAAAGTCCCGACGAGCTGCGTTACAACAACTGTCGACGAAAGTACCGGTGAATGAGGATTATTTGTTCGATGTGGATGTGGAAGCCCGAGAGCTCGGCCCTGCCTATTGGATTGGTCCCGTATACGAAGTTCGGCGAGGAACGTGGTTCTTCCAGGAAGGATCTTTCTTTAAACCGTGTGAGGAGAATCTGGCTGCACAGCTTGAGGAGGGTTATGTGAAACTACGGCCATGGAAAATCGACCCGAAGGAAGGAGGAGAAGGTAGATCGCCCGATACCCCTTCAAGGGAGGGTCACAGTCCAGCAAAGGTGGGCACGGGCGCCGAGTCCAGTACGCAGGGCACGTCTCGACCTACAAAACCTCGCGATAGGTCTCAGAATATAGGCAACGCTTCAACTGCAACTCCTTCAGGTACCCCACAGTATCGCCTGTTTGGAGCCTACATGAACAATATTGTCACATATCAGGATGAGTCGACAGCTTTACTCACCACCGACGACTTCATGTCGCGCATGAGCACCACCGTGTATCAGACACTCGGTCGTACCTCAGGTAACAAAGTAGTACGTGGATATGGGGAGGCCCGACGACCGAGGGAACCACTCGAACCTCGGGTCTCGGAGCGCAATCAGGGCGAGAAGGTGCCAGGGACGCCTCGTCATGAGTCAAGTCGCGCTTCCAATACTGCGCCAAATTCGAGACCCAATTCAGCGGACATGTCAGGAACCGAAGTCGAAGTTGAAGCCGAAGCTAACGCGAGGCGCCCCATCTCGACTCTAGAACGGCAGATGTCCTCTCTCGCGGGCGAGCCCCAGAATCCAGCAGAACTCGAAGAACAAGCCCGTAGGCAGGAAGAACAAGAGATGGAGGACTCTAGGGAAGTTGACAGTGAAGATCAAGACCGAGATGTCGATCATTTGGTGCTGGTCACCCATGGCATCGGCCAGCGGCTCGGCTTACGCCTGGAGAGTATCAATTTCATACACGACGTCAATGTGCTTCGCAAGACATTCAAGGGGGTCTACAAAGCCTCGCCGGATCTTCAAGCTTTGAACTCCTCGTTTCCGGACAATAAAAGTAACTGTCGTGTTCAGGTGCTTCCTGTGTAGGTTGATGTCTATAAATGGCTCGCGCCATGAAACATACTAACAGTTTGATAGATGCTGGCGTCATCTCCTTGATTTCCCATATCGTGGAGTTCGACAAAATCGAAAGGAACTCGATCTGACGGAAGCCGATACCCTCGAGGACGATGCGTACCCCAGTCTAGCTGATATCACATTGGAAAGCGTCCCTGCAGTTCGAAATCTTATCTCGGACTTAGCAATGGACGTTCTCCTCTACCAAAGTGGATATTGCGACCATATCGCCAACATCGTTAAGCAAGAGTGCAATCGAATTCTGGAGCTATACAAGCAGCGCAATCCATCTTTCAAGGGAACTGTGAGCCTCTGCGGCCACTCGCTCGGAAGCGCCATTCTATTTGATATCCTATGCAACCAACCATCTGATGTTGATACCGCCAAGGGCGGCAGAGCGACGACTCGAGGCAGCGATGATATGGCCGATCAACGAGGAGGAATGCAGAATACGCTTAACTTTGATTGCGAGGAATTCTTCTGCCTGGGATCCCCCATTGCACTTTTCCAGATGCTGAAAGGAAAGAGTATCGCTGGATATTCTCGAGTCAAAGCTCGTAAGAGTGCCTTGGATATTGGTGACTTTGAATCTCAGCGGCTAGGCTCCATGCGATCCTCTCAACGAGATTCCCATGGCAGCAGTCGGGATTTGACCGAAAGCTCGGCCATCATCTCCGCGCCCAAGTGCCGGGACCTTTACAACATATTCCACCCCTCGGACCCCGTGAGTTATCGCATTGAGCCTCTTATCTCGCAGGCGATGGCAAGTCTCAAGCCTCAGCCCCTGCCCTTTGTCAAGAAAAGCCTGTGGACTACCTCTGGACAGAGTCTCTCCATCCTGGGGAGCCGCATGGGCCAGAGTGTCGGCTCTCTTTGGAGTAACTTCACCTCTGGCGTTGCGAGCAGCCTGTTGAATCGCAGCTTGGGGCTGAATGCTGAAGACGTCTCTGCTTCTCGGAGTACAGCTAGTGGCAAACCAACGGACGATCTCGCTGAACATAGGCGAACCCAGTCGGGAACCAGCCTCCATACGCCTTCACATGATTCTGATGACCATGGTGAAACCCTTATTGACCATGATCTCGAAACCCTGTACGATGGGTTCCAGAAGAGCCGGAGCACCCATAAAAAGGACCCGGCACGATCTTCTGGCGAAGCCGAATCTGGTCTCGACTCGGAAGAGCAGGGGCGCAAGTTGAAATTCGAAGATGCCAAGGTGCGATCGCTGAATTCCAATGGCCGTGTGGATTACAGCATTCAAGAGTAAGTGTGATGAAGCATTCCGTTTCTCTTCTCCCTCCTATCACTCTGCTTGGCCCTTGGGGAATTGATTGATCTGGAGCTTACTCTTACGTCTTTTAGGGGTGCATTTGATATTTCCTTGATTGCCAGTATTGCCAGTCACCTCACGTACTGGGGAGATGAGGATGTGAATCACTTTATGCTCTCCCAAATGCTGTCGCGGAAGTCGCGACATCGGCTCAAGGGAGGTAGCGCGGCAGAGAAGCAATAGGATGTAGATACATAGATCAATCAGCCCATAGATACATAGTAAATACTTCTCATGACACTGATTGTCACCAATCATCGAGTCAAATTTCACCAATAAAAACCTCTACTCAAAGGTTCGTCTCCTCATTTTCCCTTTGGACGCTCTCTTGACACAGCGGTGGATTTCTTAGTGACCGTCTGTCCGTTTGTCCGTCATAAAGGAGCTTCGCCCGCTTAGCGAAAAGCCCCACAAAAACTCCGCCGAATAATAATTCCATCGCCGCCCCGAACTTTTCTTTCTTCCTATTTCCTTCCCCCTTCTCTTTTTTTCTTTTGTCAACCTCCCTGGCTCATCTCGATTTCCCCCAATATGAGCGCCGAACTCCAACAGGTTCAAAAGGTGTGGGAGCGCACTCGCTCAAACAGCCCGATCTATGAATTCCTGTTGAGCGAGGTTGATATCTACGAGGCCGATCCAGGGGTGGTTCGGGCTCGACTCCAAGTGACCGCCCGTCAACTCAATTCCAAAGGCACTCTTCACGGATCCTTCTCTGCTACGGTCACGGACTGGGCCGGTGGTCTGGCTATCGCCGCCTGTGGATTGGACGCTACGGGAGTCAGCACGGATATCCACGTCAACTACCTCTCTACTGCCAAGGAGGGCGACTCGCTGGAGATTGAGAGTCGTGCCAATAAGGTTGGCAAGTCTCTTGCCTTTACCACGGTCACCATCTCCAAGAAGACCGACTCGGGATTGACTATCGTCGCCCAGGGCTCGCACACCAAGTATGTTCGGACACGATGAAGTCCTGATCGGTGTGGGTTTCCCAACTGTCCAATCTCCACGAGATGATCTCTCTTTTTCCCCCCAGCTTTCTCACCGGCTGGGAATGCTCACTGAGTAGATTCAAGACCTATCCTATAGATTTTTATACCCCATTTCCTTCCCACCCGCAATCTTTTATCATCCGGCATGACACACGTTCTTTGAATGCCTGGGTTCACTCGGAAAGCGGAGAGTAAATTTCCACTCTGTTTAGCTTTAGATTCCTGGCCGTCTCATGACTTCGAGGAAATGATGAATGGATACAATCATCTTCAATAGTTTGAATATAGTGAATATTATTTGCCCCGATTCCCCAATGTCTGTGTTGGCTAGGTCGGAGATTTTAGCAATGTTTACACTGCTTTAAGTCTACACGTACATGTACATGCACAAATGCATATACAATATTGTACACGCAAGGGACCTGCTCCCAGCGAGGTGCCAAAGACTTGAATATAGAACGAATTCAATTGGAATCAATACTCATCTCTGAAATCAGCACGATACTCTATGCCCAGGTAATAAAGATGAGCTTGTGTGTTCATTGTCCATCGTATTCGTACAGTTGCACTGGTTCCCTCCACATGCGGAAAGGCGTCTCCGCACTGGCCAGCGTCAAAGCCGCGCCTCGGCCTGCGACGCCTGCGATCTTCAGTAATCCGCTGGCATTGGCAGTACTTCTCTTCTTCCCCTCCCAAGCCTGACCGGTTCTCCTGAGAGGCATGGAGGTTGGTGTGCACTATCTACTTCTTACTCCCTTCATTCTCATACTGACCATGTCACTAGAGTCACAATGGAACCATCCAGCGATGATGCGGTAGCCTGTTCAGCCACGACTCCCTTGATGGACTTATCCGCTTCTTCCGACAAAACAACAACACATGGCGATCCCCCGACCCAACCGCTCGCTGCGAATGCAATGCGACCCTTGGAACTCCGAGACCGCGCCCTCGATTTCTTAGCAACGGCCAGCAATGAAACTCTTATCGGTGTTTTCGCCCTTCTGGCTTTCGCGACATATGTCATACTGGGCAGAGTGGGTCTAGTGCTCATTGGAATCGGATTGGGTGTCATCTTGCACGCATCCTGGGAAGGTGTAGCTCAGACAAGATCGAATGACGAGTCCTCGACGCCCAAGAAGCGGAGGGAACTAGCCCTCGAAGTATCCAAGAGACTCTTGGACTGGCCCAAACGCGAGACCTCTGCGCAGATTACCACTGTCAATCACAGCGGAACTGTTGTGGCCCCAGAGGATCTATCGGCAGTCGATCTGGAATTCACAACCTTTCAGCCTGCGACTGCCGCAGCTCTGCGGTCGCTCACGGATGCGGTGGTCAAGGATTATGTCAAGTAAGACGCTGAAACCCTTCCTCTCCTGTCACCCTTCCATCCTGTGCATTGCTAACCTAATCTGTGAAGGCATTGGTACGAACCAATTCTTCCGAACGAAACTATATTTCCAGGCTCATGCCGCAAAACCTTGACCTACTTTGTCACGACCATCTCGTCCCACCTTTCGCGCAAACGAACCGAGGATACATTTCTACAGTTCCTGACAAATTCCTCGTCAATCATAATTGTATTCCTGAATGAATTGGCTGCTGCATTTGCCGCGGCTGACCCTTCGACCACGGAGGCGTCCCAGGTTGTTGAGCAATACCTCAAAAATTCGCCGGACAGTAGCCTTGCAAATGTCCTATCCGAGGAACAACAACGCAAAAAGCTCAACATGGTTGCAGACGACATTCTTTCGAATTTCCTGGACTCCAAGGCTTATAGCTGCTCCCCAGTACGGGATTTCCTGCGAGAGGTCTTCGCCAGACTCGTGCTAGAGTCAACGGTCACCAGCCTCTCTCGCCCCGAGTTCATCAACGACTGGATCATTTATCTCTTCCAAGATGGAGAATCTGAAATTATGCATGCAATCGATGCGGGCGTTGAGGGTGCACGTAATCAGAGTGTCGGTTCGTCAAAGGTGTCCGAGGACTCGAAGAAGGCACTGCTGGAGTCTACTAAAGAAGAGATCGCCTCGCAAACTGCTACGCAACCTTCAAGCAACAAGGATAAAGCCACGGAAGAAGCTTTACGAGAGGCAAAACGCCTGAGTGCTTTGATTGCATCTCAAGATGTTCAGGACTCGCTCAACAGACCAGTCAATGAGGCCGTTCAATCCCCAGAGCCATCTATATCTGCAAAGAACATCAGTGGCCTGATCAATCAGAACGCAAGTGAGCCCGCAGAGTTTACAGCAGCCCATGAAGCTCCGGCATCGCTACCTGTATCCTCAAGTGCACAGACAGCAAACCTAGCTCCCTCTTCTCCTCGGGAGGAGACTGCAGCCGCACCTGTCACACTCCACGGCGCCAGGGTCTTGGTAGACGATGATGCCGCCCGCAACGAGAAAGGGATCATCAAATCGCGGCCCACCTGGGATTATCTGCTTCAGATCGAGCCCGCGTCGACTCGCGCGACAGGCTGGATGGTGTTTCGCAAATACGCAGACTTTCAATCTCTCCACGACATGCTCTCGACGGTTTCTCGACTGAACCAGATTTACAGTTTCTCGGATCAATTCCCCACCCTGCCCTCTTGGAAAGGCAAGACCAGACAAGCTCTTGCGCAGGATCTGGAGCGTTATCTGCAGGAGGCGATGAAGCACGAGTCACTCGCCGAAACTGAACGGATGCGACGATTCGTTGAAAAGGAAACCAGCGCTACCAAACAAGGATTTTCCTTCCCGAGCCAAAGTGCCTTTGAGAATATGGGCAAAGATCTGCTTGGAGCGCTCACTAATGCGCCCAAAGGCATGGCTGGCGGTGGCAGGGCGGTCTTGGACGGTGTCACTGGCGTCTTTGGAGGCGTTGGGCATAATAGAAAGCTGTCTAATACATCAGACCGACAATCTCAGCACCGAAAGAGCCCATCGAAAGCGGATTATGATACATCAAGTAATCCGGGCTCAGCCATGGCTACGAGCCGTGTCAGTTCTCCGGTTATTGGCTCGACGTTGGGTAACTCATCAGCGTCTCCTAGACCCAGTGAAGAGTGGAATTCTCCTGCATATGCCTCTTTGCCGACTACCGCCCCGCTGGGTTTGGGATTATCGACAGAAGATGCCGTCGACTCTCCTGAAAGGAGCGAGGCAGACACCAGTGCCAATTTAGCAGCTAGCGAACAGAATGTGGGGGCCTTAGAGTCAAAACCCTTTCCGCCGGTTGAAGACCGAGAGTCGATTGACCAAGTGGAAGTGCCCGAGACAACGAGTGATTCTGTAGCGACCTCGCCCGAGCCTTCAATTGAGAGTGAGCCCGTTACTGGCTCCCAGGCCACTTCTCAAGCCTCTCGCCGACAGCAGATACCCATCACAGCAGACGAGACCCAGATCGCGGTCGAGCTTATATTCGCCGTGATCAACGAGCTCTACACCCTGTCCTCTGCGTGGAACATTCGTCGGACGCTCTTGAACGCGGCCAAGACGTATATCCTGCGTCCTGGAAGCCCCACATTAGAGACAATCCGGGGCTTGCTGCAAGAGTCTATGATAGAAGCCCATACATCGGACGATGCTCTTGGAGAGTATCTGAAGAAGCTCCGGGAAAATGCTCTTCCCACGGAGACCGAGCTTAAGGCCTGGCCTGCTCCACCCACTGAGGAAGACAAGGCGCAGTTGCGGGATACGGCGCGTCGGCTTTTCGTCCAACGGGGAATTCCCCAAGCATTGACAAGTGTCATGGGTGCAGCAGCTAGTCGGGAAGCGCTTGAGAAGATCTTCGATAGCTTGCAAGTGGAAACGGTGGCTCGAGGATTTGTCTTTTCGTTGATGCTACAAGCTTTACGGGTGTTGACATTATAGATCACGAAATGAATACTTTATATATGGAGGGTTTCCAACAATTTCAATGAGACATGTTATATATAGTCCCCATAACACAGAAGCTGCGTACGCCTGAGCCCTCAAGGGGCGACCGATTGAATGTCATGATTGTACTCTATCACACTCAGGTACAAATCTGTCATTGGCATCAACTCAACCTTCCTAGCTCTCTTTTCGGCTTCCTTCAAGAGATTTCTACCCTCTCTTTCCAATCCTTCTTGCTAAACTCCAATCATTTGTCTTTCTCTCTTTCCTTCCAACCCTTTGCCCCAGTCTAACAGTGATATCGACACCATCCAAGAATCTTCAAGATTTTAGAAGACGACTCTCAGCAGTAAATCAAATATACAGTGATCTGAAAAAAAAAACTCTCTCAAATCCCATAAATCACACGACTCGGGGTATAACTAAACTACGCGAGACAGGCAGTGACGTACGACAGATAATCTAACAAAGGTATCTCTTATCAGCACGTGCCTCGACGCGTCTCTCCGCGTTTCTTTGAGCTTAATTACTCTGAACAACTTCTCATCTTTGTCTCCATTTCCACTCATTACTTTACCCATTCATCATCATGGCCTCCAGAAAGCGTGCCTCAGACCTCCAGGGTCCTGGTGACGAGACCCGTTCCCAGACCAAAAAGACAAAGGTCAATGCAGGCAATGAAACCACCAGCAAGACCGACGACAACGGAGATCGATATTGGGAGATCTCCAAGATGCGCCGCGTGACTGTCTCGGAATTCCGAGGCAAGACCATGGTGAGCGTGCGCGAATATTACGAGAAAGATGGAAAGGAACTTCCAGGGAAGAAGGTGAGAATTTTATTTTCTTGATTTGACAATTCGCTTTTTCGTTGGAGATGACCGTTTCTGCTTGGATTTCATGGGAAGTTTTCCCTCGCCTATACTACTGGTACTAATAATATCTCATTCAGGGTATCTCTATGACTCTTGACCAATTCTCCTCTCTCATCAAACTTCTTCCCGACATTGAGCAGGCTGTCCAACAGCATGGCGAGTCGTTGCCTCGACCCGTATATACTGGAGCTGTGGGCCAGGCGGATGCCGAGGACGGCGAAGCGCAAAGCGAGAACAGCAAGGTTGCCAGTCCCTCCAAGCAAAATATCGAGGCTACGAGTGACGAGGATAGCGATTCATAGGCAGTGAACTCTGGCGGGTTTTGGACATTTCTGGTAGCATGCCAAAGCGTACGCTGCCTTCTATTTTTCTATGGCGTTGAATACCCTGATAATGAAATTATTCATGTTCTTGTTGCTGCTCTTCATTCTCTCCCTTTAGTTTATGAATTCAACACTTTCACATACTCGCTTCTTGAGTGGCTAGACGGGTGGCTAGGGAGCCACCTCGCCAGGCATGACGAGCATCTGTTTCGTGAACAAGCTGGTGCTGGTCCCCGACTCGACCCCATCCTCCTCCACCGGGAGTGCGGATAATAATTCGCTCGCCGGCCTGCATTTGGACCGAGTTCTTCCCTCCTAGACTGATATACAGCTCCTCCGAGCTTCCGTCGGCTCTTTTGACTCGCCGCACCCAAAGGTTCTGGCCGCATTTGGCATCCTCGCCTCCCTCCAGGCCGTAAGGGTGGTAGACTCGACGTTCTGAGAGGATGGAGACCTGTACTGGAGTGCGGAATTCAATGTCTCGAATGACACCATCTCCACCACGGTGCTGTCCGGCGCCCCCAGAGTCTGCCCGGAGACTGAACTCCCGAAGCAAAACGGGATATCGTCGTTCGAACACTTCGGCATCGGTGATTCGTGTGTTGGTCATATGGGTGTGTACTCCGGAAGTACCTTCCCAATCCGGACCGGCTCCGCTCCCGCCGGCAATGGTTTCATAGTAACCAAAGCCTTTCGTCTCGGTCTCTCCTTGTAGATTGCCTCCAAATCCGAACGTCAAGTTGTTGGTGTCACCTTGAGAAGCGGCGCAAGCCTGGAAGCATTTCAGGATCACATCGGTAACTCGTTGACTCTGCGAAATTTGGACGCAGTTAGTCACACGATCCAATTCGACAGGGAGGAGATAGGGACAGAAACTTGAGGCTTTACATACCGTCAGTACATTGCCTCCTACGACGGCTGCGGATTCAGATGGCGACAAAAGACTCTTTGGCGGTATGCGGACTTTGATCGGCTTCAGGCAACCTTGGTTCAGAGGAATGTCGGCAGAAATCAGACATCGTAGGCAGTAGATGATTGCTGAGTAGGTGACTGCTTCGGGGGCATTGATATTGCCTATCAGGGCCAGAGTAAGCAAAGTCTCGGCATAGCTGTCTCGATGTGGTGTCTAGTCACTCACCATATACTTCTGGGCCCGTTCCTTCGAAATCAAATACCGCTTCGCCTTTGTCTGCGTCGATCGATACCTTCAATTGAATCGGGGTTCCATCATCCATGTAATCAATCGCGCTGAGATTCCGGCCTGCAAATTTTAGGCTCACTTCTTTCAGAAGGTTGCGTACGCTGAGCTCTGCATTATCCTGGATTTGATGCATGTAGAAAAGAACCACTTCCTCGCCGTATTCATCGATCAGGGCATTAATCAGATTGATGCCTTTCTTGTTAGCGGCAATCTGAGCCTTGAGGTCATTCAGGTTATCTGCGAGACAGCGAGTCCCACTGCAGTTCGGGTACTGGGCTGGCTCTTTGTACAGGAGCTCCGTAATTCGCTGCTCATTGAATTTGCCTTCCGAGACCAGCTTCTCACTCTTGATGGCGGCACCTTCTTGATAGAGTTCCTTTGAATGGGGTGGCATCGATCCAGGTAGAATCCCTCCGATGTCAGCTAGAGAAGAACGTCAGACTAGTACGAGATGGGGCTCTGGAATTGGCTTAGCAGGGTTCACTCTCACCGTGGTGTGCTCTCGAGGCAACATAGAATATGATCTTGCCCTGGCTAAATGCCGGCTGGATGACTGTTATATCCGGAAGATGTGTACCGCCAAACTCTGGGTGATTTGAGACAATCACATCACCCGGCTGCAGTTTGCCATGCCAGAGCTGAGCTTGTATCCGAACGCAGGTCGACATACTTCCCAGATGAACCGGTAAATGTGGCGCGTTTGCAACCAACCCGCCCTCTGAATCGAACAAGGCGCACGAGTAATCGAGCCGCTCTTTGACGTTGGTACTAACACTTGTTTTCTGCAGCGCGCGGCCCATCTGTTCTGCTATGGCCATGAACCGGTGCGAAAAGACGCTGAGGAGAATCGGATCTACGACGTCGGTTCGGACTTGGGGCGCACTCGCCTCAGAGTCTCCAATGTTGATAACGACGTGGGTTGTGGTCAGAAGTGCAGAGGCTCCAGGGGTCACCACAATGGTTTGGGTCTCATCGGCAAGTATCGCTGGTCCTTTGACACGGTCGTTGATCTGCAAGTTGTCGAGTTTATAGATTGGTGTTTCACGCCGTCCACCTTCAAAGTATACCTGAGAAATTCGATACTCCTTGCCAACCACGTCCTTGGGTCTAGACTCCTGGAGCTGTTGATCAACCGTCTTCTCCGAAGCCTCGAAGCTCTTCCCAATCCCTCTCACCCGCACATCATCCACGATGATGTCACGGTCGGGCAGGCTAAATCCAAACTCTTGTTCGTGCTGTTGGAGGAATGCTTTGCCAAAGGCCCATTCATCGCCACCAAAGGCATCTTCTGCGTCTTCTTTGGTGGGCTTCAAGATCATCAGCGCTGATTCCGTGCCCCGGTATCGCATGTTCAAGTATTCTTCGAAAACGATAGATTCGGCATTGAAGCCTTGGTCTTGTAATTTTCTCCTAGACCTCTTCTTCAGCTCGTCTAGTCTCTGTGCAAGCTCCCGGCGCACCCCTGGCTCATCGCTCCAGGTTTTAGATTCAGGCTCCTGGGTTTCATCAACCACGTCGGCCAGTGCCATCCCGTACGCAGAAAGTACGGACGAATACCGATGGATTAGGATTTGTCGAATGCCCAGACTTTCAGCGATAGCTACTGCATGCTGTCCACCAGCGCCTCCAAAGGTTGCCAACCGATGCTTCGAGGTAACATGCCCCTTTGCTTCCGTTAAGGATCGAATAGGCCGAGTCATCGTCTCATTAGCGACTTTAATAAACCCGAACGCAACCTCATCGGGTGTCATTTCTTTGTTTTGGCCCCCTTGAGCTAACTCTTGATTGATCTCCTTGGTTAATTGCTCGAACAGACGCCGGCTGGTCTCCTCGTCCAGGCCTTGGTTCTCATGCGGACCAAATATTTTGGGAAAGAAGTCAGGAACTAGTCTACCGAGGAACAAGTTGGCATCTGTAACCGTCAATGGGCCATCCTTGCGATAGCACGCAGGCCCCGGGTGAGCTCCTGCTGACTCGGGACCTACAACGAACAGCCCGTTGCGGAAAAACAATCTGGAGCCACCACCAGCAGCTACCGTGTTAATGTCCAATTGGGGGGATTGAATGGTGACCCCGGCAGTGGTTGTCTCAAAAACGTGTTCGTATCGACCTGATCCATATCGGCTCACATCGGTGCTGGTTCCACCCATATCAAACCCTATCACTGGAATCTTGAAAACGGGATCGTACGAAGTCAATGCATATCCGACCACTCCACCGGCTGGACCGGACAGGATGGCTCGGAGACCAGAAAATTGGTCGACGTCGACCAAGCCACCATCCGATTGCATGAATTCACAGCGTGCACCCCGAGAGCCTTGCTCGTTTTTGATACTCTCGCTTCCCAGGCCACTATTGAAGCCTGCTTGGAATCCTGAAATGTACCTTTTGATGGTCGGGGTCAAATATGCGTCTGCACAGGCCGAAGTGGCTCTTGGGACAAGCTTGATCATCGGCATCAGCTGGTGGCTTAGGCTCACATGGTGGAAGCCAATCTCTGCAGCCAATCGGCCGACTAATGCCTCGTGGTCCGGGAACGTGTATCCGTGCATGAGGCATACTGCTATACTCCGAATGCCGCGATCATATATCTGCTGTAGCTGTGATCTCACCGTCTCTTCGACGGGGCGCTTGAGAATACGAACAGCCTCGGATGAGAGTCCCCGAACAACCTGTGCATTCGGCTGAGACTGGTCTCGTGGAGCCGTGGTCGTCACGTTGCGCTGTGGATCCTCTGCATAATCCTCCAGAGTGACCCGCTCATCAACCTCCACCACTGCTTCATACAGCACGTCGGGCCGCTTAATGGCAAGGTCAAATATGCGAGGACGGGACTGGTTACCAATCTGCAGGCAGTCACGGAAGCCCTTGCTAACCACAAGAGCGATCTTCTCTCCTTTGCGCTCCAGTAGGGCGTTTGTTGCGACGGTTGTCCCCATGCGGATGCTGTGGATCAAAGAAGTGTCGATGGCTTCTCCTCGTGGGATTTCGCGGCCGGTGACTTTGGACAGAATGCGGCGTATCCCTTCAAGCGGAGCATCTTCATAATTGCTCGGATCCTCCGAGAGCAGCTTAATCACTATGTCATCTTCTAAACGTCCCGTGCCGGGATTGCCCACGCAGTCGGTGAACGTGCCGCCTCTCTGGACTTCGAGTCAGTCTTCCATGTTTTGTTTTGTAGAACCAGTGGATTTAGAGCAAGACGCATACATCGATCGCAATGCTGAGTCCTTTCCCTCTAGGCTGATCCATGCTGGTTGAGGTCGAATGCAAGTTTGCTTCTTGGGTGGTAGGCAGCGAGATACTACAACTACAACTACAGTCCAGTCCAGTTCAGTCCCAGTCCAGCCTTTCCCCGCACGATGCGTTCCCTACGTCATTCGAGGGGAAGTCTGTCCACGACACAAAAAGGACCGGATATCAAGAAATCAAGATGGCTCTATTAGATAAACTATGGTGCCATATAGACAAAGGTGACTAGTGAAAAGCAGGTGCATCCGACTGAACTTACTTGTTATGGAGAGCGCCACTGAACATTGCCCCCGACTACTCAATCACTACTATCGCTAACTATTTACCTTCCGCGACTACTCCGTGTTAACACCTACCCTTTAAGCGCTCCGATAGAAAAGCGCCGCATGTGCGATGATATAGTTCGACCCGTAGAGCCGCATACCATGCCCCACCCCCGAAGACTTTCCATTTCCCTCACTACAACAACCCCACATGCATACAACTCTACAGAGAATGATTCGAGGCAAGGACGTCTTCCGAGGATTCCGGCCGATCGTACAGGGCGGGGATGGGTAAAAGGAGAATCGTTTTTGGAATTAGATCTGCGAATAAGACGGGTGGCGGGCGGGTTTTATCGTGGAAAACGCAGGGACGAGAGAGGAGGGGAAGACGCGGGCGAGAACTGAGACGCGATCGCTCGACGTTCGTTTCGGCGGAGTCCGAGCTGCTGACCAGGATAAATACGAAAACCCACGGAAACAAAATCACAAGGGAGGAAACCCGTTTGTGGAATATCCGCCAGTGAGGAATAACAAAAAGAGAACCGCGCAAAATCCGAGCTCGCCGAGTATGGCGCACGAAGAGAAAGGGATGGGAGAGGAAGACAGAGGAGAAGGGAAGAAGACCAGCAAATGAAGAACCAATCAACCAGAAAATCATGAGAAAAAGGCCATGCAGTGTGACAAGGCTAACACCAAGTTATCTTCGGAAAACGCCAAATTAGACCGCGAGATACGTAGCCTGTTGCCAGGGGGGGGGCACTCGTGGTCAGTAGCGGGCCGTGTTCAAACTGAGACCTGCAAGCAGATCGACACCAATCCACAACCCTCGAGCATGGCTTGAAGACATAGCAGTCGCACAGAGCTGTTCTACTCGGCAGTATCAAGCTCATCATGGGCAGAGGGAACGGGGTCCAAGGGTACTGATCGATTTTATCAGCAAACCGGCAGTCAACTAGAACCGCGGGGTCATCACAAACCTTTCCTATCATCACCGTTCGGGACAACCTCACGCTCCTCATCACGGCGTTCGCGATCATCCTCGCGTCTCTCACGATCCTCCTTAACATCGCGCTCCCGGTCCTCGGGGCTGCGGGAACGGTCGCGAGAACGCTCGCGGTCACGATCGCGGCGATCATCGCGGTCACGACGATCATGCTCACGATCGCGGTCACGGCGGTCATGGTCCCGGTCGGCTCGATCATGATCCCGTTCGTACCGGTCATCCCGTCTCGGGGAGTAATCTCCACGGCTGCGACGAGGAGAGGGAGAACGGCCACGGCGAGGGGGAGTACGGTCACGACGGCGGTCACGGCCCGAATCGAATCGCCAGGAGGCAGAAGGGGGAGTGCGAGCCCACTATTTGTGAAATTTAGTTATCATCGGACATACGGGGGGGGGGAAACTGTGTTCGCGGTCAAGGTGTAGACTGACCTCAATCTTCAGGAGATCATCACGTCCGATGCGCTTGTTGTGCATCTCATGATACGCGTCGTCGGCATCACGCCGGCTCTCATACTCAACAAAGGCAAACCTGCTGAGCTTGTCAGAGATGTACGGGTGAGGGTGAAGCTTAAGTATGGCCTTTGGTCGCCTGAGATTTTGGCACACTTACAGTCGACTGGAAGGAGTACGGGGCGCAGGAATGTCGCAACGAACAAGACGACCGTAACTAGCTCGGGTGTCAGTACGGTGATCTCCCACATCAATATGAACAGGTTATAATAACAAATGACCACATGACCAATGACCACAATAGAATTGACCGGCACCTGGGAAGGAGAAGAAGAGGGCTTTCGGAGGTGGACTTGGCGAGAGGAGCTTCACGATCACCAAGTGGGACCCAGTTCAGGGATGGACCGGTGGCCATCGTACCGTCGACTCGTGGGAGGAGGGAGGAGGAGGAGGGTGATCGAAAGTCCGAGAGCTCAAAAGCTTGAAGGTGCAGGCGTCACGTACCGTTCGAATTCGTAGGCAAGGTCACGAGCTCGAGTGCCATGGCCAAAGCCGGTGACATAGAGGGTGGTTCCCGATCGAGACATGGCAAAAGAAAATTCGGAGATGCTAGGCGGGGGATAGATGGCGGTTGGTGGCCAGAGTTGGCGGACGAGGATGAAGGAGGAAAGGTATACGGCGCAAATGGTTCAATTGAGGAATCGGAGATGTGAAGGGCGCTAGGCCCTACGGTGCACGACAAAGACCACTTGCGCCAAAGATGAACGCATTCTTACTGTATGGTATATACTGTGTATATTCCAATTTACATATACATCAAACTGGAGATAGGTGCAGTACTAATAATAATAATAACAACACACATAACCACGCTAGATGAAGTCGATGCTAGAATATCAAGAGACAATCTCTGGTATTTTCCTCAACTCGTGCTATTCAAGCCTATGTGGTTTATTGTCTTACCGTGTTAATGTAATTTCTGCCCCCACCCTGGGCCGTTGAGGGCCAGACATACTGTACGGCTAGAGTATCAGATATGAACATCAGGGTTATGATATAGGTCTCTATCAACACTGCACTTACCAAAAATAGAGATATAGAGAGAATATCAACAGTATTACTATATATCATTATTCAATACCTGTATGAATACTATATGTAGATGTATAACTACTTCATGACGTCTGTACAGTTTAGCCTCTGGCATGTAATAATGGTACTATACCCCACAGTTACCGTACCAGCTGGCCTCGGGAGGTACCGTGAGCATGTCGGCAATCGGGATGATGTTTTCCTCTAGCATCTCCCTCTCTTATCGACATCACCTCCACTCCACTTTCCTACTTCATCGCAACTGTCGACTTACTCCCCTTTTGCAGTCACGAAGCAACCGGTTCAGTCTTTTCCCCCAAGTGACTGTTTAGCCCAATCCCCGCCACTCACTTTCCTTTGGCTCGACGTTCGACGTTCGACTTTCGATCCCGCAGACCATTGTCCCTCTCTGTCTCTTCCTCCTGATTTCCGAGGGGGAGAGTACCAGACGCACCACCGGCGCTGAATCTTGAATGATGGATCAGTAGAATCGGACCGGGTTACGACATTTTGATTCCCTTCCATGGCCAGCACGACATATCTTGCCACGATCCCCTATCCGATTCTTGTCCTCTCCTCAGTCCATCCTCACCACTCGTCGGGCGCCCTCTTCCTCCCCCACCATCTGTCGCATTCGCTTCAAGAATAAGGGGCCAAGAGTTTATGTGAGGAGCGTCACATTACGCTGCTAGCCTTCCTTGTCAGCTAGGCACACCCAAAGATATCAGACGTATGTGGCCAAGATGAGCCTCAATCGCCAGGACACAACGCAGAAGAATGAGATGGATGGGACAGCAAGGCCTACCGTACAAGGCTTGCAATTACCTTCATCTGGCGCTCCAGTCAAGGTTGGTTCAAATGCCAGACGACTCTCGGAGATTACTCCTCATAGTTCACCTGCTCACTCATTTGTCATTAGGATTCGATCCCCGAACCGCCCTCCTTGCTACGTCGGACACAAAGTAGGCTGGCCGACCCGGTCGTGGCTGCATTCATGGCCGGAGGTGTTGCCGGTGCCGTTTCAAGAACGATTGTCTCCCCTCTGGAGCGATTGAAAATCCTACTCCAGATCCAAAGTGTCGGTCGGGAGGAATACAAGCTATCGATATGGAAAGCTCTCAAGAAGATGAAACGAGAGGAAGGCTGGCGAGGCTTTATGCGCGGTAACGGAACCAATTGTATCCGCATTATTCCCTACTCGGCGGTGCAGTTTGGGAGTTACAATTTCTACAAGAAAGTAAGTTCGACCCCGTTGGCCAATACAGTCGAGGTGGAGCCTGTCTATGCAATTTCCCGTGTGAGGCTCGAGAATATTGAGGACTTGCTAGGCTAACGTGATCGATGCTTAGTTTGCTGAGACTCCCGAGGGTGAGATGACCCCAACACGTCGCCTTATCTGCGGAGGTATCGCGGGGATCACGTCTGTCACGGTCACGTACCCGCTGGATATCGTCCGTACTCGACTTTCCATCCAGTCAGCATCCTTTGCAGGCCTGGGAGCCCGAGATCCGTCCGAGAGGCTACCCGGCATGTTCACGACTATGGTGACAATATACAAAACCGAAGGCGGTATGATTGGCCTCTATCGCGGAATCGTCCCCACGGTTGCTGGTGTTGCTCCATATGTAAGTTCCCTGCTTTTTGCCGTACCGACATTCGGTCACTAATGCATATCAGGTCGGACTCAATTTCATGACCTATGAGTCGGTCCGCAAATACTTGACTCCAGAGGGAGATAAGCACCCCAATCCCTGGCGAAAGCTGCTTGCTGGTGCCATTTCCGGGGCTGTGGCACAAACTTGCACATATCCCTTGTATGAATTTCCCATCCTGCTGCTGCTAAATTATTCGCTGACTTGGACTTTAACTGGATTTCTAGTGACGTGCTCCGGCGACGCTTCCAAATCAATACCATGTCCGGCATGGGCTACCAATACAAATCCATTTGGGATGCAGTGCGGGTCATTGTGGCCGAAGAGGGACCACGTGGACTGTTCAAGGGCATTGGACCCAATCTACTCAAGGTTGCACCCAGCATGGCCAGTAGCTGGCTCAGTTTCGAGTTGACGAGAGATTTCCTCGTCAGCATGAATGATAGAGAATAGTTGCAATATACCTAGATCGTTTTTTCTCTCGGATATTCTCAAACGTCGTATCAAGCTGCTACTGCTGCTTCCTCACTGTTTGGTCAGAACAATTTTTAGATCTTGAAGGGTTGAATTATCCCTCTTAGGTACGTGGTATTGGTGAATGTAGCGAAAGAGAGCCCAAAAAGGTCAAGTATATCCTCCTATTTTTCAATTATTCTTTTTGTGCCAACGCTGCCTTGTCTGTGGGGTCAAGTTCTGATGCTTATTTTCTTGATAACATAGGCGCAGTATGCCTTGAAAAATCACATTGATAAAAATCGTCTCTACTGAAGGGCGACATACCTGTGGGGACCAACAAGTACGTACATATTCAGTTTGAATCGAGCTAGATCGCAAGGGATAGCCAATGTAGTATTTAGTTACTGTACTACATATGACTGGGGACTCGAACTACAGACGGCGCACTAACGGCTACCGTAATTCAAGCGGGCTCCACTCCGCCTACATATTAAAGGGCGTATTTAAAGAGTTAAGATTTACATCGATCGAGAAGACCAGTTAGTAGTACCTGTCCTTGATCGACGAGACTTCCTCTTTATGGAAATTTCTATCATGATAAATGGCTAGCTTAAGTGCCTACCCAACCAAAGTCGTGTATGTAGCAAAATGTGCTGGGTCTTTAATGCCGAAAGAATGCCAAGACCGCCTGACTCTTCGACCTCTTCAGGAACCACCTTAGGTTATTTAGCCGCACCTGATTACCTAAGGTCGGCCCCCGTTCCCTTCGAGTTGTCCATTCACGGGTTCCACATCAGGTGACTCGCTCTATCACCATATTAGGACTAGCGTAGGGCTCAACCCACACACACCCGCGCAGCCGAAAGTTGAAGACCAAAAACCTCCTGGACTTTCCATACGGGTGCGACAGCAAGCTAACTCCCAGGTGTTCAATTCATATCAGCAGCCATGGGTATGTCCAACCACTCCAACCTCATCATCTTGATCTTTCCCTGTCTAGGAGAGATATCTGCTTTCTCTCTCCTCTCTCTCGATTCCTCCCTGAGACTAACTCATGTTCGAAATCTTTTAGGTATCGACCTGGACCGTCACCATGTGCGCAGCAGCCACCGCAAGGCGCCCAAGAGCGAGAACGTTTACTTGCAGGTGCTCGTGAAGTTGTACCGCTTCCTGGCTCGTATGAATCCCTCCATCCCATTCAGAATTCGAATTTCGTGCGTCGCAGCAGAAGGAGCGAAACGACGATTTTTTTTTTCTACGACATGAGCCGGGACCGAAAAACTGATCTGGATCTCTTACAGGCCGCACGGAGTCCAACTTCAACAAGGCCGTTCTCCGCCGCCTCTTCATGTCGCGCATCAACCGCCCCCCGGTTTCGCTCTCCCGCATCGCCTCGAACATCAACGAGTCGCAGAAGGGCAAGACCGTGGTCGTTATCGGCACCATCACCGATGACAACCGCCTCCTGAACGTTCCCAAGTTGTCCGTCGCTGCTCTGCGCTTCACCGCCACTGCCCGTGCCCGCATCGAGAAGGCTGGTGGTGAGACCCTCACCCTGGATCAGCTTGCTCTGCGTGCCCCTACCGGTGCCAACACCCTGCTCCTCCGTGGCCCCAAGAACGCCCGTGAGGCCGTGAAGCACTTCGGCTTCGGTCCCCACTCTCACAAGGTCCGCTTCATATCCAATCCGTTGAAATCAATTTGGATGCTTTTGTTTTTGCCTACACCTGCTAACCTAATTATGAATCTTAATAGAAGCCCTACGTTGCCAGCAAGGGTCGGAAGTTCGAGCGTGCCCGTGGTCGCAGACGCTCCAAGGGTTTCAAGGTCTAAAAGGACTTTGTGTGATGATTGTGGGACGGACATGAACCCATCGGTGCAAGGACGCATATTCCTGGTCGCACTGAATCCTCGGGTGTTTATCTCTCCGAGTCTAACTGGAGACCTCTATTCGATGTACCTAAAGTGGCGAGATGTCTTTGGTTGGATTGAGGGATCAGAGTGTGTGGATGGAAGAGGGCAAAAGAAAAATGCATCCGGCTTAGTCCTCAACCTTTCTTACGATTGCGAAATGTTTCAACAAAAAAAAATTACGTTTGAATTCCTTTTTCTTCTTCACCAGGGGGTTCTGCTAGGGGAAGATCGAAAAAAATTTAAGTTAATTATGTACACTTTTCATGCTCATTCACTGATAGGCAGGTTGGTATGAAGATATTTCCGACCACCCGGCCCATCATGATAATCCCCCGCACCATGTCCATTGCCTCGAATCAGGTATTTATAGATGGTGAGACCTTCTAGGCCTACGGGTCCCCGAGAGTGGATTTTGTTGGTACTGATGCCGACTTCGGTCCCAAAGCCAAATCTCATTCCATCTGCAAACCGAGACGATGCATTCCAAAACACTCCCGCGCTATCAATGCCGTTCATGAATGAGTTTGCTAGCTCGCGTGACTCGGTCAGGATGATATCGGTGTGTTTAGACGAATGGGTGTTGATGTGCGCAACGGCAGCCTCCACGGCTGATTCTGGAGAACCGCTTTCGGGGATGGACTTCACGGCCAACACCAGATCGAGGAATTCGGTATCGTAGTCTGCCTCGGTAGCCGACGAGACTTGGGCCAATTGATCGGCCTTTAGTGTCTTCGCAAGGGCCGCCTTGGACGCCGGGTCACAGCGAAGAGAGACACCCTTATTGAGAAGGGCCGTTGCGACTGCCGGGAAGATAGTCTCGAGGACCGTCTCGTTGACCAAAAGGGACTCGAGTGCATTGCAGGCCGCCGGGTAGTCCGTTTTGGAGTCCACGACAACTTTCACAGCGGTATCGATCTTAGCATCCGAGTGTATGTAGGCGGAACAGAGACCGTCGGCGTGGCCGAGTACTGGGATCTTGGTGTTTTCCTTGACAAAGCGAACCAATTCGTTGGATCCACGGGGAATAACAAGGTCGATGAATGAGTCCTGCGCCAGAAGGGAAGAAACGGCATCACGGGTCTTGACCAGTTGAACGGAGGATACGGGCACTTGAGAGCCAGCAATGGCTTCCGAGACCACATTTGCGATGGCAACGAAAGATTCCATGGATTCCTTTCCACCTATCGATATACGGATGTCAGTTTGAGAACGGGTTGGTTTTCCCCAAGAACGATGACTTCCCGCACCTTTCAAAATCGCAGCATTGCCCGACTTGATGGCTAGCGCAGCAATGTTTGCAATGACCTCCGGACGAGCCTCGAAGATGATCAAAAGAACACCAATAGGGCAACTGACCCGCTCCAGAGTCAAACCCTCATCCAAAAGAGTCCGTAGGGTCACTTTACCAACTATCATTTCGATCTTGGTGTTAGCCTATGTTTTATCACTCGAGTACAATACAATCGTAAGGAGGCCAAGGTGGGGGCACACCTGGATCTTCCAAGTCCCGAACGTTCAGAATTCCCTGTAGCATGTCTTCATATTTTCCGGGTCGTGAGAGATCAAGTCGTTTCAGCACACTGTGATTGAGGGTGCCATCATTGGCAGCCCTCGTAGCAGCCTCCACATCTCGGGCATTCGCTGCCAAGATAGCATCGCGATTCCTATCCAAGGCTTGGTGAAGTGCAGTCAATGCATCATTTCGGGCACCGTTTGACAGCGTGGCGAGGTGACGAGAGGCAAGCGATGCGCTGCGAGCCACGTCGACGGCGGCTGAATCGGTTAACGACATTGCTTCGTGTCGACCTTGAACTCAAAAAGATCTTAATTTGAAACTGCGGTCGGTCTTCTCTAGGACAAGGAGAGGCGCAATGGATAATTTGAAGGAGAAATAGGTCAGGTGATTCGAGTATAATGGCAAGGAGGGAAATCAGAGTATGTGGGGAAAGGTGAGTCAAAGGACCTTGGAGTTTTAGTTACTCTCGGCGAACAATTATGGAGGGGCACCTTTTTTTTTTCCGGAGTAATTACGTTACTCCGTACGGAGGACATGTACTGTAGCCCTACAGTCCAATTAGTTGGAATTAGTGGGGCACTCGACTCCGCTATCGGCTTATCGCTTTATCGGCTTATCGGCTTATCGCTTTATCGGGCCTCTCCCCGACCGCTCTCTTCGTGGAGCTTTCTCCAACTGCCACTCTCCAACTACTAGCGAGGTACCACGACAACAATAACAACAATCCCTCCGAGTCCTTCAGCCAACTCTTATATGGGTTCTTGGGCCTAAATGGTCCTCTGGACCTTCAAGAAGTCTTGTTCTACAGCTTTTCTACCTCCATCTCTATTCCTGTCGCCTCTCAAAGCCCCACTCACACACTCACCCATCGTTCATCCTCGGCCGCCGCGCTCCCATTCGACCCTGCTCATCGAGCTTCCACCTTGCCATCTTTACTGGTTCTGGAACGGTCTCGCGATCGAGGCTATCAGCTTTTCAGGATGGAGATCGTCGAGGTGCTTATGACCCAGTCCGCCCAGCTGCGGGAAGCCAGGAATCTGTCCAACGAAGACTATGATCGCCAGATTCGTGAGAATGTCTCCTCTTTGAGACATGTCATCTCTACCAAGGGTCTCGGTACATTCGCCAGCAACGACTCTCTCCTTGACGTGAGCAGTAATCTCTTCCTCCAAAATCAACGTTGATGACAAGCTACTAACCAGCCTCCCTGTACCAGCATTTCGACCCAGTTGCGGACTCTCTCGTCTATATGTTTCTTCTTCGCGCTCAGATTCAAGCCTTTCAAGAGGAATTTCGTGAAAACGTGCCCGCGGCCTTGCTTCCACCCGGGAAACTCTGGTCGAGGATCGTCTCCTACCTGAGAACTTTCGATCCCATTCAAGTCAGATACGCAGGTCAAGAGTGGCGCCAGTTGGTCGAAATTGTTGCGCAGGCGTCACAGGTGGTTTCCAAGGCATGGTTCTCTTGTATCGCAACCTTGCTCCAATGTCAACATTCTGACCGTTTTTAGCCTATCCTAGCCGTGCGACTGGTCAGAGACGCCATGTTGCGGCTGGATCCTTCATGTTCTGTCTTCACATCGACGCACCTACTTCTTGTCCGCCTCTGCTTGCGGGCGAAGGCATACACCTATGCGTTGCCCGTACTTGACAGACATATCTGCCACTTCCCTGCCTCGACTCCCCGCGCCAGCTCTGGCTTTTCCGTGTTGCCGTGTGCAGCGCACGATTCAAGCCTGTCTTTCATCACCGATACGTCTGGACTATCATCCAAGTTAACCTACAAGGACTATCTCCAATATTTCCTTTGTGGTGGAATGATCTACATGGCACTCAAGCAGTGGTGCAAGGCAGCGCATTTTCTCGAGGTTGTTATTTCGATGCCAACGGTGGGTCCCATCAGCATGATCATGGTGGAGGCTTACAAGAAGTGGATCTTGGTGACATTGTTAGACAAGGGCAAGGTGAGTCACTTATGTCGCTGGCTAGGCCGGCCCTGACTAGTTCGTTCCGATGCTAAGATATTCTGGTACTAGTTATCCTCGCCTTCCAACCTGATTCCTCCACATGTAGTCAAGCTGTACCAGTCGCTGGCTAAACCTTACGTCAATCTGGCCCACAGTTTCTCCGGGGGTGACTTGAAGCATTTGGAGGCAGAGATCGACGCAGCTCGGGAAATTTGGTGCACTGTATGTCGATCATGGATCTGGAGACCCCACCGCTTGACTTCTACTAATGCACGGTCTCTTAGGATAACAATATGGGCCTGGTTTCTCAAGTCCTCGGTGCCTACACCAAGCATACTGTCATGGGTATCAAGCAGACATTTGCCGCTCTGACAGTTAAGGAACTTGCGGAACAGGCATCACCTCTGCGAATGAGTGACGAAGCTACCGAAGCAGTCATCGCGTCTTTCATCATGTCAGGTGCTGTGAAGGCCACGTTGTTGCAAAGCTCAAGCCAGGGCAGCCCAACCATGCTTCGGTTTTCGAATATCCATTCTGCCCCACAGCTCTCGGACGAGAGTAAGGTACAATCCTGTCTGGTACGGGAAAGTCAGTCTCTGGGCTCCCTGATGGAAGGTCTTGATGAGATTGGCTATCATGTGGGACTCAGCAACGAATTCATTGATACTGTGCAGAGAGGCCAGACTTGGGCAAGTGTAGGCGATGTCAATTCTGGAATAAGCGAAGACGTTGGACTCGAGATAGAAGAGGATCTTATGGGTGAGGTATCATAACCATCAAGTTCAGCTTGATTGTTGAGCTTTCATTATCTACCCTTTCGATCACATAAACCAAGATTTCTTAATCCATTCAATGTAGCACCCATCCAAAAGAAAGATTGCATCACACGGAATAGCGCATAGGCAATGTGGTCTGATGGACTCCGTGAACAGGGCTCGGATCCGTTGAGACCATATCTATTGTTGGTTTGCGTCCCTCCAATATCCAGGATTTTGTTCTCCCAGAGTCGCCTCGCATCGGTAATACACATCTACAGGGTAGTCTTAACAGCCAGGGCAGCTTTTTTATTGAGTTTGGTTTGAAGATAGTGATGATGATCATTTAATCTCTCTGTGGAAGCAGGCTTCAGCGAAAGAAAGACTAGTCCCTGAAGTACATGTTAGCTAGTATTTCTAGCCCAT
Source organism: Penicillium brasilianum (assembly GCA_001048715.1). Taxonomy (NCBI): domain Eukaryota; kingdom Fungi; phylum Ascomycota; class Eurotiomycetes; order Eurotiales; family Aspergillaceae; genus Penicillium; species Penicillium brasilianum. The sequence continues at coordinate 736,939 of CDHK01000009.1, read as the reverse complement.
AGTATCATCACATCAGTCAGTTCGTTCAATAGGAAATTCTTCGTTGTGATGAACTCAAAAAGTGTCGGTCATGCAATGATAGGTCTGGCCTAGATACGAACAATAGAGGGGCTCTCCCTAGATTGATCAACAAATCTAATAGCTGAGATGCTTGTTCATCCTGTATTTCATCATCCACACTAGGAATTGCCTCCCTTGCAAACGCGGGAGTGAAAACACGAATAGGGTTCTTCGGTAAAGCCCCCGGCTCTAACAGCCCGCAGAATTTCCTTCTCTGTATTCTATTCGAAGGAGTCAAAACATCACATCAGACCAGCTTGCGACTTACACTGCTGCTCCCGTACGAGGTCGCTTTGAGTGATATTTTATCACGGCAGAGACTTGAAGCTTCACGGCGAAGTCACGCACGCTATATTGGGTAAATGATCGGCTCGTTTATAAAATGAATGTCTTGAAACCGAGGAAGCTCCATTCGGTAAAGAATCATAGTTTTCGTCCCTATCTATCTAGGCCATCGGGTTACCAGACTGCCTAGCTAAGGGCAGTCTGACGAGGTCTGACAAATTGATATAGTCGGTGAGGATTCTCTGATTTTGTTTCTCTTCCCTACTTCAATACATATCCCGCTGTCGCTTTCGGTGAGGAAGGACTGCATCTTTAACGTGCGGATCACTACGGGTCATTTCAATACTAGCGACGGAAACTAGACGTTACAGACCGAAATCGGCATTAAGGTGGTCGTAAAGTACCTTATTCCGGCAATCGGCTTCATAAGCTAGCAGTATATCCCCTGCTAGAAGGGCTTAGAGGGTTTATACCTTAATCTAGCCCTAAGAGCTATTTAATTAAGGTTAAAAATAACTCGATAGCCCAGGTCATCTTATACTAATTCACTACTAAATAGTACTACTACTACTACTATTATTACTACTACTACTATTATTACTACTGCTACTATTACTACTATTACTACTACTACTACTACTACTACTACTACTACTATTACTACTACTATTACTACTACTACTACTACTACTACTATTACTACTACTATTACTACTATGTTACGAGGCAGACCGTCAGAAACCCGCGGGGGATAACGACAGCCAACCAAACCCGCAAGAAGGACGACACCTGCAGAAGTCACGTGCAACCAATGAGAAGCATTACACATATGCTTCCTAGGAGCAAGATCACATAGAAAAGGTGCTCCCAGGAGCAAAGTGGGTCAGTGTAAGAGGGCATCTTACACGATCATGCTCAGTGATCACTCGGGGTGATCAAGGACACTGTGTCCTCATGGCGGACTTTGTCCTGTGTGTGTATTTACATATATACTGGAAAAGTTCCGGCACAACGGACTACTCGATTGGGTAACCACGTGACCAATCCCATCGGAGGATGGGGCGCATCCCACCATGGGATGGGGCACATCCTACGACAGGACGGGACGACTCATCGCCGGATAGGAAGGACTGGATATATAAGGACATTCATTTGGCATCATGTATTTAGTTCTTCGCGATCAATTGCACATTGTTACTTGGTTACTACCTTNATTTCTTATCTAGAAAGGTTATATAATATTGATAGCCGTCGTAGGTCTTAGGGCTAATAGGCCCGCCTAGATCGCTATGAATTCTCTCGCTAACTTGATAGTTAGCTAGATCAATAGATCTCTTATTAATAGATCTATTATATTTAGATAGTAGGCATATCTCACAGATATCCTCTATATAGCTAGTTATCTCTTCTCTAGAGATATCTAGTCCTATCTTCTTAAAAATCTTTAGCAGAGGATTTAGACCTATATAAGCTAGTCTTTCATACCATAGCTTTATATTAGCTAGGTGGCTAGTCTTCTGGTCTGTTAAAATAGCTAGGATAGCTAGCTTTCTCTCTAGTCCCTTAGGGCAGAGTATATTAAATTTAGCCTTATATAGGCCATCCTGCTTATTAGCAGTTACTATAGTAATCCTATTAGATATAGGTCCTATAGATTGATAGGTAGGCTTATAGATATCTATATTACTAGTGATATCTCTAGTATATAGATAGGCCTTATCCTTATAGAAAGTAGATACTATATCCTTTAGCCTATTAGTACTAAGGATATTAATACCTAGTTCAGGCATATATAGCACGTTTCGAAGTATATATATATAGTTAGTATTAGTTCTAACTATTATAATACCTTCGTATCTAATAGGGATAGACTTAGCATTTCCCTATATGATAGTTTTATTAGTTAGCCAATAGCTATAGAAGTATTCCAATTTAGCTATAGCTAATATAGTAGCTACAGTATCCACTATAAATTTAACATCAGATAGTATAGATCCTTTATGAATCAATTTAGTAAGATCTTTAATATTAATCTTATCAATCTGATGGCTATCAAATATACTATATATTTAATTAGTGTATTAATCTGCTGGCTGATTGGCTAATTAGGTAGTGTTTACCTTAGGCGATTTTATATTAATATCGATATCAAAATCATCAAAATCAAGAGAGCTTTTCTAGCAATCTTGTTTTTCTAGTATAAGATAGTCATCATTAAATTAGCTATCTTAGCTAGTTTGGCCAGTTTAGCCAGTTTGGCTGCTTTGGCTAGTTAATTAGCTAGTATCTGCCTGGCTAGATTAGCTATCTTCTAGTTGGCTAGATTGGTCGGTCTAGCTAGATTAGCTAGATTCGCAGATAGTGGCTATTATAGCCTTCTGTTTCTGCTAAGCGTCTAGAGAGTGTTCCGATTTCGGATACTTCCTATCTAGATCCTGTTTAGCCAGACGATTTGTCATCTTTAGCTGCCAATTTAATAGTCTTTTCTCTAGATAGAGATACTAGTAATTAACTATATCATACGTGGTAACTAGGCAATAGCCACAGAAGTGCCTAGTATAGGGTCTCTTCTTATAGGGCTTTCTAGCCTGCTAGCTATTAGATAGCCAGTAGTTAGATATCCGCTGCCTAGGTGATTGCCTAGATAGGTAGCTAGGCTGGCTAGGCCTTCGCTTCTAGTAAAGATTTATATATATATCTTCATGGTTTTCTAAGTGGCCCCTAGCCTCATCAATTAGGCTAGCAAAGAGCGTATCAATTATATAGCTCTTAGGGTCCCTTCTCAGCGATTATATAATAGATTGGATGAAGGACCTATATCCTTCGTCTAAACTATTAAGGACCCAAGCTATAACTACCTATTATGGTAGGTTTATACCCTTCGAAGATAAATCTTCTACTAAGAATTTAACCTTATTTAGGTAATCTTCTATAGTAGAGAATTCTGAAGAGCTAGTGTTGAATAGCTCTTTAAGGGTTAGGTATTCAGTAGTAAATCCCCTAGGGTTATATAGCTTTTCTAGGGTGATCCACGCCTTATAGGCTATATCCTCATCCTTAATATATAATAGTGGGCCTTTCGAGCAGTATAGGCGTATATTAGCCACTACCTGACGATTACTATCGTCCTTAGTAGGTCTTTGTGATAAAATAGCATCTAATATACCATCTTTAGTAAATAGTGCTTTGATTTTCAGTGCCCACTCTATATAATTCTTAGTTCCCTAGAGTGGTTCTATATATATCCTTCCGATAGAAGAGCTCATCGTTAATAGATAGCTTTATATATATATAGATTAGATAGGGACGTTAAATTATATATAGGATAAAGATAGGTAGATATCTCTAGGGTACCCTTCGGGTATAGAGATATATAGTTCGGATATACGGATATATAATCCGGGTATACNACCTACAAGTAGGGGATTCACTTAGTAGCAATACTTAGTGATTGACTTACTTGGCGCGCACTTCTGGCACGTTCTGCAAGATACTCAACAGGATCTATCCCGCAGTAAGGCCTTGCGAGGCAACGGTACGATTGAGAGATACTCTTGGAATTCGAAGTTGTGCCGAGAGGGCCGGAATCAGCCGTGACAGCACATATCGTTATTGTACCCGATTACCACAACGACTTAGGTAACTATTGCCCTTTCTGCACTTACTCACAGTGACCAGTCGGCTACGCGTAACATACTACTACTACTACTACTACTACTACTACTACTACTACTACTACTACTACTACTACTACTACTACTACTACTACTACTACTACTACTATTACTACTACTACTACTATTACTATTACTATTACTACTACTACTATTATTACTATTAATCTTTTGAATAATTAGTCTCTTAGCCTCTGATATATTAAGGATAGCTAATCTATTTAACGCCTTTATGACACTTCCTACCGGCTTATGTCTCGCCATGATAGCTATATATAAGGATATGCCGCTGCTGCCATATACCGCTAGTACTACGGTATATAAATAACTCCCCCCTTTATAGGAGGGCTTTCCGATTCTGTTCGGTTAGGACGTTTCATAGCTCTCTATAACCTGTGGAGATACGATTATAGTGAATAAATTTCTTTTCATAATTAGAACTTTCGCCTACGGTACCAGCCTATAGTTGATACGAGGCCTCGTCCGAGACTAAGGCTTTTCTCTCTATGATTATTTTAAATACAGTATTAGCCCTATAAGATGTTTCCGCGTAGGAACCACGGACGATCATAATGCAATTTACATGTTATTAGCCGAAGAAAAGAAAAAGCTCATGGCTGAACGCCAACTTATAGGGCCAAGGCTTTGATACCGTAGTTATCAGACAAGCCAGAACCGCCTTTGAAACGGAGACAATTTGAGTGTTTACGGTCTTCAGGGTATCTAGAGTCTGGAAATGTCATTCTAGAAGGATATGTAATAGAAAATGAGTTTCCTAGACCGTCTACCAGTCTAAAAGCGTAGTCGTTACAGAGAGAACGTCCCATAGGGGTTTCAATGCCATAGACCTCATCTCGTGACAGGCATTGTCTCTTATAGGCTCCCTTAAGAATAAGCAGTCAAGAATGACATTATGAGACATATCTCCGATATATATATGCTAAGACTCTTAACATCGTAAGACCTTAGAAGATGATAGTCCTCTTAGGAAGCTATCATTCTTATGGAATCCCGTCCTGTCCGAGGGGACTCCGGTCGGACTGGCGACTCTAGTTAGAGACCCCTGGCCCGCTTTTCTAAGCTAAGCCAAACCCGTCAGGACTCGAGTGCCAAAGGCCGTAAACTGTGTCGGAATAAATAGCCGTTTTAACAAAGGACATTACCCATGGTGCATTTTCAGTCTAGCGGTAATATGACAGAATTAAGCGACAATTCCCAAAAGCTAATCGCCTAAGTTAAATCCAGATTTCATACCTTCATAACTATCTTCGATCTAGGGGGGCCTTCGTGCTAATTACTCCTAAATCTTAATACGGCTCTATTATAACCCTCCTTTTAAGGATATCGCTACCCGCGTTACCTCTATAGCTATAATCCCTTCCCGTCCGCTCCCTTAACTTAATACTATTTATATACGTCTAAGGAGCGTACCTTCTATAATCTATATACTAGAAATAGGTATAAGCCTATATAGTAAGGCTATCTATCCCTTCTTATCCTTTAGGGGGGCCCTAGTATAACTAAAGAAAAAATTTACTAGTAAGATCGTTAACCGCCTAAGCCTTAATATAGGGTAGTTCTAGGGATACTACCCTAAAATACTAGTAGCACTACCTTTCTACCTAAATTTACCTAATTTCTACTAAGCCCTTTACGGCTATTTTTTACTATTTTAACTACCTACAAAGGAATCTTTAATTTAATATTCTTTATTAAGCTATTTTAAGAATTTCGGATAACTAAATAGGAAGAACTACTCTTTAATATAATACGAAAAAAAGATTAACTATTAGCCTTTTAGATTAGAATCAGCCTAGACTTAACTCTTTATACTAAATAAAGGTTCTTAGGAATCTATAAGGATAAAGCGAAAATATCTTTATAATAAAAAACTAAGTAAAATATCTATAAGTTAGAAGATAAATTAATACTATTATAAATTATCTCCGAAATATTATAAAGAATTATATAAAAATATTATAATTAGTATAATTATGACTTAAGCATTTAAGTATAATATAGAAGGAAAGATAAAAGATTCTTAACTAAACTACTATTAAAATATAAAGAGTTTTTTTATTCTTAATTAAAAGAAAATAAGATTTAGTTTTATTATATTTTATTTAGTAATAAAGACATATAATTAAGATTAAATTATTACTAAAATAATAATTAATTAATTAATTAATATTTATTAGCCTAATCTAGCTTTCTATATATATAGGTACTATATAGGGATTTACTATCTTACTTTTCCAGTAGTAGATATAGAGAAAAGATAATAATAGATCCTATAAGCTAAGCTATTAGTAAGAGGTAATAGTACCTATAGGAAGCTAGAGGTCTATATTACAGCCTACCTAAAGGGTTATGAGCAAGTAGTTAGCGTATAGGAAGCTAGGTGATTAGACAGACCTAATATATAGCTATATAGTATAGCTATATAGTGTAATGAAGTTTGGATGGTGAATAGTAGTAAGAGGGTAGTCAAGAATAAATTCAGAACTGAGATTCAAAACTGTTTAGCAGAGGATCGAGGGAGTATTTATCCCTAGATTTTCAGTGGCAATAGGTGGCAATAATAATAAGTGATGATCTCACTATAGAATCGTATAGACCTATATGATATCATATGGTTCTATAGTTCTATAGAGATTCTATAAAGATTCTATTTAAATATAGAATCTATTAATAGAATCTATTTATATAAAGATTCTTATATCTATTCTATTCTATATTCTATACTCCCCCTTAATCTATATATGGCCAGTATATAGATTAATAGAAGGAAGATAGATAGATAGATAGATAGATGGCTAGTTAGCTATCTTAGTTGATTTATTAATATCAACTAGATTAGCTAGGTTAACTAGCTTTTCAAATGCCTCTCTATTGACGTTTTTAGTCAATATATCTGCCAGTTGGCTCTTCGTGTTAATATAGGTCAATTTGACCTTTCTATCTTGAATAGCCTCTCTTATATAGTGATATTGGATATCTATGTGTTTAGACCTCTTATGGAATTCAGGGTTTTGCCCTAATCTTATAGCAGATTCGTTATCAACTAATATAGTAGGGATATCTGACAGATAGCCTAGATTTAGTTGATCGTTTAGATAGTTAAATATATTAGCTAGATAGATAGCTTCCGTCACAGCCTCTTTCATAGCCATATATTCAGCTTCACAGCTGCTTATAGCAACTGATTTCTGCAATTATGAATTCCATGAGATAGGGTTATTTAGCCCTAGGTCGCCAGATAGGCTAAATAGGTAGCCAGTAGTAGATTTCCTACCATCTAGGTCACCTACCCAGTCGGCATCTAAATAGCCTTTTAGATATAGGCTATTACCTAGGCACTTATATAGTAGGCCTAGGTTAGGTCTATATAGTAGATATCTCCATATCTTTAATAGTACATTTATATACTTTTGACTAGGATTAGCCATAAAGCGTGCACAATAATTAACAGGAAAGGTTATATCTAGTCTAGTTTTTAGACTAGTATATAATAGTAAACCTATTTCTTACTAATACAGATTAATTATCTTATCATCAGCTTTATCAGGGTTCTTATAGAATCTGACACCTGGTTCTCCTGGCAATTTCAATGGCTGATAGTCATATATATTAAACTTCTTCAGCAATTTATATATATAGTCCTTTTGATCTATATATATAGTTTTAGCTAGATAGTCTATATATATATTATTGCCTAGAAAGGTGGATATATCACCTAGTTCTTCTAGCTTAATATATATATTAAACTTCTTAGCTATATCTATTATATAGTTCCTATCTTAATGTATAATTAATATATCATCAACATAGACTATTAATATAGCTTTAGATAGCTTATTAATATATACTCCTTCGTCATAGGGTAGTATATAGAAACCTAGTTCTTTAGCTATCTTCCTAAAGAACTAATTCCATAGCCTAGGCGATTGCTTTAGGCCATATAGTGCCTTCTTTAGATGGCAGTACTTATCTATATAGATAGGGCTAGTATATAGACCCTTAGGTAATATAGTATAGATATCAGTATCGATATCAGTATACACAAAGGCGTTTTTAACGTCATACTATATTATAGGCCATCCTTTGTTAACGGCTATAATCAGAATCATATGCCAGGTTTCTGTTCTGGTAGTGGTAGAAAAGGTCTCTAGGAAATCTATACCTAATTTCTGGTAGAATCCTTAAATAACCCATCTAGCCTTATATCTAATAGATTAATCTCTATTAGTAATATAATTAGGCCTAATACCCTTAGGGTTTTTAATAGGCTTCTGTTTGAATACCCACCTACCTTTAATAGGTATAATATTAGGTGGTATATCTATAATTTCATAGGTATCCTAGGCTAGTAGTTCTCTGTTTTCATCTAAACAGGCCTAGTACCAGAGATCTTTATTAGAAGATCTTATAGCTTCTTCGAAGCTATTAGGTTCCGATAGAACCGATACAGATAGTATATAATCTATCTATTTATTATATATATTCATTAGCTAATCAGCTATAGTAGTCTGATCTAAGCTATATATATAGGCTTTATCTATATTATATAGATAGTCCTTAGTAGATAGATCTTTAGATAGATCTTTAGCTAGATAGGCCCTATCTTTTTGAATTAGTATTTAGATCTCGATCTTATGTTTTAGGCATGCCTCGATTTCTGCTTAAGATCTCATAGTAGGGTCTATTTTAATAGCTTTAGGTCTAGGTCTAGCTATATAGCTAGGTCTAGGGCTATGGTTAGGACTAGGACTAGGGCTATTTAGCCCTATAGAGATAGATCGATCTTAATAAGTATCTAGGAATCTTCCTTCTAGAATTACTAGATCTCTAGTCCATATAGCCTTTCTTAGCTTTATATCATATAGCTTATAGTGCTAATAATCACTATAGCCTATTAATATAGCCAGATTCTTCCGCGGAGCTAGTTTAGCTAGTCGCTTATTAGTGTGATAATAGGCTATAGAGCCCCACACTTTTATATGGCTTATATTAGGTGGTTGACCTTTATAGATTTCATATGGTATTTTGAAATCTATAGATCTATAGGGTGTCCTATTATATAGGTAGGTAGCTACTAATAGCGCTTCTCCCCAGAGATCTTATTTAGCCTTTAAACTAATTAGTAAGCTTCTTAGCTTATTAAGCAGTATTAGGTTGATTCGCTCGATAAGACCGTTAGGTTCTTTAGTATATATAGGAGTGTTTCTATAGATAATACCATATTTCCTTATATATATAGCGAATTTGTTATTAATATATTCTTTACTATTATCAGTAAAGATCTCTTTAATAGTAGTATTCGTCTGGTTTTCTGATAGATTCTTATATGCCTTAAACATATTAAGCGCGTGGCCTTTTAATCTCATCAGTTTAACCGATAGATATCTAGATTTCTTATCTAGAAAGGTTATATAATATTTATAGCCGTCGTAGGTCTTAGGGCTAATAGGCCCGCCTAGATCGCTATGAATTCTCTCGCCAACTTGATAGTTAGCTAGATCAATAGATCTCTTATTAATAGATCTATTATATTTAGATAGTAGGCATATCTCACAGATATCCTCTATATAGCTAGTTATCTCTTCTCTAGAGATATCTAGTCCTATCTACTTAAAAATCTTTAGCAGAGGATTTAGACCTATATAAGCTAGTCTTTTATGCCATAGCTTTATATTAGCTAGGTGGCTAGTCTTCTGGTCTGTTGAAATAGCTAGGATAGCTAGCTTTCTCTCTAGTCCCTTAGGGCAGAGTATATCAAATTTAGCCTTATATAGGCCATCCTGCTTAATAGTAGTTACTATAGTAATCCTATTAGATATAGGTCCTATAGATTGATAGGTAGGCTTATAGATATCTATATTACTAGTGATATCTCTAGTATATAGATAGGCCTTATCCTTATAGAAAGTAGATACTATATCCTTTAGCCTATTAGTACTAAGGATATTAATACCTAGTTCAGGCATATATAGCACGTTTCGAAGTATATATATATAGTTAGTATTAGTTCTAACTATTATAATACCTTCGTATCTAATAGGGATAGATTTAGCATTTCCCTATATGATAGTTTTATTAGTTAGCCAATAGCTATAGAAGTATTCCAATTTAGCTATAGCTGATATAGTAGCTGCAGTATCCACTATAAATTCAACATCAGATAGTATAGATCCTTCATGAATCAATTTAGTAAGATCTTTAATATCAATCTTATCAATCTGATGGCTATTAAATATACTATATATTTAATTAGTGTATTGATCTGCTGGCTGATTAGCTAATTGGGTAGTGTTTACCTTAGGCGATTTCATATTAATATCGATATCAAAATCATCAAAATCAAGAGAGCTTTTCTGGCAATCTTGTTTTTCTAGCATAAGATAGTCATCATTAAATTAGCTATCTTAGCTAGTTTGGCCAGTTTGGCCAGTTTAACTGCTTTGGCTAGTTAATTAGCTAGTATCTGCCTAGCTAGATTGGCTATCTTCTAGTTAGCTAAATTAGCCGGTCTGGCTAGATTAGCTAGATTCGCAGATAGTGGCTATTATAGCCTTCTGTTTCTGCTGAGCGTCTAGAGAGTGTTCCGATTTCGGATACTTCCTATCTAGATCCTGTTTAGCCAGACGATTTGTCATCTTTAGCTGCTAATTTAATGGTCTTTTCTCTAGATAGAGATACTAGTAATTAACTGTGTTATACGTGGTAACTAGGCAATGGCCACAGAAGTGCCTAGTATAGGGTCTCTTCTTATAGGGCTTTCTAGCCTACTAGCTATTAGATAGCTAGTGGTTAGATGTCCGCTGCCTAGGTGATTACCTAGATAGGTAGCTAGGCTGGCTAGGCCTTCGCTTCTAGTGAAGATTTATATATATATCTTCATGGTTTTCTAAGTGGCCCCTAGCCTCATCAATTAGGCTAGCAAAGAGCGTATCAATTATATAGCTCTTAGGGTCCCTTCTCAGCGATTATATAATAGATTGGATGAAGGACCTATATCCTTCGTCTAAACTATTAAGGACCCAAGCTATAACTACCTATTATGGTAGGTTTATACCCTTCGAAGATAAATCTTCTACTAAGAATTTAACCTTATTTAGGTAATCTTCTATAGTAGAGAATTCTGAAGAGCTAGTGTTGAATAGCTCTTTAAGGGTTAGGTATTCAGTAGTAAATCCCCTAGGGTTATATAGCTTTTCTAGGGTGATCCACGCCTTATAGGCTATATCCTCATCCTTAATATATAATAGTGGGCCTTTCGAGCAGTATAGGCGTATATTAGCCACTACCTAACGATTACTATCGTCCTTAGTAGGTCTTTGTGATAAAATAGCATCTAATATACCATCTTTGGTAAATAGTGCTTTGATTTTCAGTGCCCACTCTATATAATTCTTAGTTCCCTGGAGTGGTTCTATATATATCCTTCCGATAGAAGAGCTCATCGTTGATAGATGGCTTTATATATATATAGATTAGATAGGGACGTTGAATTATATATAGGATAAAGATAGGTAGATATCTCTAGGGTACCCTTCGGGTATAGAGATATATAGTTCGGATATACGGATATATAATCCGGGTATACGGATATATAATCCGGATATACGGATATAACTCGGTGATAATTCGGGTATAGTACCTTCCTATTTAGGAAAGTCTATCAGGACGATAGTAGAAGACCTAAGGTATATACTATATAGTATATAGCACTCGGGCTCATAACCTATGAGTAAGTAGTTAGCGTATAGGAAGCTAGGTGATTAGACAGACCTAATATATAGCTATATAGTATAGCTATATAGTGTAATGAAGTTTGGATGGTGAATAGTAGTAAGAGGGTAGTCAAGAATAAATTCAGAACTAAGATTCAAAACTGTTTAGCAGAGGATCGAGGGAGTATTTATCCCTAGATTTTCAGTGGCAATAGGTGGCAATAATAATAAGTGATGATCTCACTATAGAATCGTATAGACCTATATGATATCATATGGTTCTATAGTTCTATAGAGATTCTATAAAGATTCTATTTAAATATAGAATCTATTAATAGAATCTATTTATATAAAGATTCTTATATCTATTCTATTCTATATTCTATAAGGGTTAGGCCTCTAACTAGCTAGTTAGCCTAGTATTATAAGATAGACTATTAGAAACCTATAAGGAGGATAATACCTATAGGAGTTATATATAACTAGTAAGAAGTATTATATATATATTTTATCCTAAAATAAAAGATTTTATCTCTTCTTTATAAAAATCGCGTATTTAATTCGATTTATACTAGTTAACTAGTAAATAATATATAGTATTTTAATACTAGATTAACCTTAAATATCTATAATAATCTTAACCTTTTAACTAATTATTAATTAGTAGCTTCCTCTATAAGAGTTAGAAATACCGAAATAGCTATATCAGGCTTCGGAAAGATAAACTTCCGGTCTATAGATAGCCTAGATAAGACGAAGATTACCCTAATTAATATAGTATATATACCCGGTTTCTATATAAATCTCCTATCTACTAAAAAAGCTACTAATATAGGTCTATTCTTATAAGGAAAAGATTATCTTCTATAAGGTTCGAATAGCTAATCTATTTACTAATTGTATAGTTAATCTAGTCTCTATCTTATTATATAGAATCTATTAATATTTAATAGAATAGCTATTAAATCTCCTACTAATTTAACTAATTAAATCTTTAAGATTCCTATTATATTAGATATTAAGCTTTCCGATAAATTCGGCTAATTCGGTCTATCTTTTATATATTAAATTAAGCGAAAGGACTTATTACTCTTTAGTATCGACGCCTAGATTATATAAATTAAGAGGTCCTATCTTATCTTACTAATTATTTAATTAATATCGAAATTAGCCTAGATATAGTAGTAGCTAAATTATCTAAAATCTATAAAGTTTATAAGCTTTCTAAAGCTAAATAATAGATTTCTCGCCGCCCTATTTAATATACTTAGCCTTATAAATTAATTTATTAGTTTCTAATCTATTAATTACTATCTATCGCTAGGACTATATATCTTATTTACTATATAGATCCTATTACTTAATATTAGATAGACGAAGATCTTATTAATAAGACCCTTTCGGTTACTTCTCTATTAGGCTAAATTAAATTTATCTAGATCTAATTCGATCTAAAGGTCTAATTAGTATATACTAATAGTAAAACTACTCTCTTACTAGACTTATTAGCTAAATATAGAATATATAGTCTAAATCTTAAGGTTTCTCTATCTTATTAACTCTCTTAGAATCCTTTTACTAAGCGCTATAAAGTACTTATAACTATAATAGCTAGATAGATAATCTAAGATATAGACTTACTAACCTATCTTTAGAATAAAGCCTATTACGCGGAGCCGACTAGTCACTATGAGTTAGAGTATTCACGGGTTATACTTACCTAGTTCTAACTACGGATTCTAAGAGTATCTCTTAATCGTACCGTTACTTCGTAAAGCCTTACTACAGACTAGATCCTATTAAGTATCTTATAGAATATACTAGAAGTACACGCTAAGTAAGTTAATTACTTAGTATTACTACTAGGTAAATCCCTTACTTATAGGTTAGGTTATCTTAAGGGTGAACTATAAAGTATAAAGTACTATAGGTAGTAACTAAGTAATAATATATAATTAATCGCGAAGAACTAAATATATAATAGTAAAAGAGTATCCTTATATATCTAGTCCTTCCTATTAGGCGATAAGTCGGGATTTATTACTCGATACTATCCGGACTTATTACTAGATAAGTTAAGGCTTATCGCTTAATAAGTCGTTACGTAACTAACGTAATCCACGGCCGACCGGATCACACGGCCAACCGGATCACCTACCCCTATAAGAATATTTCAAAATCGATTATCTCAACCAACACCTATTAATTCAATTAGATATAGCGATTTTTACATATATTAATCCTATGGCTAATCTCCCTACATCCACTACACCTAGGCGGAGCCCTAGCTGCTGGCCTAGTTAGCTGACTAGGTAATTCGACCTCTGCATACGAATCTACCCTATTATCTTCCTCTGGCTAGTTTAGCTGCGTAGCTAGCTGTATAGCCTCTTTAATGGTTAAACCCTCTTCGTAGGGTATCTTCTTAGTTGACCGATTGCGCTTTTTAACTATCTTCTTATTCGCTATGCGCAAATTCGCGTTGTCCTCTGCTAGTAGTGCACTGCTGTGAAGCGCTAGCTGGAACCCCTTAATCATCTAGTCTAGGATCTCCTTTAATGGGCTCGGAGGGCTATTTGACCGCCGTTTTAGTAGATCTTTTAACATAGAAGCTTGCTTGAATAGCTAAGTAGCGGTTCTAGGCGTTTGTGGTGTGAATTCGCTAGATCTGCTGCTTAGCCGGCTGTTTGGTGGTGTTGGAGTTCGTAGAGAGATATTAAGCTTATTAAGTACTCTCTTAGTATCTAATGGTACTAGACCGCTAGCTGCGAAGCTGTTTTTGATAGTAGGATTGGTTGATTAGAACGCTTCTAGCCGCGCGTGCTGGTAATCTATTAAGAAATCGTACTTATCGATATAGTTATATCCTCTACGCGTAAGATCGCTAACGAAGCGACCGTACGCGCGCTTAACCACTACAAAACACCTAATATCTAGTGATTGTAGTAGATACGATGAATACGTAGGTATGTAAAGAGGTATAATATCGTTTTCTGTGTAGATTCGGTCGAATTGGGGTGTAAGGTGGCTACCATGACTATTAAGAATCAATAGCCGAAACCGACCTCGTACGCGCGAATTCGTATATAGTATAAAGATCTTTTGTAACTAGCGTAGGCTAATCTTATAGGTAGTCTAACCGTTGGCAGAGACCTCGATTCGCTAGTCTTTCGGTAGATTTTCGTTAAACCATCCTATAATAGCCACTTTACCTTTAAAGACTATATATAGCGGTAGTGAATAGCTATCTACGCAGATTGCTTCGATCGTAGTAACCTATTCGCGATTTCCTAGTTGTAGAAGACGTGGCCGACCGTAGTATTTAGCTCTTATAACTACTTTCTACGAAGATATAAGGCCTATTACAAAGCCTATCTTATCAAAGTTATAGATATCCTCCGGTTATATACCCTTATTATCGATTATACGCTATACGGTCGTAAACCACTACCGAATCGATTTCGGATCTTCGTTTAGGGCTCTTTAGTAATCATAACTTCGCGAGAAGCGAGATCGAAGCTTATCGCGGCGTTTAATAAAGCTTAATAGCTAATTAACACTAACAATAGGCGGAGGGTTACTACCGCGCGTAGTAAGTAGGATATTAGCTATTTCTCCCATAGTAGCCGGTCTAGGCGCTACTCCACGTAAATCCATAGATAATATCTACTTAGTAAGCGCATCCTCTTCGGTTTAGGTCAATTTATAACTAGATAGGCGCTTATTAACGCGTGAGACGCGGCTATCGGCGCGCGTATGTAGGGTAGTATAGGGTATCTTATATAGCTTTGCTACTACGCGGATAGAAGAGATACGGCCCTCTTTTAAATCAGAAAGGGCCAATAGGATCTTACCCTCTTAGTTGGCTAATTTATGGCTAGATTCACTGCGAATTAGTGGCATAGTAGATGGTTGAATTAATTAGGTTAGTAGAAAGACGCGAATTTAGAAGGGGTGATCCGGTCGGCCGTGTGATCCGGTCGGCCGTGGATTACGTTACTTAATTAGGTAACGTAATTCCCGCTTACCCTAGCCACCCGCTTACCCTAGCCACCCTATCCAAAATCGCGTCTTCCTACTCACGTACTAACTTTAACCACCTACAATACCACTAATTCGCTCTGAATCCTGGCTAAAATCCGCCAAATAAGAGGGCAAAATCCTATTAGCCCTTTCCGATTTAAAAGATGACCGTATCAAATCTATCCGTGCGGTAGCGAAGCTATACAAAATACCACGCGCTACACTATAAACACGCGCTTATAGTGTAGTCTCTATAGCAGAGAGACGCCACCTACGCTATAAACTAACCTAATTAGAAGAGGATTCGCTTTGTAAGTGGATTCTTTCTATAGATACGCGTAGAGTAGCGCCTAGGCCGGCTACTGTAGGAGAGATAGCTAATATCCTACTAGCTACGCGTGGTAGCTAACCTCCGCCTACCGTTAGTAAGAATTAGCTATTAAAGTTTATTAAACGACGCGATAAGCTTCGAACACGATTCTCAGTACGATACGACTACTAGCGCGCATTAAACGAAGACCTAAATGCCCTACGAGCCTGATTTATAACCGTATAAAGCGTGATTGACGAGAACGGGATATAACCGGAGGATATCTATAACTTTAATAAGATAGGCTTTGCAATAGGCCTTATATCTTCGCAGAAGGTAGTAACGCGAGCGGAATTCTACGGTCGAAGACGTCTCCTATAGCTAGGAAATCGCGAATAGGTTACTATAATCGAAGCAATTTACGCAGATAGCTATTCGCTACCGCTATATATAATCTTTAAAGGTAAAGTAGCTATAGCGGATTAGTTTAAAAATCTACTATAAGACTAGCGATTCGAGGTCTCTAATAATAGCTAGACTACCGATAAGATTAACCTACGTTAGCTACAAAAGCTCTTTATCCCATTAACAAATTCGCGCGTACGCGGCCGGTTTCGGCTATTAATCCTTAATAACCATAGTAGCCATCTTACACCCTAATTCGACCGAATCTACGCAGAAAACAATATTATCCCTCTTTATATACCTACGTATTTATCGTATCTATTATAACTACTAGATATTAGCTGTTTTGTAGTGGTTAAACGCGTATACGGTCGCTTCGTAAGCGATCTTACGCGTACGGGATATAACTATATCGATAAGTGCGATTTCTTAGAGAACTACTAACACGCGCGGCTAGAGGCCTTCCAAAAGCTAGCTATTATTCAGAATAGCTTCGTAGCTAGTAGCCTAGTACTAGTCGATACAGAGAGAGTGCTTTCGAAACTTAATATCTCTCTCCGAACGCCTACACCACCAAGCAGCCGGCCAAACAGTAGATCTAGCTAATTCACGCCAAAAACGCCGAGAACCGTCGTTTAGCTACAAAAGTAAGCTTCGATGCTTAAAGATCTACTAAAGCAGCGGTTAAATAGCCCTCCGAGCCCATCAAAAAATATATTAGATCGCATTATTAAGGGCCACTACGAAGCGCTACATAATACTACAATACTTACGTAGGAGAACGCGAATCTCCGCGTAGCGAATAAGAAGATCGTTAAGAAGCGTAATAGGTCAACTAAGCAGATACCCTACGAAGAGGGTTTGACCGTCGAAGAGGGCCTATAGCTAGTTAAACAGCTAAACTAGCCGGTAGAAGATGATAGGATGGTATCGTATAGGCAGAGCGAATTACCTAGTTAGGCAAATACACCACCTACTAGGGCCCCGCCTAGGTGTAGTGGTTATAGGGAGATTAGCCATATGATTAATATATATAAAAATCGCTATATTTAGTTGAATTAATCGGTGTTAGTTAAGTTAATCGAATTTGAATTTTTCTAATAGGGGTAGGTGGCTAGGGTAAGCGGGTGGCCAGGGTAAGCGGGTGGCCAGGGTAAGCGGGTGGCCAGGGTAAGCGGGTGGCCAGGGTAAGCGGGTGGCCAGGGTAAGCGGGTGGCCAGGGTAAGCGGGAATTACGTTAGTTCGTTATATTAGATAATACCTAGGATATATATAGCTATATATATAGGATATTATCCGCCCTAAGGATATAGTAACGTAGTTCCTAGCCGATCCGGCCACCCAACCCATTAAAATTTTTCGAAATCGATTAATTCAACCAATACCCATTAATTCAACTAGATATAGCGATTTTTATATATATTAATCTTATGGCCAATCTCCCTACACCCACTACACCTAGGCGGGGCCCTAGTAGGTGGTTAAATTACCTGATTAGGCAATTCGCCCTATCTATGCGATCCTACTCAATCACCTTCCACTAGCTAATTTAGCTACTCAACTAGCTATTAGCCCTCTTTAATAGATAGGCCCTCTTCGTAGGGTATCTACCTAGTTAATCGCTAGCGCTTCTGGTTTTTCCTCTTATTAGCCGCGCGTAGGTTAGCGTTTTCCTAGCTAAGTATAGTAGCGCTATACATAACCATCGCGTACCCCTTTACTAGCTAAGTTAGTAAGGGGGTAGGCGTTTGTGACCGCCGGTTAATTAGATCTTTAAGCATTAAAGATTACTTATATAGCTAAGCGATAGTTCTAGGCGTTTTTAGTGTGAATTAGCTAGATCTACTACTTAGCCGGCTACTTAGTGGTATAGGCGTTCGTAGAGAGATATTTAGCTTCGAAAGGACCCTCTCTGTATCGATTAGTACTAAACTAGTGCCACGAAGCTATTTTAAATAGTTAATAGCTTTAAGAAGGCCTCTAGCCGCGCGTATTAGTAGTTAAGAAGGAAATCGAGTTTATTAATATAGTTATATCCTTAACGGGTAAGATCGCTTATAAAGCGACTGTATACCCTTTTTACCACTATAAAACAGCCAACATCGAGTAGCTATAATAGATACGACGCATACGGAGGTATATAAAGAGGTATAATATCGTTTTCTATATAGATTCGGTCGAATTAAGGTGTAAGATAGCTACTATAACTATTAAGGATTAATAGCCGAAATCGGCCGCGTACGCGCGAATTCGTTAATAGGATAAAGAGCTTTTATAGCTAACGTAGGCCAATCTTATCGCTAGTCTAGCTATTCGTAGAGACCTCGATTCGCTAATCTTTTAGTAGGTTATTAAACTAACTAGCGATAGCAACCTTAGCTTTAAAAATCATATATAGCGGAGGCGAATAGCTATCAGCGCTAATTACTTTAATCGTAGTAACCTATTCGCGATTTCCTAATTATAAAAGACGTGGCCGACCGTAGATTTCTACCCGCGTAATAACCTTCTACGTAGATATAACGCCTATTATAAATCCTATCTTATTAAAGTTATATATATCCTCCGGTTAGATCCCGTTCTTATTAATTATGCGTTATACGGTCGTAAACTAGGCTCGTAGGGCTTTTAGGTCTTCGTTTAATACGCGTTTATAGTCGTATTTCCTCGAGTATCGCGAGCGAAGCTCTTTACGCCGCTTAATAAAGGCTATTAGCTAGTTCTTACTAATAGTAAGCGGAGGGTGGCTACCGTATATAGCTAGTAGGATATTAGCTATCTCTCGTATAGTAGCCTACCTAGGGGCTACTCTACGCATATCTATAGAGACTACCTATTAGTAAAGCGAGTCCTCTTCTAATTAGGTTAGTTTATAACTAGATAGGTGCCTATTAACGCATGAGACGTAGCCGCTAGCGCGATCTTAGAGGGTAGTACGAGGTATATCGTATAGCTTAGCTACCGCGCGAATAGAATTAATACGGCCTTCTTATAAATTAGATAGGGCTAATAGGATCTTACCCTCTTAGCTAGCTAATTTCTGCCGAGATCTAGGTCGAATTAGTAGTATGATAGGTGGTTAAAGTTAGTAGGTGGCTAGAGATACGCGATTTTAGATAGGGTGGCCGGGTCGGCTGGGTGGCCGGATCGGCTAGGAACTACGTTATCCTTAATTAGGTTACCCTAAGTAATTACTAATCGTAGTTATATAAGGTACCCTTTTATATAGATCTACTTTACTCCTAGGAGTATCTTTTCTATATAATTCTCGCTCCTAGGAAGTATAGATATAATACTTCTTATTAGTTATACGTAACTCCTATAGGTATTATTTTTCTTATTGGTTTAGTTAGCTATTATTATCCCCTATAGGTTTCTAACGGTCTATCTTATAATATTATCCCCCCTCTTCTTAAGCTAGTATCCTTAGCGGCTCTAAGTAGCGTAGCCCCTAGTTTACTTATATATATATTTTTATTTTCTTATTTTCTCTATAATATCGTCCTACTATATTAACTATATCTTCTAAGGCTTCTATCCGTAAGAACGCCTTAACTTATCGGATCGAGGATAAGGGTTTTCGATCCGCTATTCCTTATAAATATTATATTCGTCTAAAGAGAGTATATATTTATACCGACTATTCCGACCGCTATAGCGATTACGTTCGCAATAGTAAAGGAGTAAAGTGTATAATATCGAATCCTACTTTTACTAATACTAAATAGAGGCGATTAGTAAAGTCTTAAAACTCCTTAGAAGAGAAGGAAGAGGCTATCCTTCTTTAGTAATAAATAATATTAGCTAAGTTAGCCCGTCTTCGGAAGTAAAAACGCTTATTATAAAAGTATACTAGTAATTTTATTACTCGGGATTTTAAAGAAGTCGCTGAGTTAGAAGAGCTCGAGCGTTACGAGGTTAAAGAGCGTAAGCGCCTTAAAAAAGAATATATTAAATCTAAACGGAAAGAATATAGAGTAGAGAGCGCTTATACCGTAAGCGAGGTTCCTCGATCTACTATTATAAATGATAGTCGTATCCTTATAGTAACGTTAGAGGATCCTACTATAATTTAGTTATTAAATAATCCTTTATTTTCCTAGGCCGACCTAGACGCCTCTTAGCTTAGTAAGATTCCTAGGTCCCTTTCTTCTATTAATAGAACTATCGAACTAACTAGTAATAGCCCGCTAGATTCTCGATAAGTTCCTATATATTTTTAGAGGTATCTTATCCTCTCTATTTTACTAGGTAGTAAGGTTTTCTATTAATTTTATTTATTACTAGGATTACCTTAATCTTATATTTATTTTCTATTTCTTCCTTAATTTCGATATTAATAGCGACTTCGGCGTTTCTAGATATTTTTTCTAATAATAAGATATAAAATATTATATAGATATATTATATACTTTCTAGTAGTTTTAGTCGATAATTAAATAGTCCTAATTTTAGGTAGTCTAGTTTCGCGCTAGGTCGTCTAGTATAAATATTACGTCGTAAGAGATAAACTTTCTTCCTCCTTTAAAAATCCGGCGCCTCTTAGCGCGATTAATTATAATAGAATTTTATATATATATTAAGAAATTCGATATCTCTAGATAGTTATAAATATAATTATTTTAACCTAGTCGTTAGTAGTCGAGATAACTCTATAAATAGTTATTTTCCGATTAGTTCTTTAATAATTATAGGATTTAGCCTATAATTCGCGAAGAATAATATCTCCTTAGTTATAAAGTATATTATATTATTATATACGAACTAAGCTATTAATAATAATCCTATCTAGTCGTCCTACTAGAAGTTTATATAATATCGTAAGTATTACTTTAGTATCTAGTTAACTTATTCTATTTACCTATTAGTTTATAAGTAATACGCGGTAGAGAGTCTATATTTAATACTAAGTTAATCCGTAAGTAATTACTATATCTTCGATATAAATAGCTTATCTCTATCCGAAGTAATCTTATCTAATATACCGTAGTTTACGAATATATATCTAAGTAATAGGTTAACTATTTTTTATATATTAATAATTTCTACTATCGGGATTATATATATATATACTTAGTAAGTCGGTTAACGACTACTATAATTATATTATTCCCTTCCGAGATAGGTAACTTCGTAATAAAGTCTATAGTAATTCATTCCTATAGTCGCGTTAGTACTTTAGATTTCTTTATTTCTTTATATAGTATATATTATAATAGTTTATTTTATTAGTATAAATTATATTATTAGATATATTTTTTAACTTTCCTATATAGCGCTAGAATATAATAATTCCGCGTAATCTTTTTAATAGTTTTCTTAATTCCTAAATATCCTTATATTAGTTTATCGTAATATAGTTTAATAATCTTATCCTAAAGTCTTCCTAGGATATATACTAAACTATATATATAGACTAAGCTATCCTAAGTTAGTATAGTATTATTATCTAGAATCTTCTATATTAATTTATTAATACTAATAGCCTCTCGAATCCTTAAGTGCTATTCGTCGTTTTATAACTCGCTAGTTACTATAAGTATCTAGTAGTTATATATAATATTACCTTCGCTATCTATTATTAGGATAGTAGGTACTACCTCCTTAGTTCCGAGTTTATAGTCTAGGCGTTAATTTAGCGTATTCGCTACTATATTCTTAGTTCCTTTATAATATATAATCTTAAAATTATATTAGGCTAGTATTTCTATATATCTAGCTTATCGTCGTATAAGTTTCTTCGTTATTATAAAGTAAGTTAAGTTATAGTGATCTATCCTAACTATTATAGTATATTTAGCTCTTTCTAGATATATCCTCTATATTTAGAATACTAATACTATAACTAGTAGTTCCTTATTATAGATATTATAATTAAGTTCTACTAGGATTATCTTATAAGACTAGAAAGCGATAGTTCTAAGCTTACCGTCCTTTCCTAGTTATATAAGCTATACTCTAAGTATAAAATCTAATATATCCGTCTCTACGATAATTAGTATATTATAGTTAAACATTACGATAATAGCTTCTTCTATTTTCTTATTATATATCTCTTTAAGTATAGTAAATAATTTTTCTACTTCGTTATCCTATTTAAATAATATCCCTTTCTTAGTAAATCGATAAAGTCCTATTACGTATTTCGAATATTATAATACTAATTTCCGATAGTAGTTAGTAAGTCCGAGGAAGCTTTATATATCCTTAATATATATTAATATTAGCTACTTAAGTATACTTCTAACCTTATTTACTTCTATCCTTAGTCTATTAGGGCTAATAGTATATCTAAGGAAACTAGTTCTTTAGACGTAGAATTTATATTTCTTAAGTTTAAGTATAACTTTTATCTTTCTTAATTATTATAGTATTATCTTATTATATTAGATATATTCTTCCTTAGTCTTTAAAAATATAAGGATATTATTAAGATATATAATAATAAACTTATTAAGGTATCTATTTAAAACGTAAAAAATAAATCGTTAAAACGATACTAGTACGTTAGTAAGTCCGAATAGTATAACTTTATTATCGAAATACCTAAACTTAGTCCTAAATACTACCTTCTATTTATCTCCTTCTTTAATTCTAAGTCGATTATATATATTAGTAATATTATACTTACTAAAGTATTTCGCTCCCTAAATAATATCCTAAATCTTATTAATTAATAATAATAGATATTAGTCTTTAATAGTAATATTATTAAGCTATTAGTAATTAATATATATTCTAAGTTTTTCTTCCTTCTTAGGTATAAATAGGATTAGATATCCTACTAATAATTTTGTATATTAAATATTACCCTTTTTAGGTTTTCCTTAATATATTCGTTTAATATCGCTAACTCTTTCTATAATAGTAGATAAATCAGTATAAACTTTAGTTCCTAGCTATTCTTAATCTTTATCTTATAGTCGAATAGACTATACTTTAATAGCTTATTATCTAGTAATAGCGTAAATATATCCTAGAATTCTTAGTATTCCTTAGGAATCTTATATTTTTCCTTTAGTATTTCTATTATATAGAGGATTATTACGTCGTCGTTAATAAGAATATATTCTTTAAGTTCTTCGTCTGTTATATCTAGTTATTATTCTTTATTAACGATATTAGTAATATCGCTTACCCGTTTATTAAGCCTACCTTCTAGCCGAGAACTCCTTTTATAATTTCCTTTATAAGGGATCTTATAAATATCTACTTCCTTAAAGTTAGATCTCTTTAGCGATATTAGCTTAATCTTTCTAATCTATACTTCGCTAGTCTATTAATATAAGTATCTATCGAAGACTATATTTCTAATCTATTAATCGATAGCTAGGTTATATTTTCTTAGCTATAGTACTCTTAATATAATATTATATATATTTAGTAAGGTAATATCGAAGTTAATAACTTCGAAATAGTCTCTAATAATTATTAATAGTAGTCTACTCTTATATATAATATCTAGTCCTAGGCTCTCTCTATTAAGCCTAATTAAAGATATAGTCTATAGCTTCTTTATATCTTTAATCTTATATTACTATTTATATTATAGGCTTATAAAGTTTCCTATCGCTCCTAAGTTAATTATTACTTTAGTTAATCGAAGTATAATATTAGTAAAAATCTTTATATATATATCCTATATAGTAGCTATAAGGTATTATTCGTTTATTCTCTAGTTTCTAAACTAGAGTCCTATATATTCTAGTTTCTAATTTAGTTTCTTTTCTTAATATAGCGGCTATAGTTCTAGGCTCTTTTTAATTTTTCCTTAATAATATATTATATAGTTATTATCGTAATATACTAATATAGATCTAAGACCGTAATTAAGGTAGTGTATATATCCTTTATATAAATATTTATTACTATAGTAGGGATATCGCTATTATTCGCGTATCCCGTTACTAATTCCTTAGAGATTATTAAGTATATTACTAAGTTCTCGTAATATCTTAATAGATAAAAGGTTAGTTTCGATAAGTCCTTATATCTAATAGATTTAATTTAAATACTTAATAATTAAATTATCTATAAGATTTTCTTAAGGCTATTTAGTTATATCTATTTCTATAAGCTAGGATAGAGTTTCTAAGATCTCCGGGATTCCGGGAACTTCGATTAGTATTTCTAGAACTATTACGCCCTACTCCTAGGAATCTTCGGATAGTTCCTAGGAGTTAATAGTATTCCAGGGACCGTACTAGATCTATCCTTAACTCTCGATACTCTCCTCTTCCTTAGGAGATCTTTCTATTATATATACTACGCTATTTAGGCCGCGGTATTCCTTTTTTAGCTATATAGTAGTAATTTATAGTTACTTAATCCTAGGTTCTTTCTTAATTAGTAGTTCCTTATTACTTACTTAGTAATCTAGTCCTATAGGTACTTATACTCGTCTAGAGTTACCCTAGTAATTATATTATTTAGGCGCTTAGTCCTTTCTTAGATAGTCCTAAGTTACTCTTAGGATCCTTTATCCTATATTACTATCTATTCTTTATTATTAGTAGCTTATAATTATTAGGGTCGAACCTCGTCGTCCTAAGTCGCCTATAGCTATTATAGCTTTACGTTATTACGTCTATTATTATATTTATACGCTTATAGCTTTATATTATTACGCTTATTATTATAATACTTACGCGTCTAATATCCTACTTTTCTATATTTAAAGTATAAGTTATTATCCTTACGCTATTTCTCTTCTTCGGCGGGGAGTCTCGCTACCTCGAGCTCTATAGGTTATAGCCCGTAGGGGTTATTATACTATTCCCTCGGTCTATTTCGCTATTATCCTCGCCGGCCCTCCTAGCGGTAGTATTAGTATATTACTAGTCCTCGGTTATCTCCCTATCGCTACTCTCGTCGCTAGAGCTTATATTTATAAAGTTAGTTATTAAACTTAACCGCGAGCTCGATTATTTTATAGAGCTCCTTAGGTCGGTTAATTCTTATAAGTTCGTCCTTAATATCCTCCTTAAGTCCTCGCTTAAAGAGCTAGATATAGGTATTATTATCGAAGTTAAGATACGAGATGTTAGAAATGAGATGGTTGGTTTCTCGACTGAGAAAAAGGTTCTTCTACAGAAGAAAGGTCTTATATATATACATTAAGAAAAGGCCTGTAGAAGATAAGATTAAAGAGAGACGGTTCATAAGAAGGCACGTAGTCAGCTTAATTAATAAAGAAGAAGAGTTATATTAAGTATACTCGAGAGTAGTTCTTATGTTATAAAGAGATATTAAACTTGATTTAATTTCGTTAGAAAACATAGTAATACTTATATCGAGGGGTATACGGCAGAATGATAAATAAAATAGAAGGAACATCCTTAGAGTGTTTTATAGTCTCCTACCTAGGTAGGCGATTATATATAAGTATATATAAGATCGTTAAGGATTAATCTAATAGATCTTATCGTTTAATAACGAGGTTAAGTAATCTAATAAGGGGTAAGGAAAGTAGGGGCTTTAGTCGTATCTTAACCGTATAAAGGTATATACCCGTATATATAATAACTACATATACTAACACACCCCCTTAGCTCTTAGTGAGTATCGAAGTGAAAGAAATAAAGATCGAAAGTAAGAGCTAACAGAAAGAACAGAAAGGGTAGGAGAATAGGCCTAATATAATAGGGATAGCTCTATACCTAACTATTTAATAAAGGTAATATACTTATTAGCTAGTAGACGTTTCGTTAAACCGTTAGCTAGTATATTAGTTATCTTTACCTATTTAATAAGTAGGCGTTTAGCCTAAACTTCTTATCGAATCTATAATTAGTTAATATCTATATAACGAAGTTTAGTCTAGAATACTAATTTCTCACGCTTTAGTAGGTTAACGGTTTATTTATTATCGTAACTTAATATCTCGGTTTAGTCTATTTTAAATTAGATAAAGGAGAAAAGGCGCTTAATCTAGTATAGCTATTTAGCTACGTAGCTAATAGCTAATAATTTAGCTTCCGTAGTAGATATTATAATAGTCTTCTACTTACGAGATTTCTACTCGATTAGGCTACTAAATAGGTAGAAGATAAAGCCTTTAGAGCTCTTCCGATTATAGTTATCGGTAAAGCTCGCGTCTAATACGGCTATAAGGATCTAGCTACTTAATTAGCTACTACTAAAATAGATAGCTAGACCTCTAGTCCTATAGAGATATAAGATTAGGTAATCGGTAGCTTTTAGGTGTATTTCGTTATACCTAATAAGCGATTAGGCTAATAGTTAGTTAATAAATATAGTATCTAGTCTAGTCTATATTATAGGGAAAAGGGTTAATCTATACTTTAATTAGTATTATTTAACGTTTTTAGGATTAATTAGTCTAATTAGATTAGGATCGAGTTTATAGTTAGATAGGAGTAGTATCTTTAGTAGTTTCCTACTAAGAAGGTAGTATTTAGTAGCTATCTTTTTAATATAAGCTACTTAGCTAATCTAGGTCTTTTATTATTACCTATTTCGTACGATTCGAATTCCGATAAATTAGTTAAGTTTACTATAATCCTTTATCTTATAACGCTCTAAGAGGTATTTCTTAATCTACTAAGCGTATAAGCTCTTACTTTTATAATAGGTAGCTAAGAAGTCGTCGACGTAGATTATAATAACTATACGATTATTAGTATAGAGAGTAAGGTCGTTAGGATATAGTTTAAAACCGAGTAAGAGTAGTATCTCTTTAATATTATCCTCCTATCTCTTTCTAGCGATTCGTAGGCTATATACTACTCTATATAGGCGTAGGACTATTAAGTTTCGTCTTATACCTAGTAGGTATTAGTAGTAGACTTCTTCTTTTAATTCGCTATTTAGGAAGGCGTTAATAGTATCTATCTAAAAGGTCTCTAGGTTAAATTCGGTAGTAATCGCTATAAGCGTACGGAAGGTCCTAATAGCGAGGGTACTAGTTCGTATATCTTAGTTATTAGGGATCTATATATCCCCTCGTACGTATAAGCGCGCTTTAAATCGTATAAGATAACCTAATTTATTAGATTTATAGGCGTATACCTATCTTATTTATATAAGTTAGTAACGTAGGTAATCTAATTAGCTAATAGCCTAGTAATTAGTCTTATAGGAGTATTTAACGAATTTAGCGTTAGTAGGTTCGATTATATATATATCGAGGAGTTTATTAAATTTAACCTATATAGCCTAGCGAAATTAGTTTTCGAAGAGATAGCTAGCTAGTTAGTTATAGCTAGAAGGAGCTAGTAGAATTAAAGATATTAAAGGCTTTAGTTATTTAGCCTAATAGGTTAAGAAAGCCTAAATATAGGTAGTAAGGTTAAGATATAGACGCTTATTATCCTCTCGGCTACTATTAGAATCGGATTAAGGGCGCTTAGTTAGTAAATTAAGTAGTTTATAGCTAGAAGTATCGAAGTTAGTATTATTAATTAGGACGAAAGGTATATAGTTCTCTAGTTCTAATTAGTTAGATTCGCTTATTAAGTTATCTAGATCGTCTAATTTTAGTTCTAGAGGTACTATATAATCGAAATTAGCTATAGTATTACCTCTACCCCCTAGATCTTACTATACGGTAGGATCTATTAGATCTAATTAGTTAGTAGTAGTAGTATATAGGATATTAATATCCTCGAGGATTCGAGAGCTTTCTGCCTTGTTAAGAACGGTAATTTATTAAGATAGATTAGCGTTATTATATATCCGTATATATTAATTAGATAACGAAGGGTTATAGAATTCTTACTTATTAAATTAGACGTCTCATACACGAATTACACGGCGTTTAGTAGGAATCTATATACGCTAGATATTATAAGCTTTATAGCCTACTAGATAGCTAATAGCCGCGCGTAGCGCTAGCTTAGCTAGTTTAGGTAGTTTATTAATATGTATATAAGCTTTATATCTAAAGATTCGTATATTAGAAAGGTTAGGTTTTGCCTATAGCTAATATAGTGCTTTTTTACTAAGGTAGATTACTAGGGCTTTATATAGAGATTACTAGCTAATTAACCGGTAGGGTATTCGGTTTTATATATAGATAGCTATCTTAGTAGCCTTAGGCTAAAGGTAGTCTAGTAGGCCTAAATCGATAGTTATCTACCTAGCTATCTTTAAAATTAATATACTATATTATTTAGCGTAGCTATTTTAGTTAGGTTAGTAGGGCGGCGTAGTTTCTAGGTTAATTCTACGTGATTTAGCCTTACGGCTAAAGAAATTAGATAGAGACTTCTTATTATCCGAATAAATTATTAGGATATATAGGTTAAATTACTTCTTAATAAAATTAATTTAGTCGTAGAGAGATTATACTAAATTAGTCTTAGAAGGAAGGTCCTCTACTAGCTAGTATTTAGTGACGGGATTAATAGAATAGGATAGATAGGTCGTTTTAGCTAGTAATAGGTTAAAGTAAATAAGGTCCTAATATAGAGATTCGAAAGGTCGGTTATACTATATAGGTAATCGAGAGATTTAATAAGGTAAATTAGCTAGTTTATATATCTCGTAGTAGCTAATTAGTAAAGATATATCTTTAACGGTCACGTTTAATAAGTAATCTAGTAGATTAGATAGGATATCCTTACTAACGTAGCCTAGTCTTCGGTACTACTAATTAACTATCCTATCTAGCTATTTTTAGTATATAACGATAGGGCTATCTTACTAAATTCGTTAGTAAGAGGAGATTAAGAGATTTATAAGATAATAGTATAATTAGTAGTTAGTTAGTTAGTTATTAAATCGTCCTATCGGATTAGGTAGATACCTAATTTCGTATTAAGTTTATAGATAGGTGTCCTATCTCGATCTTCTAGCGTATAGTTTTTACTATTAAGATAGATTCCTACGTTAGTAGCTCTTTCTATAGAGATTAGGTTAATATAGAATCTAGGGTAATAGGTAACTTATTTTAGAGGGAAAGTAGTACCGTTAAGAGAGTTTATTAGTATAACTCGGAGCTCTCCGTATCTAAGGATTATAGTCTCGGTATTTCTAACTATAATAGAAGATATAATAGACCTATAGTTCTATAGTAGGTTTCTATTATTTATAATATAAATAGAGACTCTAGTATTATAGCACTAAGTATCGTTTTTCTTAGTATTAATCCGGATAGTACTTATCGTAATACTATCTCCTTCTCGAAAGAGAGTCTCTACTTACTACTTTAGTATATAGGTAGTAAAGACGTCTAAGGTATTTCTCTCTATAGTTAGTTAGTTATCTAATTTACTATTAGATTAATTATTTAGTTAAAATCGCTTAAGAGCGCGTTAGTAGGTAGCTTTAAAACCTAGCGAAGATTCGTATCGCTTTTTAAATAGCTCTTTTATTATTTCGTCCGGCTACTAGCCCTTTAGTCTAGCCTTTAGATTAACGTATCGGCACTTCTTAAAGTTATAGTTACTATCGTTAGGAGTACCTTTATAAGGGCACTTCCTATTTCGGTTAGGCTAGGTTAGTAGTTCCTAAGTAGGTAGTTCTTTATCCGATCCTTCGTCTAGTTAATAACCTTAAAATATAGGATATACTAGTAGGCGCTTACTAAACGAGATAGCCGGTCGGTGCTAGTTAACGAACTAATTAACTAGCTCTATTAAAGTAGGCTATTTTATCCCTTATAGAATCGTATTATACTAGAAAGTGTAGAATCCTTAGTCGCTAGACTAAATTACCTCTAGGAAATCGTATACTAGTAAGGTAGATTCTTAGAAGTAGGTAATTCCTACCTTCTCGCCTTCTACTTAGATAATAATCTACTTTTAGCCCTATATAGGTAGTAGGGAGGCTTTAGTTAGTAGGCTCTAACGTTTTATCGTATCCTAGTTACATAGGATTTAATAATTCTTCGATTAGTTAGATAGGACAAAGGTTACTTTTAGCTTAATAATAGCTTTATACGAAGATAACCTATTAATAATCTATCTTCCTTCTAGTATAAGTAAGGAACGAATACCTTATTTAAGAGATTTAATAGCTCGAAGATAGCGAAGATAGTCTAATCTTAATAACTCGTACTCGCTTAGTAGTATCTTATAGATAGCTGATTAGTCGGAAGTAAGGTTAATAAGCTTTAGTTCTTCTAATATAAATATATTAGAAGGTTTCTTAATAGTATTAGATAGAAGTGATTTAATAGGTTCCTATAGCGTAGCCGTAGGTATAGTAAGATCGGGATTAGCGTATTTCTATATACTATTAGCTACTATATAGTCCTTAATAGTAGTAATCTAGGGTACCTAGTATACGTAGTATTTAAGTAGGTAAAGTAGCTATATAGCTCGTAACTCGGTCGAATCTATTACTTATATAAGTAAAGTGATAGATTAGATAAAGAGGGGTAGTTTAGAGGCTTAGGCTTATAACTATTAGAAATAAGATAGTTAGTTTCTCGACTAAGAAAAAGGTTCTTCTATAGAAGAAAGGTCTTATATATATACATAAAGAAAAGGCCTATAGAAGATGAGATTAAAGAGAGACGGTTTATAAGAAGGCATGTAGTTAGCTTAATTAACAAAGAAGAAGAGTTATATTAAGAATACTCGAGAGTAGTTCTTATATTATAAAGAGATATTAAACTTGATTTAATTTCGTTACAAAATATAGTAATACTTATATCGAGGGGTATACAGCAGAATAATAAATAAAATAGAAGGAATATCCTTAGAGTGTTATATAGTCTCCTACCTAGGTAGGCGATTATATGTGAGTGTATATAAGATCGTTAAGGATTAATCTAATAGATCTCATTATTTAATGACGAGGTTAAGTAATCCAATAAGGGGTAAGGAAAGTAGGGGCTTTAGTCGTATCTTAACCGCACAAAGGCATATACCCGTATATATAATAACCACATATACTAACATAAGATAATTTATTAGAATTCGGTAGTATATATACTAGCCG
The DNA here is from genome assembly GCA_001048715.1 of Penicillium brasilianum. Classification (NCBI taxonomy): domain Eukaryota; kingdom Fungi; phylum Ascomycota; class Eurotiomycetes; order Eurotiales; family Aspergillaceae; genus Penicillium; species Penicillium brasilianum. The sequence continues at coordinate 705,539 of CDHK01000009.1, read as the reverse complement.
ATCTGGTTTATCGTAATCGATTAAGTCGTCGTTCTACGGTTCTTACGGCGTTAATATCCCTAAAGGTCTATTTAAGCTTCTTCTTAAAGACTTTATAGGACGCAAAGAATCCCTTAGTAACGTCTCTATAGAATATAGAATAGAATAGATAGATTATATTATTAGATTCTATTAATAGATTCTATATTTAAATAGAATCTCTATAGAATCTCTATAGAACTATAGAACTATATAACTATAGAACTATATAACTTTATATAGGTCTATATGATTTTGTAAGATCATTACTTATTATTATTACCACCTATTACTACTGAAAATTTAGGGATAAATACCCCCTCGATCCTCTACTAAAAAGTTTTAAATCTTAGTTCTAAATTTATTTCTTAACTACCCTCTACTACTATTCACTATTAAAACTTTATTATACTATATAGCTATACTATATAGCTATATACTAGGTCTGACTAATTACCTAAGCTTCCTATACGCTAACTACTTACTTATAGGTTATAAGCCCGAGTATTATATACTATATAGTATATACCTTAGCTCTTCTAATATCGTGCTAATAGACCTTCCTAAATAGGAAGGTACTATAAACGAATTATTACCGAGTTATATCCGAATATATATCCGTATACCCGGATTATATATCCGTATACCCGGATTATATACTACTAGCTACCTATTTAGCCTATCTAGCGACCTAGGGCTAAATAACCCTATCTATAGAATTTATAATTACAGAAATCAGTTACTATAAGTAGCTACGAAGCTAAATATATAGCTATGAAAGAGGCTGTGACAGAAGCTATCTACCTAGCTAATATATTTAACTATCTAAATGATTAACTAGATCTAGGCTATCTATTAGATATCCCTACTATATTAGTTAATATACGTGACTCCTATAGGTATCGTCTTTCTTACGGGTTTAGTTAGCTATCGTTATCCCCCGCGGGTTTCTAACAGTCTACCTCGTAATATTATAGTCTAAACCTAGAGCTATCTCCGCCTTACTAGCTATCTTAAAACCCTTTTACCGAGCGCTACAGTATACTTATAACAGCTATAGCTAGGTAGATAATCTAGGGCGCTAGCCTACCTAGTTATCTTTAGAATAAGGCCTCTCTTACTACTATCTATATTTAGAATCGAATATCTTACCGCGCGCTTAATTAGAAATCTCTATCCGAAGCTCTAACTAACTATCTTAGCGATAAGGCCCCTTATTAGTTAAAGAGACTACTAGACCTATCTAATATATATATATTTAGATATAAAGCCTATTAGTATATATAGTTATTATATATACGGGTATATACCTTTATACGGTCGAGATACGACTAAAGCCCTACTTTCCTTATCCCTTATTAGATTACTTAACCTCGTCGTTAAACGATAAGATCTATTAGATTAATCCTTAACGATCTTATATATACTTATATATAATCGCCTACCTAGGTAGGAGATTATATAATACTCTAAGGATGTTCCTTCTATTTTATTTATTACTCTACCGTATACCCTACGATATAAGTATCACTATATTTTCTAACTAAATTAAATTAAGTTTAATATCTCTCTATAATATAAGGATTACTCTTAAGTATATTTAATATAACCCTTCCTCTTTATTAATTAAGCTAACTACGTACCTTCTTATAAACCGTCTCTCTTCTATCCTATCTTTTATATACCTCTTTATTATAATATATATTAGACCCTTCTATCTATTTTCTACCGAAGATCCTTTCCCCTAGGAAATACTACTTCTAAAGAAACTCCTATTTCTAATAGTTATAAGCCCGAGCCTCTAAACTACCCCTTATTTATCTAATCTATTACTTTACTTTTATAAGCGATAGATTCGACCGAACTATAAGCTATATAGCTATACTACCTACTTAAAAGCTATATATACTAGGTACCCTAGATTACTACTATTAAGGACTATATAGTAGCTAATAGTATATAGAAATATACGGATCCCGACCGATACACTCCTACGGCTATACTATAGGAACCTATTAAACTACTTCTATCTAATACTATTAAAAAACCCTCTAATATATTTATATTAGAAGAACTAAAGCTTATTAACCTTACTTCCGACTAATTAGCTATCTATAAGATACTACTAAGTAAGTACGAGTTATTAAGATTAGACTATCTTCGCTATCTTCGAGCTATTAAATCTCTTAAATAAGGTATTCGTTCCTCTCTTATACCTAAAGAACGATAGATTATTAATAGGTTATTTATATATAAAGCTATTATTAAGCTAAAAGTAACTTTTACTTTATCTAACTAATCGAAGAATCGTTAAATCCTACGTAACTAGGATACGATAAAACGCTAGAGCCTACTAACTAAAGCCTCCCTACTACCTATATAGGGCTAAAAGTAGATTGTTATCTAAGTAGAAGACGAGAAGGTATAAATTACCTACTTTAAAGAACCTACCTTACTAGTATACGATTTACTAGAAGTAATTTAGCCTAGCGACTAAGGATTCTATACTTTCTAGTATAGTATAATCCTATAGGGTTTAAAATAGCCTACCTTAATAGAGCTAGTTAATTAGTTCATTAACTAATACTAACCGGCTATTACGTCTAGTAAGCGACTAATTACCTATCCGACCTTCTAGGGCTATTAACTAGATAAGGGATCGGACGATTTAATAACTAAATAACTAACTACTAACTATACTATTATCTTACTAACCTCTTAATCTCCTCTTACTAACGAATTTAGTAAGATAGCCCTATCGTTATTATTAGCCTATATAAGTATATATAGCTATATAAAGTTAGTTAACCGTACGGCCCGCTAGCTAACGGCCTAGACCGGTGACAGATCCTAGTGTATCGGGGGCTGATCCACATAGGACGAAAGGGGACTAGGCAGTAGCTTCCTCTTAGTCATAGGATCCTACTATCTAGGAAAGGAAAGAATGTCTTAAGAACAATAAAGTCGATTAAACTGCTGGCTAAACAGTAGTGTAAACGAGCGTTTAAATACACGATTTGCAGTGGTTTAGGCAGCAAGGAAATAGGGCAGAGATCTAATAATCTGATAGATCTTAATACAGGATAGAAATGTGTAGAAAGGACGTCGGGATCCTTAGTCAAATAGCCAATTAGGCCATAGTCGATATCTCTATTGAAGAGATGCATATAGAGGGGCTTTCTGTAGGGGAAAAACAATAGTCCGGCCCGGCAGGCTACCGGGCCCTTAGGCAACACATAAGCACACACACATAAGCATATACCCCCACACACCCACATAGGCTGACACACCCCCTCAGGTCTTTAGATCGGAGGACTGATAAGCTAGAGATAAAAGCAACTACATAAGGTCGTGTGGTAAGTACTCTATACCTATCTGTCTCACAAAGATCTTATATTTCTAGCGGCTAAGTGGCTTGGTTAGGCCATCAGTAGGTAGGTCGGACGAATTCAGCCATTCAATACATAGGCGTTTCGCCTAAACTTCCTGGCGAATCCATAACTGATGAATATCCACATATCGAAGCTTGGTCTAGAAGATAGATCTCTCTCTAGTTAGGAGGTCAATCGTCTACTTATTATCGTATTGCATCACATCCTAGTAGCTAGGGTCGAATCGGATGAATTTGAATAAGCGTCTCATCCAATAGGATTACTTAGCCGCGTGGCTAAGCGTAAGTAATTCAGCTTCTATGGTCGATATAGTGATAGTCTTTTATTTCCTAGCCTTCTAATCGATAGGGCCACTAAATAGGTAAAAGAGAAAACCTTTAGAGCTTTTACGGTCAGTATTATCAGCAAAGCTAGCGTCTAAGTAGGCGGTATATACAGTTATCTCTTTCTAGCCATCAAAACAGATTACCAGGTCTTTCGTCCTATAGAGATATAAGATTAGGTGGTTAACGGCCTCGAGATAGCGGTTAGTGTAGCGTGTAAGCGAGCGAGTAAGCAATTAGTTAGTAAAGGTAGTCTCTAGCCTAGTCTAAATTACTAGGTAGAGCGTTAAGCCATACTTCTACTGATATAGGTTAACCAACCTAGGATTCGGAGGGTGTTCGGTAGGATAGAGAATACCGGAAAGGTTAGATAGTAAGGGCGTGGCTAGAGGTTTCCTAGCTAGAAGGTTGAACTTACTAGCAATCTTCTCTATATAGGCACCTTAGCTCAGCCAGGTCTTTCGAGATGGTCGGTAACGTGTGATTCGAATTCCTACGAATTAGCTAAGTTCACCAATATACTTCATCTCGAACTTCTCCTCGAGAGATTATCGAATGCAGTTAGCATGGTCGGTTTAGGATGTATAGTATATAGCCAGGAAATCATCAACGAACACCATCACAATAACGTGGCTATTAGTATATAGGGCAGGATCCTCTAGGTAAGGGCGGAGGCTAACAGTAGAAAGCACCTTTCTAATATCCCCTTCCTATTTCTTACTAGAGATCCTTAGACTATACACTACACGTTTCAATCTTAACACCTTACCAGTTAACCCTAGGCCTGGTGGATACCGGCAGAAAACGTCCTGGTCCAATTAGCTATTTAGGAAAGCGTTCACAGTATCTATCTAAAAGGTCTCGAGGTCGAATTTAGTTATTAGGGCTATAAGCGTGCGGAAGGTCCTCGCGGTAAGCGTGCTAGTCCTAGCGTCCTAGAAATTAGGTGATTACTAGTCGCCTCGCACACACAATCTAGCTTTAAAGCGCGTGAGATTGCCTAATTCGTTAGATTTATAGTCAAAAACCCATCTTATCGGTATAAATTAGTGTTTTAGGCAGTGTTTCTAGCTAATTTAATAGCTATAGTCTCTTATATAAGCTTGATTAACTAGATCGGCAGAGATCGGTTTAAAGGCGTGTATATTAAGAAGCTTATTAAATTTAACCTATATAGCCTATTTAAACTCGCGTTAGTAGGGGTTGTCTCGTAGATAGCTATAATTAGATAGTGCCGGCGGTAAGGATAAGATAGCTAGCTATTTTAGTAGTAGCTAATTAGCTAAAAATATATAGTAGAAAGCAGCGAGGGCGCGATAGCGCTTATCGTCGTGGTCGTTATTAGATAAATCATCTCTAGCGTTCTTACCTAAAGAGGAAGGTAGGTAGGCTAAGTAGTCGAAATTAGAGTTATCTATTAAAATAACTAGTAAAGGAGGGCGGTTAGGGACGTTAATATTAGGGTTAAGGGCCTTATTAGATTGATAGGTATCCTTCTACTTAACTAGCGTAAGCGGTAGGTCTCTAAGGATTTAGTCGTCAGGAGTAAACTAGTCAAGATTATCTAATTAGTCAACAGAATTACTACCCACACCCCCTTAGCTAGGTTGGTCCTCTAGTAAATCCTCCTGGTTAGCTAGATTAGCCGGTTTAGGTAGGTCTATCTTATCAAGAATTCGTATAGCAGCTAGGTCGTTAAGGGTAAGCAGTAATTAAGATGAATCGTTAATAATCTCAATACGATAAGGAGGGATTTCGTCGCTATAGAAATGTGTTTCATCGAATTCAACGTCTCGTGCACGAACAATTCTTCTCTTTAAGGGTATCTAGATTCGCTATATGTTAGATGCATCGTAACCAACAAGATAGCTAATAATAGCGCGAGGGCTTATCTTAGCTAGTTTCGGTATGTTATTAATTCTGACGAAGGCTTTACATCTAAACACACGTATATTAGATAGGTCTAGTAGTCTCTTTAGCTAATAAGGGGCTTTATCTCTAAGGTAATTAGCGAGAGCTTCGGATGGAGATTTCTAGTCGAGAGACCGGTGAGGTATTCGATTCTGGATGTAGATAGTAGTGAGAGAGGCCTTATTCCAAAGATAGCTTAGTAGGCCAGCACCCTAGGTCATCTACCTAGCTATCGCGGTTATAAGCGCCCTATAGCGCTCGGCAAAAGGATTTTGAGATGGTTGGTAAGGAGGAGATAGCTCTAGGTTTAGACCACGAGCTCTAACCTTAGCAGAAAGGTCTAGTAGAAGGGCGGTTTCACCGTCGGCGTATATAGTAAGAATCTTTAGGTCGAATTAGGTCTTAAGGAATTAGATTTAGCCAAAAAGGGAAGTGGTCGAAAGGGTCTTATCGGTAAGATCCTCGCTAATCTGATACTTCGTGATAGGATTAATATAGTAGGATAGGTATTTAGTCCTAGCTAGAGATAGCGGTTAGTGGATGAGATCCCAATAGATAGATTCGAAAGGCCTAGTGTACTCGATTAGTCGTCGAGAGATTTGCTGTTTAGCCTTAGAAACTTTGTAGGTTTCACACATATAGCTAGGTAGGGTGGTCAAATCGATCGAGACATTAGATAAGTAGTTAACTAGATGGGATAGGACCTCGTGATTTATATGACCTAGCCGCTAGTGCTAAAGGTCTAGCGAGGCTATCGCGTAGCGAGGTGCGTAGGAAGATATAAAGGCTAATTTGCTAGGGTCCTTAATGAGGTCTAATTCGATAGGATTAGGTAGGGTAGGAATCCTAGAGACCTGATTAGCTGTGTTAATAGGAGATTCGGGAGCTATACCATTAACTATTGATTGGTCCTATTTGATGAGGTATAGACTAGATTTCTTATTTAATCGGTAAATAGGTTTACCGTTCGATTCCTCTAGTATATAATCTCTCCCTCGTAGGTATAGGCCTACACTAGTAGCTTTCTTAGCAGAGAGTAGATTTATATAGAAACTAGGCGCGTAGGTAATATCCTTAAGATTAATCTTAGTCCTATCTAGGCTATCGGTAGGTCGGAAGCTTGTCCTTCTAAACCCTAAGATAGCAGTCTCTATATTACCTACTCTCACAGAGGAGGGAGATAGCTAATAGTCGGTTAATAGGTCGAGGTTATTACAAATATATAGGGTTAACCTAGTGTCAAAACACCATATATTATTAGCCGGTTAGTTAGTGTAAAACGAATTGAATGCGCGGTTAGCCTAAAGAAGAGATGAGACCTTCTGCTTAGGGACGTACGTGCTAAACGCTACCCTAGTAGTCTTATCTTCCTCTAACTTAGCCGTTAGATTAGTCGAATTAGTCGAATTGGTCGTTAGTTAGTGCTTAGCAATCGCGCGCTTATAGGTAGTTCTAAACTTCTAATTCCTATAGGCCTCTTTAAAACGGTCTTCTGCTGCTTTATTAGATTGCTAGTTAGGTGGCCTAGCCTATGGGTTAACGTATAGGCAATCGTTGAATCGGTGGTTGCTATCGTTTAGCTAGCTATGATAGGGGTAAGTAGGTCGGCTGTGGCTATCGAAATTAATCTAATTACTACTGCTGTTATTAGTAGGATTGCCGCTGCTAGCGCCGCTGTTAACGCCGCTAGCGCTAGTAATAGCTTCTGTCCCATCTAGATTTCTGCCTTAGAAGGTCATCCCATAAGCAAATTTAGCCTAGTGAATTGGCGGAGCTAGGCGGATAGACTCTGTATAGAGATTAATAAAGGCGGGAAACTCTAGTAAAACGCCGAACGAATAGACGCCGCTTTGCTCGTGGATGCGATTTATCTAAATAGTAACAAAACTAGGTGATAGTGAGGCAATTACCTCAAGGAACTCGTAGATGATTCGCTTAGTATCCTCGAATTCAGATAGGCTAATCTCTCTAGCTTTAGTGTAGCAAATCAGCCACTTCTGAACCCATACATCGTAATTAGTCTTTAGCGGCGGCTATATACGCAGATTTGACCAGTTCTTAGAAACCTAGCGCTTACGAGATAAATTAGTAGGCGCATACATTAGACGAAACATATTAATAACGTCACGCAGAGAGGATTATAACAGGATTAGTCGTTTATTATCAGTTAAAACTAAGTTACGAATCCCTTGCTTCAGACGGTTAATTAATTTCTAGTAGTAACGGAAGCGGTCTAGTTAGCGGTCATAGTCGCGTAGGATAAGATTATAGCGTGTAAGAGCGTCACCTACCAAATTAGGAAGATCTCCTAGTAAACTAGCAGTAGGGTACTCTAGTTCTTCAGGTAGCTACCTAAGGTATTCGACTGCCACTTCGGGGTTTATGTAGACCCATAGTCCCCACGTAATTACTTAGTCTTTAACTACTACATACCACTAAATCCAATCGGCTAAGGTCCTCAGCTAGAAGACCAGCCAGTTAGTTTCTGACATAGTGACAAATGGTAGGTAGGAAGTAATTAAAAAGATAGAATAGAACAAATTAGTCAAGTAAACAAGATAGAAGGTATAAGATCAAAGGTCAAAGGTATACGACCGGCAAGAAGGGCCAAACCAACAGAATTCCGCAAATCGTGCGATCTAATTAGTCAAAGTTAAGGCCGTCGGTCGGGGGGTTAAGGTCTTTAGTCTAGTTTAAGACGGTCGGGCTCATAACTAACAGATCCTAGTGTATCGGGGGCTGATCCACATAGGACGAAAGGGGACTAGGCAGTAGCTTCCTCTTAGTCATAGGATCCTACTATCTAGGAAAGGAAAGAATATCTTAAGAACAATAAAGTCGATTGAACTGCTGGCTAAACAGTGATGTAAACGAGCGTTTAAATACACGATTTACAGTGGTTTAGGCAGCAAGGAAATAGGGCAGAGATCTAATAATCTAATAGATCTTAATACAGGATAGAAATATGTAGAAAGGACGTCGGGATCCTTAGTCAAATAGCCAATTAGGCCATGGTCGATATCTCTGTTAAAGAGATATATATAGAGGGGCTTTCTACAGGGGAAAAACAATGGTCCGGCCCGGTAGGCTGCCGGGCCCTCAGGCAACACATAAGCACACACACATAAGCATATACCCCCACACACCCACATAGGCTGACAACCGGACTATCGTTTTTCCTATCCTTTCTCCGGGGAAAAACCATATCTCTTTAATAGAGAGTTTTATATAAGAGATCGGCTAATCTAGCTATAGATACTAATATCTAGTAACTTCCTAATCTATCGATTTATTAGATTATCGATATATAATTAGATCATCGATTAGATTAACGATTTAGTCTAGATTTAACTATCTAAACTATCCTAATTATATACTTAAATACCTATTTATTCACTAGTTTAGTAGTTTATATTTAATATCTTTTTAGAATTAATACTCTCCTTAATCTATCTTATTAATCTTATTTAACCCTTTTATACTTAAAGAAGATCTTATATATAAAAGGATCCTTAACGATCTATAGTCCTATTCGTAAGAAGAAGAACCTTATCTTAACTAGTTATTCTAAGGTCCTATATAGATCCTATCCTATCGGACCTAATTAGATATACTAAGAGTCCCGATAGTTATAAGCCTAATCGCTCTAACTAAATAGATATTTTAGAAGTACTAGAAGGCTTCGTTTAGCTAAACTTAATTAGCTAGGCCTTAAATAGTCGGATCGTATCTATTAATTCTTACTTTTAATTAATCGGAAGGCTTTATTTAGCTAAACCTAATTAACTAGGCCTTAACTAGTTAAATTAATCTTTACTCTCTATTAAGATATCTTTTACTTTTATCTCATTTCTTATCGAAAAAAATCATTATAGTAATAGAAACTAACTAGCTAGTCTTTTATCTTAAGATATCTACTAATTAGATCTAGTAGTATATAGCTATTAAAGGCTAAGTAGTTATATAGGGACTATAGGATTATATTAATCCTAAGGTACTAATCGAAAGCCTCTAGAAGCTATTACTAGAACCTAACTATCCTAAAATTAATATAGCGGATCTTCTTAATCTAACTAGAGACGCGCTTACGAGATATAATCTTATCTCTCGCGAGTACGATTATTAGCTAGCTCGCTTCCGTTACTATTAGAAGGGGGTTAATCGTCTAAAATAAGGAATTTATAATTTAGTATTAACTAATAATAAGCGATTAATCCTATCTTAGATAACCCTACGTAACGTAATCGATATATTTCGGCTAATATATACGCCTATCGATTTATCTCGGAAATACTAGATCTCGAAAACTTAGTCTAATCTACGTACGTAAGCGCCGCCTAGATCTAATTATAACTCGTAGGTCTAGAAGTAGCTAGTATATTATATAGAAGCTAAAGAAATCGGCCTAACTAAATTTAACGATACTAAGAGGATCTTATATAAATTCCTAGAGGCTATCGTATCTCTATCGCCTAGCTTCTATACAATTTAGATAAATTATATTTATAAGTAAAGCGGTATCTATTTAGTTAGTAAACTACTAGAGTTTCCCGCTCTTATTAATCTTTATTCGGAATTAATTCGGCTATCCCTGCTAATCTACTAAGATAGATTCGCTTATAGAAACCTTCTAGGATAGAAATCCTAATAGAACTAAGGCGGAAAGGGCTAATAGTGATAGTTTATTTATTAATCCTAGCTAATTTAGTTAATCTAGAAGATCTCGTAGCTAGAAGCGCTTTTATCTATATAAAAGTAGCCTAGATAATAGTTATTATTAACTCGATAGATATATATATATTAATCTATCTATTAGATCGCCTAATTAGAAGCTAGATCCTACTATAGAGAATCGATTTAAGAATATATATAAATACCCGAAATTTAATACTACCTATAAACGCACGATCGCTAGATATTAATGAAATCGAACCGATTCGAGTTAGCTAGCGGCTAAATTAGATAAAGAAGAATCTACTAAGGCTACGTTTAGTATATATATCCTAAAGTAAAAGGTTTCGTCTCTTCTTTAGGCTAATTATATATATAATTCGATTTATACTAATTAACTAGTAAATAATATATAGTATTTTAATACTAGATTAACCTTATATATCTATAATAATCTTAATCTTTTAACCGACTATTAGCTAGTAGCTTCCTCTATTAGGGTAGGAAATACAGAAACGGCTATATTAAGCTTTAGAAAGACAAGCTTCTAGCCTATAGATAGCCTAGATAGGACTAAAATTACCCTAATTAATATAGTATATATACCTAGTTTCTATATAAATCTCCTATCTACCGAGAAAGCTACTAATAGAGGTCCATTTCTATAAGGAAAAGATAGCCTATTATAAGATCTAAATAGTTAACCTATTTACCGATTAAATAGTAAATCTAATCTTTATCTAATTAAATAGGATTAATCTACCGCTAATAATATAGCTATTAAATCGCCTATTAATTTAGCTAATTAAATCTTAATAATTCCTAGTGTATTAGATATTAATCTTTCTAATAATTTCGGCTAATTCGGTCTATCTTCTTATACGCTAAATTAAGTAAAAGGATTAATTAACCTCTAGTACTAGCGCCTAGGTTATATAAATTAAGAGATCCTATCTTATCTAGCTAATTACTTAGTTAATATCGAAATCGATATAGTAACCTCTAAATCGACTATCTATAAGGTTTATAAAGTTTCTAAGGCTAAATAGTAGATCTCTCGGCGTTCGATCGAATCTACTAGGCCCTTTAAATCGATCTATTAGGATCTAATCTATTAACCGTTATCTCTAGCTAGGACTAGATATCTATCTTACTATATAGATCCTATTACGAAATATTAGATTAGCGAAGATCTTACTAATAAGACCCTTTCGGCTACTTCTCTCTTTAGCTAGATTAGATTTATTAAGACTTAATTTAATCTAAAGGTATAGACCGTATATACTAACGGTAAGACTACCCTCTTACTAGACCTTTTAGCTAAATATAAAGCTCGTAATCTAAATCTAGAGCTTTCTCCGCCTTATTAACTATCTTAGAATCCTTTCGCTAAGCGTTACGGAGCGCTTATAACCGCTATAGCTAGGTAGATAATCTAGGATATAGGCTTACCGGCCTATCTTTAGAATAAAGCCTCTTTTACTACTATATATACCTAAAATAGAATACCTTATTACCTATTAGACTAGAAATTACTATCTAAAGCTTTAGCTAGCTAACTTAGCTAGAAGGCCCCTTATTAGCTAAAGTAGTTACTAGATCTATCGAATATATAAATCTTTAGATATAAAGCCTATATTAGAATTAGTAATATCCCGTAGCTATCGAAGATAAGCCCTCGAGCGGCTATTAACTATCTTATTAGTTATAATATATCGAATATATAGCGAATCTAGATACCCTCTAAGCGCCGGATCGTACGCGTACGCGACGTTAAATTCGATAAAACGCGCTTCTATAGCGACGAAAGCCCTCCTTATTATATAGAAATCTTTAATAATTTATCCTAATATCTTTAAATCCTTAATAATATAGATACCTTACGAATTCTAGATAAGATAGATCTACCTAAATTAACTAATTAGTAAGAAGAATACCTATCTAGCTCTAGGGGTAAAGAAATAGGAGATATTAGCTAGTTAGCCCTTAATTAAAATAAAATCTTAGGGAATCTTCCGCTAACGCCTATCGAATCTCCTAAAGAGGACGATAATCGACCTAATAATCCTAATATCGACGTCCCTAATCGCCTAAATTTACTAATTATTCTTATAGATAATACTAATTTTAATAATTCTATCTATCTCCTATCGAATCTAGATAAGTACGAAAGAGACGATTTATCTAATAATAGCTACGATAATAAGCGATAGTACGCTTTAACTATCTATTTCTATACGTTTTCGGCTAATTAGAAGCTACCGAAGCCTCTATCGATTTCCTTACTATAGCTACCGCTAGAAGATTACTATTATCTTTATAATTATCTATATTAGTATAAATTTAAGCTAGCTATATAGGTCGAATTCTAGAAGCTTCTAGATATATAGGTATTCGAGCTAATATCGGCTTATCTAATTAATTAAGCTTATTCGAATAAATATAGATAATTAGCTAGCTAGAGAGATTACCCTAGGTACTAGTTTATCCTAATATAATAGGTATTCGACTATAAATCTAATTAACTAGATAATCTAACTAGATTTAAGGCTAGATTATATATATAAGGCGATATATAATTACCTAATCTTTAAGATATAAGGACTAGTACGCTCGCTACTAGGACCTTCTATATACTAATAGCTCTAATAACTAAATTCGATCTTAAGACCTTTTAGATAGATACTATTAACGCTTTCCTAAATAGCTAGCTAGATTAAGAGGTTTACTACCGCTATCTATCGGGCCGGCCTAGGATCTACCGGAAAGATCCTAAGGCTTAAGAAAGTAGTATATAGCCTAAGAATCGCTAGTAAGAAGTAGGAAGATAATATTAAAAAGGTACTTACTACTATTAGTCTCCGCTTATACCTAGAGGATCCTACCCTATATACTAATAGCTATATAGTTATAAAAATATTTATTAATAATTTCCTAGCTATCTACTATACGTCTAAATCTATCTATATAGTTACGGGAGTTATAAAAGGAGTATATCTTATATATTTTATAAGGAAATAGGTCTAAATAAGTAATAAGCTAGTTATGGCCGGTAGTAATCGGGTGCCTAAGGTACCTATATAACGTAATTAGGTCTATACGGGACCTATAGGATTATATCTATATCTACCGAATTAGGTAGTCGCTAGAGAACTGATTCGAAATAAAGTATATTAGCGAGCTTAGCTAATTTATCGGAATTCGAATTACGCGGGATCGGTAATTAAGAAAGACCTAGCTTAGCTAAGATATATATATCGAGAAGATTATTAGTAAATTTAATCTACTAGGTAAAAAGCCGCTAGTAACCCCCTTACTATCTAATCTCTCTTTAATCTAGCCTACCGAAGATCTACCGAATCCGAGGCTAGTTAACCTATATTAATAGAAGTATAGATCGACCTTATTTATTACTATTTAGACTAGGCTAGATTCGGCCTTTACTAACTAATTCCTAACGCGATCGCTTACTAGATATACCGATCGTTATCTAGATATAGCCGATTACCTAATTTTATATCTATATAGGACGAAAGACCTAGCTATCCTCTTCGATAATAAGAAAGAGATAACCGAAATAACCGCGTATACCGCCTACTTAGACGCTAGCTTCGCTAATAATCTTAATCGAAAGAGCTCTAAAGGATTTATCTTCTACTTATTCGGTAGCCTGATTAATTAGAAGGCTACTAAGTAGAAGACTATTACTATATCGACTATAGAAGCCGAATTACTCGCGCTTAGCTACGTAGCTAGGTAGTTATATTAGATAAAACGACTATTTAAATTTATTAGATTCGATCCTAGTTATTAAGATATAATTAAATATAATAATAAATAGACGATCGATCTACTTATGTAAGAGAAATTAACCTTTTAGACTAAGCTTAGGTATATTAATATCTATTAGCTTTAGATACGCTTAGAGATTTAGGCTAATCGCCTATATATTAAATAGTTAAAATCTTCTAATCTACCTACTAATAATTTAACTGAAATACTAAACCGCTAGAAATATAAGGCTTTTATTAAATAGATTAGTATAGAATTCTTACTACTCTAGCTTATTAGATCTTATTAGGACCTTTTAGGACCTTTCTAATCTAGCTAGATCTATTAAGTGTTATACGTAGCCGACTAGTCACTGCGAGTTAGAAGGTCCACGGGTTATACTTACCTAGTTCTAACTACTGATTCTAAGAGTATCTCTTAATCGTACCGTTACTTCGTAAAGCCTTACTACGGAATAGATCCTATTAAGTATCTTACAGAACGTGCTAGAAGTACGCGCTAAGTAAGTTAATCACTAAGTGTTGCTATAGAGTGAATCCCCTACTTATAGGTTAGGTTATCTTAAAGGTGAACTATAAAGTACAAAGTACTAAAGGTAGTAACTAAGTAACAATATATAATTAATCGCGAAGAACTAAATATATAATAGTAAAAGAGTGTCCTTATATATCTAGTCCTTCCTATTAGGCGATAAGTCTTAACTCATCGCTAATGTGCTAGGGCTTATCGCTAATAAGTCCTGTCCTATTGGTAATAGGATCTCGTCACGTAACTACTTAATCGGGTATGTTATTATATCGTAACTTATCTAAGATATATACGGTTATATATATAGGATATTATCCGCCCCGAGGACACGGTGTCCTCGATCACCCTAATCGATCACTAATTAGTGGTGTGTAAAATACCCTTTTATACTAACCTACTTTACTCCTAGGAGCCCTTTTTGTATATGATCTTACTCCTAGGAAGCATATGTGTAATACTTCCTATTAGTTATACGTGACTCCTGTAAGTGTCGTCTTTCTTGCGGGTTTAGTTGGCTGACGTTATCCCCCGCGGGTTTCTGACGGTCTGCCTCGTAATATTAAGCCTATCGATATAAAGACCTACGGGGGTGTATTAGCCTATATAAGCGTATATAGCTATATAAAGTTAGTTAACTATATAGCCCGCTAGCTAACGGCCCGGACCGGACTATCGTTTTTCCTATCCTTTCTCCGGGGAAAAACTATATCTCTTTAATAGAGAGTTTTATATAATAGATCGGCTAATCTAGCTACGGATACTAATATCTAGTAACTTCCTAATCTATCGATTTATTAGATTATCGATTAGATTAACTATTTAGTCTAGATTTAACTATCTAAACTATCCTAATTATATACTTAAATACCTATTTATTCACTAGTTTAGTAGTTTATATTTAATATCTTTTTAGAATTAATACTCTCCTTAATCTATCTTATTAATCTTATTTAACCCTTTTATACTTAGAGAAGATCTTATATATAAGAGGACCCTTAACGATCTATGGTCCTATTTATAAGAAGAAGAACTTCTATCTTAATTAGTTATCCTAAGATCCTATAGATCCTATCCTATCGGACCTAATCGGATATTATAATCCTATAGGTCCCGAATAGACCTAATTATATTATACGGGTGCCTTAGGCACCCGATTACTACCGGATATAACCGGCTTATCACTTATTTAGACCTATTTCCTTATAGAATATAAAAGAATATACTCCTTTTATAACTCCCGTGACTATATATAGTAGTAAACCCTTAAAACAGACGACCCTTCGCGGCCGTCCGGGAGGACGAGATTACTCTTAAATAGATATAAAAGCTCTCTCCCTAAGAAGATCTAAAACTCTCGGTTAACGGAGGGGATTATACGGCTAAAGAGGCCTTATCGTGAGTAAACGCGTCTAAAATAAAGGGAGAAGGCTATAAGTAATATTATAGTAACCCTAAAAACTTACTATAGTATAGGTTTCTCCCTAAAAGGACTTAAGCGAGCTAATCACGACTAATCCCTCCTATAGAGTATTCTTCTACTTATATACGGCTATTAGTTAGGGCCGAAATAGAGTAAGAAGTAAAAACCTAAGAAGTAATTAACTATATAGACTACTTCTTAATCTTACTAGTAAATAATATTATATTAAACCCGAACCTTCCCCGACAAAATAGACTAATTTCTATATATACTAACTAATAAGCGGATCTACTAAGGTTATATCCCTAAGCCGTAGGATCTAAATACTTAAGGTCCTAACTAATAGGACCTAAACCCTTACGCCTCTAACTTATCGGACTCGTTAACAACTATAGCGCTACTCTTACTACCGTACGATATAGGTTAGTAATATCTATATCTCTAGTAAAGCGTATAAGATAAGGAAGTAACCGCCTACTTTATTTAAGAGACTATACGACTTCTCTAAATTATAGAGATAAACGTAAGGACTACTATAGCGCTAGCTATAGCTAAATCGACCCTAGCTACGAATAGTAGGGCTAAGTCGGATAAAAAATAGGCCTTACTAAAGATAATTAGTAAGATTCGAGACTATAATAGGAGAATCTAAGGAGATACTATATATAAGTACCTCTATAATTATAAGTATTACTTCTAGAGAGTAGCCGAATTCTTCTCTACTAAATTAACTAAATAGGAAAAGGTTATATACGCTAATAACGCCCTAACTAAGGCGGCCCTAAAAGGCTAGTATAGCTATAAGCGTTAGGCTACGAACGGCTATAAGATAGCTATAATAATATAGTAAGGCTATAAGGATTAGATTAACCACGAGTTCTTAGAATACCTAAGTATTATAAAAAGATAGAATCGGTTTAAAACGCTCTAATAGGGCCCGAAATAGCCCTTTATAAAATACGTAATCTAGCTTTAGTAGGCCGTAATTAAATATAAATAGGCGATTCTAGACCTAATCTTTATTAAATTCCTATAAGATAGTATCTAAATATATCTCTAGCGCCGATAGGCTAAGGAATAGAACCCGCCTATAAACCTCTATAAAATTATTAACCGTTTTAAGAGCTATAAAGAAGACGCGACTCTTATAGGCTACTACGCCTAGTAGGCCGTAGATAGTAGCGATATAATAGATCTATCTATAATATTAGCCGAATAAATACTTAGTAAGGGAATTAAGTATTTTAACTATAAAAAGAGAGGGTATATTAAATAAGACTATCTTATACTAAGAAAAGAGAGGAAATCTAATAAGGAGTAATCGAAGCCGTTAAGAAATAAGAGGGGCTAAATAATATCGAAGTACTTATTAGCTATCTTTAAGAAGCTTCGAAAGTCTACGAGTTACTAATTAAGAATCGGCTAGATCTAGAAGAGGATAAATATATCTAGAAGGATACCTCCTTAAATAAAATTAGAGACTTCCTCCTATTTTATAGAGCTATCTTAAGACTCCTAGGAAAGAGCGTCTCTACCTATACTCTTCTAGATTATAGAGCGCCCTATATATTTATATCTTTAGCGGTTATTAAGTAGCTTAACGGGGATATAATAAGGCGCTATATCGAATCTTTATATATAAGGATATTAGATAGGAGATAGTTACTTATAAGCGTATCTATCTATATCTTAATGATCCTTAGTTCCTAGCGAGGATATATAAATATATAGATTCTAGAGCTTCTAGACTATAAGTTTATACTCGGCCGAGACTTCCTTAAACTATATAACCCTTAGATCGATTAGATTACGTTAGTTATAAAGCTATATAATTATTTTAGGATATATCGAATTAAACCTTTATCTAGGACTTCCGGATACGATAGGACCTAGAGAGATCTTAACCTAATAAATATATAGTAGGTTAATAGGGCGATACGAAAAAGAGAAACCGAAGAAGCCCTCTTTATCCTATAAGAGACTAAGGAAAGGAATAAAGATATACTACTAAACTATAAGGATTAGAAGATCCGTCAGATCCTCGAGCGATTCCCCTATATCTTTAAGGATTCGCTACCGGAAGTATTACTATCTAAATATATATTCGCCTATAAGATCGATATAGGTAATATAGTCCTTATTAATATTAGTTCGTACTTAATATTAAATAAGAAACTCCGGGAGTAGATAAAATAGATTAAGATACTTCTAAAGAAGGGCTTTATTCGACTATCTATAAGCGCCTAGGGATTTTTAGTTATCTTTATAAAGAAAGCGAATAGGATATAGCGAATATATATTAACTATTAGGCCTTAAATAAGCTTATAATTAAGAATAGATACCCGCTCTTATAAATCTAGGAGCTATTAGACTAGGTCGGATATATAAAGATCCTAATAAAGATTAACCTTACTTCTAGATATTAGTAGATCTATATAGACTAGAACTCGATCGAGAAGACTATATTTAATATAATTTAGGGTAAATATAAATAGCTCGCGATATCCTTCGGCCTTTATAATATATCTATAATCTTCTAAATAGTTATAAATAAGACCTTACGGCTCTACTTAGGGAGATTTATAGTAGTCTATCTCGACGATATCCTCGTCTACTCCGATTCTATAGAGGACTATTATAAATACCTAGAATAGGTATTATCGACGCTCTAACGGAACTAATTAATCGCTTAACTAGATAAATACGTTATTACCGCGAGCGAACTAAAGTTCTATAGTTATATTATTAGAAATAGATATATTTAGCTACTATTAGTAAAGATTAAGATTATCTATATATAGCCGAAACCGCGGAACGTTTACGAATTATAATAGTTTATTAACTTTATTATCTATTATTAGCGGTTTATCCGTAGTTTCGCCTAAATCTATACCTTATTATATAAATTATTTAAAGAGACTAATAAGGAAATTTATATAAAGAAGTTCCGCCCTATTAAGTAGACGACGGCGTATAAAAGTATATTTTTAACTCTTAAATAAAGACTTATAGAGGCCTTAGTAATAGCGTAGCCGGATCTATTAAAACCCTTTATAATTAAGATAGATATATTAGAATAGGCGATCGGGCTTATCCTACTCTAATTAGGAGTAAATAGAAATTTATACTCTATCGCCTATAATAGTCGAAAGCTTATAGGATCTATATTAAACTACCCTATTTAGGAGAAGGAACTCCTAGCTATTAAGAAAGCTTTATAATTATAAGACTACTATATTAAGAATAATATATAGATAATAGTTATTACTAATTATATAAGTCTATAGTACCTAATCTTTACTAAGACCTATAATAAGTAATTAGCTTACTAGATAGTAGAGTTTTAGGAATATAACCTATATATTTAGTATCGGAAGGGATTAGATATAGTAGTCCCTAATATATTAAGCTATAGGCCCGATTTTATAAAGGATAGGCCTATAAATATATCGAAATCCTAACTAATATAGGATCTTTCGCTCGCGCTTACTTAAGCTAAGACCTATATAGTTATAAAAATCCCCGAAGATATATAGTTATCTATAACCCGTTAGTTCCTAGAGTTAAAGAAACTACTAAAGGATCCTCTTATAGTAAAAGCTATTATATAATTTATACCGAATCTAAGTATTCGGGAAGATAGCGTCTATCTAGGTAAGTAGACGCTTATCTTCGCCTATAAAGATAGACTCTATACCCTATATTTAGAGCTAATCTTCTATAGAGACCTCGTAAACCGCCTATATAAGGAATTTAGTTATCTAGACTATCTAAACCTTATAGATATACTCCGTCCGTAAGTATAGTAGCCGTAAATACGGTAAGACGTAAAGGATTATATATAATTATACCTAAACTATTAGGTCTCGTAAGGATCTCGGACGAACCTTAAGAGGGAGCTAGTCTAATATATAGTTATAGTCGGTATCTATCCTTTCTAGCGATAGGGAATTAATCTAATCGGACTATTATCTAAGATCCCTAATAATAATAAGTAGATAATTACCGTAATTAACTACACTACTAGGTAGCTAGTCGCGAAAGCTCTCTAAGAAGCTATTAA
Organism: Penicillium brasilianum; assembly: GCA_001048715.1. Classification (NCBI taxonomy): domain Eukaryota; kingdom Fungi; phylum Ascomycota; class Eurotiomycetes; order Eurotiales; family Aspergillaceae; genus Penicillium; species Penicillium brasilianum. The sequence continues at coordinate 685,420 of CDHK01000009.1, read as the reverse complement.
GGAAGAGCTAGGCTATTTCCTATATAACTAGATCTTTACTAATTATAAAACTCCGATAGAATTACTATTCGATAACGGCCCGAACCTTCTTACCGGGGCCGTTTACTTCTATCTAGATCTTATAAGGACTAAATACTATACGACTATACCCTATTATCCCCGTACGAATAGGAAGGTAGAGAATTTAAATAGACTATTAGGCCGAATACTTACGAAATACCTTATAGATAAGCCTACTCGGGCGTAGGACTTATACCTTATATAGATACTTATAGCTACGCGGCTCTATAAGTACGCTATTACGGGCTATAGTCTATTTTACCTTATATATAGAATCTAACTATATCTCCCTAGAGACGATCTATCCGCGAAAATCCTTCCGTTTAAGAAAAGGACCGAGAAGCTTATAAATATCGCTAACGCTTATACGAAAACGAATAAGCTCTTACTCGCGAGGGCGATCTATACGAAGTATATTTATAATAATAGAGTTACGAAATCGAGCTTTACGGAGGGAGATTAGGTACTAGTTCGTAATAAAAGTAGGAAAAAGTTCGAGAGTAAGTAGTTTAGGCCCTATTAGGTCCTATCGTTTTATCTACTTAGTATATACGCTCTTAAAAAGCCGTCTAGCCGTATACTTAGGAATCTTATTAATAAGTCCCGGCTATTAGAAGCGAAGGTCGCTAATCTAATAGAGCTATAGATATCTTCGGCCGCGAAAGCTATCCTTTAATAGGTAGGGCTTTATCTCCGAAGACCTAAAGAGGTCCGAAAGATCCTTAAGAATAAGGCTAATATCCCTAATTATTTAGAGTTATCTACGTTTACTTAAGAAGAATAGGCTAACTTTAGGCGTAATAATATATATTATAAGCTAGTAAAGAAGGATATAATCGCTAACTATATTATTACTAAGAGATTCGCGAAGAATCGGGCTAGAGGAAGATAAAAGGATACGACCGCTAATAAGAGTATAGGGGATTCGGTAATAAGCTAGTCCGAAAGCTCTTAGGAGGATCTTAGTTAAGAGTAATAGGATCTAGCTAAAGAAGACGTTCTTTAATAAAGTATAGATAGGCCTTAGGATACTAATACCTATAAAAGTATACTATTTAATAGGCTATTAGCCGTTATAGTCCCCTTAGAAAGCCTATAGACTATAAGGAAGTCTATAAAGTAAGCTACTAGGAAAGAAGTAGTCTAAGAAGTAGTTTATTCTATATAATAAAAGGAAATAAGTAAATTAAGCTTCTACTAAGGTCTTATATCTATAAATAGGAGGAAATACGTAAGATCTATTAGTACTTTTTATAGAAGGGATTATCCTTATCCTCTTCCTTCTCTTCTTCCTCCGGTAGCTTATTATTATCCCGGGCGTATATATAGAGCGATTAGTAATTAGCTATAGTATAAGCGGTAGTCTCTAATAGGACCTAAAGAGCCTTATATATAAGGTCTTAATCGGTCTTCTTCTTACTAAATCGCTTATTATCTAAGGGCGAAGTATATTAGTTATTAGTATAAGGACTAACGGGAGCGTCGGTATATAGAATTAGGATATTAATAAGGCTAATAGCTTCCTTCTCCTTCTCCTCCTTCTCCTTCTCCTCCTTCTCCTTCTCCTTAGTACTCTTCTTAGCCGGATAGATACGCTTAGATAAATAAGTAGAAGTAGTAATAGTAGGAGAGCTTAGGGAAGTATTAGTAGCTTAGCGCTTATCTAAATAAGGATTAATAGCCTTAGAGGGCTTATATAGGAGCGGATAGCCGGGATTCTAGAACTCTAGCACTAAACGGACCTACTTAGGTAATAGCTCGGTATTAGACCTTATAAGATAGTTAGTAGATATATCTAGAAGGGGCTAAAGAGATAGAACTTACGGAAGGAATAGCCTTTACTATCTATATTAAAGTAATAATTAGCGTAAGTACCCTAGAACTAAGGCTTCCTATCTATAACTAAGATATAGTAGCTTATAAAGGGACCGAAACCTCTACTATAGGGTCTATATACCTCGCTATTAAGAGTAATAAGACCGATACGCTATATCTAAGTAGTTTATAATTAGCCGGGGACTTTATAATCCTTAGCCTTCTAACCGCGCTAATCTATATTAATCCGTAAGGAGAGAGTAACTAGCTTACGGTCCCTCTCGGTAGTAAATTAGTCTAGTAAGGAGTTACCGGAGGTATCTAGATTAACTTTACTAGAGCTAGAGGGAGTAAAAGGGCTAGAAAGGAAGGCCTACGCGAAATTATAGATATTCTAATCTATATTAGCGGACGAAGGGATAAAAAGCTTATTATTAGCTACTAAGAAGCGTTAGTACGGTTAATTTATTAAATCTTAACTAATTTTATCTAAAAGAATATAGGGATACTTACCTATAGGCTAAGGAGAGATAAAATTAGGGTTCTTATAAGTAGTAGTAGACTATCGTAAGCGAAAAGAGATAAAAAAGCGCCGGGCCTAATAAAGGGGTCTAATAGCGAGTAATAGGGAGATATAAAGGAGAGAAGAAGGGCGGCTAGAAGGTTACTTTTATATTTAATAGGAGCCTAAAGGGCCTAATAGAAGTTTCCGCTTTAGGGCTTTATTAAGGTTATTCGGAACTTTCTATATAAACTATCCTAATCGGGTTAAAAGCTATATATATACGGGTTTAATACCCCCTCGGCGCGATTAATTAATTCTTTCTCTCCCTCCCGACTATTTATAATCTAGCTAACCTACGGACGTAATCCTACTAGGTAAATATATATATCTATAGCTAGTTAATTCCGCTAGTTAGAAATCGGGGCGATTTTCGGCTAGATAAGGGAGGATATAATCCTATAGGTCCCGAATAGACCTAATTACGTTATACGGGTGCCTTAGGTACCTAATTACTACTAGATATAACCGGCTTATTACTTATTTAGACCTATTTCCTTATAAAATATAAGAAAATATACTCCTTTATAATTCCCGTAACTATAATATACTAGGAGTCCCGATAGTTATATACTAAGAAGTAACTAGATAGGACGATTAACTAATAGCACCGAAGACTAGGTTATATTAGTAGGGAAGTTTTATCTAATTTACCTAACTATATATTAAATATAACTATTATAGATATATCTTCGCTAATTAGCTACTATAAGATATATAAACTAGCTAACTTACTATATTAAATCTCTTAATTATCTATATAGTATAACCGACCTTTCGAATCTCTATATTAGGACCTTATTTACTTTAATCTATTACTAGCTAAAACGACCTATCTATCCTATTTAGTTAATCCCGTTACTAAATACTAATTAGTAGAGGACCTTCCTTATAAGACCGATTCGGGATAATCTATCTACTATTAGATCGATTTTATTAAGAAGTAATTTAACCTATATATCCTAATAATCTACTCGGACGAAGAGAAGTCTCTATCTAATTTCTTTACTAATAAGGCTAAATTATATAGAATTAACTTAGAAACTATACTACCCTACTAACCGGACTAAAACGGCTACACTAAACGATATAATATATTAATTTTAAAGATAGCTAGGTAGATAACTATCGATTTAGGCCTATTAGATTATCTTTAGTCTAAGGCTACTAAAATAGCTATCTATATATAAAACTAAATACTATACTAATTAATTAGCTAGTAATCTCTATATAAAGCCCTAGTAACCTACCTTAGTAAAAAAGTACTATACTAGCTATAGGTAAAACCTAACCTTTCTAATATACGAATCTTTAGATATAAAGCTTATATATATATTAATAAACTACCTAAACTAGCTAAGCTAGTGCTACGCATAGCTATTAGCTATCTAGTAGGCTATAAAGCTTATAATATCTAGCGTATATAGATTCCTACTAAAAACTATATAATTTATATATAAGACGTCTAATTTAATAAGTAAGAATTCTATAACCTTTTATTACCTAATTAATATATATAGATATATAATAACGCTAATCTATCTTAATAAATTACCGTTCTTAATAAAGAAGAAAGCTCTCGAATCCTCGAGGATATTAATATCCTATATACTAATATTACTAATAAATTAGATTTATTAAATCCTATAGTATAGTAAGGTCTAGGGGATAGAAGTAATACTATAGCTAATTTTAATTATATAGTACCTCTAGAACTAATAGATTTAAATAAAATCCTTAGAGACTAACTAATTATATTACCTCTAGAACTTAATTTAGACGATTTAGATAACTTAATAAGCGAACCTAACTAATTAGAACTAGAGAACTATAACGTAATCCACGGCCGACCGGATCACACGGCCGACCGGATCACCCCTTCTAAATTCGCGTCTTTCTACCAACCTAATTAATTTAACCACCTACCATGCCACTAATTCGTAGTGAATCTAGCTATAAATTGGCCAACTAAGAGGGCAAGATCCTATTGGCCCTTTCTGATTTAAAAGAGGGCCGTATCTCTTCTATCCGTGCAGCAGTAAAGCTATATGAGATACCCTACACTACCCTACATGCGCGCGCCGATGGCCGCGTCTCACGCGTTAATAAGCGCCTATCTGGTCATAAATTGACCTAAACCGAAGAGGATGCGCTTACTAAGTGGATATTATCTATGGATTCACGTGGAGCAGCGCCTAGACCGGCTACTGTGGGAGAAATGGCTAATATCCTACTTGCTACGCGCGGTAGTAACCCTCCGCCTACTGTTGGTGTCAATTGGCTATTAAGCTTTATTAAACGCCGCGATGAGCTTCGATCTCGCTTCTCGCGAAGATATGATTACTAAAGAGCCCTAAACGAAGATCCGAAATCGATTCGGCAGTGGTTTACGACCGTATAGCGCACAATCGATGATAAGGGTATATAACCGGAGGATATCTACAACTTTGATGAGACAGGCTTTGCAATAGGCCTTATATCTTCGCAGAAAGTGGTTACAAGAGCTGAATACTACGGTCGGCCACGTCTTCTACAACTAGGAAATCGCGAATAGGTTACTGCGATCGAAGCAATCTACGTAGATGGCTATTCACTACCGCTATATATAGTCTTTAAAGGCAAAGTGGCTATTGTAGGATGGTTTAACGAAAATCTACCGAAAGACTGGCGAATCGAGGTCTCTACTAACGGTTAGACTACCTATGAGATTGGCCTACGCTGGTTACAAAAGATCTTTATACCATATACGAATTCGCGCGTACGAGGTCGGTTTCGGCTATTGATTCTTGATGGTTATGGTAGCCACCTTACACCCTAATTCGACCGAATCTGCACAGAAAACGATATTATACCTCTTTGCATGCCTACGTATTTATCGCATCTACTACAACCACTAGATGTTGGGTGTTTTGCAGTGGTTAAGCGCGCGTACGGTCGCTTCGTTAGCGATCTTGCGCGTAGAGCACGATTTCTTAGTGGATTACTAGCACGCGCGGCTAGAAGCGTTCCAATCAACTAATCCTACTATTAAAAACAGCTTCGTAGCTAGCGGTCTAGTACTATTAGATGCTAAGAGAGTACTTAATAAGCTTAATATCTCTCTACGAACTCCAACACCACCAAACAGCCGGCTAAGCAGCAGATCTAGCGAATTCACACCACAAACGCCTAGAACCGCTACTTAGCTATTTAAGCAAGCTTCTATGTTAAAAGATCTACTAAAACGGCGGTTAAATAGCCCTCCGAGCCCATCAAAGGAGATCCTAGACCAGATGATTAAGGGGTTCCAGCTAGCGCTTCATAGCAGTGCACTACTAGCAGAGGACAACGCGAATTTGCGTATGGCGAATGAGAAGATAGTCAAAAAGCGCAATCGGTCAACTAAGAAGATACCCTACGAAGAGGGTTTAACCATTGAAGAGGCTATATAGCTAGCTACGCAGCTAAACCAGCCAGAGGAAGATAATGGGGTAGATTCGCATGCAGAGGTCGAATTACCTAGTTAGCCAACTAGGCCAGTAGCTAGGGCTCCGCCTAGGTGTAGTGGATGCAGGGAGATTGGCCACAGGATTAATGTATGTAAAAATCGCTATATCTAATTGAATTGATAGGTGTTGGTTGAGATAATCGATTTTGAAATATTCTTATGGGGGTAGGTGATCCGGTCGGCCGTGTGATCCGGTCGGCCGTGGATTACGTTATATCTTTTGTCCTAATTAATAACTAACTTCGACCCTTCTAGCTATAAACTACTTAGTTTACCGATTAAGTATATATAGTCCGATTCTAATAGCGACCGAGATAATAATAAGCGCCTATATATTAATCTAGCTATATATATTTAGGCTTTCTTAACCTACTAGGCTAAGTAACTAAAACTTTTAATATCGTTAATTCTATTAGTACCTTCTAGCTATAACTAACTAGCTAGCTATCCTTTCGAAAACTAATTCCGCTAGGCTATATAGATTAAATTTAATAAACTTATTAATATATATATGATCGAACCTATTAATACTAGTTTCGTTAGGCACTCCTATAAAACTAACTAATAGGCTATAAACTAATTAGATTACCTATATTACTAACTTATATAGATAAGATAGGTATATATATATAAATCTAACGAATCTAGCTAGTTAACGCGGTTTAAAGCGCGCTTATACGTATAAGGGGATATATAGATTCCTAATAATTAAGATACGCAAACTAGCACTCTCGCTACTAGAACCTTCCGAATATTTATAGCGATTACTACTAAGTTCGACCTAGAGACCTTTTAGATAGATATAGTTAATACTTTCCTAAATAAAAAGCTAAAAGAGGAAGTATACTACTAATATCTACCTAGGATATAATAAAACTTAATAATCCTACGTCTATATAGAGTAGTATATAGCCTATAAATCGCTAGTAAGAGATAGGAAGATAATATTAAAGATATACTTCTCTTACTTAGCTTTAAACTAATAATCGTATAGTTATTATAATCTTCGTCGACGACTTTCTCGCTATATACTATAAAAGTAAGACCTTTATAAGTAAGCAGGGTGATAAGCGAATAGGAAGCAAAGTAGATAGGTAGATACTTATCGGATATAGCTATATAATATAGCTATATAGTATAATAAAGATCTACTAGTAAATAGTAGTAGATAGTAGTGGATAGTAGTGGTAAGAGGTGATCAAGATTATTTTCAGATGATTGTTAGAGAATATTTTGACAGAGGATCGAGGGGGTATTTATCCCTAGATTTTCAGTGGCAATAGGTAGCAATAATAGTAGGTAATAATATCACTATAGAATCGTATAGACCTTTATGATATAATAGACTAGTAGTCTATAATATCATATGATTCTAATTAGATTCTTTTGGAATCTTTCTATCTGATTCTATTCTATAGAATTCTATAGAGCTCTATAGATGTTCTTCTATCTATATCTTATAACCTTATATACTTAATAAATTAAGAAATACCTTATAGAGCGATATAAGATAAAGAACTATAGCGAACTTAATTAATTTATCGGAATTCGAATCATACGAGATAGGAAACGCCGAAAAACCTAGATTAGCTAAGTAGCTTATATTAAGAAAATCGCTACTAAATACTACCTTCTAGATAGGAGACTACTAAAAATACTACTTCTTTCTAACTATAAACTCGATCCTAACCTAATTAGACTAATTAATCCTAAGAATATTAAATAATACTAGTTAAAATATAGATTAATCCTTTTTCCTTCTATTTAGACTAGACTAGATACTACCTTCGCTAACTAATTACTAGCCTAATCTCTAACTAGATATAACGAAATATACCTAAAAGCTATAGATTATCTTATCTACTATTTAAATAGGACTAAAGATCTAGCTATCTATTTTAGTAGTAGCTAATTAAATAGTTAGATCTTTATAGCCGTATTAGACGCGAGCTTTACCGATAACTATAATCGAAAGAGCTCTAAAGGTTTTATCTTCTTATTATTTAGTAGCCTAATTAAGTAGAAGTCTCGTAAGTAGAAGACTCGTAAGTAGAAGACTATTACTATATTTATAATAGAAGCTAAATTATTAGCTATTAGCTATACGGCTAAATAGCTATACTAGATTAAATACCTATTCTTCTTTATCTAATTCGATATAGAATAAGCCGAGATATTAAATTATAATAATAAGTAGACTATTAACCTATTAAAACGAGAGAAATTAGTATTCTAGACGAAACTACGGTATATAGATATTAACTAACTATAGATTCGGTAAGAAGTATAGGCTAAACGCTTATATATTAAATAGGTAAAAAAAATAATATACTAGCTAACGGCTTAATAAAACGTCTTCTAGCCGAAAAGCACTTTACCTTTATTAAGTAACTAGGTATAGAGCTATCTACCTTATATTAGACCTAGACCGGACTATTCTTTATTTCTACTAAAGACCTTTTCTAGTAGAAAACTATACTCTTTACTACTTTATTTTATTAACTCTTACTTTCGATCTTTATTTCTTTTACTTCAATACTTACTAAGAGCTAAGGGGGTATATTAGTATATATAGTTATTATATATACGGGTATATACCTTTATATAGTCGAGATACGACTAAAGCCCTACTTTCCTTACCTCTTATTAGATTACTTAACCTTATCGTTAAACGATAAGATCTATTAGATTAATCCCTAATAATCTTATATATACTTATATATAATCGCCTACCTAGGTAGGAGACTATATAATACTCTAAGGATATTCCTTCTATTTTATTTATTATTCTACCGTATACCCTATAATATAAGTATCACTATATTTTCTAACTAAATTAAATTAAGTTTAATATCTCTCTATAATATAAGAATTACTCTCGAGTATATTTAATATAACCCTTCTTCTTTATTAATTAAGCTAACTACGTACCTTCTTATAAACCGTCTCTCTTTAATCCTATCTTTTANTCTCGAGTATATTTAATATAACCCTTCTTCTTTATTAATTAAGCTAACTACGTACCTTCTTATAAACCGTCTCTCTTTAATCCTATCTTTTATATATCTCTTTATTATATATATATATTAGGCCTTTCTATCTATTTTCTACTAAAGACCCTTTCCCTCGGGAAATACTACTTCTAAAGAAACTCCTATTTCTAACATTAGCTTTATAATAAGTCTTATATCTAAGTAAAAGATAGTAACCTAGATAGAAATATATAGTAATAGCCGTCGCCTTCTTTAACTAGGAAATCGCGAATAGGTTACTATAATCGAGGTAATTAGCGCTAATAGCTATTCGCTTCCGCTATACGTGATTTTTAAAGCTAAGGTTACTATTACTAGTAAGTTTAATAAACTACTAAAAGATTAGCGAATCGAGGTCTCTACGAATAGCTAGACTAGCGATAAGATTAGCCTACGTTAGCTATTAAAGCTCTTTATCCTATTAACGAATTCGCGTATACGCGGCCGATTTCGGCTATTAATCCTTAATAGTTATAGTAGTTATCTTATACCTTAATTCGACCGAATCTATATAGAAAACGATATTATATCTCTTTATATATCTCTGTATACGTCGTATCTATTATAGCTACTAGATATTAACTATTTTATAATAGTTAAAAGGGTATAAGGTCGCTTTATAAGCGATCTTACCTAAAGAGGATATAACTATATCGATAAGCTCGATTTCTTAGAAGACTACTAACGCGCGCGGCTAGAGGCCTTCTAAAAGCTATCGACTATTTAGAATAGCTTCGTAGCTAGTAGTTTAGTGCTAATCGATATAGAAAGAGTCCTTTTAAAGCTTAATATCTCTCTATAAATACCTATACTACTAAGTAGCCGGCTATATAGTAGATCTAGCTAATTTATACTAAAAACGCCTAGAACCGTTACTTAGCTATTTAAGTAAGCTTCTCTATTAAAAGACCTACTAGACCGGCGGTCGTAAACCCCTCTAAGCCTAATTAAAACCGTAGTAGATTAGATAATTAAGGGTAGTTAACGTATTATATAAGCGAGCGGGACACCCACCCCTATTAGAAAATTTCTAAATCGAATATCTCTACCAAAACGTATTTAATTTCCTAATACTAAAGATTAATACATCGATTAATTTTGTGGCCAATCTACCTATACCTACTATACCTAGGCGGCGCCCTAGGTCGTGGTTAAATTGCCTAATTAGGTAATTCGCCCTACTTATACGATCCTACCCTATTATATTCTACTAGCTGGTTTAGCTACTTAACTAGCTATATAGCTTCTTTAATAGATAGGCCCTCTTCGTAGGGTATCTACCTAGTTAATCGCTAGCGTTTCTAGCGCTTCTTCTTATTAGCTACGCGTAGATTAGCGTTCTCCTAGCTAAGTAGGGCAGCGGTATATAAAGCTAGATAGCCACCCTTAATTATCTAATCTACCATAGTTTTGATTAGGCTTAGAGGGCTTTACGACCGCTAATCTAATAGATCTTTTAATAAAGAAGCTTACTTAAATAGCTAGGTGACGGTCCTAGGCGTTTTTAGTGTGAATTAGCTAGATCTACTACTTAGCCGGCTATTTAGAGGCGTTAGCGTTCGTAGAGAGATATTTAGCTTTGAAAGGACCCTTTTTATATTAATTAGCACTAAACTAGTAGCTACGAAGCTATTTTGAATAGTTAATGGCTTTTAGAAGGCCTCTAGCCGCGCGCGTTAGTAGTTTACTAAGAAATCGAACTTATCGATATAGTTATATCCTTAATAGGTAAGATCGCTTATAAAGCGACCGTATACCCTTTTAACTACTATAAAATAGCTAATATCTAGTGGCTATAATAGATATAACGTATACGTAGGTATATAAAGAGGTATAATGTCGTTTTCTGCGTAGATTCGGTCGAATCGAGGTATAAGATAGCTACTATAACTATTAAGGATTAATAGCCGAAATCGGCCGCGTACGCGCGAATTTATTAATAGGATAAAGAGCTTTTAGAGCTAACGTAGGCTAATCTTTTCGCTAGTCTAGCTATTCAGCGAAACTTCGATTCGCTAATCTTTTAGTAGATTATTAAACTAACTAGCTATAGCGTTTTTAGCTTTAAAAATTATATATAGCGGAAGCGAATAGCTATTAGCGCTAATTACCTCGATCGTAGTAACCTATTCGCGATTTCCTAGTTAAAGAAGGCGACGGCCGTTACTATATATTTCTACCCGCGTAATAATCTTCTATATAGATATAAGGCCTATTGTAAATCCTATCTTATCAAAGTTGTAGATATCCTCCGATTATATACCGTTCTTATCGATAACGCGTTAAACAGTAAGAAACCACTCTCGTAGAAGCTTTAGGTCTTCGTTTAGGGCGCGTTAGTAGTTATATCGTATTAATAAGCGTATACGAAGGTTAGGGCGACGGCTAATAAGATTTAACGGCTAATTCGTGCTAACGGTAGACGGAGGGTAGCTACCGCGCGCGGCTAGTAGGATATTAGCTATCTCGCGTATAGTATCCTTCCTAGGCGCTACTCCACGCTTATCTATAGAGAATATCTATTTAATAAGCGAATCCTCTTCTAATTAAGTAAGCTTCCGCCTATTTAGTGGTGTGTTAACGCGTGATAGCCGGCTATCAGCGCGCTTATATAGAGTAGAGTGAGGTATATCGTATAGCTTAGCTACCGCGTAAATAGATTAGATACGGCCTTCTTATAAATCAGATAGAGCTAATAGGATCTTACCCTCTTATTTAGCTAGTTTCTACGTATATTTAGAGCGAATTAGTGGTATGGTAGGTTATTAAAGTTAGTAGGTTAGTAGGAAGACGCGATTTTAGATAGGGTATCCCGCTCGCTTAGGTGTCCCGCTCGCTTATATAATACGTTATCTATCCTTATATAACGTAATTCCCGGCCGACTAGGATACCTAGTTGCGCGGGACACCCTATCTAAAATCGCGTTTTCCTACGAACCTACCCTATTTAACTAACTACTATACTACTAATTCGCTCTAAATCTCGGTAGAAATTAGCTAGCTAAGAGAATAAGATCCTTCTGGCCCTTAATAACCTTAAAAATAGTCGTATTAAATCTATTCGCGTAGTAGCTAGCCTATACGCAATACCGAAGTTAACACTATATACGCGCGCTAATAGGCGAATCCTACGTATTAATAGCCGCCTAACTAGCTATAAACTAATATAATTAGAAGAGGATTCGCTTTATAAATAGATACTCTCTATAGATTCGCGTAGAGTAGCCCCTAGGCCCGCTACTATACGTGATATAGCGAATATCCTCCTAGCCGCGCGTAGTAGCTAGCCGCTACCTACCGTTAGTAAGAATTAGCTATTAACCTATATTTAACGACGCGATAAGCTTCGGTCACGTTTCTCTAGGCGATACGATTACTAACGCGTATTAAACGAAGATCCCTAATCGCTCCGGTAGTGATTTACTACCGTCTAACGTATAATTAATAAGAATAGGATTTAACTAGAGGATATCTATAACTTTAATAAGATAGGATTTATAATAGGCCTTATTATAAATCAGAAAGTAGTTACGTACGCTATATACTACGGTCGGAGATCTATCTTATAGCCTAGAAATCGCGAATAGTTCACTATGATTAAAGTAATCTACGTAGATAGTTATTTACTACCGCTATATATAATCTTTAAAGGCAGTGTTTTCTAAGCTAGCTAGTTTAATAACCTACTAAAGGATTAGCGATTCGAGGTCTCTAATAACGGTTAGACTACTAATAAGATTAGCCTACGCTAGCTACAAAAAATCTTTATCCTATTAACGAATTCACGCGTACGTAGCCGATTTCGCTTATTAATTCTTAATAGTTATGGTAGCTACCTTACGCCCTAATTCGATTAAATCTACGTAGAAAACGATATTATACCTCTTTATATATCTACGTATTTATCGTATCTATTATAACCACTAGATATTAGGTGTTTTATAGTGCTTAAACGTACGTACGGTCGCTTCGTAAGCGATCTTACCTACGTAGGATATAACTATATCGATAAGTTTAATTTCTTAGACGACTACTAACGCGCGCGGCTAGAAGCCTTCTAGTCGAATACTATTTAGAATAGCTTTATAGCTACTAGTCTAAATCTAGTAGATACGGAAAGGGTCCTTTCTAAGCTAAATATCTCTCTACGAACGCCTACACCACTAAGTAGCCGACTAAGTAGTAGATCTAGCTAATTCATACTAAAAACGCCTAGGATAGTGGTTAAGCTATATAAGTAAGCTTTAATACTTAAAGATCTACTAAAGTAGCGGTTAAATAGCCCTCCGAGCCTATTTAAAAATATATTAGATCGCATTATTAAGGGCTACTCCGAAGCGCTATATAACACTATAATACTTACGTAGGAAAACGCGAATCTCCGCGTAGCGAATAAGAAGAAGCGCTAGAAACGCAATCGGTTAACTAGGTAGATACCCTATAAGGGTGGCCTATCGGTCGAAGAAGGCCTATAGCTAGTTAAATAGCTAGACTAGCCAGTAGAAGGTAATAAGGTAGTATCGTATAGGTAGGGCGAATTACCTAGTTAGGTAAATCTACCACGTACTAGGGCACCGCCTAAGTGTAGTGGGTGCGGGGAGATTGGCTATAGGATCAATCGATATAAGAATCGCTTATAGTAGTAAATTTAATGCGTTTTGATAGAGATAATTAACTTTGAAATTCTCTTATGGGAGTGGGTATCCCGCGCGACCGGGTGTCCCGGTCGGCCGGGAATTACGTTAGCGCTATATCACTTACGTAAGAGAACGCTAATCTACGCGTAGCTAATAAGAAGAAGCGCTAGAAACGCTAGCGTTTAAATAGGTAGATACCCTACGAAGAAGGTCTAACCGTTAAAGAGGGCTAAAGACTAGCTCAATAGCTAAATCAGCTAGTAGAAGCTAATAAGGTAGGATCGTATAAGTAGGGCGAATTACCTAATTAGGTAATTTAACTACCTACTAGGGCCCCGCCTAGGTGTAGTGGGTATAGGGAGATTAGCTATAAGATTAATATATATAAAAATCGCTATATTTAGTTAACTTAATAGGTATTAGTTAAATTAATCGATTTTGAAAATTCTAATAGGGGGTAGGTGGCTAGCTCGGCGATATAGCTAGCTCGTAGGTGAAATACGTTATTTATCTAAGATTATTAAGTAATAATTTATTAAAGGATACTCTATCTTTTTTAGAAAAGATTAAGGAGCTTTAAAATCGTAATAATATATATAAGAAAGTAAATAGCTATATTTTATAATACTTAATTAATAAATCTTAGCTAACTAAAATAAATATAATAGATTTATAGATATTTTAGATATCCTAAGCTATTTAAAGTATCTTTTATAGGAAAGGATTATAGTTAAAAAGGCCTAAAAAGATCCTAAAAGTCCTTCCTTAGGATAACTCTCCTTTAATCTACTATAGACTATTAATCTTTACTTATAATAAATAAGAAGCTTTTTAGACTATTAATATATATTACTGATAGATTAAAAAGGAAAATAGAATTACTAAAAATACTCTTAATTATTATTAAAGATAATAAATAATAAAGAATAAAAAGTTATAAAAGCTAGTAAGAGATTAAGAAAAGCTCTAATTACTATCTTTAAGAGAGGATAGTAATTAAGAAAGTTTAGAAAAGGAAGATATTCTTTAAATAATCTATAATAAGCCCTAAAGATACTAAAATTTATAAAAAGATATCATTTAATAGCCTATTAACTATAAAAATTTAGGCTATAGGCCTATAAAAAAGATAGAATATATAAGTTTAGATAAAATTTATATAACTAAGAAAGAAAAGATTATGAAAGATAATTATCTACCGAGACTTACTAAAATTTACTAAAATTTACTAAAAATTTAAGTAAATAAGTAAGTATACCTAATATTATAGACTCTATAAATATTAATAGATTAATCTAATAATATCTATCTATAAATAAAATAAGAATATTTACTTCTAGAGATATTTCTAAAAAAAGGGTTTTATCTTTTTTCTTAGGCTCTTTATTCTTTATATCTAACTCTAGTATTAGAATCTCCTTATAATAGATATTTCTCTTACCTATTAAGAAATTACCTAAAAGGATATAACTATTAAGAAGATATTTAACTATAATTAGAATAGTATTGAAGATAGCGATAACTAATAAAAGATCTATTAATAGTTTAGGATTACTAAGGAGAGAGTTAAGTTATTAATTTAATTATAGTTTAATAGTATTATTATTAATGAAGATAGCTATAGATACTAAATAGATATTTATAGATTTATAAGATAGACTAAAAGTAATCTTATATTTTTTATAAAAAAGAGTAGAAATATCTTTATTCTCTAGATTAATAACTAAGATCTTTAGTAAGATCTTTAAAATAGGGATATTAATAAATTTATATTCAATTAGAATAGAAATAAATAGATCCTTTAGGATAGTATAATTAGGATTCTAGTAAGAAAGTTCTAGTATAATTATTTTAGAGGATCTTTTTTATATAAGAAATATTTCTTATTACTAGAATTAAATAAATAATTTTACTATAAGCCTTATTAAAAGCTAATTAGTTATTAAGTATAAAAATTATATATTATATAAACAGATTATTATAATTACTATAGCCTATATATATTTTATTAGATAAAGCTAGAATACTAACTCTCTCTCTATATATAACTTAATAGTAACTAAAAGAGTTTAAAGGCTTTAGATTTTTATATTATTTAATAGAATAATAAGATAGTATTTTTAGGAAAGATTACTTTAGCTCTAAATAGAATTTAGCTAATGAAGGATTTATTATTAATCCTAAGATTATAGGGAACTATAAAGATTAATAAATATATAGAAATAAAGAGATTCTAATATTTATTTTAATTTAGATTTAAATTATAATCTTAGTCTTTATTTTTATAAAGTTAATTTAATAGTTACGTCTTCTTAGAAGACTTCTTTTTATTTAAAGGTCTTTTAATAATAAAAAGCTAGGAAGCTTCTTCATCTCTATTATTAATAGATTCTTCTTTATTTATAAGCTTTTTAATAAAGCTTTTTAATATAAATAGATCTAGAAATCTTTTATTATTATATAGATTATATAATATAATATAAAAAGGGAGTTCTAAGCGATCCCTAAGCCTTTAGAGAATATATTATTTAGCTTATTTAGCTAAAACGGGAAGTTATAGGAGTGTAAGAGATATTATAAATTCTAGAAGATTTTAGAAGATCTATAGAGGACTTATCTTTATTTATAAATTATTATAACTATATTATAACTACTAAATTCATATTAATATATAACTACTATAGAGCTTTTAAGGAGGACATATCTATATTATTAAGGATAGATAGTTCTAAAAGATTATAAGATTAAGAGTTTAGGGAAAGTTATAAATTTCTAGAGGACTAAGAATTAATAAGAGAGTTAAAGAAGTATAATATTAGATCTTATCGTTTAGTAGTATTTTAAGTAACTTTATCTAGCCATAAATATATACTAAAGATAAAATAACTAATTCTAAAAATAATTATAAGTTTTTAGCTAAGTTTATATTTATATTAATATTATTAATATTTAGGAAGATAGAAATATAAGAAGATAAAAGGAAAAGAGATTATAAGAAGAATAAAGAAAGAAGATTAATTAACTAGATAAAATATATAGATTTATATTATAATTTTAATAATATTTCTTTATTTACTAGTTTTACTAACTTTCTTTAAAGATTAGCTATTATTACCTATATATATAGTAAAATAGCCTTTTAGCCCTCTAAATTTAGAAATCTTTTAATTTCTATTACTTCTTTATTTAATATAATTAACCTATATTTTAATTATATATCTTATATAGTTAATATCCTTTATTTTAATAGTTTTAATAGTTATCTTTATATATTTAATAGCCTGAGAGGCTATTTTTATATACTTCTTTATATACATATATTTTAGGATAGAAATCGAATTTAGAAGGGGAGGATAAGATCCTAAGACTAGAGTAGATAGTTACTAGATAGCGATTTAGCCTAATTAATTAGAGAATTTTATAAAATCTATATATATTATATAACTAAGAGATAGAAAGATAGGATGAGAGTATATATGTAAATAAGAAGGAAGGAGGTAGTTAGATTAGTATTAGATAGCTAAAATAGATAGTAGAAATTAGGTAATAAGGTAGAAATTTAGGTCTTAGGTAATACTATAAGTATTCTTAGGTAATACTAAT
The DNA here is from genome assembly GCA_001048715.1 of Penicillium brasilianum. NCBI lineage: Eukaryota > Fungi > Ascomycota > Eurotiomycetes > Eurotiales > Aspergillaceae > Penicillium > Penicillium brasilianum. The sequence goes on along the minus strand of CDHK01000009.1, from coordinate 668,224 downwards.
AGTCTTACCCTATTTATGTATAAAAATTAGACTAAGTTTTTAAGATCTAAAGCTTTTAGGATAAGCTAGTAGATATATATATTAGCTCAAGTATATTAATTATATTATATAGACTAATCTAGGATAATATTAAGTATTTATTACTAGTAAAGACTAAATTATAAATTCTTTATTTTAGATAATCTATTCTTTTTTAATAATAATAAAAACGAGCTAACTAGCGACTATATTGAATAAAATCTTTACTACTTAGATTGAAAAGATCTATTATTTGAAAATAGATAGGTTCTTAAGAGGGCCTTCTAAGACTTTCGATTAGTACCTTAGGATTAATATAATCCTATAATCCCTATATAATTAATTAACCTTTTATAGCTATATACTACTAAATCTAATTAGTAAAGGTCTTAAGATAAAAGACTAGCTAGTTAGCTTCTATTACTATTTTAATAATCTTGGTTAAAAATTAGATGAGGATGAGAGATATCTTAATAAAAAGTAAGATAAATAGATATAATATACTTAATAGAGAGAGAGGGCTTTAGCTAATCTAATATAGCTATTTAAAGCCTTCTAGTTAATCTAATATATCTATATGGTCAGAGTAATTAGGCCTATAACTAATAGATTCAATATAGATCTCTCTCTTTAGATATATTAGGATCTGTTATCTCTATAAATATAAATTTTATAGAACCAAGATAAAATTCCTTAGACTTATAATTAGTGTTAATATAGTATATATATAGATCCCGAAAAGATTTTAAGTAATTCTTAAATAGATAATTTTAATTATAATTAAAAGAACATAATTATCCTTAGGCTTCTATAATTTCTACTAGAGATTTATTAAAAACTATAATTAAATAGCTAAAGTGTCAGCCTATATGAGCGTGTGTGGTTATATAAAGTTGGTTGACCGTGCGGCCCGCTGGCTGACGGCCCGGACCGGACCATCGTTTTTCCTATCCTTTCTCCGGGGAAAAACCATATCTCTTTAACAGAGAGTTTTATATGAGAAATCGGCTATTCTAGCCACGGATACTAACATCTAACAACTTCCTAATGCATCGATTCATCAGATCATCGATATATGATCGGATCATCGATTAGATCAACCATTTGGTCTAGATTCAACTGTCTAAACTATCCTAATCGTGTATTTAAACACCCATTCGTTCACTAGTTTAGCAGAAAAGACTCAATATCCTTTCCTTAAGAATCAATACTCTCTTTGATCTATCTTATTGATCTCGTTTGACTCTTTCATACTCAGAGAAGATCTTATGTATCGGAGGACCCTTAACGATCTGTGGTCCTAGTAAGAAGAAGAACTTCTATCTTGATTGGTCATCCTAAGGTTCTATGTGGATCCTGTCCTCTCGGACCCGATCGGATACACTAGAATTTCTGTCATAAAGTATTTTATTAATTTATATCTAAGGACTACTAATTTATATAAGATTCTAACTATAAATAAATATTTTAATAACTAAAGATAGTTCTATTAATAACTTTAGTCTTAGTCTATTTCTAATCTAAACCTAAGACATAACTTAAGACTAATATATTAAAAGATATAATCTTAGATATAGTTCTATAAAATAGGCTAATAAATAGCAATATCTAATAGCTTTCTTCTTTAAACCTATATTATTCCTAAAGAAGAATTATAATATCTATAACTAAAAGATATTAGCTATTATAAGACTACTAAAGAACTAATATATAAATGTCTTAGATTTATAATAAATATAGTACTTTAATATCTTTATAAATTATTATATATTAGAATATTTTATAATATTAAAAAGATTTAATATTTACTAGATAAGATAGGCTTAAGTCTAATTATAGTATTATTACTTAATCTAATAGATAGAATATATTAATTAATATATTATCCTAATATCAGTAGAATAGTAATAAAGAACTAAGATTCTAGATATTATTTTCTAAATATCTTTATCTATAGATTTACATTTTATTTTCCTTATATATAATAAAAATATTAGTTAATAGTAAATTAATTAAGAGATTATTAATTATAAACTAAGATTCGCTAGAGTTAGAAGTTTAGGATAAAAAATCTATTTTCTTTTTAGAAGATAGTATTTTAATATATAAGTAATAGTTAATAATACTATTTAGGGGAGATCTAAAGATTTAAATAATTATCGAAGTTTATAATTAATCTTTCTTATTCTATTTAGGTCTAAAGAAGCTATTTAAATCTTAAATTAAGTAAAATTAATAGAGCTTTATATAGAGTAATATAAAATACTTTAGTAATAATTATATAATATATAAAAAGACTAAAATATAGTAGACTAAAATATTAGGGCTATTAAATCCTTTTCCTATCTTAAAATAGCTATAGTAATATCTCTTGATAGATTTTATATCTTTTCCTAAGGACTAATATAATTTTAATAGTATATTTATTATAATTTATTATTTAATAAAAAATATATTTAATATTTCTTATATAAAATAGACTATAGCTACTAATATAGTAAAGGTATAGCTTTAGTATCTTTATTATTAGATAGGCCTTTTTAATTTGATTATATCTAACTAAGGATTATAATCTATAGTATACTTATAGGATATATAATCTAGAAATTAAATAGAAGCTATTAACCCTATACTATCTATAGATAGATAGAGAATACTATTTAATATATAATATAATAACTAAATGCTTTTATAGATAAATTTATATATTAATAATTAATATTACTTCTAATATTAGACTTTATATAAGGAATCTTTTATTATGACTTAACTAGAGTATCTCTATATTTTACTAAATATAGATATAAATCTAGAATAATATTAGACTAATAGTATAGTAGTAATAGGTATAGAAAATTAAGAAGATATATAACTATATCTATAAGAATGTTATATATATATATATATATAAGAATACTAGTATATACAGGCTAATTATTATTAAATAGAACCTAACTTTAATATATGTAATCTAGTTATAGTTATAACTTAGGATAATTATTAAATTATAGAAGGATCTTTATAGAAGCTATATCCTAGAGTAAAAGGGCTTTTTAGAATTATAAAGAAGAATAAATTTATATTCTAACTATAATTATCTAAAAAATTATTAAACTATAATTTATTTAATCTAAGGAAGCTCTATAGAGTAACTTTATTAGAATTAATACCTAGATAGCTTATATCCAAATCTCCTAATATTCTATCTAGTATGGAATTTAAGATTAAGTAAATACTAAGTTTTTATATTAATAATAATAAGCTATAGTATTAAGTAAAATAAATAGGTTTAGACTAAGATCTATACTAATATAATATAAATAATTTCTAAAATATAGCTTTATATTTAAAGGAAACCTATAATACTAATCTATCTTAATTAGGACCTCTAAAGAACTTAGTAGTATAATTAATTATAGAAATAATTAAAGAGAAGCTAATAGACTAAGAAGATAATAAAACTATAGAGATTTACTTTATATAAAGATATATATATATATAAATTTAGCTAAGAGCTACATAATATACTAGATAAATTATATTTATAAATTAGGTAGTTATATTATTAATTAGTTGACTTCATCTTTAGAGTTTAGCTAAAGATTTTATTAATTAATAGATTAACTTTAAACTTTTAATATTACTAAGTACTATATAGTAAACTAATAAATGATTAGATAATTATTATATAACTTTATTAAGGATTAGTTATATAATCTAGTTATATACTAATTATATAATCTTAGGAGTCTATAGTTACGTAATATTAGGTCATAAACTAGTAAGTTACTAAAGGACATAAACTAATAAGTAATTATATAATATTTAGATTATATAATCTAATATTAGATTAAGGTTTACTTAGTATATCTCTATGTATTATTATACTATCCCCTCTAGGCCTAGTATAGTAGGTATTAAGTTAGCCTTTAGCCCTATAGATTTCTTTCTTTCTCCTTCTCTCTAGATTGAGAATTTTTTTCTCTTAGTACTCTACTTCTTTCCTTATTGTAGTAAACTTAGCTATATCGTGATAGGTCTATACCTACCGGACCTACTTCTATACTAGTAGCTATTAGGTCTACCTTAAGGAACTAGCCTAGAAGTTATATATTTAGTATAAATTTAGCTATAATAGGCCTCGCTTCCTTTCTACTAAGTAATTTATCAGTCCTAATAGCTATCGAATACCTATACTGGCTAGTTAGTAATATATATAATTATATAGATTAATAGAATTCTACTATTAATAGGCTAGTAGGATATATAAGACCGTCTAATAGCCTTAGTTATATATATATTAGGTAGTTTCTATATAGTTAATTTTAGCTAGATAGCCCTAAAGGGCAATTCGACCGATATATAGTTAGATAAATACCAAGAAGGTTACCTTTTATAAGCCCTCCTAGTACTCTAGGACCTCCTTAATAAGTTATTTAATAAGATATCTAGTTGGCCGCGCGATTATATTAAGACCGGTAGTATATCTTTACTAGAATTACTCCTATATGAACTTTACCTATCAGTGTATCTAGCGCCTAACCGCTACTTTAAGGATGATTCATTAGTAGTTAATCTCTATAGGACCTTCTTATAGGGCTACCTTTATATATAGGAATCTATCTAAATTCGACCTAGACCCCCTATCCTTCTAGCTAGATTATTAGCGCCCTATAGATAGATCTAGCTAGATAAATTATATAGGTAGTAGAGGGCCCTTAGCGCTAGTTAACTATTAGTAAAAATAACTAACCTAGTATCTACTAGCTTCTACTCCTAGAAGCCTTATAATATATGATCTCTACTAAGTATACTATAGAAATCTTCTCTATATCTATCTAGCTAGTAATCTTCTATACTCTATTAAAACTAACTATTATACCGGCGCCTGTATATCCTTAGTAGCTATTACTATTAGTATATGCTACTATAGATTATTAGCCCTTTAGCTTACTAATAATCTTATTATAACGTATTTCACTAGCGAGCGGGCTACACCGCCGAGCGGGCCACCCTATCGAAAATCGCGTCTTCCTATAAAAACACTAACTTTAATAGCCTACTATACCACTAATTCGCTCTATAAACGCGCAGAAACTAGCTAATTAAGAGGGTAAGATCCTATTAGCCCTTTCTAATTTAGAAAATAGCCGTATTAATCCTCTTCGCGCGGCGGCAAAGCTATACGTTATACCTCGCTCTACTCTATAAGCGCGCGCTAATAGCCGGCTATTACGCGTTAATATATACCTAAATAGGCGTAAGCTTACTAAATTAGAAGAGGATTCGCTTATTTAATAGATTATCTGTCAGCCTATGTGAGCGTGTGTGGCCATATGAAGTTGGTTGACCATGCGGCCCGCCCGGACCGGACCATCGTTTTTCCTATCCTCTCTCCGGGGAAAAACCATATCTCTTCAACAGAGAGTTTTACATGAGAAATCGGTCATTCTAGCCACAGATACTAACATCCAACAACTTCCTAATCCATCGATTCATCAGATCATCGATATATGATCGTATCATCGATCTATGAGCGGATCATCGATTAGATCAACGATTTGGTCTAGATTCAACTGTCTAAACTGCCCCAATCGTGTATTTAAACATCCATTCGTTCACTAGTTTAGCAGTTCAGATTCAATATCCCTTCAGATTCAATATCGAGAGAAGACTTAATATCCTTTCCTTCAGAATCAATACTCTCTTTGATCTATCTTATTGATCTCGTTTGACCTTTTCATACTCGAAGAAGATCTTATGCATCGGAGGACCCTTTACGATCTATGGTCCTATTCGCAAGAGAAGAAGAACTTCTATCTTAATTAGTCATCCTAAGGTTCTATGTGGATCCTGTCCTCTCGGACCCGATCGGATACACAAGAACTACCGATATTATCTCTATAGATAAGCGTAGAGTAGCGCCTAGGAAGGCTACTATACGCGAAATAGCTAATATCCTACTAAACACGCGCGGTAGCTATAGGAGCTACCCTCCGCCTACCGTTAGTATTAATTAGTTATTAAAATTTATCGACCGTCGCCCTAAGCTTCGTATACGATTATTAATACGGTATAACTACTAACGCGTACTAAATAAAGACCCTAAACTACTACGAGAGTGATTTTCTACTATATCACGCACTATCAATAAGAATAGTATATAACCGAAGGATATCTATAACTTTAATAAGATAGGATTCATAATAGGCCTTATATCTACGTAGAAGGTTATTACGCGGGTAGAAATATATAGTAACGGCCGTTACCTTCTTTAATTAGGAAATCGCGAATAGGTTACTACGATTAAGATAATTAGCGCTAATAGCTATTCGCTTCCGCTATACGTGATTTTTAAAGCTAAGGTTACTATTACTATTTAGTTTAATAAACTACTAAAAGACTAGCGAATCGAGGTCTCTACTAATAGCTAGACTAGTAATAAGATTAGCCTACGTTAGCTATAAAAGCTCTTTATCCTATCGACGAATTCGTGCGTACGCGGTCGGTTTCGGCTATTAATTCTTAATGGCTATAGTAGCTACCTTACGCCCTAATTCGACCGAATCTACGTAGAAAACGATATTATACCTCTTTATATACCTTCGTATATATCGTATCTACTCTAGCTACTAGATATTAGCTATTTTATAGTGGTTAAACGCGTATACGGCCGCTTTATAAGCGATCTTACCCGCCGAGGATATAACTATATCGATAAGCTCGATTTCTTAGATAACTACTAACGCGCGCGGCTAGAGGCCTTCTAAAAGCTAGTAACTATTTAAAATAGCTTCGTAGCTAGTGGTTTAGTGCTAATCGATATAGAAAGGGTCCTTTTAAGGCTAAATATCTCTCTACGAACGCCTATATCACTAAGTAGCCGGCTAAGTAGTAGATCTAGCTAATTTATACTAAAAACGCCTAAAACTATCGCCTAGCTATATAAGTAATCTTTAATACTTAAAGATCTAATTAACCGGCGGTCCTAAACGCCTACCCCTTTACTAACTTAGCTAGTAAAGGGGTGCGCGACGGTTATATATAGCGCTACTCTACTTAGCTAGGAGAACGCTAATCTACGCGTAGCTAACGAGAAGAAGCGCTAGAAACGCTAGCAGTTAACTAGGTATATACCCTACGAAGAAGGTCTAACCGTTAAAGAGGGCTAAAGACTAGCTAAATAGCTAAATCAGCTAGTAGAAGCTAATAGGGTAGGATCGTATAGGTAGGGCGAATTACCTAATTAGGTAATTAAACCACTTAATAGGGCCCCGCCTAGGTGTAGTGGATATAGAGAGATTAGCTATAGGATTAATATATATAAAAACCGCTATATTTAGTTAAATTAATAGGCGTTAGTTGAATTAATCGATTTTGAAAATTTCTAATAAGGGTGGGTGGCCCGCTTAGCGGTGTGGCCCGCTCGCTGGTGAAATACGTTACTTACTTACTAGTAGTAGTTTCCCTCTTATAGATAACTACCTTTAGGGGTATATACTAAAGGGGCTAAATATATATAAGACGGCTCTCCTAGAGAGTCTCCTGGCTAGAAAAGCCTAGAGGAGCTATTAGATATCTACTAGCCCTCTATATAATAGCTTTTATTAGTAAGAATCTACTAAGCTAGTACTACACTTTAGTATAGTTAATAATAATTATTAGTAGGATAGTAAAAGATAGTCTAGTTTATAAGCAGATTATAGTCTTATTAACTATTTTTTCTATAAGAATTTATATAGATATAAGATAGAGCTCCGTGTATAGCGCTACTATAGTAGTTCAGAAGGCCCTACTAATTAGATAGGCTACTCTATAGTATATATTCTCGAAAGGTCGAGAGATAGCCGTACGACGCCCTTTAGTATTATTAGTATTAGGTATAAACCATATTAATATACTATATAGTATCTATAGGATAATAACCGCCTGATAGATTCTGTATATAGCTATTATAAAACTATCCTATATGGATATACTAAGAGATCGGATTATATTTAGACTAATAGATCCCTTATTAGTAAGCTTCTAATAGTAGTTACTAACGTAATTCCCAGCTACCCTGGCCACCCGGTTACCCTGGCCACCCCGAAACACCATACAAAATGCAATATTTCATGTCACAATATGTCAACAACGAGAAGATAATTCTACTTAACTTTAAGCATGATAACATTTTATAGTATTTGGAACATTGTAGCATAATTAATCTATTCAGGAAATAATTAAATACCGCTATTACCAAAATTACGCCCCGATCGAGCGACGTGGATATGTACACCTACAATGTTATGGCTTGAAATGTTATTCGACCTGATGTAAATATATAATATGACATATTAAGCAACAAGGTATCCTATGACTATGATAATCAGTGTTGAGTGTTGAAATATATAGGTCGCGAAAAAGGGCATTTAGTATGGTGTTTCGGGGTGGCCAGGGTAACCGGGTGGCCAGGGTAGCTGGGAATTACGTTAAAGGAGAGGTCCTTATTAAGCTAGTACCCTGGATAATTAGCTAATTTTAAGGGTTATTCTATTAGTACTACCTAAAAATTCTCATAGTACTATCTAGTACCTAAATTTCTATCTTACTACCTAATTTCTACTAAGTCTATTTTAGCTATCTCATACTAATCTAACTATCCGCTTTCTTCTTATTTATATGTATCCTTTTAAATTTAATCCAGGCCTACTACTAGCTAAAGTTATATAACCTATATAAATTATATTAAAAATCTCTAATTACCTAGGCTAATCGCTACTTAGTAACTATCTATACTATTTATTTAGGGGATTTGTCTATTAATAATAATCTCTTTAGCTTATAGCTATAGGCCCTATATTATTAGCTAAGTTACTTCTTTCATTTTTATAGAATTTATCTTATTAAAGTATTAGTCTTTTTTTAAGATAGTAATACTATAATGCCTATGGTTTTATCTATAGAAATATAAGTATCTTAATCTTGAAACTTTCTTAAATTTCTAATTATAGTAATATTTATTTTACTATTTTTAGCTATTATTTTATAGTCTTTAGTAACTTTAGCTATTTAATCCCTTTAATCTAATTTAGTTCTTTAATCCAAAGTTTCTTTTTTATTTTCTATCTAATTACTAAATCATTTATATATATCTAATTTGTTCTAAATATCTTTTCTAATTTAATTATGTATTAATTTTTTATCTATTAGTTAAATATCTACTAATGAATCATCTATTAATTATTGAATATCTCTTTAGTTTAATTAGATAGATATAGTTAAGATTATTAATTAGATAATTATATAAAATATCAAGAAATTTTATTTAATTCTAAATATAAAGTAATAGTAGCCTCTCTTCTTAATTATATTTATCCTAATTATTTAAAAATCTTATAAATTACGCTATTTTAAATCTAATTAAGAATATTATAAAATAATAAAACTTAAAGATGAATAGATTTATAGTAGATTTAGTCTTTAACTAAATTAAGAGCCTATAAATTTACCTATTTTAATTTTGTTGAATTAGTCGATAGCTATATAGCTATCTCCTATTTTCCTATTTCCTAGAAGATTAAGAGAGCTTACTAGATCTTTAGAGATTAATAAGTTTTCATCCCTTCCTTCCTTTACGTAGAGATCTCCTAGAGATTTCCTTAGGTTCTACGCCCGATAGTTCCTTCCCGGTATTATAAATATAATAAGTTACCGATAAAGCATTAGAAAAATCTAATTTATATACTAGAGAAGGTATAATAATAATAATCTTTATACTAATTAATAGTATAAGATAAATTCTAACACTAACTAAAGGTATAATAATTTTTTCTAATAATACACTATTAAGGGCGCTATATCAAAATTCAAAAATAATTTAATACTTCGTTAATTTAAATATAACTAACTTTTAATAATAATTAACTTTAGTAAATACTTAATTCCTACTTAGATTTAATGACAAAAATAGTTAGAAATAACTTAGAAAACTAAAAATAGCGAAAATATTAAATTTAATAAAAACACTAAAAACAGCAAAAGCTAAGAATAATATATCTTAACTAATTAATCTAAACTTTACTAAAATACTAGTAGCGAGAGTGGACTATAGATTATTTATCGCTAATATGATTACTATATCGGGTGAAATTATTACCTAAATCACGGACGTACTAGAAGATTACTAATTAAATCTACTTAATAAATTAGACGATACGGACGAATTTAATATATAGCTTCGGAATATTATAAGGATCTTAAGATAAAAGGATCTATACCGATTTATTAATTCCTAAATCTAACGCCCTCTAACTAGCTCGCTATTAGTAGGTAGATAGGTAAAAACCTCTCTCAATATTTAGATTTAGTTATACTAATCGATCTCTAATAATATTAATAATCGGATCTAATCTAGAAATTTCTTTTACGACTTTATATATAAATATATTTAATATTAAAGTAAACCCTCGATATCATAGGCTATAATTAAGTAGTATAGGATTATTTTTAGATAGATATAATTAACCGCCTTTCTTTCTCGTCTACCCTTAAATTCGTAATTATATTCCGAGATATTTATTTAAGAGTTTCTTAACGTATTATCCTATTCCCCTCTTATATATATTAAAGATTATTAAGAGGGATTCGAGATAACTACCTAATCCTAGTCTCTAATAAATATATAGTTTTTAATTTAGCCTACGTTAAAATAGATAATTTTAATCATAACGCCCTTTATAAATTATTTAATAAATTAACTAACGAGCTACGAACTATCGAAATTCTCTATATAGCTATGATAATCGATATAAATAATAAAAATAATTCGAAAACTAATAATAAAAATAAAGACTACGAATTCTAGCTATTAAAAAACTTCCCGCTAAGAGATAAAACTAAATGTACTTTCTAAGTATAGCTAAATAATTAGCTGAACGGTATAAATTAAATAATACTAAATAGTAATTTTATATTCTATAGGAAAAAGGGATATAGGCCTAAAACCTATATATATATATTAATTAAGTATAGAATACCTAATTATAAATCTATTAACGGAACTTAGCTATATTACCCTTAGAGAAATAAAGAAAATCTAACTACTCTAAGGCCTAAAGATATAAAAACTCGATACGAAAATAGATACCGAAAGGATAGATATCTTAACCTACTATTCGTAGATCTCTAACTAATATTCATACTACTAAGCGCGATAAACGCCTAAACTATACTAATTTAAAATATAACTAGACTAAATTTAAAAATATTACTAGCTCCTATTATTTCTATAGTACTAACCGCACTAAGTATCCTAACCGCCTAAATAATAACTAAAAAATCTTAAATAGAACTAATATTAATATAAGATACCGCCGCTATAGCGGTTAAGTATTACGTATCCTATAGTTTTACTTTAATTATACTCGAGGAAGACCCGGTTAATCTAGATATCTACTTTAATATATTAAAAAGTAATATTAGAATAATAGATAAAGATTAGTAGGATATAGGATCTATTAATACTTACTAACTAGAAGAAGTCGTAGAATACGATTTTAAAAGTAACCGAACTAAACTAATAGTATTCTATACCGACGGGATTAATTAAATAAAACTAGTTCTAGTTTTAATAGTAATAATTATAAAATCTCGAGGCGAATAAATTATTAATTTAGGGGCATCTAGCTTAATATATATAGATACCGACTCTATTATCTAGTTCGAACTATATAGAGGTAATAATTATCACTATTACTAAATATTAGAAGGACGAATAATTACACCGAAAGGTAAAGTAATTATAAGGATTAATTTCATCTTAAATGATAAGATTAAGGTATTAGATATTAAATACGAATACGTCCCTAATAGACCCTTTCTTTAATCTACTATTAATAACCCGAACTTACTACGACTACCGAATAGGTTGAAAAGATTAGAAGAATTAATTTATTAATCTAGAAAATAAGATAACTATTCTTATATACGCCTATAGAAAAAGGGGTATACTATTTTTATATATAGTATCTTTCCGCCCTTCCTACCGGATTAAAATAAAAGCACCTAAAGATATTTCGGAAGCCTACTCCTTAGTAATAATTTTATAAGAACTCGCCTATATAAGATTAGGCCACGTTAGCTAGCTAATAACGAGAGTTAATTATTATCGGATTAGTAATAAAGTAGAAAGAAATAGTTAATTCGACTATAAACTATATAGACTAGCTAAATCGAAGAAGATTATATACTATAATCCTTAAGAATATATAAAGAAACTAGTAATTAATCTATATCGACCTATTACTATATAAACTAATAGGCATTAATATTATAAACTACTTAATTATTATCTACGACGAAATAACTTAACGTAATTCCCAGCTACCCTGGCCACCCGGTTACCCTGGCCACCCCGAAACACCATACAAAATGCAATATTTCATGTCACAATATGTCAACAACGAGAAGATAATTCTACTTAACTTTAAGCATGATAACATTTTATAGTATTTGGAACATTGTAGCATAATTAATCTATTCAGGAAATAATTAAATACCGCTATTACCAAAATTACGCCCCGATCGAGCGACGTGGATATGTACACCTATAATGTTATGGCTTGAAATGTTATTCGACCTGATGTAAATATATAATATGACATATTAAGCAACAAGGTATCCTATGACTATGATAATCAGTGTTGAGTGTTGAAATATATAGGTCGCGAAAAAGGGCATTTAGTATGGTGTTTCGGGGTGGCCAGGGTAACCGGGTGGCCAGGGTAGCTGGGAATTACGTTAAATAAGATAGGTATTACTAATTAAAGTAAAATCCGATGCTTTAGCTATATTAATCCGTTAGGTAATACTTGATAATAATATTATATAATATTAGCTAATTAAAGTCTAAATCGACGGTAATAGAGGGTTATTTAAGTTTAAAGATTAAATTAAATTAAAAGGAATAACTTTGATTATAAGCCCTCCCTATACGTATAAATAAAACGGAGTTTTAGAAGCTTCCGGATATATAATTATATCATTAGTAAGAACCCTTATATTTATAATACTAGAAGCACTAGTATATTTTTAGCCCGAAGCGGTATTCGTGTTAATATATATCTTAAACCGAATTCGATGACCTTAAGAAATAGAATTACTTATAGAAAAATAGAATAGAGCTTTATAACTAAGATATACTAAACTAATTAAACTTAGCTATCTTTAAGTATAGTACTCTAAGGCTTATATATACATTCTATAAGAATAAAGAGTCTAAGATAATAAGATAGCTCCGCGTATATAGATCGGTAACTTAGTCGGTTATAAAGGAGATAGTAGTTATATCTACCGTATATATAACGCTTCTAAGAGAAAAGTAGTGATTCGACGAGATATTATATTTTAGGAAGAGCTCTAGCCTATAAAAAGAGATTACTGGGATTTAAAGAATAAGAAGAAATTACCGAAAATAATAGTAAAAATAAAGAAAAGGATTAATAATTATTTATTTACGGAGAAAAGGTACTTGTAATAAGACTAATATAAAACCCTTTATTACTAAGATTAAAGAAAGTAAGAATCTTAGATACTAATAGAGTAATTCGCTAACGATCCTATTAAGAATAACCAATTAAAAGGACTAGATAGTCTAAATCACTACTCGAAAGAATAAGGTAATTAGAATAGTTAATCTAATATAAAATTAACTAATAATCGATCTTATAATAATAAGTACACCTACTACTAATTAACTTATAACTAAGTATATAATAACCACTAACCTAACTGAGAAAAAATAGCCTCGTAAAAATCTAATTATAATCTAATCTAATATAGGCTAATATACCTAAAGGCATCTAAGAAATAGTACTAATTTAATTAAGAAGCTTCGTAGATTTATAAAGGGTTCGGTAGAAAGAGTCTATACTACGATTTTCGGAGGAACCTTAAATTCGCGAATTTAACGAAAACCAAAGTTGTAGATATCTCTATTAAAGTAATTAATTAACCCTTACGAGATATTTAATAAGATAAATAACTAAAATCTATATCTTTTTAATTAAATATAATACGAGGACTACTAACGTATTACACAAGCGAGCGGGACACCCTATCCAAAATCGCGTCTTCCTGCCAACCCACTAACTTTAACAACCTACTATGCCACTAATTCGCTCTGAATATACGCAGAAACTAGCCAAACAAGAGGGCAAGATCCTATTGGCTCTATCTGATTTACAAGAAGGCCGTATCTAATCTATTCGCGCGGTAGCTAAGCTATACGATATACCTCACTCTACTCTGCATAAGCGCGCTGATGGCCGGCTATCACGCGTTGACACACCACCAAATGGGCGGAAGCTTACTTAATTAGAAGAGGATTCGCTTATTGAATGGATATTCTCTATAGATAAGCGTGGAGCAGCGCCTAGGAAGGATACTATACGCGAGATAGCTAATATCCTACTAGCCGCGCGCGGTAGCCACCCTCCGCCTACCGTTGGCACGAATTAGCCGTCAAATCTTATTAGCCGTCGCCCTGACCTTCGTATACGCTTATTAATACGATATAACTACTAACGCGCCCTAAACGAAGACCTAAAGCTTCTGCGAGAGTGGTTTCTTACCGTTTAACGCGTTATCGATGAGAACGGTATACAATCGGAGGATATCTATAACTTTGATGAGACAGGATTTGCAATGGGCCTTATATCTACACAGAAGGTTGTTACGCGGGCAGAAATGTATGGTAACGGCCGTCGCCTTCTTCAACCAGGAAATCGCGAATGGGTTACTATAATCGAGGCAATTAGCGCTGATAGCTATTCGCTTCCGCTATGTGTAATTTTTAAAGCTAAAAACGCTATGGCTGGTTGGTTTGATAATCTACCAAAAGATTAGCGAATCGAAGTTTCGCCGAATAGCTGGACTAGCGATGAGATTAGCCTACGTTAGCTCTAAAAGCTCTTTATCCCATTAACGAATTCGCGCGTACGCGGCCGATTTCGGCTATTAATCCTTAATGGTTATAGTAGCCATCTTACACCTTGATTCGACCGAATCTGCGTAGAAAACGACATTATACCTCTTTGTATGCCTGCGCATGCGTCACATCTATTACAGCCACTAGATGTTGGCTATTTTGCAGTAGTTAAAAGGGCATACGGTCGCTTTGTGAGCGATCTTGCCCGTTAAGGATATAACCATATCGATAAGTTCGATTTCTTAGCAGACTACCAACGCGCGCGGCTAGAGGCCTCCCAAAAGCCATTAACTATTCAAAACAGCTTCGCAGCTACTGGTTTAGTGCCAATTGATATAGAAAGGGTCCTTTCAAAGCTAAATATCTCTCTGCGAACGCCAACGCCTCTAAATAGCCGGCCAAGCAGTAGATCTAGCCAATTCATACCAAAAACGCCTAGGACCGTCATCTAGCTATTTAAGTAAGCTTCTTTATTAAAAGATCTATTAGATCAGCGGTCGTAAAGCCCTCCAAGCCCAATCAAAACTATGGTAGATCAGATGATTAAGGGTGGCTATCTAGCTTTGCATACCGCTGCCCTGCTTAGCCAGGAGAACGCCAATCTACGCGTAGCTAATAAGAAGAAGCGCTAGAAACGCCAGCGATCAACTAGGCAGATACCCTGCGAAGAGGGCCTATCTGTTGAAGAAGCCATACAGCTAGTTAAGCAGCTAAACCAGCTAGTGGAATGTGATAGGGTAGGATCGCATGAGCAGGGCGAATTGCCTAATCAGGCAATTCAACCACGACCTAGGGCGCCGCCTAGGTGCAGTAGTTGTGGGTAGATTAGCCACAAAATCAATCGATGTATTAATCTTTAGTATTAGGAAATTGAATACGTTTTGGTAGAGATATTCGATTTGGAAATTTTCTAATGGGGGTGGGTGTCCCGCTCGCTTGTGTAATACGTTATAGAACGCTTATATAAGAAGACTTTTTAGAGATAGTTATAACCCTAATATACTAATTCCGTTAAGAGATTTTCACTAGAATCATAATAATTACCGATTTTACTAATACCCGACCCATCTAATTTAACTACCTAATAATAACTATTTAGATAATAATTAATAGAACTAAGTAGATTAATTAGAAGAATACGATTATTTATTATAATAAGAGAAATATTATTAAATAACCAAATTACGTTTAATATACTAATACTAATATAGGATATTTTCAAAGAAACTTTATCCAATGATCTAATACCTATATTCGAAGAAGATACGCTAATTAAAGAACTACTAAATACAGTAAGTCGCAGAAGACCCTTAAGATTAAGCATAATACCTAATATACTATTATAACGTTTGTTACGACTTAGTCCGGTACGCTAATCAGGCGAAGAAAAAATAAAATATATATAAAAGGTATAATAGTAGTAAGAGACGACGATACCGCGGCTTTTATAGGATTAATCAACGATAGAGAAGATAGGAATATAGTCCTACCCGGATAGGTATACGTAGTAATAGAACGAATCCGATTAACTATAGTAAAAATACTAATTACCTATGTAGAAGTAATACGAATAGAATATATAGACTATTAGTATCTAGCGGAAGAAACTTAATTAAGAAAGATTTCTACTATTAATATATTACTTCTCGTCCTATACCTATCTGCTAGTACTAAGATCCTTCTAAGAAAATAGATATATAACCTAAAAAAAAGATAAGAAGGGGTTTATCCTCGAATTTCGCGTACGCTAGGTAGTTTATAGTAATCGCTAAATACTAGGAGTTAATTTTTAACTAGATAAACGTTATATATTAGTATTATCCGATATAGTAGCTAAATTATTTATATTATTAGTTATAGTTCGTTAATTTAGTATTTAATAATAGGATATTATAGGAGTATACCTTAATATAGTATTTACTAAAATAACTAACTAACTATAAATACTAGATCTAAGTAATATAGAATACGTTTACCTAGTAAATTAAGTACTTTATAGTCTTCGTTAAGTAGGATACCTTTAGTATAAAGTATTTTCTAACGATTTAAAAGAACTTAGATCATATCCTATACTAAAAGAACTATATATCTATACTAATTTAGATTTTATAATCTTTATACTAATTTTATATAGACGATATCCTAATAGTAGGAGATAAAATTAAGCTTTAACGAATTGAAAAAGGAATAAGCGAAAAGAGATAATTAAAGATACTACTTTTTAAGAGATTTCTAGGTTGCGACGTTTTTCACGAATTAATATATTATATCTTTATAAACTAATAAGCCTACCTAACTAATTTACACGCCGAGGAGGGATTTTTAAATATTAATTTAGCTATAATTATTCTAAATCTAGCGTAAAAGTATATACTATCCGACTATATAATAGTAGAAATCGACACAACGATATATATAAGAAAAATAGGTAAGATAGGATAGCTTTCGATAAAAATACGTCCGGACGTCGTATATACTATTTCTAGATTATAACGTCGTTATTAAATACTACGAATCGAAGACGAATCTATATATAAGGATCTTCTACGATATTTTATAGGTATAATTTAATATAGTATTCCTTTTAGAAGAAATCTAATAAGAGGCCTCGAACGCTATATAGACTTATCATACGCCGATAAAGAAAATAGAAAAATAATAGAAGTATATATTTAGTTCTTTATAGATATACTAATCTTATAGATATCCTACCGGTAAGATATTGTAGTAAATTCTTCTATAATAGCCGAATACTATATAATATCTACCGCCGTTAAAGGCTTATACTTAGCTAAAATTACCGCGGATCTGAAATTAATAGAACCTATTAACTAAGACGAAATTTCGAAAATAACGTTTCTTTGCCACTATATTACGATTCGGATAACGCTATCTTAATAGTAACATAGGGTAAATTAAGCCTAAAAGTAGCCTAGATTAGCACTAGATACTATCTTATTAGAGATTTAGTTAAAAAGAACCTAATTATATTAATTAATATCGAAAGCAAAGATAATCTAGTAGATATTTTGACGAAAGCAAAACCCTATAGAATTTTCGAAAATAATCGAGAGAACCTACTCTATATAAGAAACCCTTTAACTAAAAATAAGTGATAATATAAGATTATTCTATCTCGTATATTATCTTT
The DNA here is from genome assembly GCA_001048715.1 of Penicillium brasilianum. NCBI lineage: Eukaryota > Fungi > Ascomycota > Eurotiomycetes > Eurotiales > Aspergillaceae > Penicillium > Penicillium brasilianum. Next base: position 650,084 of record CDHK01000009.1, on the reverse strand, counting down.
TCCTTATAATAGAATAATTCTACGTTAAATTTCCCTTTACTTCTAATAAAAGTTTCGATTTCTAAAGAGATAACGAGAAAAACACTAAAAGCATATTATTAAAAGTTATTACTCTACTAACTATTTCTATTTTTTGATAAAATTATATTTCCCTTCTTCGGCGCTAGTCCTACGGGGGGTATAATAGAATTTCCTCCCTTTCGGTCACCCTTAGGGATTTCTAGTAGAACTAGCGCCTTTCCGTTACCGTTACCCTTCTTATATGAGAAGTTTGCCGTTAGCCGTTTAACAATATGTCCTTCCTGTTTTAGTTTTGTCGAATTAGTCTATAGCTATATAGCTATCTCCTATTTTCCTATTTCCAAGAAGATTAAGAGAGTTATTACGAGGCAGACCGTCAGAAACCCGCGGGGGATAATGACAGCTAACTAAACCCGTAAGAAAGACGATACCTATAGGAGTTATATATAACTAATAAGAAGTATTACATATATACTTCCTAGGAGCAAGATCATATAGAAAAGGTGCTTCTAGGAGTAAAGTAGGTCTATATAAGAAAGGTATCTTACATAACCACGCTTAGTGATCGCTTAGGGTAATCGAGGACACCGTATCCTCGGAGCGGACTTTATCCTATATATATATCTATATATATCTTAGGTATTATCTAGTATAACGAACTACCCGATTAAGTAGTTACGTAACGACTTATTAAGCGATAAGCCTCGACTTATCTAGTGATAAGTCTAGATAGTATCGAGTGATAAGTCCCGACTTATCGCCTAATAGGAAGGACTAGATATATAAGAACACCCTTTTACTAGTATATATTTAGTTCTTCGCGATTAATTATATATTATTACTTAGTTACTAGCTTTAGCACTTTATACTTTATAGTTTACTTTTAAGATAACCTAACCTTCGAGTAGGGGATTTACTTAGTAGTAATACTTATTAATTAACTTACTCGGCGCGTACTTCTAACACGTTCTATAAGATACTTAATACGATCTAGTCCGTAGTAAGGCTTACGAAGTAACGGTATAATTAAGAGATACTCTTAAAATCCGTAGTTAGAACTAGATAAGTATAACCCGAGGACCTTCTAACTTATAGTGACTAGTCGGTATCGCGTAATATATTAATCGCCTGATCTTTAAACTATAAAGTTATTATAGTGGGTAACGATAGTACCGTAAGTGACCTTTTAAGTAGATCGAGCTCTACTCTACTAACGCGTAACTTATAGATATAATATACTAGTTATAGGAATAGCTTATATAGATAAGTAATAGCTATATATAGGCTACTATTAAACTACCTAAGCCTAAGTTCTACTATAGCGAACGGACTAAGCTTCGTTTCTTCTTAACTTAGATAGATATATAGCTCTATCTTATTAACTATATAGAGAAGGCCGATAAGGTTATCTATACTTCTACCTACCTACGCGGATAGGCATTCGAATAGTTCAAACCCTATATTAGGGAATTTCACGATAAATCTTAGAAGGACTAGGGAGACGTTACTAAGGAAATCTTCGCGTTCTATAAAGTCTTTAAAAAGAAACTTAAATAAATCTTTAGGGATATCGACGCCGTAAGAACTACAAAATAACGACTCGATCGATTACGATAAACTAGATCGGCTAGCGTATATACCGCCGAATTCTAGTAAATTATCTCGTACCTCGACTTCGATAACGATATCTATATCTAGCTCTTCGAGCGAGGACTTAAGGAAGATATTAAGGATAAACTTATAAGAATTAACTAACCTAAGGAGCTCTATAAGATAATTAAGCTCGTAGTTAAGTTCGATAACCGACTTCACGAATATAAGCTCTAGCGACGAGAGTAGCGATAGGGAGATAACTAGGGACCGATATAATACTAATACCGCCGCTATAAAGACTGCGAGGATAATAGCGAAGTAGACTAAGGGAATAGTATAATAATCCCTACGGGCTATAGCTAATAGAGCTTAATATAGCGAGGCTCCCCGCCGAAGAAAAGAAACGGCGTAAGGATAATGACTTATACTTTAAATATAGAAAAGTAGGATATCGGGCGTATAAATATAATAATAGACATAATAATATAAAGCTATAGGCGCGTAAGCGTAATAGCGGACGTAATAACGTAAAGCTATAATAGTTACGGGCGACCTAAGATAGCGAGGTCTAACCCTAATAACTTAGGACTATCTATAACGGGGTAGAGTACCTAAAGGAAGCTATTGCTAGGGTAACTCTAGACGAGTACGAGTACTTAAAGGACTAGGTTACTAAGTAGATAATAGAGGAACTATTAGCTAGAAAAGAACCTAGGATTAGGTAACTACGTATCGCGACTATATGGCTAGAAAAGGAATACCGCGGCCTAAATAGCGTAGCGTATACGAAGAAAAAACCTCCTAAGGAAGAGGAGAATATCGAGAGTTAAGGATAGACCTAGTATAGTCCCTAGAATACTATCGACTCCTAGGAACTATCCGACGACTCTTAGGACTAGGGAGTAGGGATCCTAAAGATAATAATTGAGATTCTAGGAACCCCGGAGATCTTAGAAACTCTACCCTAGCTCCTAGAAGCGGATATAACTAAATAGCCTTAAGAGAACCCTATAGATAATCTAATTATCGAATACTTAAAAAGCTTTAAAGAGTTGGTAGCGGAATATACGAATAAAGTAATATCCCTACTATAGTAACGAATATATATATAAAAGATACGTACGATACCCTAATCACGGTCTAAGATATATATCGGGATATTACGATAATAACTATATAATATATTACTAAGGAAAATATAAACGAAGCCTAGAACTAAAACCGCTATACTAGGGGAAGCTACTAAATTAGAAACTAGAATACGCGGGACTCTAGTATAGAGACCGGAGAATAAATACTAATAAATAATACCTTATAGCTACTATATAGGGCGCGTACGTAAAGATTATCGCTAATATCGTACTTCGATTAACTAGAGTAATAATCGATTCGGGAGCGGTAGGAAACTTTATAAGCCTATAATATAAATAGTAAAATAAGATTAAAGGCGTAGAGAAGCCATAAACTATATCTTTAATCGGGCTTAACGGAGAGAGCCTAGGGCCGGGTATCACGTACGAGAGTAGACTACTACTAATAATTATTAGAGACCATTTCGAGATTATTGACTTCGATATTACTCCCTTAAGTATATATAATATAGTACTAGGAGTACTATAGCTAAGGAAGTATAATCTAGCTATTAACTAGTAGATTAGAAATATAGTCTTTGATAGATACGCTAACTACTACCGAAAGCTAATACTATAATATTTAAGATATATAATAGGACTATACCGATTTACTAAGAAGGGAGTACTATACTAATAGGATAATAAAGCGGAGAAATCGTTCACCACGCTTAAGGAAATATATAATAAAAAGGTAGGAGAGGCTATTATTATAACCTTTAGCTACGACGCACTAATTATTATAGAAACCGACGTATTAGACTTCGCGCTTAGAGCTTAGCTTATATAACTAAGGTAAGATAATAAGCTTAGACCTATCGCTTTCTAGTTACGAAAAATAATACTAGCGGAATTAAATTATAATATCTATAATAAGGAACTATTAGCTATAGTATTAGCGTTTTAGATATAGAGAGTATACTTAGAAGGAGCTAAGTATACTATAATCGTTAGGATAGATTACTATAACCTTACTTGCTTTACAACGACTAAGAAACTTATATAACGAGAAGCTAGATAGGTAGAGATATTAGCCTAATATAACTTTAAGATTATATATATACTATAAGGAGACTAAGAATATAGTAGCGGATACGCTAAGTCTATAACCGCACTATAAACTTAGAACTAAGGAGGTAGTACCCGCTATCCTAACGACGGATAGCGAAGGTAATATTATATATAACTACTAGATACTTATAGTAACTAGCGAGTTATAAGATAACGAATAGCTCTTAAAGATCCGAGAGGCTACTAGTATAGATAAAGTAATATAGAAGATTCTATATAATAATACTATACTAACTCGGGACGGCTTAGTCTATATCTATAGATTAGTATATATCCTAGGAAGGCTTTAGAATAAATCTATTAAAATACACTATAACGAACTAATATAAGGATATTTAGGAATCGAAAAAAAAATATCGAAAAGATTACGCGGAATTACTATATTCCGGCGCTATATAGAAAAATTAAAAAATATATCCAATAATACGATTTATACTAACGAAATAAATCATTACGATACGTACTATATAGGGAAATAGAAAAAACGGAAATACCGACACGACTACAGGAATAGATTACTATAGACTTTATCACGAAACTACCTATCTCGGAAGAAAACGATATAATTATAGTAGTTATTAATAGACTTACTAAATATATATATATAATCCTAATAATAGAAACTATCGATATATAGAAAATAGCTAACCTACTATTTAGGTATATATTTATAAACTACGGTATACTAGCTAAGATTACTTTAGATAGAGATAAGCTATTTATATCGAAGATATAGTAATTACTTATAGATTAACTCGGTATTAAGTATAGACTCTCTACCGCGTACTACCTATAAATTAACGGATAATTAGAATAAGTTAATTAGATACTAGAGTAATATTTATAATATTATATAAACTTCTAATAAGATAACTAGATAGGATTACTACTAATAGCTTAGTTCGTGTATAATAATACTATATACTCTATAACTAAGGAGATACTATTCTTCGCGAATTATAGGCTTAATCCTATAATTATCGGAGAACTAATCGGAAAATAACTACTCGAGGAGTTATCCCGATTACTAGCGACTAGGTTGAAATAGTTATACCTATAACTATCTAGAGATATCGAGTTCCTTAATATACGTATAAAATTCTATTACGATTAATCGCGCTAGGAGGCGCCGGACTTTTAAAGGGAGGAGAAAATTTACCTTTTATAACGTAATATTCGCACTAGACGACCTAGCGCGAAACTCAACTATCTAAAATTAGGACTATTTAAAATTAAAGAAAAAATAGGACTACTTAATTATCGACTAAAACTACTACTAGAAAGTATATAATATATTTGTATAATATTTTATATCTCGTTATTAGAAAAGATACCTAGAAACACCGAAGTCGTTACTAATATTGAAATTAAGAAAGAAATAGAAAATAAATATAAGGTCGAGGTAATCCTAGTAACGAATAAAGTTAGTAGAAAACCTTACTACCTAGTAAAATAGAGGGGATACGATATCTCTAGGAATATATAGGAACCTATTAAGAACCTAGCGGGCTACTACCGGCTAGTTTAATAGTTCTACTAATAGGAGAAGGGGACCTAGAAACCTCGCTAAGCTAAGAGACGTCTAGGTCGGTCTAGGAAAATAAAGGATTATTTAATAACTCAGTTAGAGTAGGATCCTCTAACGTCGCCGTAAGGATATAACTATTAGTCGTAATAGTAGATTAAGGAACCTCGCCTACGGTACGAGCGCTCTCTACTTTATATTTTTTCCGTTTAGATTTAATACGTTCTTTTTCGAGGCGCTCGCGCTTTTTAACCTCGCGATACTCGAGCTCTTCTAACTCGGCGACTTCCTTAAAATCGTAAGTAATAAAATTACTAGTACGCTTTTATAATAAGCGTTTTTACTACCGAAAACGGGCTAATTTAGCTAGTATTATTTATTACTAAAGAAGGATAGCCTCTTCCTCCTCCTCTAAGGAATTTTAAGACTTTACTAATCGCCTCTATTTAGTATTAGTAAAAGTAGGATTCGATATTATATACTTTACTCCTCTACCGCCGCGAATATAATCGCTATAACGGTCGGAATAGTCGGTATAAATATATACTCTTTTTAGACGAATATAACGCTTATAAGGAATAGCGGATCGAAAACCCTTATCCTCGATCCGACGAGTTAAGACGTTCTTACGGATAGAAGCCTTAGAAGATATAGTTAGTATAGTAGGACGATATTATAGAGAAAATAAGAAAATAGAAATATATATACGAACGGACTAGGGGCTACGCTACTTATAGCCGCTAAGGACACTAGCTTGAAAGAGAGGGGATAATATTATAAGGTAGACCGTTAGAAACCTACGGGGGATAATAATAGCTAACTAAACCCGTAAGAGAGACGATACCTATAGGAGTTATATATAACTAATAAGAAGTATTATATATATACTTCCTAGGAGTAAGATTATATAGAAAAGATACTTCTAGAAGTAAAGTAGGTCTATATAAGAAAGGTATCTTATATAACCGCGCAGTAATTACTTAGGGTAATCGAGGATACCGTATCCTCGGAGGGGACTTTATCCTATATATATATCTATATATATCTTAGGTATTATCTAGCATAACGAACTACCCGATTAAGTAGTTATATAACGACTTATCGCCTAATAGAAAGGACTAGATATATAAGAATATCTTTTTACTAGTATATATTTAGTTCTTCGCGATTAATTATATATTATTACTTAGTTACTACCTTTAGCACTTTACACTTTATAGTTCACTTTTAAGACAACCTAACCTACGAGTAGGGGATTTACTTAGTAGTAATACTTAGTAATTAACTTACTCTACGCGCACTTCTAGTACGTTCTATAAGATACTTAATACGATCTAGTCCGTAGTAAGGCTTACGAAGTAACGGTATAATTAAGAGATACTATTAGAATCCGTAGTTAGAACTAGGTAAGTATAACCCGAGGACCTTCTAACTCATAGTGACCAGTCGGTATCGCGTAATAAGAGTTTCCTAGATCTTTAGAGATTAATAAGTTTTCCTCCCTTCCTTACTTTACGTAGAGATCTCCTAGAGATTTCCTTAAGTATTATCTAAAGTATAGATATACTAGAAGATTATGAAACTTATTTAATAAATTAAATAATATAGATAAATTTAATATACAGTGTTAGAATATTATAAAGATTCTAAGATAGAAGGATATATATTAATTTATTAATTTTTAAATTCAATATACTTTAATCTTACTATTAATAGAGACATAGATAAAAATCTTTTATCTAGAAATTTCCTTTATAACTTTACTAATAGATATATTAAGATATTAAAAAAACCTTTAATATTATTAGCTATAATTTAGCTATATAGGATTATCTCTAAATAGATTTACTTAACTATCTCTCTTTTCTATCTATCCTTAAATTTATAATCATATTCCAGGATATTTATATAAGAGTTTCTTAATATATTATTTTATTATCTTTTTATAAATATTAAAATTTATTAAAAGGGATTTAAGGTAACTACTAAGGAAATCTCTAGAGGATCTTTAAATAAGGAAGGAAGGAAGGAAAACTTATTAATCTCTAAAGATCTAGGAAACTCTCTTAATCTACTAGGAAATAGAAAAATAGGAGATAGTTATATAGCTATTAACTAACTTCATAAAACTAAAATAGAAAGGATATATTATTAAATAGCTAATAGCTAATAGTTAAGAGATTAAATAGCTAAGTAGCTAATAGTAATCTTTTTATATAAGAAGGATAAGAATAACGGAAAAGCGCCAGTTCTACTAGAATCCCTAAGCATAACTAAAGGGAAGGAAATTCTATTATATCCCTTATAGGATTAGTGCTAAAGAAGGGAAATATAATTTTATAAGGAAATAGAAATAATTTTAATAATATATTTTTAGCAGTTTTTCTCGTAATCTGTTTACAAACTAAAACTTCTATTAAAAGTAAAGGGAAATTTAATATAGGATTATTCTATTATAAAGAAAAGATAATATAAGAGATAGAATAATCTTATGTTATTACTTACTTTTAGTTAAAGGGTTTCTTTTAAAAAGTAAGTTCTCTTAATCTAAAAATTCTATAAGGTTTTATTTTTATTAAATTATCTATTGGATTATCGTTATTTTTAATATTAATTAATATAATTAGATTCGTCTGAACTGAGTTTCTAATAAGATAGATTCAGTACTAATTTAGGCTAATTTAAGGGTTAATTTACTTTATATAATTATTAAGATTATATTATCTAAATTATAATATAGTAATAAAAGAATATTATTTTTCGAAATCTTTATCTTAGTTAATCGGTTCTATTAATTTACCATTTTCTATATTAGCGTATAATAAGTCTACGTAGCTTTTAAGGCCTCTTATTAGATCTCTTCTAAAAGGAATCCTATATTAAATTATACCTATAAAATATTATAGAAGGTCTGTATATATAGATTTATCTTTAATTTATAATATTAAGTAGTAATGTTATAGTCTTGAAATAGTAAATATAGTATCTAGTTATATTTTTATCGAAAGCTATCCTATCTTATCTATTTTCCTTGTATATATATTATTTTATCGATTTCTACTATTATATAATTAGATATTATAAAATCTAAATTAATATAGGATACAATCTTAAATTATTAGGAAATACTTTATATTAAGGGTATTTTACTTAATAAAGGCTATAAAGTATTTAATTTATCAGATAAAAATATTTTATAAAGATAATATAATTATAAAGTACTATATTAAGATATACTCTTATAATATCTTATTATTAAATTCTAAATTAATAAACTATAGCTATTAATATAAATAATTTAGCTACTATATTAGATTAGATATTACTAATATATAATATTTATCTAGTTAAAAAAGTAACTCTTAGTATTTAGCGGTTACTATAGACTATCTATTAAATATAAAATTTAAAGATAAATCCCTTATTATTATCACTTTTTAGATTATATATCTATTTCCTTAGAAGGATTTTAGTATTAGCTAGTAAATATAGGATAAAAAGTAATATTTTAATAGCTTAACTTTTCTTAATTAGGTTTCTTTCGCTAGATATTAATACTCTATATATTCTATTTATATCATTTCTATATAGATAATTAGTATTTTTATTATAGCTTATTAGATTTATTCTATTACTATATAGACTTATCTAAATAAGACTATTACTTATCTTTTAATATAAACTTTATTATCCTTTGATATAATTAGTATACTAGACTAACTTATAATAAATATTATAATAATATATTAGGTATTATTTTTCATCTTAAAGATCTTTTATAAATTATTATATTTAGTTATTATTTAATTAATTATTATTAGGTAGTTAAATTAGGTAACTTAGATATTAATAAAATTAGTTATTATTACTATTTTAGTAAAATTCTCTTAACAAAAGAAATTAGTATAGTGGGATGATAACTATCTATAAAAAGTCTTTTTCTATAAATATTCTATAGTAGTCCTTATATTATATTTAGTTAATATCTTAGAAAAATAACTAATTAGTTTAAAAGAGATATCTATAACTTTTTAGTTTTTATTAAATTTACGAATTTAAGGTTCTTCTAAACATTATAATATAGACTCTTTTTACTATATCCTTAATGAATCTATAAAGCTTCTTAATTAAAATAGTACTATTTCTTAGATACTTTTAAGTATATCAGCTTATATTAGATTAGATTATAATAAGATTTTTATAAGGCTACTTTTCTTTAGTTGAGTTAGTAATTATAATATAGTTAGTCATAAATCAATTTAGAGATATATTTATTATTAAAAAATTAATTATTAGTTAATTTTATGTTAGATTAATTAATCTATCTTATTCTTTAGATTAGTAAACTAGACTATCTAGTCCCTTAATTAGATATTTTTAATAATATTATTAGCGAATTAATTTATTATTATTTTAAATTCTTACTTTCTTTAATCTTAGTAATAAAAGACTTTATAATATATTAGATGAGCGAGCCGGCCATCCTATCTAAAATCGCGTCTTCCCACCAACCCACTAACTTTAACAACCTACCATACCACTAAATCGCTCTGAATCTCGGTAGAAATTAGCTAATTAAGAGGGTAAGATCTTATTAGTTATATCTAATCTAAAAGAAGGCCGTGTCTAATCTATTCGCGCGGTAGCTAAGCTATACGATATACCTCGCTCTACTCTATAGGACCGCGCTAGTAGCCGGCTATTACGCGTTAATAAACTACTAACTAGGCGGAAGCTTACTTAATTAGAAGAGGATTCGCTTATTAAATAGATTTTATCTATAGATAAGCGTAGAGTAGCGCCTAGGAAGGCTACTTACTATACGCGAAATAGCTAATATCCTACTAGCTACGCGCGGTAGCTACCCTCCGCCTACCGTTAGCGTAAAATAGCTAGATAATCTTATTAACCGTCGCCCTAACCTTCGTATACGCGTATTAATTCGATACGACTACTAACGCGTATTAAATAAAGATCCTAAGCTTCTACGAGAGTGGTTTCTTACTATCTAGCGCGTTATCGATAAGAACGGTATATAACTAAAGGATATCTATAACTTTAATAAGACTAACTTTGTAATAGGTCTTATATCTAAGTAAAAGGTAGTGACCCGGGTAGAAACGTATAGTAATAGCCGTCGCCTTCTTTAACTAGGAAATCGCGAATAGGTTACTATGATCGAGGTAATTAGCGCTAATAACTATTCGCTTCTGCTATACGTGATTTTCAAAGCTAAGGTTACTATCGCTAGTTAGTTTGAAAAGCTTCTAAAAGATTAGCGAATCGAGGTCTCTACTAACGGCTAGACTAGTAATAAGATTAGCCTACGCTAGCTATAAAAGCTCTTTATCCTATTAATAAATTCGCGCGTACGCGGCCGATTTCGGCTATTAATCCTTAATAGTTATAGTAGCTATCTTACACCTTAATTCGACCGAATCTATATAGAAAACGATATTATACCTCTTTATATACCTATATATACGTTATATCTATTATAGCCACTAGATATTAGCTATTTTACAGTAGTTAAAAAGGTATACGGTCGCTTTATAAGCGATCTTACCTATTAAGGATATAACTATATCGATAAGCTCGATTTCTTAGATAACTACTAACACGCGCGGCTAGAGGCCTTCTAAAAGCTATTAACTATTTAAAATAGCTTCGTAGCTACTAGTTTAGTACTAATCGATATAGAAAAGGTCCTTTTAAAGCTAAATATCTCTCTACAAACGCCTACGTCACTAAATAGCCGGCTAAGTAGTAGATCTAGCTAATTCATACTAAAAACGCCTAGGACCGTCCCCTAGCTATTTAAGTAAGCTTCTTTATTAAAAGATCTATTAGATTAGCGGTCGTAAAGCCCTCTATCTAAGCCTAATTAAAACCGTAGAAGATTAGATAATTAAGGGTGGCTATCTAGCTTTATATACCGCTCCCTACTTAGCTAGGAGAACGCTAATCTACGTATAGCTAATAAGAAGAAGCGCTAGAAACGCTAGCGATTAACTAGGTGGATACCCTACGAAGAGGGCCTATCTATTAAAGAAGCTATATAGCTAGTTAGGCAGCTAAATCAGCTAGTAGAAGGTGATAGGGTAGGATCGTATAAGTAGGGCGAATTACCTAATTAGGTAATTCAACCACGCCCTAGGGCGCCGCCTAGATATAGTAGGTATAGGTAGATTAGCCATAAAATCAATCGATATATTAATCTTTAGTATTAGAAAATTAAATGCGTTTTAGTAGAGATATTCGATTTTAAAATTTTCTAACAGGGTAGGTAGCCGGCTCGGTCGGGTGGCCGGCTCGCTTATCTAATACGTTATTAATCTTATTAATAATATCTTTTCTTTGCAAATAATAAATTACTAATCTTTTTCTTTATATTTACTACTATCTTTAGTAATTTCTTCTTATTCTTTAAATCCTAGTAATTTCTTTATAGGTTAAAGTGAAGCTCTTCCTAAAATATAACATCTTATTAAATCACTACTTTTCTTTTAGAAGGATATAATATATAGTAACTAGTTATAGCTACCATCTCCTTTATAACTAACTAAATGGCTTATCTCTCTATATAGAGCTATCTTATTACCTTATACTCTTTACTCTTTTAGGATATACATATAAGCCTTAGAGTACTATACTTATAAATAGCTAATAGAATTTTCTCCCTTTTAGTCGCTCTTAGGAATTTCTAGTAAAACTAGCGCCTTTCCGTTACCTTTATCCTTCTTATATAAGAAGGTTACTATTAGCTATTAGCCGTTCAATAATATATACTTCTATTTAAGTTTTATTAAGTTAGTTAATAGCTATATAGCTATCTCTTATTTTCCTATTTCCTAGAAGATTAAGAGAGTTTCCTAGATCTTTAGAGATTAATAAGTTTTCCTCCCTTCCTCCATTTATATAGAGATCTCCTAGAGAGTTCCTTAGGTTATAAGCTAAATCGTTCTTACCTCTTTTATTACCTTATGTTTTACTATAAACTATACTTCTTTTAATTTTCCCTTTTAATTTCTTTATTAACGTCCTTAGTCTTAAGATAACTTATCTAAGTACTAGTTAAATTACCTCTAATATTAGCGTTATAAGTATAATAACTTACTAATAAAGTATTAGTAAAATCTAATTTATATACTAGAGAAAGATATAATGATAATCTTTATACTAATTAACGATATAAAATAAATTTTAATACTAACTAAAGATATAACGATTTTTTTTCAAATAATATACTATTAAGGATACTATACTAAATTCAAAAATAACTTAATACTTTATTAAATCTAATATAACTAACTTTTGATAATAATCAACTCTAGTAAATACTTCATTCCTATTTATATTTAATAATAAAAATAATTAGAATTAACTTATAAAACCAAAAATAACGAAAATATTAAAAAGAAAAATAGTAAAATCCTAAAAGTTAAAAGAATTACTAATAGAAAAATAGAATAGAGTTTTATAACTAAGGTATACTAAATTAATCGAACTTAGCTATCTATAAGTATAGTACTCTAAGGTTTTTAAAAGAATAAAGAGTATAAGATAATAAGATAGCTCTATATATATAGATTAGTAACTTAGTTAGTTATAAAGGATATAGTAGCTATATCTACTATATATATAACCCTTCTAAAAGAAAAATAGTGATTTAATAAGGTATTATATTTTAGGAAGAGCTCTAGCCTATAAAAAAATTACTGAGATTCAAAGAATAAGAAGAAATTACTAAAGATAATAATAAAAATAGAGAAAAAGATTAATAATTAATTATTTATAGAGAAAAGGTACTATTAATAGGACTAACATAAAACCCTTTATTACTAAGATTAAAGAATATAAGAATCTAAGATAATAATAGAGTAATTCGCTAATAATCCTATTAAGAATAACTAATTAAAAGGATTAGATAATCTAAATTGCTACTCGAAAGAATAAGATAATTAGAATAGTTAATCTTGTATAAAATTAACTAATAATCGATTTTATAATAATAAGTATATCTACTACTAATTAATTTATAACTAACTAGATAATAACTACTAACTTAACTAAGAAAAAATAGCCTTATAAAAATCTAATTATAAACTAATCTAATATAGGCTAATAGATTTAAAAGTATCTGTCGGACTTTGTGGGGTCGAAGGATAGCGAAATCACATGATTTATCTATTAGGCCAAAAATGCACTATAGGCGGCACTTTCAACTTTTTGTAGATAGTTATAGATATAGTTCGCTTATTTAGGTCCGATAATCTTATGCTTATAGAGTGTACCTAGTATAGGGTATATAATGCCGATAGTATCTAAGAAATAATACTAATTTAATTAAGAAGCCTTATAGATTTATAAAGGATTTAGCGGAGAGAGTCTATATTCCGATTTTTAGAAGAACCTTAAATTCGCGAGTTTAATAATAACTAAAAAGTTATATATCTCTTTTAAACTAATTAATCGATCCTTACGAGATATTTAATAAGCTAAATTACTAAAATCTATATCTTTTTAACTAAATATAATATAAGGACTACTATAGAATACTTATAGAAAGAAACTTTCTAGAGATAGTTATAATCCTAATATACTCATTCCTTCTATAAGACGTTTTCACTAGAATAATAATAATTACCGATTTTACTAACATTAAATCTATCTAATTTAACTACCTAATTATAACTAATTAGATAATAATTAATAGAATTAAGTAGATTAATTAGAAGAATACTATTATTTATAGTAATAAGAGGAATATTAATAAATAATCTAATTATATTTAATATACTAATACTAATATAAGATATTTTTAAAGAAACTTTATCCGAGGATCTAATATCTATATTTAAAGAAAATATATCAATTAAAAAACTACCAAATATACTAACTTATAGAAAACCCTTAAGATTAAGTATAATACCTAATATATTATTATAATATTTATTACGAGTTAGTCTAGTACGCTAATTAGACGAAGGCATAAAAGGAATAATAAAATATATATTAAAAGATAAGATAATAGTAAGAGACGATAATACCGCTATTTTTATAGGATTAATTAATAATAAAGAAGATAGGAATATATTCCTATCTAGATAGATATATATAGTAATAGAATAAATCTAATTAGCTATAGTAAGAATACTAATTATCTATATAGAAGTAATATAAATAGAATATATAGACTATTAGTATCTAACGGAAGAAACTTAATTAAGAAAAATCTATACTACTAATATATTATTTCTTATCCTATATCTATTAGTTAGAACTAAGGTCCTTTCTAGAAAATAGATATATAATCTAAAAAATAATAATAAGGGGTTTATACTTAAATTCTATATATACTAGATAGTTTATAGTAATCGCTAAATATAGGTGTTAATTTTTAATTAGATAAATATTATATATTAATAGTATCTAATATAGTAGCTAAATTATTTATATTAATAGCTATAGTTCGTTAATTTAGGATTTAATAATAGGATATTATAAGAGTATATCTTAATATAGTACTTAATAATTATATTATCTTTATAAAATAACTAACTAGCTATAAATACTAAGATCTAAGTAATATAGAATATACTTATCTAATAAATTAAGTATAACGTAATTCCCGGTCGAGTCGGTCACCCGGTCACCCTGGCCACCCCAAAACACATAGTAAATGTGATTTTTCAGGTCATGATATATCAACAACCATAGGTTGTTTTTACTTGTATATTAGAATATAGGCTTTAATTAGCATAAAAAACAATATACTTTAGGTTCGGGCAATTCAGATGAATATTTCGATGCTTTACCATAAAATACGCCGTAATTTTGACATGGGAGACGTAAATATATATATCTCTGTCAATAATAGGAGTAATTCTCCTACAACATGCCAGCACAATCTAAATATAATCTACATTATATCCTTAAGATATCCTATTATAAATAGTTATGGTTGTTGAGATCTGAAATGGTAATTTATCGCAATTACTATGTGTTTTGGGGTGGCCAGGGTGACCGGGTGACCGACTCGACCGGGAATTACGTTATTATAGCCTTTATTAAGTAAGATATCTTTAGTATAAATTATTTTCTAATAATTCAAAAGACCTCGGATTATATCCTATACTAGTAGAACTATATATCTATACTAATTTAGATTTTATAATGTTTATACTAATTTATATAGACGATATCCTAATAGTAGGAGATAAAATTAAGCTCTAATAAATTTAAAAAGGAATAAGCGAAAAGAGATAATCAAAGATACTACTATTTAAGAGATTTCTAGGTCACGATATTTTTTATAAATTAATATATTATATCTTTCTAAACTAATAAGCCTATCTAACTAATTTACTCGCTAAAGAGGGATTTTTAAATATTAACTTAGCTATAATCCCTATAAATCTAGCGTAGAAATATATCCTATCTAACTATATAATAGTAGAAATTGATAAAACGATATATATAAGGAAAATAGATAAGATAGGTTAGCTTTTAATAAAAATATAACCGGACGCTATATATACTGTTTCTAGATCGTCGCTACTTAATACTACGAATCGAAGGCGAATCTATATATAAGGATCTTCTACGACATTTTATAGGTATAATTTAATATAGTATTCCTTTTAGAAGAGATCTAATAAGAGGCCTCGAAGGCTATATAGACTTATTATATACTAATATAGAAAATAGTAAATTAATAGAAGTATATATCTAGTTCTTTATAGATATACTAATCTTATAGATATCTTATAAATACGATATTATAGTAACTTCTTCTATAATAGCCGAATACTATATAATATCTACCGCCGTTAAAGAAGGCTTATACTTAGCTAAAATTACCTTAGATCTTAAATTAATAGAATCTATTAACTAAGACGAAACTTTCGAAGATAACGTTCCTTTATTACTACATTATAATTTAGATAACGCGATCTTACTAGTTATATAAGATAAATTAAGCCCAAAGGTAGCCTAGAGAGATTTAGTTAAAAGGAAAACTAATTATATTAATTAATATTAAAAGTAAAGATAATCTAGTAGATATTTTAACGAAAGTAAAACCCTATAGAATTTTCGAAAATAATTAAGAGAATCTACTCTATATAAGAAACCCTTTAACTAAAAATAAGTAATAATATAAGATTATTCTATCTCGCATATTATCTTTTCCTTATAATAGAATAATCCTATATTAAAATTCCCTTTATTTCTAATAAAACTTTAATTTCTAAAAAGATAATTAGAAAAACTTCTAGAAATATATTATTAAAACCTATTATCCTACGAATTATTTCTATTTTCTTATAAAATTATATTTCCCTTCTTCGGCGCGAGTCCTATAGGGGGTATAATAGAATTTCCTCACTTTCGGTCACCCTTAGGGATTTCTAATAGAACTAGCGCCTTTCCGTTACCGTTACCCTTCTTATATAAGAAGGTTACCGTTAGCCGTTTAGCCGTTTAATCTCTAAACTATTAGCCGTTAGCCGTTTAACGATATATCCTTCCTATTTTAGTTTTATTAAGTTAGTCGAAAGCTATATAGTTATCTCTTATTTTCCTATTTCCTAGAAGATTAAGAGAGTTTCCTAGATCTTTAGAGATTAATAAGTTTTCCTCCCTTTCTTCCTCTATATAGAGATCTCCTAGAGATTTCCTTAGCTTTTATTAAAATTTAATATAAAAAGGATTAAGGCCCTTACTAGCCTTTTAGATATATATATAGCCGTTCTTAAGATTTCTATTAAGATATTAATAGAGTTCTATTAGTTCCGTTTAGGATAATAAATAGATAAGGCTATATAATACTTAGATATTAGATAGTAGATAAATTATATAATTATAGTTATTAAACAAGAATAGTATATTATTATTTTAAGATATAAAGATATTATAAATCTTTATATATTTAGATAGTAATTATTGGAAATGAGATGGTTAGTTTCTCGGCTGAGAAAAGGTTCTTCTGCAGAGGAAAGGTCTTATGTATATACATAAAGAAAAGCCTGCAGAAGATGAGATAAAGAGAGACGGTTCATAAGAAGGCACGTAGTCAGCTTAATTAACAAAGAAGAAGAGTTATGTTAAGTATGCTTGAGAGCAGTTCTTATATCATAAAGAGATATTAAACTTAATTTAATTTATTTAGAAAACATAGTAGTACTTATATCGCGGGGTATACGACAGAATAATAAATAAAATAGAAGGAACATCCTTAAAGTGTTAAGTAGTCTCCTATCTAGGTTAGCGATTATATATATATATATAAGATCGTTAAAGATCTATCTACTTAATCTCGTCGTCCGACGACGAGGTTAAGTTATCTAATAAGGGGTAAGAAAAGTAGGTCTATTATATCTCGACCGTATAAAGCTATATATTCGTATATATAATTTAGATATATTAACTATATATACTAATATATCCCCTTAGCTCTTAGTAAGTATCGAAGTGAAAGAAATAAAGATCGAAAGTAAGAGCTAATAGAAAGAATAGAAAGGGTAGGAGAATAGGCCTAATATAATAGGGATAGCTCTATACCTAACTATTTAATAAAGGTAATATATTTATTAGCTAGTAGACGTTTCGTTAAACCGTTAGCTAGTATATTAGTTATCTTTACCTATTTAATAAGTAGGCGTTTAGCCTAAACTTCTTATCGAATCTATAATTAGTTAATATCTATATAACGAAGTTTAGTCTAGAATACTAATTTCTTATAATTTAGTAGATTAACGGTTTATTTATTATCGTAACTTAATATCTCGGTTTAGTCTATTTTAAATTAGATAAAGGAGAAAAGGCGCTTAATCTAGTATAGCTATTTAGCCGTATAGCTAATAGCTAATAATTTAGCTTCTATAGTAGATATTATAATAGTCTTCTACTTACGAGATTTCTACTCGATTAGGCTACTAAATAGGTAGAAGATAAAGCCTTTAGAGCTCTTCCGATTATAGTTATCGGTAAAACTCGCGTCTAATACGGCTATAAGGATCTAACTACTTAATTAGCTACTACTAAAATAGATAGCTAGACCTCTAGTCCTATAGAGATATAAGATTAGGTAATCGGTAGCTTTTAACGTATTGGATAAGCGAGCGGGCTACCTAGGCGAGCGGGCCACCCACCCCTATTAGGAAATTTCAAAATCGAATATCTCTACCAAAACGCATTGAATTTTCTAATACTAAAGATTAATACATCGATTGATTTTGTGGCCAATCTGCCCACACCTACTATACCTAGGCGGCGCCCTAGGTCGTGGTTGAATTACCTGATTAGGTAATTCGCCCTACTTATGCGATCCTACCCCATCACCTTCCACTAACTAATTTAGCTACTCAACTAGCTATATAGCCTCTTTAATAGATAGGCCCTCTTCGTAGGGTATCTGCCTAGTTGACCGCTAGCGTTTCTAGCGCTTCTTCTTATTGGCTGCGCGTAGATTAGCGTTCTCCTGGCTAAGCAGAGCAGCGCTATGTAAAGCTAGATAGCCACCCTTAATCATCTGATCCACCACGGTTTTGATTAGGCTTAGAGGGCTTTGCGACCGCTAATCTAATAGATCTTTTAATAAAGAAGCTTGCTTAAATAGCTAGGTGACGGTCCTAGGCGTTTTTGGTGTGAATTAGCTAGATCTACTACTTAGCCGGCTGTTTAGTGGCGTAGGCGTTCGCAGAGAGATATTCAGCTTTAAAAGGACCCTTTCTGTATCGATTAGTACTAGGCCAGTGGCTACGAAGCTATTTTGAATAGTTAATGGTTTTTGGAAGGCCTCTAGCTGCGCGCGTTAGTAGTCCTCTAAGAAATCGATTTTATCGATATAGTTATATCCTTAACGGGCAAGATCGCTTATAAAGCGACCGTATGCCTTTTTAACCACTACAAAACAGCCAACATCTAGTGGCTATAATAGATATAACGTATGCGTAGGCATACAAAGAGGTATAATATCGTTTTCTGTGCAGATTCGATCGAATTAAGGTGTGAGATGGCTACCATAACTATCAAGGATCAATAGCCGAAATCGGCCGCGTACGCGCGAATTCGTTGATAGGATAAAGAGCTTTTGTAGCCAACGTAGGCTAATCTTATCACTAGTCCAGCCGTTAGTAGAGACCTCGATTCGCTAATCTTTTGGAAGCTTTTCAAACTAACCAGCGATGGCAACCTTAGCTTTGAAAATCACGTATAGCGGAAGCGAATAGCCATCAGCGCTAATTACCTCGATCGTAGTAACCCATTCGCGATTTCCTAGTTGAAGAAGGCGACGGCTATTGCCATACATTTCTGCCCGGGTCACTACCTTTTGCTTAGATATAAGACCTATTGCAAAGCTAGTCTCATCAAAGTTATAGATATCCTCCGGTTATATACCGTTCTTATCGATAACGCGTTAAATAGTAAGAAACCACTCTCGCAGAAGCTTAGGATCTTCATTTAACGCGCGTTAGTAGTCGTATCGAATTGATACGCGTATGCGAAGGTTAGGGCGACGATTAATAAGATTATCTACCTATTTCACGCTAACGGTAGGCGGAGGGTGGCTACCGCGCGCAGCTAGTAGGATATTGGCCATCTCGCGTATAGTATCCTTTCTAGGCGCTGCTCCACGCTTATCCATAGAGAATATCCATTTAACAAGCGAATCCTCTTCTAATTAAGTAAGCTTCCGCCCATTTGGTAGTGTGTTAACGCGTGATAGCCGGCCATTAGCGCGCTTCTACAGAGTAGAGCGAGGTATATCGTATAGCTTAGCTGCCGCGCGAACTGATTAGATACGACCTTCTTATAAATCAGATAAAGCTAATAAGATCTTACCCTCTTATTTAGCTAGTTTCTGCGTGTATTCAGAGCGAATTAGTGGCATGGTAGGTTATTGAAGTTGGTGGGTTAGTGGGAAGACGCGATTTTGGATGGGGTGGCCCGCTCGCCTAGGTGGCCCGCTCGCTTATCCAATACGTTAGGTATATTTCGTTATATCTAGTAAGCGATTAGGCTAATAGTTAGTTAGTAAATATAGTATCTAGTCTAGTCTATACTATAGGGAAAAGGGTTAATCTATATTTTAATTAGTATTATTTAACGTTTTTAGGATTAATTAGTCTAATTAGATTAGGGTCGAGTTTATAGTTAGATAGGAGTAGTGTCTTTAGTAGTTTCCTACTAAGAAGGTAGTATTTAGTAGCTATCTTTTTAATATAAGCTACTTAGCTAATCTAGGTCTTTTATTATTATCTATTTCGCACGATTCGAATTCCGATAAATTAGTTAAGTTTACTATAATCCTTTATCTTATAACGCTCTAAGAGGTATTTCTTAATCTACTAAGTGTATAAGCTCTTACTTTTATAGTAGATAGCTAAGAAGTCGTCGACGTAGATTATAATAACTATACGATTATTAGTATAGAGAGTAAGGTCGTTAGGATATAGTTTAAAACCGAGTAGGAGTAGTATCTCTTTAATATTATCCTCCTATCTCTTACTAGCGATTTGTAGGCTATATACTACTCTATATAGGCGTAGGACTATTAAGTTTCGTCTTATACCTAGTAGATATTAGTAATAGACTTCTTCTTTTAATTCGCTATTTAGGAAGGCGTTAATAGTATCTATCTAAAAGGTCTCTAGGTTAAATTCGGTAGTAATCGCTATAAATATACGGAAGGTTCTAGTAGTAAGGATGCTAGTTCGTGCGTCTTAGTTACCGGGGACCTATATATCCCCTTATATATAAGCGCGCTTTAAATCGTGTAAGATAGCCTAACTCGTTAGATTTATAGGCGTACACCTATCTTATTTATATAAATTAGTAGCGTAGGTAATCTAATTAGCTAAGGGCCTAGTAATTAGTCCTATAAGTATATCTAACGATTTTAGCGCTAGTAGGTTTAAATATATATATATCTAGTAGTTTATTAAATTTAATACGTATAGCCTAGCGAAATTAGCTTTCAAAAGGATAGCTTACTAATTAGTAGTAGCTAGAAAATACTAGTGGAATCGAGGATATTAGAGTGTTTAGTTATTTAGTCTAATAGGTTAAGAAAGCCTATATATAGGTAGTAAAGTTAAGATATAGGCGTTAATTATCCTCTCGGCTACTATTAGAATCGGACCGAGGTCGTTTAGTTAGTAAATTTAGTAGTTTATAGTTAGAAGCATTAAAGTTAGTATTATTAATTAGGACGAAAGGTAACGTAATTCCCGGTTATACCGTACACCCGGTTATGCCATATACTTTTCCCTAGTGGAACACTTCAAAATCGATTATCTTAACTAACTCCTATTAATTTAACTAGATATAGCGATTTTTATATATATTAATCCTATAGCTAATCTCCCTATACCTACTATACCTAGGTGGTACCCTCTTTACTAGTATAATTAGCTAACTAGGTAATTTAACCTCTATATACGAATCTACCCTATTATCTTCCTCTAGCTAGTTTAGCTACTTAGCTAGTTATATAGCCTCTTTAATAGTTAAACCCTCTACGTAGGGTATCCTCTTAGTTAACTGATTACGCTTTTTAATTATCTTCTTATTCGCTATACATAGATTCGCGTTATCCTCTGCGAGTAATATAGTGCTATAAAGCGAAAGATAGTAGCCCTTAATAAGTTAATCTAAAATAGTTTTCGATAGGCTTAGAGGGCTATTTAACCGTCGCTTTAGTAGATCTTTTAGTATCGAAGCTTATTTAAATAGCTAAGTAATAGTTCTAGGCGTTTTTAGTGTGAATTAGCTAGATCTACTACTTAGATAGCTACTTAGTAGTGTCGGTATTCGTAGAGAGATATTAAGCTTACTAAGCACTCTCTTAGTATCTAATAGTACTAACCTACTAGCTACGAAGCTATTTTTAATAGTGGGATTAGTTAATTAGAAGGCTTCTAGCCTTACGTATTAGTAATCCACTAAGAAATCGTGCTTATCGATATAGTTATATCCTCTACGCGTAAGATCGCTAACGAACCGACCGTACGTACGCTTAACTACTATAAAATACCTAATATCTAGTAGTTATAGTAGATACGATAAATAAGTAGGTATATAAAGTAGTATAATATCGTTTTCTACGTAAATTCGGTCGAATTAGGGCGTAAGGTAGCTACTATAACCGTTAAGAATTAATAGCCGAAACCGACCTTATACGCGCGAATTCGTATATAGGATAAAGTGCTTTTCTAGCTAGCGTAGGCTAGTCTTATTAGTAGTCTAGCTATTCTTTAAGACCTCGATTCGTTAGTCTTTCGGTAGATTTTCGTTAAACCATCCTATAATAGCTACTTTACCTTTAAAGACTATATATAGCGGAAGTGAATAGCCGTCTACGTAGATTACTTTAATAGTAGTAACCTATTCGCGATTTCCTAGTTATAGAAGAGATTTCCGACCGTAGTATTTAGCCCTTATAACTACTTTCTACGAAGATATAAGGCCTATTATAAAGCCTATCTTATTAAAGTTATAGATATCCTCCGGTTATATACCGTTCTCGTTAATCACACTTTATATAGTCACGAACTACTACCGAATCGATTTCGGATCTTCGTTTAGGGCTCTTTAGTAATCGTATCTTCGCGAGAAGCGTATACGAAGCTTAGGACGGCGTTTAATAAAGGTAAATAGCTAATTCTTTCTAATAGTAGGCGGAGGGTAGCTACTACGTATAGCTAGTAGGATATTAGCTATTACTCCTATAGTAGCCGGTCTAGGGGATATACCGCGTAAATCTATAGAGAGTATCTATTTAGTAAGCGAATCCTCTTCTAATTAGGTTAATTTTAGGCGAGATAGGCGAGATTTAACGCGTATAAGTACACCTTTCGCGCGGTCGGCTAAGGTTATATAAGGTATTTCGTATAGCTTCGCTACCGCGCGGATAGATTTAACGCGGCTAATTTTAATATTAGTAAGGGCTAATAGAATCTTACCTTCCTACTAGGATAGTTTCTGCGAAGATTTAGAGCGAATTAGCGGCATAGTAGGTAGTTAAAGGTAATATATTAGTAGGAAGACGCGATTTTCGATAGGGTATACGGTATAACCGGGTGTACGGTATAACCGGGAATTACGTTATATAGTCTTCTAGTTCTGATTAGTTAGATTCGCTTATTAAGTCGTCTAAATCGTCTAACTTTAGTTCTAGAGGTAGTATAATTAGTTAATCTCCGAGGATTTCGTCTAAATCTAGAGGTACTATATAATTAAAATTAGCTATAGTATTATCTCTACCCTCTAGATCTTACTATACCGTAGGATCTATTAAATCTAATTAGTTAGTAGTAATAGTATATAGGATATCTATATCCTCGAGGATTCGAGAGCTTTCTTCTTCGTTAAGAACGGTAATTTATTAAGATAGATGAGCCTTATTATATATCCGTATATATTAATTAGGTAACGAAGGGTTATAGAATTCTTACTTAATAAATTAGACGTCTCGTATACGAATTATACGGCGTTTAGTAGGAATCTATATACGCTAGATATTATAAGCTTTATAGCCTACTAGATAGCTAATAACCGCGCGTAGCGCTAGCTTAGCTAGTTTAGGTAGTTTATTAATATATATATAAGCTTTATATCTAAAGATTCGTATATTAGAAAGGTTAGGTTTTACCTATAGCTAATATAGTGCTTTTTTACTAAGGTAGGTTACTAGGGCTTTATACAGAGATTACTAGCTAATTAACCGGTAAGGTATTCGGTTTTATATATAGATAGCTATCTTAGTAGCCTTAGGCTAAAGGTAGTCTAGTAGGCCTAAATCGATAGTTTGTTACACGGTGCCGACTGGTCACTATGAGTTAGAGCGTTCACGGGTTATACTTACCTAGTTCTAACTTCGAATTCTAAGAGTATCTCTTAATCGTACCGTTGCCTCGTAAGGCCTTACTACGGAATAGATCCTGTTAAGTATCTTACAGAACGTGCTAGAAGTACGCGCTAAGTAAGTTAATCACTAAGTATTACTACTAAGTGAATCCCCTACTTATAGGTTAGGTTATCTTAAAGGTGAACTATGAAGTGCAAAGCACTAAAGGTAGTAACTAAGTAACAATATATAATTAATCGCGAAGAACTAAATATATAATACTAAATAAGTGTCCTTATATATCTAGTCCTTCCGATCCTAGGCTATAATAGATTATAGCCCTCGCTATACCCGGGTTATACCTTTAAGTATGATCCGGCCGTATAACGTTACCTACTCATCATATCCTTAGGTATAATAGGTCACGTGATTATTAGGCTTCCCTTATAACGTAGTGGTTGTGCCTTATAGCGTTATCTAATCCTAATCCTTGCTAACTGATCTAAGTTGATTAGCTATCAGTGTTCCTTCCCCCCGCATTAGCGTTATTACGTGAGAGATTCGTAACATAGTTATCTATCTAGCTATCTTTAAAATTAATATACTATATTGTTTAGCGTAGCCGTTTTAGTTAGGTTAGTAGGGTGGCGTAGTTTCTAGGTTAATTCTGCGTGATCTAGCCTTACGGCTAAAGAAATTAGATAGAGACTTCTCGTTATCTAAATAAATTATTAGGACGTATAGGTCGAATTACTTCTTAATAAAATTAATTTAGTTAGAGAGAGATTATACTAAATCGGTCTTAGAAGGAAGCTCCTCTACTAGCTAGTATTTAGTAACGGGATTAATAGAATAGGATAGATAGGTCGTTTTAGCTAATAATAGGTTAAAGTAAATAAGGTCCTAATATAGAGATTCGAAAGGTCGGTTATACTATATAGGTAATCGAGAGATTTAACGAGGTAAATTAGCTAGTTTATATATCTTATAGTGGCTAATTAGTAAAGATATATCTTTAACGGTTACGTTTAATTAGTAGTCTAGTAGATTAGATAGGGTATCCTTACTAACGTAGCCTAGTCTTCGGTACTACTAGTTAACCGTCCTATCTAGCTATTTCTTAGTATATAATAATAGGGCTATCTTACTAAATTCGTTAGTAAGGGGAGATTAAGAGATTAGTAAGATAATAGTATAATTAGTAGTTAGTTAGTTAGTTATTAAATCGTCCTATCGGATTAGGTAGATACCTAATTTCGTATTTAGTTTATAGATAGACATCCTATCTCGATCTTCTAGCGTGTAGTCTTTACTATTAAGATAGATTCCTATATTAGTAGCCCTTTTGTCAGCCTATGTGAGCGTATATGGCTATATGAAGTTAGTTAACCGTGCGGCCCGCTGGCTAACGGCCCGGACCGGACTATCGTTTTTCCTATCCTTTCTCCGGGGAAAAACCATATCTCTTTAATAGAGAGTTTTATATAAGAAATCGGCTAATCTAGCCACGGATACTAACATCTAACAACTTCCTAATGCATCGATTCATTAGATTATCGATATATAATCAGATCATCGATTAGATCAACGATTTAGTCTAGATTTAACTGTCTAAACTATCCTAATCGTGTATTTAAACACCCATTCGTTCATTAATTTGGTAGTTCAGATTCAATATTATTAGAGAAGATTCAATATTATCAGAGAAGATTTAATATTCTTTGAGATTCAATATCCTCATAGATTCAATATACTCTCTTTGATCTATCTTATTAATCTCGTTTGACTCTTTTATACTTAGAGAAGATCTTATATATCGGAGGACCCTTAACGATCTATGGTCCTATTCGTAAGAGAAGAAGAACTTCTATCTTGATTGGTTATCCTAAGGTTCTATGTGGATCTAGTCCTCTCGGACCCGATCGGATACACTAGGATTTCCCGACACCTAACTATAGTAACTATAATTTTAAGAAATACTAATATATTAATCTAAAGGCTAGACTAAAGGGCTAGTAGCTAGACGAGAAGATTAAAGAACTATTTAAAAAATAATATAAATCTTTACTAGGTTTTAAAGCTACTTAATAATAAGCCCTTAAGTAATTTTAGCTAAATAACTACTAATTTAATAGTTAATTTAATAGCTAATTAGATAACTAATCTACTAAAGAAAGAGAAGTCTTTATAATCTATATACTAAAGTAGTAAGCTAAGACTCTATTTTATAAAATAAATACTAATATTATAATAAATACTATCCGGATTAATAAAAAAAATAATACTTAGTATTATAATACTAGAGCCTTAATTTATATTACGAATAATAGAAATCTATTATAGAATTATAGATCTATAATATCTTCTATTATAGTTAGAAATACTAAAACTATAATCTTTAGCTATAGAGAGCTCTAAGTTAAACTAATACACTCTTTTAATAGTACTACTTTTTATCTAAAATAAGTTATCTATTACCCTAGATTCTATACTAATCTAATCTTTATAGAAAGAGCTACTAATATAGAGAATCTATCTAAATAATAAGAAATATATATTAGAAGATAAATATAGAACGCCTATCTATAAACTTAATACGAAATTAGGTATCTAAATAATTCGATAGGACGATTTAATAACTAACGAACTAACTATTAATTATACTATTATCTTATTAATCTCTTAATCCTCTCTTACTAATAAATTTAGTAAGATAGCCCTATTATTATATATTAAGAAATAACTAGATAAGATAGTTAATTAATAGTACCGAAGACTAGGCTACGTTAGTAAGGAAGTTTTATCCTATTTACCTAACTATATATTAAATATAACTATTAAAGATATATCTTTACTAGTTAGCTACTATAAGATATATAAATTAGCTAACTTATTATATTAAATCTCTCGATTATCTATAAGTATAACCGTCCTTTCGAATCTCTATATTAAGACCTTATTTACTTTAATTTATTACTAGCTAAAACGACCTATCTATCCTATTCTATTAATCCTATTATTAAATACTAATTAATAAAGGACCTTCCTTCTAAGACCGATTTAGTATAATCTCTCTACGACTAAATTAATTTTATTAAAAAGTAATTTAACTTATATATCCTAATAATCTATTCGGACGAAGAAAAGTCTCTATCTAATTTCTTTAGCCGCGAGGCTAAATTATAAAGAATTAACCTAGAAATTACGCCGCCTTACTAATCTAACTAAAACGGCTATACTAAATAATATAGTATATTAATTTTAAAGATAAATAGATAGATAACTATTAATTTAGGCCTATTAAATTACCTTTAGCCTAAGGCTACTAAAATAGCTATTTTTATATAAAACCGAATACTATACCGGTCGATTAGCTAATAATCTCTATATAAAGCCCTAGTAACCTACCTTAGTAAAAAAGCACTATATTAGCTATAGGTAAAACCTAACCTTTCTAATATACGAATCTTTAGATATAAAGCTTATATATATATTAATAAACTACCTAAACTAGCTAAGCTAGCGCTACGTATAGCTATTAGCTATCTAGTAGGCTATAAAGCTTATAATATCTAGTGTATATAGATTCCTACTAAACGCCGTGTAATTCGTATACGAGACGTCTAATTTAATAAGTAAGAATTCCATAACCCTTTGTTACCTAATTAATATATACGGATATATAACGTATTACATAAGCGAGCGGGACACCTAAGCGAGCGGGACACCCACCCCTATTAGAAAATTTCTAAATCGAATATCTCTACCAAAACGCATTCAATTTCCTAATACTAAAGATTAATACATCGATTGATTTTGTGGCCAATCTACCTACACCCACTGCACCTAGGCGGCGCCCTAGGTCGTGGTTGAATTACCTGATTAGGCAATTCGCCCTACTTATGCGATCCTACCCTATCACATTCCACTGGCTGGTTTAGCTGCTCAACTAGCTATATGGCTTCTTTAATAGATAGGCCCTCTTCGTAGGGTATCTGCCTAGTTGATCGCTGGCGTTTCTGGCGCTTCTTCTCATTAGCTACGCGTAGATTGGCGTTCTCTTGGCTAAGTAGGGCAGCGGTATGCAAAGCTAGATAGCCACCCTTAATTATCTGATCCACCATAGTTTTGATTGGGCTTGGAGGTCTTTGCGACCGCTGATCTAATAGATCTTTTAATAAAGAAGCTTACTTAAATAGCTAGGTGACGGTCCTAGGCGTTTTTGGTGTGAATTGGCTAGATCTATTGCTTGGCCGGCTATTTAGAGGCGTTAGCGTTCGCAGAGAGATATTTAGCTTTGAAAGGACCCTTTCTGCATTAATTAGCACTAAACTAGTAGCTGCGAAGCTGTTTTGAATAGTTAATGGCTTTTAGAAGGCCTCTAGCCTCGCGTGTTAGTAGTTATCTAAGAAATCGAGCTTATCGATATAGTTATATCCTTGACGGGCAAGATCGCTCACAAAGCGACCATATGCCCTTTTAACCACTGTAAAACAGCTAACATCTAGTGGCTGTAATAGATATAACGTATGCGTAGGCATACAAAGAGGTATAATGTCGTTTTCTGCGTAGATTCGGTCGAATCGAGGTGTAAGATGGCTACTATGACTATTAAGGATTAATAGCCGAAATCGGCCGCGTACGCGCGAATTTGTTGATGGGATAAAGAGCTTTTGGAGCTAACGTAGGCTAATCTCATCGCTAGTCTAGCTATTCGGCGAAACTTCGATTCGCCAATCTTTCGGTAGATTATCAAACCAACTAGCTATGGCGTTCTTAGCTTTAAAAATCACATATAGCGGAAGCGAATAGCCATTAGCGCTAATTGCCTCGATCGCAGTAACCCATTCGCGATTTCCTGGTTGAAGAAGGCGACGGCCGTTGCTATATATTTCTGCCCGCGTAATAACCTTCTGTGTAGATATAAGGCCCATTACAAATCCTGTCTTATCAAAGTTGTAGATATCCTCCGATTGTATACCGTTCTTATCTATGACGCGTTGAACGGTAAGAAACCACTCTCGCAGAAGCTTTGGGTCTTCGTTTAGGGCGCGTTGGTAGTCATATCGTATTGATGAGCGTATGCGAAGGTTAGGGCGACGGCTGATAAGATTTGACGGCTAATTCGTGCTAACGGTAGGCGGAGGGTGGCTACCGCGCGCGGCTAGTAGGATATTGGCTATCTCGCGTATAGTGTCCTTCCTAGGCGCTGCTCCACGCTTATCTATAGAGAATATCTATTTAATAAGCGAATCCTCTTCTAATTGAGTAAGCTTCCGCCTATTTAGTGGTGTTTTAACGCGTGATAGCCGGCTATTAGCGCGCTTATGTAGAGTAGAGTAAGGTATATCGTATAGCTTAGCTGCCGCGCGAATAGATTAGATACGGCCTTCTTGTAAATTAGATAGAGCTAATAGGATCTTGCCCTCTTGTTTGGCTAGTTTCTGCGTATATTCAGAGCGAATTAGTGGTATGGTAGGTTATTAAAGTTGGTGGGTTAGCAGGAAGACGCGATTTTGGATGGGGTGTCCCGCTCGCTTGGGTGTCCCGCTCGCTTATGTAATACGTTAATAACGCTAATCTATATTAATAAATACCGTTCTTAATAAAGAAGAAAGCTCTCGAATCCTCGAGGATATTAATATCCTATATATTAATACTACTAACGAATTAGATTTATTAGATCCTACGGTATAGTAAGATCTAGGGAGTAGAGGTAATACTATAGCTAATTTTGATTATATAATACCTTAAAACGCCGAAAACGAGTCCGATACTTAAGATTTAGACGAAATCCTTAGCGACTAACTAATTATACTACCTCTAGATCTAAAATTAGACGATTTAGATAACTTAATAAGCGAACCTAACTAATTAGAACTAGAGAACTATATATCTTTCGTCCTAATTAATAATACTAACTTCGATCCTTCCGGCTACGAACTACTTAGTTTACCGATTAAGTATATATAGTCCGATTCTAATAGCGACCGAGATAATAATAAGCGCCTATATATTAATCTAGCTATATATATTTAGGCTTTCTTAATCTACTAGGCTAAGTAACTAAAACTTTTAATATCGTTAATTCTATTAGTACCTTCTAGCTATAACTAATTAGCTAGTTATTCTTTCGAAAACTAATTCCGCTAGGCTATATAGATTAAATTTAATAAACTTATTAATATATATATAATCGAACCTATTAATACTAAATTTATTAGGTACTCCTATAAGACTAATTATTAGGCTATTAACTAATTAGATTACCTATATTACTAATTTATATAGATAAGATAGGTATATATATATAAATCTAACGAATCTAGCTATTTAACGCGGTTTAAAGTACGCTTATACGTATAAGGGGATATATAGATTCCTAATAATTAAGATACGCGAATTAGTACTCTCGCTACTAGAACCTTCCGAACACTTAAAGCGATTACTACTAAGTTCAACCTAGAGACCTTTTAGATAGATATAGTTAAAACTTTCCTAAATAGTAAGCTAAAAGAGGAAGTATACTACTAATACCTATCTAGGATAAGACGAAACTCGATAATCCTACGCCTATATAGAGTAATATACGGCCTACGAATCGCTAGTAAGAGATAGGAAGATAACTTTAAAGATATACTTCTTTTACTTAGTTTTAAATTATATCCTAACGACCTCGCTCTTTATACTAATAATCGTATAGTTATTATAATATTAGTCGACGACTTTCTCGCTATATACTATAAAAGTAAGACCTTATATACTTATTAGATTAAGAAATACCTTATAGAGCGATATAAGATAAAGGACTATAGCGAACTTAATTAATTTATCGGAATTCGAATCGTACGAGATAGGAAACGCCGAAAAACCTAGATTAGCTAAGTAGCTTATATTAAGAAAATCGCTACTAAATACTATCTTCTAGATAGGTATAAGATATAGATAGAAGAAGATCTATAGAATTCTACAGAATTCTATAGAATCATATAGAATAGAATCAGGTGGAAAGATTCTAAAAGAATCTAATAAGAATCATATGATATTATAGACTACTAGTCTATTATATCATATAGGTCTATATAATTCTATAGTGATATCATCACTTATTATTATTGCTCCCTATTACCACTGAAAATCTAGGGATAAATACCCCCTCGATCCTCTGTTAAAATATTTTCTAATGATCATCCGAAAAATAATCTTAATCACCTCTCACCACCACTATCTACTACTATCTACTACTATTTACTAGTAGATCTCTATTATACTATATAGCTATATCCGATAAGTATCTGCCTATCTACCTTGCTTCCTATTCGCTTATCACCCTACTTGCTTATAATAGGAGACTACTAAAAATACTACTTCTTTCTAACTATAAACTCGATCCTAACCTAATTAGACTAATTAATCCTAAGAATATTAAATAATATTAGTTAAAATATAGATTAACCCTTTTTCCTTCTATTTAGACTAGACTAGATCCTATCTTCGCTAACTAATTATTAGCCTAGTCGCTAACTAGGTATAATAAAATATATCTAAAAGCTATAGATTGTCTTATCTATAATTTAAATAGGACTAAAGATCTAGCTATCTATTTTAGTAGTAGCTAATTAAATAGTTAGATTTTTATAGCTATATTAGACGCGAGCTTTACCGATAACTATAATCGTAAGCGCTCTAAAGGTTTTATCTTCTTATTATTTAGTAGTCTAATTAAGTAGAAGTCTCGTAAGTAGAAGACTATTACTATATTTATAATAGAAGCTAAATTACTAGCTATTAGCTATACGGCTAAATAGCTATATTAGATTAAACGCCTATTCTCCTTTATCTAATTTAATACGGAATAAGCCGAAATATTAAATTACGATAATAAGTAGACTATTAAGTTACTAAAACGAGAGAAATTAGTATTCTAGACGAAACCATAGTATATAGATATTAACTAACTATAGATTCGATAAGAAGTTTAGGCTAAACGCCTACTTATTAAATAGGTAAAGAAAACGTCTACTAGCTAATAAGTATATTACCTTTATTAAATAGCTAGGTATAGAACTATCCCTATTATACTAGCCCTATTCTCCTACCCTTTCTATCCTTCTTATTAGCTCTTACTTTCGCTTCTCTCTTTTTTCTCTTCTATAATACTTACTAAGAGCTAAGGGGTATATCAGTATATATAGTTATTATATATACGGGTATATACCTTTATACGGTTAAGATACGACTAAAGCCCCACTTTCCTTATCCTTTATTAGATTACTTAACCTCGTTATTAAATAATAAGATCTATTAGATTAATCCTTAATAATCTTATGTATACTTATATATAATCGCCTATCTAGGTAGGAGACTATATAATACTCTAAGGATATTCCTTCTATTTTATTTATTATTCTACTATATACCCCACGATATAAGTACTACTATATTTTCTAATAAAATAGAATATCTCTCTATAATGTAAGAACTACTTTTAAGTATATTTAATATAACCCTTCTTCTTTATTAATTAAGCTAACTACGTATCTTCTTATAAACCGTCTCTCTTTAATCATATCTTTTATATACCTCTTTATTATATATATATATTAGACCTTTCTATCTATTTTCTACCGAAGATCCTTTCCCTTAGGAAATACTACTTCTAAAGAAACTCCTATTTCTAATATTACCTATACTTCCTAGGGGACCTTTGAATTATATTTAGAGGGCTAATCCTTCTACTTTATTAGAAGGTAAGTTTCGTCGTTAATAGTCCTATCTTCGCGAACCTCTTCTATCTCGTATTTATTATTATCCTTAAGATTAGGTATCGGTAGGAATTTATAGTTAGTTCTATTTAGTTTCCGCTATAGTTCGAGAAGAAATATATAAAAGATATTATAGGTTTAGTTATATTACTAGGATAAACTTAGATAGTAAGCTTATTTATTAATAGCCTATAGGATTCGGAAGGGTCCGATAAAGCGAGGGGCTAGCTTCTTACTTCCTTTTAACCTTAGATTCTTAGTTAATAACCCTATAAGATTACCTTTCTTAAACTATATTAGTTAGTAGTCTCTATTATAGTATTTTATTATTAATTTATTAGCTTTTTATTAGTTCTCCTATAGTCTCTCTCGGAGTACTTCGAGCTTTTTAATTCGTACGGATATCGCTAGGACCTCTCTTAAGGCCGATTCGCCCTTAAATCGATATTATAAGCTAGGCGAATAGCCTATTAAAGCTTAGAAGGGGAAAATTTCGTTATTAAGTTAACTATATTATTATAAGCGTATTCTACTAATATAAATAGATTTAGCTATATTATTTAGTTTTTGTTAATAAAATACCGAAGATAGTATTTAAGAGTTTAGTTAATCTACTCTATTTAGCTATTAGTTTATAGATAAAATATAGTCGAAAGCCTAAGGCGTATCTTAGATATATAGTAAAGAGTCGACTAGAATTTACTAATAAAGACCGACCCTCGGTCAGAATACTCTCGGGCGGTCTAAAATATAACTCTATAGAGTTATAGAATAATTCGGTAAGTTCTATAGCGATAATTATAGTCGATATAGCGAAGAATAATAACTATTTCGTAAATCTATCGACGATTACGAGAATTAAATCTATCTCTCTATCTTAATAGAATACTAGCGGTAAGCTAGTAATAAAATCTATTAAGAGTTTTATAGAATATAGAATAGAATAGATAGATTATATTATTAGATTCTATTAATAGATTCTATATTTAAATAGAATCTTTATAGAATCTCTATAGAACTATAGAACTATATAACTTCATATAGGTCTATATAATTCTATAAGTGAGATTATTACTTATTATTATTGCTACCTATTACTACTGAAAATTTAGGGATAATTACCCCCTCGATCCTCTGCTAAAAAGTTTTGAATCTTAGTTCTGAATTGATTTCTTGACTACCCTCTACTACTATTTATTATTAAAACTTTATTACACTATATAGCTATACTATATAGCTATATACTAGGTCTGACTAATTACCTAAGCTTCCTATACGCTAACTACTTACTTATAGGTTATAAGCCCGAGTGTTATATACTATATAGTATATACCTTAGCTCTTCTAATATCGTGCTAATAGACCTTCCTAAATAGGTAGGTACTATAACCGAATTATCACCGAGTTATATCCGAATATATATCCGTATACCCGGATTATATATCCGTATATCCGAATTATATATCTCTATATCCTAAGGATACCCTAGAGATATCTATTAATCTTTATCCTATATATAATTTAATATTCCTATCCTATCTATATATATATATATATAGCTATCTATTATCGATAAGCTCTTCTATCGGAAGGATATATATAGAACCACTTTAGGGAACTAAGAATTATATAGAGTAGGCACTCAAAATCAAAGCACTATTTACTAAGGATAGTATATTAGATACTATTTTAATAACTAAATTAATTAAAGACGATAGTAATTATTAGGTAGTGGCTAATATACGCCTATACTACTCTAAAGGCCTATTACTATATATAAAGGACAAGGATATAGCCTATAAGGCCTAGATAACCCTAGAGAAACTATATAATCCTAGGGGATTTACTACCGAATTCCTAACCATTAAAGAGCTATTTAATACTAGCTCTTTAGAATTCTCTACTATAGAAGATTACCTAAATAAGGTTAAATTCTTTAGTAGAAGATCTATCTTCTAAGGATATAGCCCTACTATAATAGGTTATTATAGCTTAGGTCCTTAATAGTTTAGACGAAGGATATAGGTCCTTTATCTAATCTATTATATAATCACTAAGAAGAGACCCTAAGAGCTATACGATCGATACGCTCTTTACTAGCCTAATTAATAAGGCTAGAGGCCACCTAGAAAACTATAAAGATATATATATAAATCTTTATTAGAAGCGAAGGCCTAGCTAGCCTAGCTACCTATCTAGGTAATCGCCTAGGTAACTACCTAGGTAGAGGATATCTAACTACTAGCTATCTAATAGCTAATAGGCTAGAAAGCCCTATAAGAAGAGACCCTATAGTAGGCACTTCTATAGTTATTACCTAGTTACTACGTATAATATAGTTAATTACTAGTATCTCTATCTAGAAAAAAGACCACTAAACTAGTAGCTAAAGATAACGAATCGTTAGGCTAAATAGGATCTAGATAGGAAGTATCCGAAATCGGACTACTCTCTAGACGCTTAGTAGAAATAGTAGGCTATAATAGCTACTATCTACGAATCTAGCTAAACTAGCTAGACCGGCTAATCTCGCTAACTAGAAGATAACTAATCTAGCTAGGTAGATACTAGCTAATTAATTAGCTAAAGTAGCTAAACTAGCTAAACTAGCTAAGATAGCTAATTTAATAATAACTATCTTATACTAGAAAAATAAGATTACTATGAAGCCCTCTTAATTCTAATGATTTTAATATCGATATTAATATTAAATCACCTAAGGTAAACATTACCTAATTAGCTAATTAGCTAGTAGATTAATATACTAATTAAATATATAGTATATTTAATAGCTATTAGATTAATAAGATTGATATTAAAGATCTTACTAAATTAATTTATAAAGGATCTATACTATCTAATATTAAATTTATAGTAGATACTATAGCTACTATATTAGCTATAGCTAAATTAGAATACTTCTATAGCTATTAGCTAACTAATAAAATAATTATATAGGGAAATACTAAATCTATCCCTATTAGATACGAAGGTATTATAATAGTTAGAACTAATACTAACTATATATATATACTTCGTAATATACTATATATACCTAAACTAGGTATTAATATCCTTAGTACTAATAGGCTAAAGGATATAGTATCTACTTTCTATAAGGATAAGGCCTATCTATATACTAGAGATATCTCTAGTAATATAGATATCTATAAGTCTACCTATAAACCTAGAGGACCTTTATCTAATAGGATTACTATAGTAACTACTATTAAGTAGGATAGCCTATATAAGGTAAAATTTAATATACTCTACCCTAAGGGACTAGAGAGAAAGCTAGCTATCCTAGCTATTTTAATAGACTAGAAGACTAGCTACCTAGCTAATATAAAGCTATAGTATAAAAGACTAGCTTATATAGGTCTAAATCCTCTACTAAAGATTTTCAAGTAGATAGGACTAGATATCTCTAAAGAAGAGATAACTAGCTATATAGAGGATATCTATAAGATATACCTACTATCTAAATATAATAGATCTATTAATAAGAGATCTATTAATCTAGCTAACTATTAAGTTAGCGAGAGAATTCATAGCGATCTAGGCGGGCCTATTAACCCTAAGACCTATAACGGCTATTAATACTATATAACCTTTCTAGATAAGAAATCTAGATATCTATCGGTTAAACTAATAAGATGAAAAAGCTATACGCTTAATATATTTAAAGTATATAAGAATCTATTAGAAAACTAGACGAATACCTCTATTAAAGAGATCTTTACTAATAATAGTAAAGAATATATTAATAACGAATTCGCTTTATATATAAGGAAATATAGTATTATCTATAGAAATACTCCTATATATACTAAAGAGCCTAATAGCCTAATAGAGCGAATTAATTTAATACTACTTAATAAGCTAAGAAGCTTACTAATTAGTTTAAAGGCTAAATAAGATCTCTAGGGAGAAGCGCTATTAGTAGCTACCTACCTATATAATAGGACACCCTATAGATCTATAGATTTTAAAACACTATATAAAATCTATAAAGGTTAACTACCTAATATAAGCCATATATAAAAGTATAGGGCTCTATAGCCTATTACTATACTAATAAACGCCTAGCTAAACTAGCTCCGCGGAAGAATCTAGCTATATTAATAGGCTATAGTGATTATTAGCACTATAAGCTATTTAATATAAAGCTAAGAAAGCCTATATAGACTAGAGATCTAGTAATTCTAGAAGGAAAATTCCTAGATACTTATTAAGATCGATCTATCTCTATAGGGCTAAATAGCCCTAGTCCTAGTCCTAGCTATAGCCCTAGACCTAGCTATATAGCTAGACCTAGACCTAATGCTATTAAAATAGACCCTACTATAAGATCTTAAACAGAAATCGAGGTATACATAAAACATAAGATTAAGATCTAAATACTAATTTAAAAGGATAGGGCCTATCTAGCTAAAGATCTATCTAAGGATATATCTACTAAGGATTATCTATATAATATAGATAAAGCCTATATATATAGCTTAGATTAGACTACTATAGCTGATTAGCTAATGAATTTATATAATAAATAGATAGACTATATACTATCTATATCGGTTCTATCGGAACCTAATAGCTTCGAAGAAGCTATAAGATCTCCTAATAAAGATCTCTAGTATTAGGCCTATTTAGATAAAAATAAAGAACTACTAGCCTAGGATACCTATGAAATTATCTATATACTACCTAATATTATACCTATCAAAAGTAGGTAGGTATTTAAACAGAAGCCTATTAAGAACCCTAAGGATATTAGGCCTAATTATATTACTAATAGAGATTAATCTATTAGATATAAGGCTAGATAGGTCATTTAAGGATTCTACTAGAAATTAGGTATAGATTTCCTAGAGACCTTTTCTATTACTACTAGAATAGAAACCTAGTATATAATTCTAATTATAGCCGTTAATAAAGGATTGCCTATAATATAGTATTATTTTAAAAACGCCTTCGTTTATTCTTATATCGATACTAATATCTATACTATATTACCTAAGGGTCTATATACTAGCCCTATCTATATAGATAAGTGCTACTATCTAAAGAAGGCACTATATAGCCTAAAGTAATCGCCTAGGCTATAGAATTAGTTCTTTAGGAAGATAGCTAAAGAACTAGGTTTCTATATACTACCCTATAATAAAGGAGTATATATTAATAAGCTATCTAAAGCTATATTAATAGTCTATATTAATAATATATTAATTATATATTAATTATATATTAAGATAGGGACTATATAATCGATATAGCTAAGAAGTTTAATATATATATTAAGCTAGAAGAATTAGGTAATATATTAACCTTTCTAGGTAATAATATATATATAAACTATCTAGCTAAAACTATATATATAGATTAAAAGGACTATATATATAAATTACTAAAAAAGTTTAATATATATAATTATTAGCCATTGAAATTACTAGGAGAACTAGGAATTAGATTTCATAAGAATCCTAATTAAGCTAATAATAAGATAATTAATCTATATTAGTAAGAAATAGGTTTACTATTATATACTAGTCTTAAAACTAGACTAGATATTACTTTTCTTATTAATTATTGTATACGCTTTATAGCTAATCCTAGTTAAAAGTATATAAATATACTATTAAAGATATAGGGATATCTACTCTATAGACTAAACCTAGGCCTACTATATAATTACCTAGGTAATAGCCTATATCTAAAAGGCTATTTAGATACCGATTAGGTAGGTGACTTAGATAGTAGAAAATCTACTACTAGCTACCTATTTAGCCTATCTAGCGACCTAGGGCTAAATAACCCTATCTTATAGAATTCATAATTACAGAAATTAGTTACTATAAGTAGCTACGAAGCTAAATATATAGCTATAAAAGAGGCTATAATAGAAGCTATCTATCTAGCTAATATATTTAACTATCTAAACGATTAACTAGATCTAGGCTATCTATTAGATATCCCTACTATATTAGTCAATAACGAATCTACTATAAGATTAGGGTAAAACCCTAAATTCCATAAAAGGTCTAAATATATAGATATCTAATATCACTATATAAGAGAGGCTATTTAAGATAGAAAGGTTAAATTAACCTATATTAATACGAAGAGCTAACTAGTAGATATATTAACTAAAAACGTTAATAGAGAGGTATTTAAAAAGCTAGTTAACCTAGCTAATCTAGTTAATATCAATAAATTAATTAAGATAGCTAACTAGCTATCTATCTATCTATCTATCTATCTTCCTTCTATTAATATATATACTAGATATATATAGATTAAGGGGGAGTATAGAATATAGAATAGAATAGATAGATTATATTATTAGATTCTATTAATAGATTCTATATTTAAATAGAATCTTTATAGAATCTCTATAGAACTATAGAACTATATAACTTTATATAGGTCTATATGATTCTATAAGTGAGATCATCACTTATTATTATTACTACCTATTACTACTAAAAATTTAGGGATAAATACCCCCTCGATCCTCTGCCAAAAAGTTTTAAATCTTAGTTCTGAATTTATTTCTTAACTACCCTCTACTACTATTTATCATTAAAACTTCATTACACTATATAGCTATACTATATAGCTATATACTAGGTCTAACTAATTACCTAAGCTTCCTATACGCTAACTACTTACTTATAAGTTTAATAAAGGGTTATAATAGGATTAATAATAATTAGAGTTCTCCGTAAGGCTTATATCTTCTTATAGTAATACTTTAGTATATCTAGTAATCCTATATATATTCGATAACGTCTTAGTCTAGATTCGGCTAGTAATATTTCCTTTTTATTAGTTTAAGGGTATAAGAACGACTAAAGTAGCTAATAAGGGGATTATTATAATAAATACTTAATAATCTTATTCTAAGGTTACTTCTTATAGGAATATAGATTCGTTTTTTAAATCTTAGTAAGGTATTATACCTTATTAATTAGCCCTTAAATCTATAGTTCGCCTATATTTTAGTAGTTTTTTAGCGCTAGGTCTCTAGGTCTCCGTCCTAGAGTTACCTAATAAGCTCCTTAAGCTCTAAACTAAAGTTATATAAATAGGCTATCTTAGAGGTATAAGTAAGCTATACCTATACTTTAGAGAGGCGGTAACTTCGGCTAAGCTCTTTCTAATTAATTATTTCTATTAATTTATCTCTATCTTTATATTTTATAAAGTATAGAATATTAGAGATAAGATCTTTTATAGTATACGACTAGACCCCTATATAGCGATAATTAATTACCGGCTATTCGCCTACTAATTACTAATATAGTAGTAAAAGTAGATTAACCTTATAGTTACTTAGTAGCTATTACTAAGAGGGTCTATCCGTAGGATTCTTTATTCTAGTATAGTATTTTATTATAAAATTAAAAGATATAAGAGAAAGATACTATCTAGCTTATCTATTATTAAGTTTTAGCTACTTTATAAAAGTTTATAGATTTATATAGTCTAAAAAGACCTTAATTAGATAGGTACTACCTTTAAGGTAGTATTATTAGTATTTAAACGAATATAT
This sequence comes from Penicillium brasilianum, assembly GCA_001048715.1. NCBI lineage: Eukaryota > Fungi > Ascomycota > Eurotiomycetes > Eurotiales > Aspergillaceae > Penicillium > Penicillium brasilianum. The sequence continues at coordinate 609,571 of CDHK01000009.1, read as the reverse complement.
AATAGTAAATAACTCCTAATCTAGTATCCTATAAAGGATCTCTATCCTAAAGAACTTCCGCGACTAGAAAGCTACTAAATATTATATATCTATATTATCTAGCTAGAAAAGGATTCCCGTTATTACGCTATTAGATATATTAGTTTCTAGCCGAATTAGCTTAGATAGATTAAAGTATCTTAATAAAGGAGCTAATTAGAAGGCGGAGATTAAGTAGCGAAATACTAATCTTTCGATAAGGACTAGATTAATCTACCCTGGTTTCCGCCTATTCTTACTTCTTTTTAGTAACTCTATAAGAGGAAGCACGATCTAAGAGTAATTTTAGATAAATCTATAATAGAAATTATAAAATCCTAGGAATACCTAGATCTCTTAGTATATCTTTAGAACCTCTTACGAAGTAATATCGGAAACCTATTAAGGATCTATCGAAGTATCCTTAGAGGAGATTATAAAGCTAAGGAAATTAACCTAGTCCTAATAGAAAGAGTACTTACTTTATTTAGTATATAGACCTACTAAATATAGCTATCTAAGTACTTAGAGGAGGTAATTTATATAGGAATCCCGGTCTAATAAAAAGACTAAGATATCATCTAAGTAAGCTACTATAAAGACGTTAAGAATATTATAAAATATTAAATATATATAGTTCTAAAAGGTTTTTAATATATTAATAAGACTAAATAGTATAATAATATATTTAAAGTACCTATATTATATATAGAAGACTATTTTCTATTTATCTCCTTCCTTAATACGAATTCGGTAGTAGGTATCTTAGATATCGATCTTACTAAAGATCTTTATATTAGATAGCTAGTCTAAAATCTCTAAAATAAAAGATAAAGGGTACCGATTCTTAATTAAAACCTTATTAAGTCTCTAGTAATCTATATAGAGATATAAGCTTCTATTAGATTTCGGTATAAAGAGAATTAGAGCCCCGCTAGGCTTTTAGACTTATATATATAGCCGTTCTTAAGATTTTCGTTAAGGTAATAGCGGAGTTCTACTAGTTCTTTCTAAGATAAAGAGTAGATAGGGCCGTATAGTATTTAGATATCGGATAATAGGTTAATTATATAGTTATAGTCGTTAGATTAAGATAAGATGTTATTATATTAAGATATAAAGGCGTCGTAAACCTCTATAAGTTTAGGTAGTAGTCGGTTTAGATTCGGCGGCTCTTTAGTAATATCTCTATCGATTAGTAGCTATACTTCTTTAAGTAGATATACTACGACGAAGATATATATATAGTTTCGGGTCTATTTCGCGAATTCCTTCATTAGTAGGATTTTAATAGAGGATATTCTAGAATTACTAAAGATTACTATATCTAGTAAGATATATATTATAGTTATTTAGGGTTATTATAGAGAGGAGTACTAGGCTTCTAGATAGTTAGGAATCTTAATTAATCGCTATATAAGAGTAAATAAATTAGTATATAATATCCCGCGAGTTAGTAGTAGTTATCGGAATACTCTAAACTCTATATATTAGGATTAAGTAATTATTAATAGTATAGATAATTAGTTCTATTAGTTAGTATTACTTATTAAAATTAATAGATTTTAATAAATTCGAAGCTAATTAGATTAACCTTAGCTCTACTATTAAGATCCGTATAGGTTTCGATATCGTTTCGGATAGTAATTAGTATATAAAAATAAATAGAAGTCCCTACTAAAGAGAGAGATAAAGATATAAGATCTACGCTATCTTACTACCTTTTCCTTATTAGATATTTTATACCTTAGCTAGTTTCCTATAGGATCCTTTTAGGTAATTAGGGGCGTAATATCCTTTCTCGCGATATCTATAATAAGTAATATAATCTAATACTTCATTAGAAGTAATCCGGCTATCTCTTATTAGTATTTCGCGAGTAAGTCTATTATTATAGTTAGAGAAACGACCTCTAGCGACTATTTCCTTAGTATTCTTAGCCTTAGTAAATCTATTAAGGAAGTATCTACTTTATAGGGTAGATAGCCTATTAACTAGGTAGGAGAGGAAAGTACTAAGTTAGATTAAGATAAAGACTATTTCTTAAGGAGCTTAAATCCTACTCCTTAAGTATTAATTTAAATATATTATCTTCTATATAAATAGGAATTAAACACAAAGTAAGGGGGAAACTATAGCGAAAGGCTACCGTATAGCTAACGTATAGTATATACTATAGGCGTAGCCTATATATAGCGTAGCTATCGTATATCGCGGCCGAGGGGCTACTAACTAACCGCCGGATAGCTACCGCCTTAGTAGAACCCTCGGTCTACGTATACCTAAGGCCCTAATATTAGTGTATAAATAGTCTTATCGAAATATCATAATAATTATCCCCCCTCTAAGGACTCTCTTACCCTCGAGAGAAATCGATATATAGAAAATAAATAAATACCTAAAAGGGGATATATTAATTAAAATAGAAACTAAACGTAGTAAACGTAGTAAACGTAGTAAACGTATAGACGAGTAAATAAAGATAGTACGTTTCCTTTATTAATATTAGTAACGCTTCTTCTCCTCACTTCTTATCCTCTCCTTCCTCTACCTCTCTCGCTCCTTAGCTTCCTTTATATTAACGCGCCTCTTCGCCCTCGAATCCCTATCTATATCTTACCGAAAACCTTATAATACCGCCGCGAATCCGGCCTCTCCTAGAGAATCCTATTATTATAGGGATTCTCTAGTATATATACTATCTTCGGACCGCGCTCGCTAAGTAGGACCCTACCTATAATAACTAGCCTATCTAGATTAAATACGTCCGCGACGCTAAAGCCTTAGTAATATATTAGTAGTATTCCGCTCGTAATACTTTATATTCTCTAGTAGGTCTCGCTAAATCTTCTTAAGAGGATAAGACTAATAGCTATAGGTTATAACTACTATAATAGGAGATAGCTATAATCTAGCTATTATCCTTTTATAGATACGTGAAATATTTTAGGTAGGATAGATAGACCTAAGCGACCCTAGAAGCTTTATAGACTAGCTATTTCCTACGGAAGCCCGTCTAATTATTACCGGATTAATATAGGACCTATATTAAGCTTTTAATATTTCGGAGTAGGCTTACCGTAAGGAGTACTCACTAACCGGGAGTAAGACCTAAATTAAGATATACTTCCTCTACTTCCGTTTATATATATACTAACTAGCGTTTTAGTAGTTAACCTAAGCTAACTACGACGCGCTTCTCTTCGGCCGCTATACTATCCTTTCTACTATCCCTACCCCCGATCCTCTTAATACTCCGGAGTAGAAAGTGGACCGTTTTAATAAGCGGCTTCTTCGTCTTTACCCTAAAGACGAGGGATATATTACTTAGACTCTAGCGAAATAGGTCTTTTTCGATAAGGTTTCGAGAGTAATTCGCGAGGCTTAGGATAACCTAGACTCCGATAATAATAATAATACCTCTATAGATAGAGATAAGATAGCCACCTTTATAATAGAGGACTTTCCCGTTTTTATAGAGACTAAGATCTAGGTACTATTACCCTTTTACTATAGATTCTACTAGATTTCTTTATTATTTCCTCGTTTTTTCGGGGGCCTATCTATACTAGGGTACTTTCTTAGCGGGACTTAGCTAGGGCCTACCCTTAAGTTATCTTTCTATAAGGGATCGCCTTTCGTTTCGCCGTCGCTTCGGCGGGGTTTTAGTAGTAGTTATTTAAATTAAATAATTTTCTCCCTTTCTTTCTTTCTTTCTTTCCTTATCTCCTCCTTCTTACCCGGTCCTCCGACTAAGAACTACTAGTATATCTTAGCGGAGAAAGTTATTACGCTAGGTATAAAGTTCCGGAGAGTATTTAATAGTAGTTCCCGCTATAGCGTATCGAGTAATACTTAGTAATATCCTACCCTTAAGGCGCTTTATAGCGGAGGTATCATCTTATTTTAGCCGTCGTTTCGGTGATCTTTCGCTACTTATCCTTTAGATTTAATCCGGTTTTCCCCTTCTTTCTCTTTTAGTAAGACTATATAACTTCCGTAGTATTACCTATATCTTCTTAGGGGACCTATTAATTATATTTAGAGGGCTAACCCTTTTACTTTACTAGAAAGTAAGTTTCGCCGTTAATAGTCCTATCTTCGCGAATCTCTTCTATCTTATATTTATTATTATCCTCGAGATCGGGTATTAATAGGAATTCGTGATTAGTTCCGTTTAATTTCTACTATAGTTCGAGAAGGGATATATAAAAAACGTTATAGATTCGGTTATACTACCGGGATAAGCTTAGGCGGTAAGCTTATTTACTAATAGCCTATAGGATTCGGAAGGGTCCGATAAAGCGAGGGACTAGCTTCTTACTTCCTTTTAATCTTAGATTCTTAGTTAATAACCCTATAAGATTATCTTTCTTAAATTATATTAGTTAGTAGTCTTTATTATAGTATTTCGCTATTAATTTATTAGCTTTTTGTCACGGGTTAGACCCGCTTCTTACTATGTGGCCCTACCACATAGCCTTCCCCGCACGTTCCGTTCTGCCACCGCCCTATATACTTACTTCTATTGTTACTCCGCTTGATCCACTCCTTCTCTTCTCCAAGCTTTTTGTAAACAGCATATTGGCCTAGTTAGATTGAATTTAAGTCTTACTTCAGCCCTTCACACTTTTCGCTAATTCTTCTATAATCTCTCTCGGAGTACTTCGAGCTTTTTAATTCGTATAGATACTACTAGGACCTCTCCTAAGGCTAATTCGCCCTCGAATTAGTATTAGAAGCTAGGCGAATAGCCTATTAAAGCTTAGAAAGGGGAGAATTTAATTATTAAGTTAATTATATTATTATAAGCGTATTCTATTAATATAAGTAGATTTAGTTATACTATTTAGTTTTCGCTAATAAAGTACCGAAGATAATATTTAAGGGTTTAGTTAACCCGCTCCGTTTAGCTATTAGTTTATAAGTAAAATGTAGTCGAAAGCCTAAGGCGTATTTTAGATATATAATAAAGACTCGACTAGAATTTACTAGTAAAGATAGGCCCTCGATCGGAGATAATATCTTCGGGCGGTCTAAAACGTAACTCTATAGAGTTATAGAATAATTTAGTAAGTTCTATAGCGGTAATCGTGATCGTTACGGCGAAGAATAGTGATTATTTCGTGAATCTATCGACGATCACAAGGATTAAATCTATCTCTTTATCTTAATAGAATACCGGCGGGAGTCCTATAACGAAATCTATCGAGAGTTTAGTAAAGGGTCGTGATAGGATTAGTAATAATTAGAGTTCTCCGTAAGGCTTATATCTTCTTATAGTAATACCTTAGTATACCTAGTAATCCTATATATATTTAGTAATATCTCGGTCTAGATTCGGCTAGTAATATTTCCTTTTTATTAGTTTAAGGTATAAGAGCGACTAAAGTAGCTAGTAAGGGGATTATTATAATTAATACTTAATAATCTTATTCTAAGGTTACTTCCCGTAGGAATATAGATTCGTTCTTTAAATCTTAGGAGGGTATTATACCCTACTAACTAGTCCTTAAATCCGTAGTTTACCTACGTTACGGTAGTCTTTCGGCGCTAGGTCTCTAGGTCTCCGTCCTAGAATTATCTAATAAGCTCCTTAAGCCCTTTACTTAAGTTATATAAGTAGGCTATCTCGGAGGTATAAGTAGGCTATATCTATATTTTAGGAAGGCGGTAACTTCGGTTAAGCTCTTCCTAATTAACTATTTCCGTTAATTTATCTCTATCTTTATATTTTATAAAGTATAGAATATCGGAGGTAAGATCTCTTATAGTATACGACTAGACCCCTATATAGCGATAATTAATCGCCGGCTATTCGCCTACTAATCGCTAGTATAGCGGCGAAAGTAGGTTAATCTTATAGTTACTTAGTAGCTATCGCTAAGAGGGTCTATCCGCGGGATTCTTTATTCTAGCGCGGTATTTTATTATAAAATTAAAAGATATAAGAGAAAGATACTATCTAGCTTACCTACTATTAAGCTTTAGCTACTTTATAAAAGTTTATAAATTTATATAGTCTAAAAAGACCTTAATTAGATAGGCACTATCTTTAAGGTAGTATCGCTAGTACTTAAATGAATATATAATAGCGAATAGCTCCTAATCCGGTATCCTATAGAGGATCTCTACCCTAGAGAACTTCCGCGACTAGAACGCTACTAGGTACTATATACCCGTATTATCTAGCTAGGAAAGGATTCCTACTATCGCGCCGTTTAATGTATTAGTTTCTAGCCGAATTAGCTTAGATAGGTTAAAGTATCTTAATAGAGGAGCTAATTAGAAGGCGGAGATTAGGCGGCGAAACGCTAACCTTNACCTTAAGGACAAGATCGACACAGCTACACTCTATACCGATGAAGATCGCGAATACCGTCGTGCTCGACGAAGCCTACTTAGCCAGTGCTACTGCTATAGCTCCTCAAATCATTGGATTTCCGATTGCCCTGTTTCCCGCTCCCGTTCTTCCAGCGCGTCTAGTAGACGGCCTACGCCGCATGACGCTTATCCCTCCGACGACGACCCCTAGGAGGGGGTAATATCACGGGTTAGACCCGCTTCTTACTATATGGCCCTACTACATAGCCTTCCCCGCACGTTCCGTTCTGCCACCGCCCTATATACTTACTTCTATTATTACTCCGCTTGATCCACTCCTTCTCTTCTCCAAGCTTTTTGTAAACAGCATATTGGCCTAGTTAGATTGAATTTAAGTCTTACTTCAGCCCTTCACACTTTTCGCTAATTCTTCTATAATCTCTCTCGGAGTACTTCGAGCTTTTTAATTCGTATAGATACTACTAGGACCTCTCCTAAGGCTAATTCGCCCTCGAATTAGTATTAGAAGCTAGGCGAATAGCCTATTAAAGCTTAGAAAGGGGAGAATTTAATTATTAAGTTAATTATATTATTATAAGCGTATTCTATTAATATAAGTAGATTTAGTTATACTATTTAGTTTTCGCTAATAAAGTACCGAAGATAATATTTAAGGGTTTAGTTAACCCGCTCCGTTTAGCTATTAGTTTATAAGTAAAATGTAGTCGAAAGCCTAAGGCGTATTTTAGATATATAATAAAGACTCGACTAGAATTTACTAGTAAAGATAGGCCCTCGATCGGAGATAATATCTTCGGGCGGTCTAAAACGTAACTCTATAGAGTTATAGAATAATTTAGTAAGTTCTATAGCGGTAATCGTGATCGTTACGGCGAAGAATAGTGATTATTTCGTGAATCTATCGACGATCACAAGGATTAAATCTATCTCTTTATCTTAATAGAATACCGGCGGGAGTCCTATAACGAAATCTATCGAGAGTTTAGTAAAGGGTCGTGATAGGATTAGTAATAATTAGAGTTCTCCGTAAGGCTTATATCTTCTTATAGTAATACCTTAGTATACCTAGTAATCCTATATATATTTAGTAATATCTCGGTCTAGATTCGGCTAGTAATATTTCCTTTTTATTAGTTTAAGGTATAAGAGCGACTAAAGTAGCTAGTAAGGGGATTATTATAATTAATACTTAATAATCTTATTCTAAGGTTACTTCCCGTAGGAATATAGATTCGTTCTTTAAATCTTAGGAGGGTATTATACCCTACTAACTAGTCCTTAAATCCGTAGTTTACCTACGTTACGGTAGTCTTTCGGCGCTAGGTCTCTAGGTCTCCGTCCTAGAATTATCTAATAAGCTCCTTAAGCCCTTTACTTAAGTTATATAAGTAGGCTATCTCGGAGGTATAAGTAGGCTATATCTATATTTTAGGAAGGCGGTAACTTCGGTTAAGCTCTTCCTAATTAACTATTTCCGTTAATTTATCTCTATCTTTATATTTTATAAAGTATAGAATATCGGAGGTAAGATCTCTTATAGTATACGACTAGACCCCTATATAGCGATAATTAATCGCCGGCTATTCGCCTACTAATCGCTAGTATAGCGGCGAAAGTAGGTTAATCTTATAGTTACTTAGTAGCTATCGCTAAGAGGGTCTATCCGCGGGATTCTTTATTCTAGCGCGGTATTTTATTATAAAATTAAAAGATATAAGAGAAAGATACTATCTAGCTTACCTACTATTAAGCTTTAGCTACTTTATAAAAGTTTATAAATTTATATAGTCTAAAAAGACCTTAATTAGATAGGCACTATCTTTAAGGTAGTATCGCTAGTACTTAAATGAATATATAATAGCGAATAGCTCCTAATCCGGTATCCTATAGAGGATCTCTACCCTAGAGAACTTCCGCGACTAGAACGCTACTAGGTACTATATACCCGTATTATCTAGCTAGGAAAGGATTCCTACTATCGCGCCGTTTAATGTATTAGTTTCTAGCCGAATTAGCTTAGATAGGTTAAAGTATCTTAATAGAGGAGCTAATTAGAAGGCGGAGATTAGGCGGCGAAACGCTAACCTTTCGGTAAGGGTTAGGTTAACCTATCCCGGTTTCCGCCTATTCTTACTTCCTTTTAGTAACTATTAGAAATAAGATGGTTGGTTTCTCGACTGAGAAAAAGGTTCTTCTATATAAGAAAGGTCTTATATATATATATAAAGAAAAGGCCTATAGAAGATAAGATTAAAGAGAGACGGTTCATAAGAAGGCACGTAGTTAGCTTAATTAACAAAGAAGAAGAGTTATGTTAAGTATGCTCGAGAGTAGTTCTTATATTATAAAGAGATGTCAAACTTGATTTAATTTCGTTAGAAAATATAGTGATACTAATATCGCGGGGTACACGGCAGAATGATAAATAAAATAGAAGGAACATCCTTAGAGTATTATATAGTCTCCTGCCTAGGTAGGCGATTATGTGTGAGTGTATGTAAGATCGTTAAGGATCAATCTGATAGATCTCATCGTTTAATGACGAGGTTAAGTAATCCAATGAGGGGTAAGGAAAGTGGGGGCTTTAGTCGCATCTTGACCGCACAAAGGCATATACCCGCATATGTAATAACCACATATGCTGACAGTAACCCTATAAGAGGAAGCGTAATCCGAGAGTAATTTCGGATAAATCTACGATAGAAATTATAAAATCCTAGGAACACCTAGATCTCCCGGTATATCTTTAGAACCTCCTACGAAGCGATATCGGAAACCCGCTAAGGATCTATCGAAACACCCTTAGAGGAGATCACAAAGCTAAGGAAATTAACCTAGTTCTAATAGAAGGAGCACTTACTTTATTTAGCGTATAGACCTACTAAGCGTAGCCGTTTAAGCACTTAAAGGAGGTGGTCTATATAGGAATCCCGGTCTAACAAAAAGACTAAGATATCGTCGAGATAAGCTACCGTAAAGACGTCGAGAACGTCATAAAGCGTTAAATATATATAGTTCTAAAAGGTTACTAGTGCGTTAGTGAGGTATTTTATCCTTAATAGTAGTTGACTCGTTAAGGTTTCGAGAGACATTCGGTGCCTCTTCGGTAGAGGGAGTAGAGCGAGTCCTAGGTACTATCTCTCCTAGGTAGTTAAAGAAGAAGAAACAGAATTATTAAGGAAGTATCTACTTTATAGGGTAGATAGCCTGTTAACTAGGTAGGAGAGGAAAGCACTAAGTTAGATTAAGACAAAGACTATTTCTTAAGGAGCTTGAATCCCACTCCTTAAGCATTAATTTAAATACATCATCTTTTGTGCAAATAGGAATCAAACACGAAGTAAGGGGGAAACCATAGCGAAAGGCCACCGTATAGCCAACGTATAGCCTATACTATAGGCGTGGCCTATATATAGCGTGGCTATCGCATATCGCGGCCGAGGGGCCACCGACTAACCGCCGGATAGCTACCGCCTTAGCAGAACCCTCGGTCCACGCATGCCTAAGGCCCTAATATTAGTATATGAATAGTCTTATCGAAATATCACAACAAAATCCCTCTTTATAGGCGAGAAGGACTATCTTATTAGGGTTTTTATAAAGGATCCCTAAAGGTTTTCTTTTATAAGGGATCTAACGGTCTATTATTATATTTTCGCTTATATTCTATCTCTAACTTATCTAATTTCTAGATATAATATATAATATTAATTATATCTTTATATATCTCGGGTAATTTAAATATATAAAGATAGATAGTATTTTAAAGACTAAAACTAAGCTTTATAAAGAAGATAAGGGCTCTCTCCTTCTCTACCGACTATAGAAAATATTATTCTAGAGTATCTAGATATATATAGAATTCGCGAGGGTATTTATCCTAGCCTTAGTAGGTTCTCTTAAGCTATCCTATAATATCTAATTTAAGACTAGCCGTATTCTTAATAATAGTTAGGATCTAATCCTTAAAGTAAAGCTAGTCTTCTTTAGGGTCTTACGAGAGAGTTAGTCCTTTTTCTTTAGTATATTAGTACTATCTCTACCGATAGATTAGGTTTATATAGCTAATAGCTCTAAGGATCTTTATATAATTATTATAATATTTCTTTAGAGTACCCTTAAATATCTATTATAGATCGAGAAGCTACTCTTAGTATTTCTAAAGAGTATAATCTAGTATAAAGATAGATAGGTTTTTAAGCTTAATCTCTTAGTCTTTTCTAGACGACTAAAAGGGATCCTAATAGGAAATTAGTAGGAGATCGTTATAGCTTCGACCTAGAACCTTAGATTTAAGGCGATCTACTTAATCCTATAAGTCCTTTAAATATTAAAGCTTCTTAATAGTAATCTATATTACTATAAGGCTATTATTAAGGTCCGATAGGGTAATTTAAGCGTTATAAGGTATTTTATCCTTAATAATAGTTAACTCGTTAAGGTTTCGAGAGATATTCGGTACCTCTTCGGTAAAGGGAGTAAAGTAAGTCCTAAGTACTATCTCTCCTAGGTAGTTAAAGAAGAAGAATTAGAATTATTAAGGGTATACTACTTTATAGGGTAGAAGGCCTATTAACTAGATAGGAGAGAAAAGCACTAAGTTAGATTAAGATAAAGACTATTTCTTAAGGAGCTTAAATCCTACTCCTTAAGTATTAATTTAAATATATTATCTTTTATATAAATAGGAGATAAACACGAAGTAAGGGGGAAACTATAGCGAAAGGCTACCGTATAGCTAATATATAGTATATATTATAGGCTTAGCCTATATATAGCGTAGCTATCGCGTATCGCGGCCGAGGGGCTACCGGCTAACCGCCGGATGGCTACCGCCTTAGTAGATCTCTCGGTCTACGTATACCTAAGGCCCTAATATTAACATATAAATAGTCTTATTAAAATATTATAATAGTAGCCGTAAGAGTCTCCCGGTTAGGATCTATATATTTCTATATACTATTAGCTACTATATAGTCCTTAATAGTAGTAATCTAGGGTATCTAGTATATATAGCTTTTAAGTAGGTAGTATAGCTATATAGCTCGTAGTTCGGTCGAATCTATCGCTTATACGAGTAAAGTAATAGATTAGATAAAGAGGGGTAGCTTAGAGGCTTAGGCTTATAACTATTAGAAAAAGGAGTTCCTTTATAAGTAGTATTTCCCGGGGGAAAGGATCTTCGGTAGAAAATAGGTAGAAAGGTCTAATATATATGTATATAATTGTTACGCGGTGCCGACTGGTCACTGTGAGTAAGTGTAGAAAGGGCAATAGTTACCTAAGTCGTCGTTATAATGCGGTATAATAACGATATGTGCTGTCACGGCTGATTCCGGCCCTCTCAGCATAACTTCGAATTCTAAGAGTATCTCTTAATCGTACCGTTACCTCGCAAGGCCTTACTGCGGAATAGATCCTGTTAAGTATCTTATAGAACGTGCCAGAAGTACGCGCTAAGTAAGTTAATCACTAAGTATTGCTACTAAGTGAATCCCCTACTTATAGGTTAGGTTATCTTAAAGGTGAACTATGAAGTGTAAAGTACTAAAGGTAGTAACTAAGTAACAATATATAATTGATCGCGAAGAACTAAATACATAATACTAAATGAGTGTCCTTATATATCTAGTCCCTCCTACCCCCGAGCCTACCCCCTAGGGGTAGATCTAGAGTAGCCGTATACTCCTACGCCTACTCCTTAGAGTCACGCCGGGAGTATACCCTTAGGGTCACGTGTTGGTTTTACCGACCTCTTATATTTAGGGTGTAATCTAGGTACGGGTAAAATAGTGGCCGTTTCCTACGTCACGCTAACCGTCTTATCACGTAAGTAGGTATTATATATAATAGTTAGTCGTAGGCCGTTTCTGGCTCTTATCCCAAAGTATTCTCCTAGGGCCTTCTAGGGTATACCTAAGTATACTAAGATATACGTAAGGACGCTAAGCACTAGCGTCCGTAGGATAATTAGTTCACGGTTACCCCTTAACTTCCTACGGTCTAACCGCCCCTCTTAAGATTCGTAATATTATCCCCCCTCTTCCTATCCTTCGTCCTCGGAGGATTTAAACGTTAGTCCTTCCCCTTAAGTAAGTGTATATTTTTCTTCCTTTTCCGATTTTTCGTCGTTAGCTATGTGCCCTTTACACTATACCTATTAATAACAAAACTCGTAAATAGAATAGACTTATTTAATATTAATCCATTCTAACTAACGGGTCTGTTTCCGAACCGCCTTACGAATATTGCTTTTCCCGTGGTGTTAATTATATAATAGACTCGAAGCATCGTAACTATACCGAGTGCACCCGTCGCGGTTATAAGTATACAAAAAAGTTCTATAGCGAGTCCGAGTAGCAGAAGGTTCTCCGTAAATAGAAAAAGATTAATAATAAGCTTACTTAGGCTAAGTAATAGTAGATAGAAATAATGATGAAAATTATCCGCCTTCGTAAATAGCGATAGTTCTTACGGACTCGTAATAATCGGATATTAAATCACGATACCGAGATAATAGAGTAGTTAGATACTAAGAATCCCCTTAGTACCGAGGATCTCGCGGAGCTAGATCGTCTTACCGATAAAGATAATACTCGCGCGCTTACCGCCACGTTAGAGAATCCTACTCTAACCTAGATACTCGAGATAAACCCTTTATCGCCGTCCTTCTAGGGCGACCTATCCTTCTCCGTGCCTAGTAGTGTTAGTAGAACTACCGAACGAGCTAGTAGCAGCCTATTAGGTTCTCGATAGGTTCCTATATATTTTCTAAGGTATTATATCCTCGCCATTTCACTAGGTAGTGAGGTTTTCCGCTAACTTTATTTATTTCTAGGATTTCCTTAACCTCGTATTCGTTTTCTATTTCTTCCTCGATTTCGATATTAGTAGCGACTTCGGCGTTCTTAGGTGCTTTTTCTAATAATAAGATATAGAATATTATATAGATACATCGTATATTCTTAGGTAGTTTTAGTCGATAATTAAGTAGTCCTATTTTTTCTTTAATTTCGAATAGTCCTAGTTTAAGGTGATCGAGTTTTACGCTAGGTCGTCTAGTGCGAATATTACGTCGTAAAAGGTAAACTTTCTCCCCCCTTTAAAAGTCCGGCGCCTCCTAGCGCGATTAGTCGTAGTAAGACTTTATACGTATATTAAGAAACTCGATATCTCTAGATAGCTATAAGTATAGTTACTTTAAACTAGTCGCTAGTAGTCGAGATAACTCTACGAGTAGTTATTTTCCGATTAGTTCTCTAATAATAGTAGGATTAAGCCTATAATTCGCGAAGAATAGTGTTTCCTTCGTTATTATGTATATCGTATTATTATATACGAACTATACTATTAGTAATAGCCCCGTCTAGTCGTCTTACTAGAAGTTTATATAGTGTCGAAGATACTATTCTAAGGTCTAGTTAACTCGTTAAGTTTGTCCGTTAGTTTACGGGTAGTACGCGGTAAAGAGTCTATACTTAATACCGAGTTAATCCGCTAGTAACTACTATATATTAGATATAAATAGCTTATCTCTATCCGAGGTAATCTTACTCGGTATTCCGTGATTAGTAAATATATATCTAAGTAGTAGGTTAGCTATCTATCGTACGTCGATAGTTTCTGTAGTTAGGATTATATATATATATTTAGTTAGTCGGTCGACGACTACTATAATTATATCGTTACCCTCCGAAATAGGTAGTTTTGTGATAAAGTCTATAGTAATCTATTCCTATAGTCGCTTTAGCACTTCCGCTAACTCTATTTCTCCGTATAGTATATATCGCGATAACTTATTTCGCTAACATAAGTCGTATTCCCGTATATATTTTTTGACTTTTCTATAGAGTACTAAGATATAATAATTCTATATAATTTTCTTAATGGTTTTTTCGATACCTAGGTATCCTTACGTAGGCTTATCGTGATGTATTTTAATAATTTCCGTTTAAAGGTTTCTAGGAACGTATACTAAACTATAGATATAGACTAAGCTATCCTTAGTTAGCGTAGTGCTATTACCTAGGACCTTCTATATTAATTCGTCGTAGGTAGTTACTTCTCGAATCCTTTCGATCTATTCGTCGTTCTATAATTCGCTTATTACTACGAGTATTTAGTAGTTATAGACGATATTCCCTTCTTAATCCGTAGTTAGGATTACGGGTACTACCTCCTTAGTTCTAAGTTCGTAGTCCGGCCGTCGGTTTAGCGCGTCCGCTACTACGTTCTTAGTTCCCTTATAGTATACGATTTTAAAATCGTATTAGGCTAGTGTCTCTACGTATCTAGCTTATCGTCGTGTGAGTTTCTTTATCGTTATAAAGTAAGTTAAGTTATAGTGGTCCGTTCTAACCGTTATAGTATACTTAGCTCCTTCTAGGTATACCCTCTATATTTAGAATACTAATACTATAGCTAGTAGTTCCTTATCGTGGATATCGTAGTTAAGTTCTACTAGGATCATCTTACGAGACTAGAAAGCGATAGGTCTAAGCTTACCGTCCTTTCCTAGTTATATAAGCTATACTCCGAGCGTAAAATCTAATACGTCTATTTCCACGATGATCGGTATATCGTAGTTAAATATTACGATAATAGCTTCTCCTACTTTTTTGTTATATATCTCTTTAAGTGCGGTGAATAACTTCTCCGTTTTATCGTCCTATTCGAATAGTACTCCTTTCTTAGTAAACCGGTAGAGTCCTACTATATATTTCGAGTATTACAGTACTAATTTTCGGTAGTAGTTAGCTAATCTAAGAAAACTCTATACGTCCTTAATATATATTAGTATTAGCTATTCGAGAATACTTCTAACCTTATCTTCCTCTATCCTTAGTCCGTCCGGACTAATAGTGTATCCGAGAAAACTAGTGTTCTAAACGTGGAATTTATATTTCTTAAGCTTAAGCGTAACCTTTACTTCCCTTAACCGTTATAGTACTATTTTATTATACTAGACGTATTCTTCCTTAGTCTTTAAAAACACGAGGATATTATCGAGATATACGATAACGAACTTATCGAGGTACCCGTTTAAAACGTGAAAGATAAATCGTTAAAACGATACTAGTGCGTTAGTGAGACCGAATAATATAACCTTATATTTAAAATATCTAAACTTAGTCCTAAATACTATTTTCTACTCGTCTCCTTTCCTAATTCTAAGTCGGTTATATATATTAGTAATATTATACTTACTAAAGTATTTTACTCCTTAAATAATATCTTAAATTTCGTTAATTAACGGTAGTAGGTACCGGTCTTTAATAGTAATATCGTTAAGTTATCGGTAGTTAACGTATATTCTAAGTTCTCCTCCCTTCTTAGGTACGAATAGGATTAGGTATCCTACTAATAACTTAGAGTGTTAAATATTCCCTTTCTTAAGGTTTTCCTTAATATATTCGTCTAGTACCGTAGATTCTTTCTACGATAGTGGGTAAATTAGTATAAACTTTAGTTCTTAGCCATCCTTAATCTTAATCTTATAGTTAAACGGACTATACTCCGGTAGCTCTCCGTCTAATAGTAGCGTAAATATATCCTAGAATTCCTTATATTCCTTAGGAATCTTATATTCTTCCTCTAGTGATCCTATTATATAGAGGGTAGTTATATCGTCGTTAATAAGAACGTATTCCTTAAGTTCTTCGTCCGTTATATCTAGTCGCTATTCCTTATTAGCGATATCGGTAATATCGCTTACTCGTTTATTAGGCCTACCTCCTAGCCGAGAACTCCTTTCGTAATTTCCTTCGTAAGGGATCTTATAAGTACCTACTTCCCTAGTGCTAGGTCTCTTTAGCGGTATCGGCTCGATCTTTCTAGTCTATACTTCGCTAGTCTATTAACACGAGTATCTATCGAAGACTATATTCCTAACCTACTAGTCGATAGCTAGGTTATACTTCCTTAGCTATAGTACTCCTAGTATAACGTTATATATACCTAAGGGAGTAATATCGAAGTTAATAACTTCGAAATAGTCTCCGATAACTATTAGTAGTAGTCTACTCTCGTACGTGATACCCGGCCCTAGGCTCTCTCCGTTAAGCCCGATCAAAGGTACTATTCGTGGTTTCTCTACGCCTTTAATCTTATATTACCGTTTATATCGTGGGCTTATGAAGTTTCCTACCGCTCCCGAATCGATTATTACTTTAGTTAGTCGAAGCGCGATATTAGCAAAAATCTTTACGTACGCGCCCTATATAGTAGCTACGAGGTGTTATTCGTTTATCCTCCGGTTTCCGAACTAGAGTCCCGCGTATTCTAGCTTCTATTTTAGTTTCTTTTCCTATCGTAGTGGCTTTTGTTCTAGGCTTCTTTCGATTTTTCCTTAGTAATATATTATATAGTTATCGTCGTAATACGCTAATACGGTTCTAAGACCGTGATTAGGGTAGCGTACGTATCCTCTATATTAATATTCGTTACTATAGTAGTGTTATTACTATTATTCGCGTATCCCGCTACTATTTCCTTAGAGGTTATTTAGTATATTACTAAGCTCTCGTAGTATCTTAGTAGATAAGAGATTAGTCTTAATAAGTCCTTATACCTAGTGAATCTAATTTAAATATTTAATAATTAGATCGTTTATAGGGTTCTCTTAAGGCTATTTAGTCGTATCCGTTTCCGGGAACTAGGGTGGAGTTTCTAGGATCTCCGGGGTTCCTAGAATCTCGATTAGTGTCTTTAGGATCCCTATACCCTATCCTTAGGAATCGTCGGATAGTTCCTAGGAGTCGATAGTGTTCTAGGGACCGTACTAGGTCTATCCTTAACTCTCGATATTCTCCTCTTCTTTAGGAGACTCTTCCTTCGCGTACGCTACGCTATTTAGGCCGTAGTATTCCTTATCTAGCTACGTAGTCGTAATACGTGGTTACTTAACCCTAGGTTCTTTCCTAACTAGTGATTCTTCGGTTACCTACTAGGTAACCTAGTCCTTTAGGTGCTTATACTCGTCCGGAGTTACCCTAGTAATCACTTCTTTCAGACACTCTATCCCGTCGTAGGTGGCTCTGAGTTATTAGGGTCGGACCTCATTATCCTAAGTTACCCTTAGCTATTATAGCTTTACGTTATTACGTCTATTATTACGCTTACGCGCCTATAGCTTTACGTTATTACGCTTATTATTATACTTACGCGCCCGATATCCTACTTTTCTATATTTAAAGCATAAGTTATTATCCTTACGCCTTTTCTCTTCTTCGGCGGGGAGTCTCGCTGCGTCGAGCTCTATAGGTCGTGGTCCGTAGGGGTCGCTATACTCCCTAGGTTATTATCGCTGTCCTCGCCTACCTTCGTGGCGGCGTATATATCCGAAAGGATATTATCCTTAGTTTCTCTACTAGCGTGTTTCCTTTCGCTAGAGGTATCGTTCGTATAGTCGGTTATCGATACGAACCGCTATTCCGATTATTTCGCTGATAGTCTTAGGTCGGTCGATCCGGACTAATTCATCTTTAACGTCGTCCTTTAAACCATCCTCGAAGATAGCGATATAGGCGTCCTTATCCTAGTCTAAGTAGGAGATAATCTATTAGAAGTCGGCGGCATAGGTGCTAGCCGATCTAGTCTGCTTAAGTCGTCGTAGGCGTCGTTTAGCGCTACGGATAGCGTCGATATCGCCAAAAGTTTGTTTAAGTTTTTTCTTAAATACGGCGTATAATACGAATATTTCCTTAGTGGTGTCGCTCTACTCGTCCTTATCGGTTTTTTCCTAATACTCGCGGATAAAAGGTTCGAACTATTCGAAAGCTTATCCGCGGAGGTAGGTAGAGACGAAGACCACTTTGTCGTCCTTATTTACGATTTAAGGGTTTATACGTAGTTATATTTCTATCTATATAAGGAAGCTACGAAGCTTAGATCGGCCTCCTTTAAAGAACTCCGGTTTCGGGAGTTTTATAGATCTTCGAGATTATCTAGCCTCTAAGGTGGCGATATACTCCTAGAGCTAGGTCACTATATCTATAAGTTCCTTAGGGGTCACTAAGGGCCTCCTACTAGAGGATACGTTACTATTAGTGCTATCGTTACCTACTATAATGACTTTGCTTCACGGTTTAAAGATAGGGCGATTAATATATTACGCGGTACCGACTGGTCACTATAAGTAAGTGCAGAAAGGGCAATAGTTACCTAAGTCGTCGTTATAATACGGTACAATAACGATATATACTATTACGGCTAATTCCGGCCCTCTCGGCATAACTTCGAATTCTAAGAGTATCTCTTAATCGTACCGTTGCCTCGTAAGGCCTTACTACGGAATAGATCCTATTAAGTATCTTATAGAACGTGCTAGAAGTACGCGCTAAGTAAGTCAATCACTAAGTATTACTACTAAGTGAATCCCCTACTTATAGGTTAGGTTATCTTAAAGGTAAACTATGAAGTGCAAAGTACTAAAGGTAGTAACTAAGTAACAATATATAATTAATCGCGAAGAACTAAATACATAATGCTAAATAAGTGTCCTTATATATCTAGTCCCTCCTACCCCCGAGCCTACCCCCTAGGGGTAGATCTAGAGTAGCCGTATACTCCTACGCCTACTCCTTAGAGTCACGCCGGGAGTATACCCTTAGGGTCACGTGTTAGTTTTACCGACCTCTTGCATTTAGGGTGTAATCCAGGTGCGGGTAAAATGGTGGCCGTTTCCTGCGTCACGCTAACCGTCTCATCACGTAAGTAGGTATTGTATGTAATGGTTAGTCGCAGGCCGTTTCTGGCTCTTGTCCCAAAGTATTCTCCCAGGGCCTTCTAGGGCATGCCTGAGTATACTGAGACACACGTAAGGACGCTAAGCACTAGCGTCCGTGGGATGATTGGTTCACGGTTGCCCCTCAACTTCCTACGGTCCAACCGCCCCTCTTGAGGTTCGTAACAATAATAAAGAGGTATATAAAAGATAGGATTAAAGAGAGACGGTTTATAAGAAGGTACGTAGTTAGCTTAATTAATAAAGAAGAAGGGTTATATTAAATATACTCGAGAGTAGTTCTTATATTATAGAGAGATATTAAACTTGATTTAATTTAGTTAGAAAATATAGTAGTACTTATATCGTAGGGTACACGGTAGAATAATAAATAAAATAGAAGGAACATCCTTAGAGTGTTATATAGTCTCCTACCTAGGTAGGCGATTGTATGTAAGTGTATGTAAGATCGTTAAGGATCAATCTAATAGATCTTATCGTTTGACGACGAGGTTAAGTAATCCAATAAGGGGTAAGGAAAGTGGGGCTTTAGTCGCATCTCGACCGCACAAAGGCACATACCCGTATATGTGATAACCACACATGCTGACAATAACCGTTTAGCGTCCGGGGGTTAATTAGTTCTCGGTTGCTCCTTATCTACAACAGCCCCCGCGCCTTCTTACGGTTCCTCATAGCAAGGTAATAAAATATTAGCTAAAATTTAGGCCATTGGAGTACCGGATCGCTTACTCATGTAAGAATTTAGGCGTAAGACCTTTAATAGATCAGGCAGTAGCAGAGTCCCCTAAGAAAGACGGTAAGTTATGCCGATGGCCCTCTTAGTACCTTAACAGTATCAGCTTGCCCGTTATCTGAATTCCCAAAACCGATTAAGAAACGCGGGAATGTACTGTACAGTATTATGTACTACTGGACACCACCGCCTGTGTATGTAACTTTGTAATCTGTTATCTGATTCCACCGCCCAGCATCGGCCCACCCGGAACTTGCCGTATTTTCGTGCGAGTCAGATGACGCCTTCACTTTTATTTTCTTGGTTGGTGCGACTAGCGGAGATTGCAGAATTCAGATCCGCCTATTTATTTGTGTCTGATATCATATATAGACTTTGGTTTACGAAGGAAGTACGCAGTATCATCTCCACATAGTAGAGCATTAAGGTCAATGATACAGAACGTAAGTCCAGAGTCCAGGCCTATGGAAGTAAAATGCTCTCCTATTTGCTAGCTGCAATGCACCGTCGATCTTGGGGGCTTGATGGATACGATGCCCCAACTTGGGCAACGCCATATCCAGTAAGTAGCTCCCGAGGTCTTTCCTCTCGAACTACGGTAGCTATCATACTTGCCCTGGTTATGTACTCGCCGTAGGACTCTGTATGATTCCACGTTTGACATGCGTAGAAAGAAAAGACAAGGAAAACAATAGGTCGATCGATATTTTGCCAATCTCTTTAGTCGACGACATTTCTTTCTCGACCCTAGGTTTTCCTCTGATCGGGAATGCTCAGTATCGAGGTCCAGCATGATCTCAATCAACAGAAGGGTCATATAGATAATATCCGCCTACACGGTACTACCCTAGTCCGGATGGATCTTGATCAAACTTTTACCCAGAGCTCAGGAATGTGGCAAAATCAGATAACGAACTTTGTGCAATAAATCCTGTCCCCGAATCTGGCGTCCGAACCCGCTTTTTCCCCCCATAGCCGGACAGCCGTAATTTTCAACCGTCCCACTTGTACTCCGACTGCTTTGCCTCCTTCTCTTTTTCCTTCCATCCTCAATCAATTCCTCGAGTCTACAGCCCGCTACCTTCTGCACCGGTCTCTTCCATTTAATCAGTCGGGAGAAATTCACAACTCCCAGAGGGTCATCAGCTCCGTCCCGTATCTGTCGCCTCTTCTAGGTGCCCTCGCCCCTCCCTCAACCCGTCGTTTTTGGACCGGCACTTCCCGACTCTTCCTCCTGCCACCCCCCGGACTTCGAATCCTCCAACAACAGCCCGTTCGGCTCGTTCATTCTTTATCCGCTCTCGATGGGTACGTGCCGTCTCTTATCCATTACCCTCTTCTCCCAATTCACTAATCATCGCCTATTTCAACAGTTCACGCCGTCAATGCGATCATGCCGTCCACGACTGTCGCCTCATCAGAGTCTCACTCCCGCAAGAGCACCTTCCCAGAGATCCCAGTGTCATCAACGTCACATCCTGACAATCCAATTCCCGAGGAGCCGCGTGGTGTGCGGTCGCTTTCCGTCACCGATACCACTTTCAATGGCTCATCCACTTCTCAAGAAACCGACTCGGTCGGCTCTCACTCCTCCGACTCCCCAATTACTCCGCCTAGTGACACACGGTCCGAAGAAGACCTCACTTATAAGTCCAATGGCCGCCAACGCCGGGCCTCGACCGTTCTGATCTCCCAAAATTCCGAGGATATGCGGCGGGTCTTGGAGAACGTGGGTACAAGCGGTACGCAAAAAATTCAATCCATGTGTTGTGGCGGAGGATGTTGCCGCGGTCGACCCTTGCCGCTACTGGACGGGCCTATCTCCGGTTTCAATTCGATCACAGCGCCCGAGAACAAAGCCTTCGCCAGTCTGGAGTTAAACCTGGATCTTCTCACTTTGGACAGCCCTCTCTCCAACATTGCCCCGCTGCCAGAGAAGACGGTCTCGTTCAAGCCGGCCCCTGCATACGCTGCCGACATTTCACTTGGCCCCGCGGATCACCCTCCGCAATTTGTACAACCACATCCCCCTTACGAGGTGTACAGAGCTCCGCTCCATCATGCCCGGGAGTTGACCAAGGGCGGTGCTGAGAAGCGTACCTATCACTTCGACATTGATGTTACCGATTACCCCGCCGAGAGTGGGATGGTGGATTTCGTCGTCGGCGGGGCCATCGGTGTCTGCCCCAAAAACAAGGATGAGGAGGTGGAGGACATTTTCAATCTGCTGGGTATTCCCAGATCAATGCGCGATAGAAAGGTGTGCATGCGGACGACCAGTGGTCGCTGGCCGACTATCTGGGGCGACGACAAGCCGCGCGAGCTAATCACTACCCGGCGCGAGGTTCTTAGCTGGTGCTCAGATATCCAAAGTTATCCACCAACTAAACCTCTCTTTCGCCTCCTGGCCGAGTACACGACCGAGCAGAACGAGAAGAAAATTCTCGAGTACCTGTCCTCGGCTCAGGGCCAAGGCGCGTTCTGCGATCTTCGCACCACCTCACACATCAGCTTGTCCCAGCTTCTACACGCTTTTCCTTCCACTCGGCCTCCTCTCGATCACCTCCTCTCGGTGCTGAATACTCTTATGCCACGCTTTTATTCGCTCTCCCAGGACCCCATGATTTCGTGCCAGTTTAAGGGCAACGAGTGCCGCCGCTTGATTGAGGTTGCCGTTACCGTCGCCGAGTCTCAGGATTGGCGCGGCGGCAACCGCACCGGGGTGAGCTCCGGCTATCTAGAGCGACTTGCGCAGCGCGCAATTCGGGCGGAAGCCGCTGGTGAGAAGCATAACCTCTACATCCCCATGTTCCGTGGTTTGATGGCGAATCCTCTGGCGAAGCGCTTTGCCTCCGATGGGCCTATGCTTCTAATCGGAGCCGGTGTCGGCATTGCTCCATTCCGTGGATTCGTCCAGCGCCGTCTACAGTCGGCCAATTGTGCCAACAAAGTCTGGGTACTTCAGGGTGTGCGTGACTCCCTCCTTGATGAGTTATACAGCGGCGAATGGGGTGTGCACGAGGACAAAGTCCGCACTGTGGTACAAAGCCGTCGTGGCGAGAGCCGTTATGTCCAAGAGGAAGTGCGCCACCAGGCGGATTTGGTCTGGTACGTAATCAATGCGCTGGATGGTCGTGTGTTTGTCTGCGGCAGTGGCAAGGGCATGGGTGAAGGAGTGGAGGCCGCTCTTGTCGAGGTTGCCATGGCTAAGGGCAATTTGAATGCCAAAGAGGCAGAGCTATTCTGGCAGCGCAAGAAGGAAGCGGGTCAATACATTGCGGTAAGTCGAATCCCCCATTCCTAAGCTCACGCCAATTCCTTGGTTGGAGAGGGGGCAAGACCTGATTCATATCTAGGAAACTTGGTAAAACAAACACGAAAAATCCGGCGTATAGGCTAGCTCGCTGAGCCCTTTGCATCGAGCAATCGATCGTTTTCCGTCGCTTACCTGGCACGATATGCGCTTGGTCGCCGTATCTGATTGTACATATTATCTGGTGTGGCCTTCTCCGTTTTCTCACTTTTTGTTCTGCGTTTTGTCCGCCGGCGCCTTATGACTGAAGATCTTGTCTGGCTTTCTGGAGATATCGCCTGACTTATTGGCCTTGTAAAGCGATCATCGTCTGATAAGCTTCCATTTTTCTGTTACGCATTTTAGCGCGGTGGCTCTCTGTTCCTGGTGTTACATCAGTTGTTTTATACTGGACGAAGATTTTTCGGTTGGTGATCTCTAGGCGTTGCGGTTCTTTCTTCTCGTCGTCTCTTGTCGATCATTTGATTGGTCTTCGATATAGATTACTGAAATTAAATGGGCATTCTTCCTGGATAGATTTATCCTTTCTGCTCTCTGCCGTATGCTGAGATATATGGAGGTAGGCTATATTGATGTTGGTGGGCTTAGTATCTTTTGTATATTCTTATCCCTAGTTTGATGGTTTTTTGTTCTTAACTATTAGCATAGGAGACTCTTTACAATAATATGTATTAAAGATTGGCACTTTCGATTACTAAGAGGCAAGATGGCCGAGTTGGTCTATGGCGCACGGTTCAGGTTGACCTGATCCAAACTTCCGTGTCTCGAAAGGGGCGTGGGTTCGAATCCCACTCTTGTCAAACATTTCTTTTTTGGGTTAAATTTTTGATCATTTGGAACGTCATGCAGATGACAGACAGTCACAATTGAACAAAGAGCCTATTGTTCTATTTTCTGCTCGTTTCATTTATGGTAGTACCGATTATCACTGGTGGCCTAGCAGCATATCAATTAAGAGTACGTCGAAGGAGATGAATAATCTTTGGTCAGCACACTTAGTTAGCATAGTCACTCCCCTCCGCTGAAAGCACGTATATAGATAGATATATATATGTGTGTGTACTACATACACATTCATACTCACCGACAAATATCTCCTTCCGTGTCGATGGAGTCTCTAATATTATCAGTGAGTCGCGGATATAATTTGAACCAATGCCACTGTCGATGGCCCTTCAACCAAAGGTTGACAACATACATAAATACTAGATTTAACATAGAAATGTCATCACTGCTGGATATATCTATATATATAGTTGACGAGAGTACCGTAAGGAGGAATTGAGTCCAATGGTCTACGTCACAGCTGACCCGTACCTGAGATGCCTCCCCATAGATTGGCTTCCAGATTCATCTTCAGTAATATTCTACCAAGAAACATTCCCCACCACCACTGACTCGTAGAAATCGGAGAAAGTCAAAAGTGACGGCCACGTGCAAGGGAATAAGCCCACTAAGATAGGCGTCATACCCTGCCCAATGTCGAGCCCAATGGGCGTTTCCGCCCATCTGGAACTAGTCACCTCTAGAAGCGTGAATATCATGGAATCCCATATCTGTCTAGAAAGTTTCCATCACAGCTTCCCCTCTCTAACCCGGGATATGCCCCGGTAAATCCTAGGATAGTCTTATTAATTCCTGGTTATCGAACTCAAGACAGATAACGCTTTTCAACGGACTCTACCCCAGATCCGGTCTGACCGGCCCGGCTCCGAGGACCTGGGGACGGTTGGAGATGAGTCAACGGTTAGCCAAAGAGATTTCTATAAATACTAGAGAAAGGTGGGCAGAATTAACTCAAAAATCTCTCAGCCTGGTCAATTCACAGAAACCAGCAATCGAAAACCGGCTGGCCTTATCTTGTGTCTACTCCATTGCGATTCAAAGCACCGAGCAGCATCAAAGGAGCGATCTCGGGCGGTCTGCGCTTTTTCAATTTGCCCCACCTACGATAAGTTCGTTCAAAGTGGGGGTTTACCGAGACATCAGAGAAACCACCGACAACCACCAAAATACAACCAAGCCCACCAAAATACAATCAAGCCCACCAAAATACAATCAAGCCCACCAAAATACAATCAAGCCCATTATAATTCCTTCCCTTCAAGAGAGCAAGATCGCCTTCATCGGCGGAGGCAACATGGCCTCTGCTATCATCGGCGGTCTAGTGAGTAAGGGTGTCAACAAGCAGAACATCTACGTCTCGGAGCCCTGGGATGTCAACCGCGACAAGCTTGCCGCGGTCGGCGTCCGAACGACCACGGCCAACTCCGAGGCGGGTGCAGATGCGGACATTGTTATTATCGCTGTTAAGCCTCAGGTCACAAAGGCCGTGTGTGAAGAGCTTGGTGCGTCGTGGACGCAACGCCAGACCCTCCCCGTCGTTGTTAGCATCGCGGCGGGTATCACCCTCAATAGTCTACAGGAGTGGTCCCGGACCAGTGATGGCCGGTCTGCACATGTCGTTCGCGTGATGCCCAACACACCTGCGTTGGTGAGTGAGGGTGCCTCTGGGGCCTTTGCAAGTGCGGATGTGACCCCTGCCGAGAAGGATCTGGTCAACTCTCTGCTGAGCAGTGTCAGCAAAGCCACCGAGTGGGTGGATAAGGAAGAGCTTCTGGATGTCGTGACCGGGTTGTCTGGTACGTATATCTGAACACAACGCCCGACTTTTGAAAGGGCCATGATCTAACCTCTAATTAGGCTCCGGCCCTGCTTATTTCTTTGCCTTGGTAGAGCATATGATTGCCAGCGCCACCTCGTTGGGTCTCTCCCAGGAACAAGCTACTCGTCTCGCCACGCAAACTTGCCTCGGCGCTGGCAAGATGCTCGTCGAGTCATCTGATGAGCCTGGCCAGCTGCGCAAGAATGTCACCAGTCCCAATGGCACCACGTATGCTGCCCTCCAGACCTTCGAGGCCCTTGGACTCAAGGAGACTGTCGATAAGGCTGTCAAGGCTGCAGCTTCCAGAGCTGCTGAACTGGGCAACACACTTGCAAAATAGTCACGATTATGGTCTATGAGGAATTAATTGAACGAGACAGGCCCATGGAAAAGTCGCCCCGTGTATGCTACTTCTTAGATTAGAGAAAGAAAGTTCACACCCACGATACTCAAAATGTGGGTAGATAGAATCACCTCGCTCTCCTCTGGGAGCAAATAAGGCACCGTTAGAGGCTTCCTTCACCAAGGGCCAGGCTTCGTCCCGACATTCCAATCAGCCCAGTAAATTCGGTCGATACACAGCAGGGGTATACAATATGCCTCTTCATCCACATCAACGCCATAGCGCCTTTGTAAGCAGAGAACCTTCAGTGACTCGGGGTCAGAGCCGTTTGATACCTCATGTCACTAAACACGAATCTTGCTATCCTACAGCAATGCAGCATCCACTGTATCACAAATCGATTTTGTCGTTGCCGGTATCACTTTCAATAGGAGATAGATTGCTAGGTACTGCCTCGACGTAGCTCTATCATTCCCCTCCTGGGCCAAGAGAAGGATTAGCCTATCATTTACAATACAGAGCCCGTCACACAAGCCTAGAGACGTGATGAATTAACCCATAGGAGGAGCGATACGAAGGTCATAGAAACTAGGCTTTCTCTGCCAGAAGCCACGCTGTTCGAACGAAAATTAGACTCAATGATATTCTGAACACCTTCATACACTTCCATAAGCAAATATGAACCTAGTGAGCTAGAGCAGTTCTGGCTGTTGATGGCTAAAATGGCTCCGCCAATGGGTGACGGGATGGTTCAGTAGGCATTCACTGTATGTTCAATCTCGAGAGCTATATTGGATGTGCAGGTAGTCATAAGGTACTAAAGCCGGTGTCGATACATTTCAAAATGACAGCAATTTCGCCCTAAGGCTCCCTCTTCATAAGGAAATAGTAGAGCAAAATAGTAATCTTTCCTTAATGACTGGGCCGATTAGTTTATGTAAGAAGAAGTTCTCAATGACCTCGGACGCCGGCAACAGCCATTTAGGTCACATTCTTACTCCTACCTCGAGCTCCTTTTGGAATATTCTCTCATTGGACGTGATATTATCTCATGATCATCGTATTTTTTATTAGAAGGATTTGGTTAAATATGTAGATACCTATATCGTAGTGAGTCAACCCATTAGGGTGCATGACCTCGTGTTTCACTTCACAAGTTGCTACTAAAGGGTAGGCACGTTATCTTTGATGATGAACATACGGGCACTTAAACTAGGTCCGATCCAGACTGCAGTCTGCAACTCTCCTGGCCTATCGTGATACATGAAAAGCATGGTGTCAAGCCGTGCTATATTAGATATTCACATGCCGTATCGAGCCACAAGATCGTAAGGACAACTATTCAGCGCCGAGGCTGAAGCCGAAGTAAATTCGTTTATAGGCGGTGGACAGGGACCATGGAAGGGCCGACGAGAACCCCTCCTACAAAGTTCATGTGAGCAGATCCGGCATCGTCATTTTTCCCAGAAACCAGAAGGTTGGAACGCTGGAACGCCTTGGCTTGAACTCAAAGACTGACAGGCGACAAGGCGAAGCCCGCCCGTCCAAGACCAGATTTCCTTGCATCGCACTGGGTACCATGCAGGGGCGCTGCCAAGGGCTGACCTCCCTTCCCCCACATACCAGAGTGATATTTACAGGGCGACCAGACCGATCCAGCCCTGATTATGATCTCTCCTTAGCAGCGTCGGAAATCATATCCACAAGCGGGTGAATCCAGAAAATGAGCCAATTGAAAAGACTACTTATGAGAACTGGCGAGCGATCCTGCACTGTCAATTATAATTTACTCATTCATAATGGCGATGATGATAATGATGATGATGGCGGGTTCGTGATTTTAAACTCCATAATTGATCGTACCTAGATGGGATTAGGAAGGACACTCTTCGCTAGCATCACTTGGCTTGATCTTAGTTCCCCGTCACTTGTCCACACTAAATAGACTCAATAATAATAGCTGACATTTCTGTCACACTTGGGCCCGCGACCGGCCAGAAATAAGGTTCTTTCCTGCCGGGGTTGGAGCGTCCGCGTAGGCGCCCAATGATATTCCCAAAAGGGGGCAGGAACTGCGATCGCCTAAACCCGAATACCGGGATAGCTGGGTTGCACGATGACAAATTCCTGCATGGCAGGCACATTGAGATGCATTCGTTAATTTCTGATTTCAATTCTCGTGGCTACAATAGACTAATTCATCCGTTGCCCATTCCCCCAAGCGACCTCCCCGGTCTCATACTTACTACAGTATCAGACATAGCGCAAATACCTGGTGCATGATCCGATGATCTGCGTCCCTGCTCTCTTGTGAGCACGATGTCAAATTCCATAAATGTCGGATTTTTGTGTTTTGAAGATCCCCACTAATTTCTGTTGATATGGAACTGATTTGAGTAACTCATTTCCGTTTACCGTGCCTGAACGTGCCTAAATGTGGCTGGGAGGGGCAATAATAAATCTATTGGTGGAGCAGTTCGGTACCCTGTTATTGATGAGAATTACTTTTTCTGAGTTCGTTTCCACATCCATTTTTATTTTTGGGCTTTTTCTATGCCCCCCCCCCCCCACCTCTCTCCCTCTCTTTATTTCCCTTCGTGACTCCGAATTACTACCTCGTAGGCTCTTCCTATGTGATTAACTCCCTAGGTTATGCGGTAGGATTATCGCTTTCCCGAATCAGCAATGAAAAGAGCAGCATTTGACCACAAGGCGCTGGTGTGGGGAAATTGAAATAGGAAATCAGATAACACTCGCTAATGTTGAGTAAGGGGACTTTGCCTAGCCGCGAAACTCCACATGAGCCAGATCTGTTATCGCGTCTTCCTTTTATCAACCATCCTTGAATGATGGGCAAATCACGAAAGGCCCGGCCAATCTGATCTGAAGCCTCCACGAGGTCGATCTCAAATTCCAAAGTAAACTCAATCAATTAGTGATTTCTGATTTGGTTGCTACTTTAGTACGGAGGGTATCCTTACACATCAATGTACAGAAATATGACTGAACCATTAGTCTTGTTGATGTGATCGAAAAGAATCCCAGCCACAGCATGCCACTGCTTCGATCGTGGCGTCTCCTTACACCAAGACCGAGAATGTATGCCCCGGGGCTGACTGCCACATTCAGCAAAGACAAACACTCTGTGACGGGGGCCACTTAAACTCAGAACTGAAACTAGTGGGCTGATAGCGTCGGGATGCGAGTATGCCATGCGGAGAGCGCCCGAGAGTTCGCCCGACAGACTAGAGAGGCGAATCTAAGGTGAATTGGATGTCAAATTAGTCGCCAGGGTCACCGCATCTTTCGGGGAGGGATATGACGAGCATGACCAGTGTCACATTGATGAGCATAAGCAAGAAGGTGAGACCGAGGCCCCAATGTCCTTCATATTGGGTGTGATTGGACGAGCAATGTCGACTTACGTGGATTGTAGTGCCATGGATTCGCTGGCGCTCGTCCTGGCTTCAACAAATTTTGTTCTTGGCCAAAAATTCTTTCGAGAGTATTCGGTGTCTGTTTAATTCTTCTGTCTTTCTCATTTTCTCCGTCACTGGCCAGTAGAACGGATCGGATGCGCTTCACAGAGTGTGGAGTAGAGTACAGGATCAGTATCCCCCGACTCTCGAGCAGCGTTTGCACAGAGCGTCAGACGCCCCGCCCCACTCACTTTGCTGGAGGATCTCAGATAGCCTTTTCTTTGTCACCCTGGTTCTCATCCACTCAAATCTCTCAACCTATGTGTAGCTGCTCTGTACCTAAATTGTGAGGAAACCTTGTACAGTACATGGACCGTGTGCCTTTCCACTATGAAGTCTATCCCATCTCTCCATACATAACAAAGTGTAGGTCACGACTAGGGTGGTGATTTAACATGAACCACCTTTTGGTTGATACTGTACGTAGCAATTACTCTGTATTATTCCTCGATAAACAACCTGTACATGCGACTTGATACGTACGGAGGTCATGAACACTTGAGTACAGTAGCCACTGGCCAGTTAGGAGGTGATCCACCCGAGAGGGTCCGCCTTGTCACCCAGCTGGACCTCTGGCGTCACTAGGAAGGGGGCTAGCGAGTCTAGTGTCGAGAGCTGAACCATGCCAGCGCACGGCAGGGCGGAAGTGTGCGATATGCGATATGCGAGCCGCATGGCATAGCAGAGTCGTAATAGGGGATGTGAGACTGGGTAGGAGGATACAACACTACAGGGTATGATCCAACGAACGAGCCTAGCTGTCAGTATATGCCACATCTATCCTTTATTCGAAGTAGTTCAGAAATTACGGAAATAACAATCTTCCTTCGACTACTAGCAGCCCTAAGAGAGCCGTTCATTTTGTTTTTCTAAGGCCCTCAGATCCCGGACCCTCTCCACGTCAGTTTTTGCTTTGGCCCCCCCCCTCCCCTTAACCAAGTGTGAAGTACGATTTCGTACTTACACCTTTGTCCCACCCCTCGCCGACATGGACATTGCTTAAGATATCATATGCAGTTATGCACCAAACAAATTCTCTGAACGCAATTCACGATCCCCTCCCCGAGAGCAGCTCGGTATTATCAGCACTCCAGCGAGTGAAATCCTTCTCACTCACCGGTTCGGACTCCAGCTTCAAAAAGGTGGCTAACCGTCATACCCACCTCCGTTTCCAGATACCCCCGCTAATAATGCTGTACGATCGTCTCCAAGCGAGGAAAAGTGGACGGATCATGAGAGCGCACCCCCTCCGTCAGGCTTCGCGTCCTGGATGGAGCCATGCGGATTCTCCGTGTGGGTGACCTGACGTACGGAGCGCGACCGCAGCGCGTGGATCCGGGCCTCCTGCTACGCCACACGCTGGGTTCATCTGGAAGGAAGTGGAGATCACTGAAGAACCCCTACCACTCACCACACACTAGGCGATCTGTCCATCCCTGTCCGGCTCTCATCTGGTCCTGATTCTGTCGGGCCTTGAAAGGTGCCAAGCCCACAGCGCCACAGGATACAGTACGCAGTATGGAGTATGTATTATGATTTCACCGTGCCCAGCCCCTCCCCATGATCATTTGTACTTGGATTCTCGTGTCTGGTCGATCGATCGCCGTGCCCACTGATCAGAGGCTCCCGGCTGGGATCGAGCCGTGCATGTCCGTCATGTTCGTCGCTGTCTTCCCCCCCTTGTCTTCCCCAACTCTAGCGGAGAGTTCCCTATCCCCTACAGCCACTGGCTGACCACTGGCTACCCACCGAGCATTACCGACCCTGGTAACGACTTATTACGGCTACAGTACTACCACTATTTCCTTGTCCGCTTTACAATCTCCCAGGGCCAAGGTCAAGGAGAGTCCAGATCGTTCCCTCCAGATCTCTTAGATTCCCCTCCCCCCACGCCAATATGCAAGCTCGTACGCTAGCTTCTTGTCTTCTCATCCTAGACGTATCCAATAGTATGGGTCATCGGCCCATGGTCTCGTCCTATTCGGAGCCTAGGACCTCTCAAACCCATTTGAACCCAACACCCAGGATAAGCTCCTCGGGACGCCTCGCGATCGGGCTGGGAACCAGTCGCAGTGAGCCATGGCACTCCTGACAACCTGCGATGTGGAACGGTCCCAGCGACGCGCTCTGGCGATCTTTCCCTTCGACTTCGGAGCCCGCTTTCTGGGTTGGTGATCCACCCTCACTCGTGAAATGGTTGGTTTGACTTTCAACCACACGATGAACTGTTCCACATCCTGCTCCCGTCACAGAAAAGAAAAAAAAAAAAAAAAAAAAGGTCACCACGGGAATAAGGAACCCGAAGGCTTTGAAAAGAGAAAAGAGACAAGAGTGAACTGATCTGACTCCCAAGGGCCTCGAGCCCCAATCTGCTTGCATGGTTGACTTTAACTAGGTTGCAGTCAGTACTCTGTATTATGCTCGGCCGAAGGGCGCACTTTAGGGAGAGGAGGGGGGGATTGTCCCTTTCTCCTTCTTTTCCCCATGTGGAATGATTCTAGTCCCCACTATTACTACTTGGACGAGAAATAATAATAAACCGATGTCTGGTTCGAGTTCAGTATTTGAATTAATTGACTTCAGCCTGACTCAGGTACTGTACAGTACTCCGTACGTTTTGAATGCCAGAATGCCGTCTCTCTCCACTTTTTTTTTCCCTTTTTTTTTTTTTTTTTTTTTTTTCTAATTTCCCTCCCTTCCATCCTCCATTTACAAGTACGAATTGCCCGCTCTGCGGCTGTTGTAGCCGGCATCCCACTTCCACTCACTACTCCGTACATACTATACTGTACAGTATTATGTGTCTCGTCTGCCTGCTACGAACCGTCCCCCAAGTTTCCACCTATGCATCGACGGCATTTGGTTACTTTCAACTGGGACTGGGATTTTCGTGCTTGTTTTTCGATGATTTTCGTTTGAAAGAAACATCTAAGACTTCGGGAATACTCGAAAGTCTTGAAAAAAAATTATTTATACTGTATATACCCGATTAGATCAGGGGCTCCCTCAATTTGTACTGTAGTTTTGAATTGATGAGATCGGATTTCCATCTGCCGCGGCTGAAAGGAGATCTTCAGCTGCCTGCCTTTTCTCCGTTCTGCCTAACCCCATTATTATTACTTTCAAGCCAATACTACCTATCCGGGCGCCAAACCATTTACTCCAAGGTCACGCCCATGAAGAAAGTTCCACTTATCGAGGGAATCCTTTGCCCCTCCCTTCCCCTTTCTGTGGCTTTCTGTCTATCTTCTCCTGATAACCAATTACTCATAGAAAATACCGGTCCAACAAGATCAGCTCAGAAAGGAGACGGTAACGTAATGATCGGAATATCAGGCTGCACTCAGAATAGACCTTCGAAAAAATGGAAAATCCCACCGAAAAAGTAGAAAGGAACCAGGAATGACTTAGCGTGGAACCGGGGGGAAGGGAACAGTAGTTCTTGAGAGCCCGCCAATTGATAGATCCTGGCGCTAACACACGACGGCCGATTCCAGGATGACAGGAACCAGATGAGAGGGTCCTTGGCGCTATCTGTCAAAGGCCAACCTTAAGGATGCTCCATAGGGTTCTTGATTTGCACCATCCCCCCTCTTCTCCGCTCTGCATGCCTCGAGGACACGGTGCGCTACTGCTGTGGCTCCGTAGTTTGTGGCTCCTTCCAGTCTCCACTTCATGCCCACGATCGTCATTTTTCTGGGTCCTCCCCCCCTGTTCTTGCTTTTCCATGGATATAATAGCTGGGTCTTCGGAACATGTCTGCTTGGATTAGGATTTTGGATATAAAATTAATATTTCTTTTTTTGAATTTTCGAATTTTGAAATATTATTTTGGGGCGGAGGGGAAATCAAATAAAATGTACAAGGGCCCTGCATTACTTCGATTTCTAAAAACCGCAGTCCCATCTTTTCGCCCTCATTCCCCAACCTTGCATTAATCTTGGCCTTTCGGTGACCGGCGATGTCAACGTAAAACCAGGCAAGGTTCCCAGGGTGAGTGTTCACAACGCAATTCCTTTCGCTACAATACACCCGGTAAACACCCGACCACCACCACTATACCTCTTCCTCCCCGATCGTCTCTTCCACCACTCCGCCTCTCCCCTCTTCCATTTGGCTTTTAGACTGTTGAAAAGCAATTTGGGTCAACTTGAAAGATTGTCGATCGAGACCCTAGAACCTTGCATTCCTGACAGAGAACTCGCGCGTCGTCTAGTCTGTCCGATTGATCTTCTGTCTTGATTATATGTACTCGTCCTGCCACGTTCTTCGCCTATTATAAGCCTTGTCTATGTCACGGTCCCGGGACTTGGACGACGATACCGACATGGCCATTTCGTATGCAAGCAGGGCACCGGCCGGTCACCCTCAAACGCTTCCATCATTTCGCGAAGTGAGTGAAAACGCCCGTGTGAATGCCCTCTAGTCCACAGTGTGCTAATGAAGTACTCCGATAGCTCCTCCCACCGCACCTCCATGAAGAGATCGACTCCTCCCCGTCATACTATGCCTCCCGTCACCAATCGCAGGAGCGGCCTTCCTCCGGTCATGAAATGGCAGCCGACCCCAGGTCAATGCCCGGCTTCTCTCCCAGTGTCTCTTCGAAAGCACCTTATGGTGAACATTCCCGCGAATATACAACCCGTGCAGGCGAGCACTCACCCCGACCGATGAGCGATCACCTATCCATGAGACTTGGGGATCATGCCTCGCGAGGCCCTAGTCCGATTCTTCCACCCATACGAGACCTTCAACCCATGCCAGATAGGAAAGGATACCCTGACAATAGAACGGCCGGCCCGCGCTCCGACCCGTTTGCACAAGAATATCGTTCGGGCCAGCCAGGTCCGATTTCGGGAGCGATGGGAGACCGACGAAACGTGGAGCCTTATACAGCCACAGTAATGCACGGCCAACCGCCGTATGGACACCCAGTTATGCCCTACCCCGGCGATGCCGAGCAGATGTCGCCCGGAATGATGACGCACCCGCAACAGGCCAACTTCGGCATTATGGGTGACCCGATAGATCCTAAGACAAAGCGTCGACGGGGTAATTTGCCTAAACCAGTGACGGATATCTTGCGAGCCTGGTTCCATGAGCATCTAGATCACCCATATCCTAGCGAAGAGGATAAGCAAATGTTCATGACTCGAACTGGCCTATCGATCAGCCAGGTAAGAAGAACAGGTCGAAGCAACAAGATGGCATCGTGACTAACATCTGGAATTTAGATCAGCAATTGGTTCATCAACGCACGACGGAGACAGCTCCCAGCACTGCGGAATCAAATGCGAAGTGGTGGAGGCGATGCCGACTCTTCCAGGCACTCTCCATTTAGCGACGTTGACCAAGAGCCTCTGTCATCATCGCACCACTAAGCCCTGAGTTGACATCGAGCAACGCGCTAACTCGAGTCGTAAAGGGTTAATTCATCTCGACACACCAACCCTTCCTTCATTTGTCTCTCCATGACCTCTAGAACCCTGGCATCAGTTCATGTCTCTTTTGATCACGGCCTTGATTTTTCATTTGTTCGCATATCTTTCAACGTTCACGGCGTCGCAACTTCAAGCGTTCATTTGGCTTACGACTGGGAAATAACTTCTTCCCGTTTATCCTGATTCCATCTTCATATTCCCTTTTCAGTTCATTTTCACGATTTATGGGGTTTGGTACACGGCAAAGAGGGATAGACTGGCATTTGGCTTTTGTTTCATATTCACATTTTCCTTTCTCCTGATGTCTTCCTTGATATGTTTCAAGTCTGTTTTACATTGTTTTACCTTATTTCTTGCTTCTTTATATAGGATTCCTGCTCTGTGCATAAGCAAGGCGGAGAGGGTCCCTTCAGACTTCCTGTTTTTGATACCCTAATTTTGCTATGCATGTTTATTACCAGACCGACTGTGAAGGGGAAAACGGGTTCTCGGATCTTGATAGCAAGGGAAATTTCACTGGATGCCATTTCATGATATTGCTGTTTCCATCTCTCTCTCTGGTTGCCTAGTCACTTCTCGCATCGCTCTAATATCTACAATCGCATCGCGTGCCTTATGTCGCTAAGTAGGGAGAACCTATGGCCGAAACTCTCCTGCATTACTAAGCATTAGTCGATGAGGTTTCTTTGCCCCACAAGCTCACCACATGAAAACAGATCTCTTGGATTGAAAAGAAATACTTGTAATGATACATACCGTAACTACCACTTCCCCCACTCAGCAAAATCCGACGATCTCGTATTATTATTGCACGCATGATGGGAAACGTGGATCATGCCTTACGACTAGGCGGCAGAAGGGGCTGCTATTTGAGCCAATCCGATCCGAGATCTCCGTGGCCCTCCTTCTCAAGCTGATGTAAAACCACTTCTCCCTCAGCTTACTACGGCATCCTTTCACTCTATTAACCCACTTCCCCTCAAAGAACCATAACAAGATCCCTGTTATTATTGTTCCTATAATCGCCATTATGTCAATGGGGCGTCGGAAAATACTTTTATGCCGACCTCAAGCTCTCTAGCACCTCAAATCCCCCAATAATAAGCTCTTGCCGGAATCAGACATACTATGTGCCGAGACGACTCAATATTAGGGCCGCAATAATCTTCTGACCATGGATTCATCTTGTCTCCAACCATCTCCGATTCTGGATCCAACTACTACAATCAAAACTCTCAAAATTGGAGTTTTCCCCTAGCCCACTTTCCACCCCTCGTCCGCTCAACCTGCCACTCTCTTGACCCACCTGGACCCAGAGATGTCGGCCTGGAAATCCAAATACCAGAAACTAGATTCCGATCGGGATTCGTGCCTCCAATATTGCTTAGTGCACTAGTGCCCCATGACGTCGCCTCCAAACTTTCCTCGGAGTGTCTACCCCTTTTGACAGCGCGTAAACTTCGATTCATTCTGACTATGCCAGACTTAAAATATTTACCGATAGCCTTAGCCAATGCCGGTGGTAAAACTATTACAACAGGTGGGTGCCTGTTAAACCGAGCAATTATTATATGGTAGTGCCAGGATGTCATACTGCAGTAGTGCCCCCTTCCTCCTAAATAATCGCAAAGGTTCGAGATTCTTTTCTAAGTTAATCCGTTACTACTTACCTGGTAATCACTGGTGCCTGGTTTAAAGCGCACTATCGAGACGATTCTACAAGTTCTAATATTCAAGTTCTTAAGTTTGATCGTGCGTCGTACGTCTTGTATTTCTTCAAGTCTGCCACAGTTCCAATCTAATGCCTGCCACGTGAATGAGGCTTGGAATCGACAATCTTCAATATGGCTGCCAGATGGAGAATTCTCGGAGGGTTTGATAATGAACTCAAAATACACGCTTGCTGAGCGATGGCGTGCGACCCAAGTATTTTGAAAGACTGAAAACTCAATGCACTGGGTGATCTACGACTGCCCTGATACGCCGAGCCACATTTCGGTTCCCATCCTTCTTGTACCCACATGTACTGAGACATCTCGACTCCGAGATTCGTGGCTGCGGAGAAGCTGGGTCGCCCCCGAAATTGAAATTTTAGCACTTTTTGGTCCTTTGTCGTGGGAAATATTGAATTGCCTACATCTAGAATCATATTATTAATCGCCATAACAAAACTAACTAACTCGCAGGCTTTCGGACTTGGGCGGGCGCGGATCATCCACGAAGTATTAATATACAACCGACACCCCGAATCCTTATATCATATTTACGTTGATAAAGGAAAGGAAAGATGAAAAAACACAGAGAAACGGATTGAAAAGCTGGAGTCATGTGCCAACTCAAACAAGAGCTTAGGATATTTCAGGCGCAGCCATCGTGAACGAACTACGTACGACGTACATATACTTAGATATTACGATGAGTAGCGCCCGGGTCGGGAACTACCTATAGTAGTATGTATGGATAGTAACTCAACGGATCCCCTAGCAGGGAAAAAGAATCCCCCACACGAGGGGCGATAGTGGCATCGAATCAGACCGAGCCGAAGTATACAGCCTTGCAAACAACCCCCTATCTTCGTCTTCCCCAGCCCCGCACCCGAGGGCACCAATGCATGAGATAGCTGATAGACGTCTACCTACCCGATGCATCATATAGCGGTGAATTCACATTCTGGCAATCTCGCGCACGATGGGGTGTCACAGCCGCTGCAGAGGATCTGCGAGGAGCATCACACTGAGTCAAGCGGATGCAATGCCACAGTCCTGTTCTAAGGGTCGTGAAGAGTCGGTAAATTCACTCCGTCGGAGTTGTCACCTGTGCAATATGTGATGTGTCTCATGTCAGTACCGTGACCTACCATGTAAGATGATCGCGTAGATTGGTGTTCATGAGAAAAGGATAGTAGGTTCGTCGCGGAAGAATCTAAGCTAAACCAATCAGATCAATAAGACACGCGGCTGAAGTGAGCTTTTCTCTGGGATCACCGGAGTTCGTGGAGAAAATTTGACATGTCACGAACACCTCGCAGCCCCTCTCTGGCCTGTGCACTATTCTATTTTTGGTGTCGATCCTTCGATCACCGTGGCTGATATTTTCTCGTAGTTCGTGGCATATATTTCCTGTTCTTTCCTGTCCCTTTTCGTCGTCCTTCTATACAAAGCACGGTCACCTTATCACTAGCACTGGACCGAAGCTTTCAGAACTTAAAGTTGTGGTTATCCACTGCATTTTATATCTTTCGTCATCGACAAGAATTCTATTAGAGCTTTAAATCTGCACTATTGAATCTTATAATCATTCGCCTACGTACGCTTTGAGTTAGGATCGACGTAAACCCGCTGTCTAAAAAAGTAGTAAAATCAATAGTGTCAATAGCCCCGCACCCAGAGTCGCATGGCTACGGAGCTCCACGGAGGTCATTTTTTTTTCTGGAATCTCTGACCGAAGGTTGCATGGTGGTGCATCCACTTGTCATCCGTGAAAATCAAGGCTTTGGTGCCATTCTCAATCCAATCAATACACATCAATGTAGGCAAAGAGGGTCTCAAGCGCGGAGCTTTCCCTATCGAGTTAGCTGCCGTACTTGCCTCGTCTGTGGGCTGTGGGTTCTTGTTGTACGGCGCGACGTAAGGTACTGGATTTTCCGAGCTGCAAGTATCGGTGAGTATGGGGTCCCCCCAGTTTGATAACATTGTTCAAGCGCTTATCCAAGCTTGGAGAGGTCAATCTCTCGGAGGCATACATCTCCAATGATGCACGAATCTTGGACTTTGCATTTCACTTAAGTGTCTTCACTGCTACATAGTTGAAGGCGCCAACCCACTTGGCTGTAGCTTCGCGTTGTAGAACTTGAAATATCCGGTTTCGTTCATCATTTGTTCTAACCACCAACGGTTTGAGATCATATATAGCATCAGAAAAAGCATCTTGAGAAGCCTACAGAAAGACACAGAATCAAGTTCAAGGGAATATGATCATATGCATAGTTGCCCAACTTGGTCCAAAACTGTCCCAAACAAGCTTCTCGTTTACACGCGGAGATTATGTTTGCCAATGATATGCTGCTGACTGGATAACTAGATGCAGGTTTCACTCGAGAGAATATGGCTTCTCAAAAATGGAAAGGGCATTGTTGAAAGGCTCCGTTACTGCCCATTTGATTAGCTTGGTATAAACGACTAGTGATAGTCGAACTGAAATAAGCCTTTGCTTTGCAAAACTTGTTGACTACTTCCAACACACCAAACTATTCATCCTGTAAATATTGATTCTATATCGGCTGCCTCTAAGAGTCAACATAGCCTTTCAAAGAGCACCCATGCTCTCTTGGAAAATGGTCTCATTTATCGAAGACATTTTTCCTAGATATATGCCTCTTATTTGTCACTCAATTTGTCAAGGTTTAGCCGGTGTAGTGTTGCTCATAGTTCAATGGCCCTCCCTTTCGGTATGTAGTAGAAGCGGTTCTTATATAGAGTATAAGATAGAGACAAAGATATGTTGCTTCGCCAGATGTTGATTGACTTGAGATTGGGCTAAAGTCCCGCATTAAATTTCGATTTATCCCTGGTCCTTGTAGCTTCCACAGAATCTCCGGAATTAAAAACCACAGAAATAATTGTCGAGGCTAGAATTGCTGACATGGGGCTGCCAACTGCTGGTGTGTCTCCCACTGGATGAGCATTTTTGCTGTAGAAATTTCGTGCTGGGTGAAACAATCGACAAATTTGTATAGCGATATATCAAAGGCCTTAACAGTGCAAGTCAGGCTATATGGACTATTAGTCCGGTCAAATTCTGCCATATCTCTGGCATCTGGGAGTAATTTAGTGACTTTGAGTACATGTAGTAATCATAGATACTTGTCAGCGAAGCTTCAGTAACAGGCGCTACCACACAGAGCAAGCTTCAAGTGCCAGTGTGCCCGTCAACTTCCAATATATGACTGACGAAAGATGAACGGAGCTACTGACGTGTGTATAAAGCGCCCGAGCTGCCCGGTCCTAAAATCCGCAACGAATATTTGTTTCGTTGACAAATAACCAAATTAAGCAGAGGTGCATCATTCGAAAGGACATTCGGTCTATGTCGGTGGTAATGGAGATAGATACCCATGAACATCAAATGTGAGAGAAATCTCTAGTTGCATACGAGGGCTTGAACCTCAGAAATTCTCTATCTACTCCCCTATCTCTTCACATGTCTTCTCTGAATTTTAGCCACCCATGGATAGCGGTGCCTGGCATAGACAGCCTGCCCAGGAGCCTGACGCTCAAGATAGTAGACTTCTATGTCCTCAAAGCCTCAACAATCATGTAAATCATATTGTGATTTTTCTTGAGGGTAAGAAGACTACTTAATCTAACAAAACAAAGGGCTCCTGAGAACTACGTTTCAGGAAAGACAGTGCTCTCCATTCAATACACGATATCAAAGCTGTCAGACTTGATAGCTCATCTCACCAAGATTTGCATGGGAATATGATGATAGGTGCGTACACGTTTTAGACCAGAATTCTAACAAATCGCTAGAGTGTAAACTGCGACATAGCACAAAAAGGCGAGCTTACCGCCCCTTGATCAAAGGTCTCAAGCCGCATCCCTTCGAATATGTCATATTGCTACACGGTGGCCTTGAGATAGTTGTCGCGGGACTTGATATATCGACATCAGCGCTATAAATGGTCATTATGGTGCATAAAATAGGAGCATGACCCAGTACAAGCCGCTAGGTTTTCCGAAGTCAAACATTTTCAGTCTTTAGTGGCTTGACTTATATCTGAGAACTATGGAAAAATGTCATTTTCATCATCGAGATTGGATGTCACAGGAAGTGTGGCCAGGTTTGGGCATTCTCTAGCCCTGAGTACTCGATAAGAAAGGATATAAAAGAAGTAGATCCCATGTAATACGCCATTTCGCTGTCTATTCAAAGAACGAAAGGCACCGCTATGCTCTATAGCCCAAGACTATTCTTTCAACCAATTTGCCTTAGCTAGAGAATCTGAGAATCTTAAGGAAAGATGATTGAAAATCGAGCGCGTTATAATATGACCAAAGAGCTAAAAGACTCACTTTTTCCCCCAATCGGAGAATCCAGACCTACACGTAAAGGATGTCTAACTATATTAAACCTTGATTCTAGTTTTAAGCATCATTATCGGGGGCTTTAGGCGGTTAGGATCATGGTGGAGGACATTGCTCGCATAGAACCCGTGTATGTTGATTTGCTCTATAGTAACGAATTTTCTCATGGGTCTATATACGATGCCAATGATTTCTTGAACAGGGAATGCAAATGGAGTACACATTCATTGGAAAATTTCCAGGTGCAGCCATGCCGGTGCAAATGTGACCAGCCGGCCGGGGGGGCTTGGGGTTTGGGGTTTGGGGTTTGTTAGCACCTTTTTCTCTAGGTTATTAAGAAAGTGTTGGGAATGGGAGGTAGGTTTTCTTTGGAAGTGGTGTTTCCCGATGGAAAGGGTCTTCGGCAGAAAACAGGTGGAAAGGTCTAATGCACACACACAACAAAGAGGTATGCAAAAGATAGGATTGAAGAGAGACGGTTCATGAGAAGGCACGTAGTCAGCTTGATTGACAAAGAAGAAGGGTTATGTCAAGTATGCTCGAGAGCAGTTCTCATATCATGAAGAGATGTCAAACTTGATTCAATTTAGTTAGAAAACATGGTGATACTTATATCGCGGGGTACACGGCAGAATGACAAATAAAATAGGAACATCCTTGGAGTGTTGAGTAGTCTCCTGCCTAGGTAGGCCATTGCATGTAAGTGTATGCAATTGTATGTAAGATCGTTGAGGATCAATCTGATCGATCTCGTCGTCCGACGAGGAGGTCAAGTCATCCAATGAGGGGTAAGAAAAGTGGGTCCTTGGTCGCATATCGACCGCACAAAGGGAAAGCCCCGCATTTGCCATTCAGATGCATTTCAATTCAGCATGCATCTACCATACATGCTGA
Organism: Penicillium brasilianum; assembly: GCA_001048715.1. Classification (NCBI taxonomy): domain Eukaryota; kingdom Fungi; phylum Ascomycota; class Eurotiomycetes; order Eurotiales; family Aspergillaceae; genus Penicillium; species Penicillium brasilianum. The sequence goes on along the minus strand of CDHK01000009.1, from coordinate 567,506 downwards.
CAGAAAGTGTTCCTGTAGATGAATTCGCGCCATGGTCGAGATACTGTGAGATAATATATTATACTTACATGATGATCTAAAATCAGTATCCCGATAACTAGAAGCTATGCAGAACGATGTGAAGGAGAGGTGTGATACCGTCTGACAATCCTCGGATATCTCAAAGAAGACCTATGGCGTGATCCATCATTCCGAAAGCAGTCAACCCAATCAACTCTGCTATAATCAAGATACTAGGCTGTCTTTACCGATTCAAGGGGGTTTCCTAGAGGGAGGATTCCGATATTCATAGTTAATATCGCTGTCGTTGAGTATGGGAAGTCTTTTGTTTCCCGTATTGCAGCAAAGTCTCGATCTTACTCCACTAGCTACCTCTGTAATATGTGCCACACCGCTTGGACAATAGAACACCTTTATCAAGGGGCAAGATTGTCGGATTCAACAACATATCCCTGAATTCAGTCAAGTTTTGTGGCCTTCTTGCAGTGTCAGGGGGTCATCATAGAGTGGATAGGGGCAGACCTAGAATCAAACCTTGAATATCATTCTAGACCTTGCCAAATCTGAGGCTGGGAGTCCCTATGAATATCCATGGCTCTGTGAAAGCAAGCCTACAGTCACAATTGGGGATGGAGAACCTAATGAACCTAATTCAGATAGAGATTCTCTATTTGAGCATACACTAACAAATGTCAATGACTGCATGTTTTTCATTGATATGTTACGTATCCAGGCAGCCAGTGCGACTCTTTTTTGGTAGGAGCCAAGCCCCTGAGGCCAAATAGTCGTAGGTGTTCTTGAATATTAGACGTGGCAATCAATCGGAAACTCAGAATGTTTCCTAAGTAAGCCATGATGGTCTAAGATGTACCTGAATATCAAGATTAGGTACTGCGCCGGGGGACCGAAGGATCTTCCTGAACCCATGTAGAATGCAAGGGCATGATTCTGGACTTATTAAGAGAAATAAGTCGGAGTCTCAGAGACAATCGCATCCTCATCCTCTAATTCAAATGGATAAGTGGTACAACAGTCAAAAGTCTTATCTCTGAGACACTGGAACAAAAGCGGGCTTGGCCCAACTGTCACCCGCAGGGCCTCTTATCATTGACTTAATGAACCGCTCCTTTATGATGGTGATTCACGGCGTTGGGCCCCGGGCAGTCCAGAAAATATGACGCCCATCATATCATGTCATAATCTCTCAAAAGGTGGTATCTGTGCCCTCCACGCCCCCGTGCCGCTTCGCTTTATGGGTGCGCCCCAGGGGAGTCGCCAATTTCACCAGACTCGCCATATACCTTTTGTATGGGAATTATATATAAAAGGTATATATAGTAATTCTATCTAGGTGTAATTCTATCTTATTTTTCTAGCTTATTATAATATAGATATATAGACGCTTGGTATTCTTTACTATTTTTAGTTCTAAAAGGAAAAATGAAAGTGGTTAGAAATATATCTTTTTTTTGATATGAGAAATTTTAAGGAGCCGCTGATAGAAATTAGAAAGACTCACGAATCTAGTAGTAAAACTCTTAAAAAGGCTTTAATCCTTTTTATCCTAGATCTTTACCCTTAAGGATCGTAATACTACTATTATAATAAAGTAGTCCCTAGTAAATATACCTTAATATTTAATATAGAGGGTAGGTACCGTTTATTTATAACGCCTATACAAAGAGTACATGGCGAGTCTGGTGAAATTGGCGAGTCCCCTGGGGCGCACCCATAAAGCGAAGCGGCATGGGAGCGCCGAAGGTAATAAAAGCGGAGGGCACAGATAATGGGTTGCTGTGAGTACCCCTGCATTCTCATTTGTGAAGCACACCCTAGCTCGACTATCGGGCGCATAGTTATCAGCAACTTGCAAGAGTAATCGGGAAATATCTTTTCCCGCCAATGAGGTATGATCTATGCATGAACATAGCCTCGTCTAAATCGATCTTCTTTGTGTCCACGGGGATCGTCATTGGAATCGGACCAGTGATTGACACGGGCCATTGGTCCGATCAACTTGAACTAAAGCTTGGCTGTAACATTACTAGGGATTCCAAAGTGATTTCCTGCATAAGCGCCTTCGGCGCCCTGCTGTAGAGATCCTAGAATCTTCGGAATGTTCCAATGCTCGCCTTGCGAGCCTCCAGGTTCTGCTGACGAAAGACATCTCGACTAACTAGGCTAAAGCTTCCCGACCTCGTATCCGCCCACCCTTTTGTGGTGGAACTTAGCTTTAGGCTACAGCCTGAATCATGCCAATCTTTGTGGCAGCTACGAGCGAGGATTGGCATGTAGTTTCAAGGTCCCTGGGCATTGCTTGATATCGCCCAAGCCATGACAATCATTCTTGGCATGTTGATGGCTAGTCGATTGCGATCCTGTGATATCTGATGTGCAGAGCGAGCGTTTTGGAATTAGAATATGGGTAAGAGTACCCGCCACCAGGCAAACGCATACATACAGTCAAGATTATTCAAGTATCCATGATGCTAACTATGCCAAGAACGGATGGACCTTTCGATATTGAATAGGATCTACAACAATTTGCTATCCCAGTTGCTTTGGCCCTGGTGCTGGCGGACATTACCCCAGACCAAGAAAAGGCCAAGAAACCAAGGAATTAAGATAAGCCACCGTTATGGCAGCGGGTTTTGAGGGGGGTGTTAAGACTTTGATCTTAAGATCCTGACCGCTTCTTCTTATTCGTGCTCCCGTTTTTAACGACCGACAGCACGCTACTGCCCAAAGTGGAAGGCACTAAGCTGTCTGCAAGGAATATATATTACCTTTGGGATGAAGTGGAGCCAATTGTGGAGAAGCAAAATGAACCTCGGATGGTGCTTCTCTTCGGTCTTGCGCAAGAACCACTCAGCGTCGCGCGATTTAAGAAGAGACTTCGAGCGAAGGTTGATTTACGTTTTACCTTGACAAGCGAGCTCGTCTAGGTCTTCCGCGATCAACGATACCCAAGGTTAATTTTGGATATGGTTCAATCTGGGGCGGAAAATAGTGTCGCCTGATAAGGTCAATACCCGGACCCTCGGGGACAAAGTCGCACATCTGCAATTGCAGGAAGCATGGGAAAGTTACATAGTTGTGCTGGTCGGACAATTTCTCCCCTCCCCTAGCTTGGATAAGTGTCAAGTCTTACAGCACGCACGATTCTCCAACAGGGATTTTCGATTGCCAGCTCGCTAAGGATGAGGCTAGTAGGGGCCCAAGCATTAGCCGGCAGAGATCCGGCGTTAGCCGGGTCTAAAAAGTTACAATGTAGCATTGCTTCAAGACCAGACCCCCCTGGTCTAATCCCCGATTATCCTAGAACAACTACTGGCCCGACCAGAATTGCTGGCGAGAGACACTTTGCACATGCTAGCCAGCCAACTATCCCGAGCCTTCTTCCTCTCCTCCCCACTTCCGATCCTATCCACCTAGTACCCATGGCCCACATATCCAGACACATGATATGATAACAACCCCACTTTGCATCACTATGCACGACGAGGGAATTGATAGTTAATACTGTACCGTAATAATTAGGCGATATGGACTGCAAGAAAGCACTGGTTAGAACGCAGCCTTTGTCATGCAGCGATCCAGTCTCATTGCAAGTGTATGATACAATTCAAGGATCTGCGAAGATAAAACACACCCCGAAGGAAAGAACAATCCAGAAAGAATTGAGATAAGACTGAAGAGCCCAGAACGAGAGAGAGCAGAGGCTGAGGATCCGCGATAAGGTCAACCAGACCGGACTAGCTGAGGACCATCTCCAAGCCACGTTAGCCCCAACTGGAAACTAGACACCTCGACAGGCCACTTGACCAAGTGGCCACCACCTGAATCAAGCTAGCCTAACTAATACAAAACCAATCTCACTACTGAACTCTGGCGAACGCTCCCACGAACGGCGGATTCAGCATGGTGCTACTCGACCCCTCCCGCCCGGAAACGTTTCTAGACGGCTCACATCGGACAGTGAGCAGGGGCAATCACAGAAACAGCCAATGCGCAGCTATCACCCCCTCTCCTGTGCTGTACTGACCTCGCAGCATGCAGCAGGCCCGGTCATCGCTACCTTTCTAGAAGCCGTGGCGAACTTCCAGATTGGTGGATGCCTTGCGGTTTACCCCAGGTCCGCCACGAAGTGGATACGTACCTGCGCACTTTGGCGGAATTGATATCGTCAATCATCGGCGGCTTGTCGCAATTGGCTCCTACAACTCGGTCTGCTATCTCTTAAAAAGCCTCCTGCATCTCCACCGAAACGTTCAATGATTTAATGATCTCCATCGCCATGAAACTTGGCTTGGAAGGGTCCGACTGCTGATCCTATCTCATCCTTTCACCTCCATTGCTCCTACTTCTGTTGTTTTACTACACGCCCTACTTATACCACCAGATATACCTCCACAATTATTCATACCTTGGATCTCTCCGCCGCCCCGCCCCCTCTCTATTCTTCTGACATAAATGGTTCCCTAGCAACACGTCAAGGACCAACCCCCTCTTGTAGCTATGACGCGAACCGAACCTACGAATAGCACGACATCGTGGGAGACCAAGAGTATTGCTGCTCTTGACGATGCCCACCGAATTGACTCGGTCGGCCAAGATCCTCGTCCCAGAGGGCGAATTCGCCGCTCTATGACTGCGTGCAACACATGCCGCAAGCTGAAGACTCGGTGTGATCTGGATCCCCGGGGACATGCTTGTCGTCGCTGCCTTTCTCTCAGGTTCGTCATATTGCCTTCTCTTTTAATTGCTCGAGCTGCACCTTGGTTTTCAATATTTCCCGCGTTTCCCGTTATCTTGGTTATCTTGGTTCTTGTGTTGTCCCCACTACTGTTTGATCTACATATAATTGGAGCATGATACATCAAGACCCAAAGCCTTGCATACTTACCCACCAATTACCGCAAAACGGTGCCCATAGTGCTAATCCATACATTCTTCAGGCTTGATTGCGAATTACCAGAAACGCAGGATAGATTCCAGGATAATGCGTCCACCTGGTCGGACGCCAATGCAGCAATACCTTCCATCGAGGAGCGGCTTGTTTCCCTAGAGCGCGGGATGGGTGAGATGATACATTTGATGCGTCAGATGATCAATCAGCCATCTACAGTTGCTGGTAGCCCCCATTCTCATGCCACACGCAGCGTGGATGATGTGGCATTGGGCGAAAATTGGCCCGCGCCATCATTTACATTGAAGCCGGTGCAATTCATCCGGGACTTACAGATTGAATGCTTCAGAGACCAGCTCTCCACCGAGGCAGATCTGCTGGGTGATGTTGTGTCTCAAGGAATAGTTGATGCAAAGTTGTCCTTGAAACTGATCGAACTGTGAGTTGCACGTACTCGAAATGCTCCCAATGCGGAAACTGACCGCTTGATAGATTTGTCGAATATTTTAGTCCCTGGGTCTCAATAGATCTCTCATCCAGCATCCAGAGAACAGATACCCTGCTGTTTAATACTGCGTGTCTCTTGGCATCTCGTTATCTGCCAGGCATGCCTGCAAATACGATCCACGAAATTTCGATGCATGTGCAGCACGGGGTCACCAAAACCCTCTGGAAACAGTCGCCCTTGACAAATGACCTGCTTCAAGCGTTGGCATTGCTTTGCCTCTACCCTACTTCCGGGCATAAAGAAGGCTTCATGGATGGGTGGTTGTTGAGCGGGATCTCGATTAATCATGCCTTAACCACCTTCAATTTTCTCAGTAACCTTCCTACCAAAAGTGTTTTGACCGATGAGGTGCTCTCTCAAATGCGCCTTTGGAATACCCTCTGTCTCACTCATTTGCAGTATGTGTTTCTACGATGCTATTCTATTTCTCGGCTAACCATGGCTAAGTTCTGCTCTTGGATATGGCCGCTCTGTGAATGTGCAGCAACATCACCTTGATTACTGCACTCGCATTCTGGACCATCCGAGGGCCACCCCCGAGGATGGCAGAATTGTCGCAGAAATAAAGCTATACCAAATTGCTTTAAAGATCCAGCACAATCTCCAGCGCCTCCGATTCGCTGAAGGCGAATATGAGGAGATTGAACGGTGGAAAATGGAATGGGCCCATCTGATCGGTCAGTCATCCGTTTAAAATGCTCAAGTGAACCTTGCTAATATATTCATTAGCAAATGGGGGCCCATCAACGCTCGAGCTCAGCATTTGGTTCTGCCAATTACTTCTTCACAGAACCGCCGCTCGATTGCAACCAGAATCCGACAGACTCGTTGCTGAAATATGCAGCAATGCACGTTTGATAATCTCTCGCTCCCTTCAAACTCGCTTTTCCGCTGCGCCAGGATTGATCGATAACGTGTACTATATCCTTGGATATGCTGCTCTCACTCTATGTGATTACAATCCCTCAGATCCTCAGATTGACCAAGTGCGGGCCTTCATGCTCCACCTTGCTCCAAGTAGCGACCACCTGGCCTACAGGATTGCGTGTATTGTTGGAGAAGTACAGCGCAGATATTCCGAAGCAGCCAGTGCAGAGCAAGCGTCACCAAACGGTGATGTACTTAAAGGCTCTTTATTTGTGGTGCCACCATCGCGATCGGAGAACCTGGACCTGGCACAACTCATGCCTGCATCTGGTATGGAGTCTCTTGTCGAGGGATATGGGTGTTTTGAACAGCTAATTCCTGCTGGCTACGTGCCTTCGCAACCGGCATTCTCGGCACCTGCCATGTTTCAACATCCTTCAGCGCCAGTCACTGGTGGTGCAATGCCTATAAGCCTGGTACCGCGGGCATTGCACGATCTATGAGGGGGTTCATATTGGAGTTGCGAGGGACTTTTTTAATGGTAGTAATAATGAACAGGATGGAATGACGTGATAGCGAATGGATATATGATTATCGTGTTTTTAGTTACTCTCGAAAACGCCCCATGCTTTGCAGGCAGCCTGGAAAAAGCACATGCGGTCTTTTATCTTGACACATACAATGTGCTAATGAACCTTGCATTAATAACCCACTACTTTTGGCACAATGCATGTGAAATGAAGTAGAAGTCTACAGCCGCTTTCAGTTATCGCCGAGGAGATACTCCACAATTTGAGCGTAATAAGTGGAGAAGGATTTTAGGTCCATAAAGACTTCCAATATTCAGACAACACTAAAGATAAAGGTATCCACTCAGGCACAAATTGTAGACCCCTTAATATTCGAACTGGGATACAAAATCCTTGGTTCTCCACTCGCCATCGGGACAGGCACGTTGCCACTACTGTCAACGGTGATGCTTGCACAAGTAATGATCTCCGTCAAAGTAGTCCCTGCCCCATAGCCCGTATTCCCCAGTGAGAGCGTGTACTGGCTCCCACCTGCCCCAAGATTCGAGAGAACGGTAACAGTCTGTGTGCCATCGGCTCCCTTACGCATTGCTAGGGTGCTGCTGTCTTGATAGATAGGGTAGTTCTTGTACGTGATATAACTATCGCTTTCGGTGATAGCATGAGACCGAATGGCATTCGCTTTGGCGATGAGCTTGTACAATTCGCTCTCAGTACTGTAACCGGATAGCCAGACAGCCTCGCGATTGGCAGGATCGCTGCCACCACTGTAGTGCTGTTCCTGGCCGGCGTAGATGATCGGGATGCCATCTGCCATGATGGTGAAGGCCGCGGCGTTCTTGGCTAGGGACATGTCATTGGTATACCTGCGAGGAGTGAGCAAGTGCCATATTTTTTTAGAATCACGAAACCAGGTGGTCGTACGAGGCAAACCGAGGATTATCGTGGTTCTCCACAAAAGTTCCAAGAAGGGTGGAATCGGAGCAGGCGGACTTCACCGTGTTGATCATGTTGTAAAGGTCGCTTATGCTCCCGCTGGTGGACTGAAAGGCCCGAAGTAGGGGGTAGTACCTAATTTCTCAATTTAGTTGCCAGGGGAGCAAGCTGATCACAATATATACTCACATGGGATAGTTTAGCAATCCATCCATAACCTCCTGATAAGGGCACGTGTAGGCTGCATCGCCATCGAAGACCTCGCCGATACAGTAGACGCCAGCAGCTTTGTTATAGCCAGGCCAGAAGTCTTTCTGAACATGCTTGACCGTGTCAACGCGTAGACCGTCAACTTTGTTTGTCTCATGTTAGCCAAAAGGTCATGCCAGAATCGGATGTCGATAACTTACTCGAATAGTTGGAAACTAAGGAGCCCACCCAGCTATACCATATATTCTGAACCGTTTCTGATTCGGTATTGAGATCGGGCAAGGAAACAGTAGTGTCGCCAAGCCAACAATCCTCCACATTTGTCTGGTTACTGTAGTCTGTGACCTCGCAGTATGAGTGGAAATAGTCATTTGCGTTGAAGGGGTTGAAGACGCTATAGTCAACAGTATTGCCAGCGCCAGCGTAACCCTGATTTTGGTCATTAGCAACGCCTTGTTTTATGATATGACCTTGTCCGAGACTCACCAAGTGGTTAGCCACAACATCTACCATGAGGTACATGCCACGATCATGGAGGGCCGAAGCCAGAGACTTGAAGTCACTGGCTGTTCCATAGTTTGAGTTCAAGGAATAGCTAATGCTTCGTCAATTTCACTCGAGAGAAGAATAGGCTACATCAAGACTTACATATCCTGTTGCCAGTATCCATGATATGCTGTGCCGTCCCCAGTATCTCCTGTCAGCTGACCAGTAACAGGAGTGATCCAAATGGCGGTAAAGCCCATTCCCTGGATGTAGTCTAGCTATCATCATAATTAGACCAAGGGTTCCGAGGCGACGAAAGACTTGTACTTACCTGTTCAATGATCCCTTGCCAGGTACCACCGCAATATACCTAATAGAAAGTTGTAAGCCGTGTGTCGTTGGGATCTCGAGGCATCATCACAACCGAACGTACCCGATCGTTGGTATTACAGGTAGCCGTGGTTGAGCCATCCGTTCTTGCAAACCGATCAGTGAGCATGAAATAGATTGACTGTGAGCGCCATTGAGCAGGAGTCGCAGCAAGGACTGAGCCGAACAGGCCCGTAAAGAACAGATTGCGTAGGAAAGACATTTTGCTTGTACCCAAATGAGACATCAAGTCTTGACAAGGCGAAGAAAAAGTTAATCCAATGCGTTTTTATATCAAAATCGTCAGGTCTGACGTCGGTCCTGGCCGTGTAATTTGTTAACTTGGTAAATCCTGACCCATACCGATGTTGATTTCCCCGCACTCATCGGGAATTAGATGCCAGAAAATAGGGCAATCACCTACAGATCAGACCCAGCTGCTGCAACTCCTAGAAGAAGTTGAAGATGAGAGTCCGCAGCGACAAGGAGATCGACAGCGATCGCCATACAATCTCCAGTGAATGCCCGCCCCTGGTAACTCTAAGCTAGCGGATTGGCCGTAGGGAACAGCAACCGAGATAGGAGGTTCCTACTTCACAACAGTGCAGAGCAGGAAACACACCAGTGTTCGAAGAGGAACGATCCTCATCTCCAAAGCAGCAGGAACAGAACGTCGATTTTCGCGTGCGTAACTTACACCAAATTAGCCTGGTACAAAGTCAAGATCCAATTCGTTCGAATCCCGATCTTCTCGACAGGGGCCAATTCGCCCGTTTCAAACAGAGAAGCAGGCCCCAATGGATGTACGAAGGATGATTGGCACAACATAGACTCAAGTAAAGTGCGTCCCCGCCAAGACTAGTAGAAGGAATGGGACGTGGCAAGTGCGGTGTGCAAACGGTAGAGGCTGGGTACTGTATGCCCGCAATAATTACAATCACGGGTGACAGGATCGCCAGTCTGACAGGGGTATCGAGCAATCAGCGTTTAGGTTCACGAATTCCCTAATCTGCCTACCGTGAATCTTCAGGGTCGCGCTTGCTGGGGTTGCAACGAGGACTGGAAGAGTGATTGGCGAATAGCAAGGGGTTTGGGGGCGGTTGTCGATCATTTTCCTGATCGCGGTGTTTCGCCGCTTGGGGGCTGCTCGAGCGAGGAGCTGGAATACGGAGAAATAGGCGGTTCCTTTAATACAAAGTACAGCCTAGGTAATCTAAACCTTTCGAGTTTGTACGGATCCTATAGCATCTGCAGTACATGAGGGCGGAGAATGATGAACTGTTTGTCGGTGAAAGAGTCCTTACATTTATGAAAGATCGCGATCAGTACATTAGTCTTAGTCTAGGATGGATTGTACGGTCATTATTTTTAGGACGATGGTTTTGAATCCATTGGACTAGACTGATTAGCCATCGGCTAGAGTTACCAAAGCCCTCCTTGACGGTGCCGACCAATTAAGCAATCCGCAACTCTTTGACATGACAAGTCGAGTATGGAGTCAAGAACAATAATTGATAACAACATTCATCCTATGTCTTAGGCTTGAGGTGTCATTGGTCTTACAAATATGATCTCTCCTCTATCCGATAAGGTCGGGGTTCGGATTTCGGCGGATATCCATCATTATTCGGGCGGAAGCTGCCTTGTTGAACGGACTGGATCGGGATGAACGGGCGATGGTGAGAAGGCGTTTTGCAAATTGGACCAGCCATCACGGCTGAGATCCACATTTCGTATTTTGCCGAGTCGATTCGGAAAAAGTCTGAATGCAAATCAAGTCATCGATCTTCAGAAAAATATGGGCGAGGCTGGTATCGCCCTCTATCATGTGGGGGCCTTAAATTTCTGCCGGGCATCATATTACATAGTTGTTCTATCTAGTAGCTACCGCCATCTCACTAGCACACCGCCATTGAGTGGAGTTTTGATTAAGTTCAGAATCTTGACTAAAGTTTTCAAAATCATCATACTAGAAATGCTTTAAAGGATAGCTAATTAACTACCCACTTAGATCCAGAGATATTATGTGGGCTATCCGGAAAGATATCCCAAAAGAACTTCCGAAGGATCCAACTTGTACTCCGTACTCACGATGGCCTAGCAAAGTTTAGCCCGTCAGGCAGAGATCTAAGACCCAAGGGGACTCGCGTGGGAAATTAGGGGTGGCAGCAGCCTTACTCAAAATGATGGATTTATTGACTGGCTTCTCTTGACGTGGAAACGGGCGAAACCTGTTAGCCCGATATGAAATGACATGGTTTTATAGGGTTTCGTATACAAGACATAGCAAGCTAATCAATACTGCTAGTGATGTATACGGTCATTATTGACACACTCCTTCACTTCTGCCCTTGACGCACGAATCATTACCACTTCAGGACCCAACTGCTTGCAAACGCTCCCTTCGATGTCAACTCCTGCAAATCAGTGACCGACAGGACGTGCGAGGTAGCATTGTAGTGGACGGACGCTGCCGGAACGGTCTTGCCGTTGAGAGTCACGCCATTAGGCTTGTGAGTGACGCCTAGGACGTTGACATTTCCGAGCGCATTCTTCTCTTGCCAGTTTCCACGGGGCTCAGCGCTCAGGCTGGACTTGGTAGCCTTGAATGTGACGGTCAGAGTAGAGTTGGGCTCGAGGCTTTCTCCATCATCGAGGTACAGTTCACCCGAGGCAGTTCCCTTGTCGCCGAGGGCGGCGAGGAGGGTCCAGGGGGTGTTGCGAGCATCACGGGTGGTCAAGGCAGGCTCCTGCATGGGGAGAATGCTGTCACCACGCACAAACACGGGGATGTGGCCCAGAGGAGCGGCGATAGTGGTGTTGACATGGGGTTGGGCATCGACGGCAGTTTGGGTATACCAGTCATACCAGACCTCGCCTTGCTTGATGCCGGGGAACACACCCTTGACGGTGGTCGCCAGAGGTGCGAGGACGGGAACGACCATGATGGAAGGTCCGAGGAGGAACTGGGTGTCCACGGCCGCCAAAGAGGGGTCATTAGGGAACTCCCAAGCCAGTGCGCGCATGACCGTCGATCCGGTGGTGTGCGCCTGTTGGAACAACGTATACATGTAAGGGAGAATTGCGTAACGGATCTTCATGGCTGCCTTGGAGGCCTCAGCAACGGAAGCCCACTGGTAAGGCTCCTGGCTGATGGCAGAGAGCACATTGTGGTTGCGGTAGAAGGGGAAGAAGGCCGACAGCTGCATCCAGCGGTTGCAGAGCTCCTCGTCGGTGTTGCCATTGAAACCACAGGTGTCAACACCGAACATGGGAATACCAAACAGCGAGAACTGGAGAGCCTGAGGGATAGACCAGAACATGTAAGACCACTTGGAGTTGTTATCACCGCCCCAATGACCAGCCCATTTACCAGTTCCGGCAAAGGTCGAGCGACCAATGATGAATGGACGCTTCTCAGGGAAGACCTTGAGGAGACCCTCGTAGGTGGCACGAATGATGGAGTGACCATACAGACTGTGGACATCGTACTCCTGAACACCATCAGAGTGAGTTGCGTTGGGAGAGACAGCGTGCACCGCAAGATCGTGGCCAGTCTGAGAGTGGTCGATCACGTATGGGGGGTGGTTCACATTACGAACGCCGGGAGTAGGCGTGGTGCGTAAATAGGGGGTGGTGGTAGTCGCAGACTGTCCGGTAGCCGCAGCAGCAGAAGCTTGGCTGGCAGATGCCGCAGAGGCAGAGGCAGCTTCGGTCGAGTTTGTGACATTGAAGCCCTCGGGGTAATCGTAGATGATGTTTCCAGGCTCTCCAGGAAGCGAGAATGGCGGATGGACTGGGTTTTGGCTGAGCTTTCCAGTACCACAGCTTCCGACACAGAAGGAAGAGACTTCGTTCATATCGATCCAAATACCGTCAAAGGCAACCTTTTCGTGCCAGGTAACAAGCTCATTTGCCCAGAAGTCGCCGGCCTTGGGGTGGTGCCAGTCGGCGAAGACGGTGTATCCAGGCCAGACGGCGCCAATGTAGGTGCTTCCGTCGGGGTTCTTCAGGAAAACGTCTAATTCGGCACCACGAGTGTATGTGTCATACCTGGATCACTTGTCAGATCCAACAATTTCTTCTTGCAAGGGGAGGATGGTAAGACTCACGCGTCGGACGCATTGTTGGGATTCGGAATATAAAGAGCAGAATCAACAATAGGGATGTAGTGGATGCCACTCTTGTGTAACTTTTCCAGTAACACGGCTCCCTCTTCATAAGAATAGCGATTCGCATCATTGTCAAAGTCACGGTAACCATGCATGTAGTCAATGTCGTTCCTGGCAGCACATTAGCCTGATATTTGATTTTGTTAGGTGTTCGTTGGGTGTTCAACATACCAGATGTTCTCCAGAGGGATCTCAAACTTCTGGAAATTGGCAACCACATCCTCCACCTCGGACCAGTTCTGGTATCCCCAGCGGCACTGATGATAGCCAAAGGTAAAGTACTGCTGCATGGCAGGCAGACCAACCGTGCTAAGTTGGTAGTCCTTGGTCACCTCCGTCTGAGTTGGGCCCGCATAGAGGGTCAAATCGATGCTACCACCGATAGTACGCCATGTGAGCTTCTCGGTTCCAAGAAGGATCTCCTGGCCATGAGCATTACGCAGGAAAACACCGTGGGAGTACGAGACATAGTTCTTGGAGGTCAAGGCCTGGTCACTGGACACAAGAGTGTGAGATCCCTTGCCATTGACTTCGTAGTAGCGAGTATCCAGGTAGAAAGCGTGCGATCCGTAGGTGTTTCTGTAGTGATTGGCGGTTAGTACTGGGCTCTGCTCGATCATCGCGGGAGAAAAAGAATTTCAATAGATTACTCACTGATCGACCGGATCGCCCGTATCCGCAGCATACATCGTGAATGTCGAGTTCTTTAGCAAGCGCAACTGCTGAATGTGCTCGCCGAGTCCATACAAGTTATAGTCCTCGGGCAGAGCAGTAACAAACTCGATGAATTGGTTCTCAAACACAAGCTTGGAGCCCGTAGTATCAAAGAGAACGTCTCCGGTAGCCTTGCGGGCGACCTTGAAGCTGAAACTAGGCTCATTGGACCACGAGACCTCGAAATGACTGTCCTTGGCAGACCCTTGCTTGTCGGCCTTGGGGCGCGGTACTACATCCTCGGAGAGGCTGTACCAAGATGCGTTTGAGGCATCCACATGGGAAGGAGTGATTTGGAAGTTGACCCGCGTGGAAGACAGGTACTCGAGAGTAAAGTCCAGTGATTCCACATCGGTACCGTATACATTGCAGGGCTTGCCCGCCAATTTCAAGGTCGCTGTCCATCCACGAGAATTGCTTTTCACGTTCGATGCCCGATAGCCAGGGCAAGCGGACTGCGCATTGACAGCCTCGGGGTCATCAACGTTGGCGATCAGGTTGGCACCTACATCGACGCTGGAGTCGAGGGTAGTTTGGACATACGCTGAACTTGAGGTCTGCGTGGCGGCGCCATACACCGCTGGCAACAGCCAGGTTCCAGCCAAAAGGCGCGTTAGACCAACCATCGCGATCGATTCAACCCGCGACGAGGAGATCGTAGAGGAAGGGTCGTTACGCTATGATTAGGTGCGATCACGGCTTCGTTTTCTCCGTCCCTGCAATCCGTCTGGCACCGGTCCTTCTTATAGTATGCGATGGGGTCGAGCACCACTCGAGGGCGATCGCGATACTGTAGCGCAACACAATCACCAACGTCAGCCCCAGGGTGTATCTCTCTTGTTGGGGACTTGGTAGGATGGCGTAAAAATTTCCGTTGAATCTCCGTGCATAGCGGGGACGCGGTGGGATTTCCCACGGTGTCGAGCCAACATTCCAGAGTGGGCGCATGCCTATGCGGGGTTGTGAGGAGTCGCGCCCAAGCTTAGCTACGCCTAGCGGACTGGCTGGCTCGGTGGGTAGTTGCACAAAGCGCAATTGCGGGGATGGGATCGACATTATTACATTGCACCGTGCGTTTAGGACCGAAGAGTGGTCTAGGGACAGGGGGCCGGGCGACACGGGTTAGACGAGCTCGACGGGTTGCACGGGGCTGGGACGGGCCCGGTGAGGTTGCTACAAGCCGAGTACTTGGTAGTCACTGCTGAAGACTCTCTTCTTCACTCTTGCTTGGGCCCACGGGCTGTGAAGTCTGGAGGTTCCATCGTGGAACCCTGAAGCTAGCGAGGCGTGATTGGTTGGTTGTCCGATAATTGCCCGCGGCCGCAGAGATGGTGGGGAACTTGCTGAATCATAATGCACCGAGCAGGACGGAGCTGGAGCGGTTGGAGGTACGTTACGAGTTAGTCCTGCTATAATTCAAAAAAGGACCCTTTTCCTAGTCAAAGTGATAGACACGGGCGATTTACTAGACAGATCCCTCCTCGAGAGAAAGATTCGTCTTGATTGATTGGAAAGCATTGCGATACCACTTTCCCTCCGTGGGAGACGGGCAAAGAGAGCATACACAGACTCCTCCATGTAACGCTAGGAAGCAAAGCTGGGGAAAGCGGAGAACCTTGGAGGAAAGAGACTACTGTACACATCGTATTGTGGATGGCAATTCCTCATGGCACAGTCTTCATCCAGAATAGTATCTACACTAGCAAGTAGTCTAAGGTCTGGCTTGGTCTAGGGGATGAGGACCGGTGAGTGTTTTCAATCTAGCGGCACACTAGAAACGAAGAAAGCCGAGGAAGCCAATGACGAAATGTACTAAACACGATGAAGGGCAATCTGGGGGTCCCTTCATCTCGGGAGGTTCCTGTGGCGGAATGGGATTTCCTGGGGAATCCTGTTTGTAGAGACCTTGGGTCTGGGGGGGACGAGGAGGATACCTTTTCCCCCATTGTCCTTTTGCGACCCTAACGTGGAGAATTGGGACACACCGAGATGAGGTCCACCCATCATCCATTAACGGGCTTAATGACCCCCTCCCCCCCCGTATGTACGGTTCGTGCGGATGTTCCAAGGTCGTCGGTCGCACTGGGACGTGTGTTCTGTCTCGCCAGTTGCTCATCGGCTTCCCGAGGAAGTATCATCAACTAATCTCGGCATCTCAAGCCCCAAATGGAATTTGGAACACAGAGAGAGGCTTCTAGCGTCTCGGAGGATCGTATTGATTGGCTGATCCAAAACAGCTAACACGCACTGGGCGCCAGCCCACATGCAATGCTATTGATTCTTCCATGGAGCCACCCGTTGAAGACTGCGGAGACGCGGGCTCATCATGGTCTAGTCACTCGCGTAGCGGACCAACTGGACGCGACTAAGGCTGCGGCTAGGGGGTAATGAGGTTAGCTTGGGAGTTAATCAAGGTGAGAAAATCGCGCATGGCCCCGCATAAACCGTCGAACTTTCTCTCCGTTCTCTGTCAGCGACGACCACGGACCACTAAACAGCCGTTCCTCCCTCGGTCTGTCGTGCAGCCGAGTGCCTGACGGCCTATTCGGCTCAGCTAATCCCCTTCGGACCTGGTCAAGGCTAGAATGAGGTCTTACGTCGTCCCTGCGTGCCAAGGGTATGATGGACAGGGGATATACTGGAGCCTTCGCTTAGGCGCCGGCGTAGGGAGGCTTGCTGCATCGTTGAATGTTTTCGGCATAGTCCTGGATAAGGGAGACTTCTGGAAAGATCTGACTCGAGGAACGAGTCGTGCCATTGGATGATGAAGATAGTGAGGTAAACTTAATCCTAGGCCTATTCCTTGCCGGCAGTCAGCTAGGGATCAGAATCCTCCGTCGAGGACAGGGTAGATGTAGCCATCAGGCACGAAATCTGACGACGCTCGTACGCTAGGCAGTCAGCCTCTGACAGTCTATCACCGGTGAGGGGATAGATGAAGAGGGGGGGGGAGGAGGAAGAGGCAAAAAGAGGAGGTACGGGAGGAGTAGTTGTAGTCATAGTCCTCGGGCGAGGAGGAAGAGAGGAGGAAGAAGCAGGAGGAGGGTATAGAAGGGCGAATTCAAGGCTTCACAAATCACAAATTCCGTGCAGGGGCCCTTTTGCGGGGCTTGGGTGGCCCCGCGCTTCCCCAGATAAACCACTGTTTTCTTTTCTTTTCCCTTCTGGATCTTGAGTTTCTCTACTTTCTGTTTATATTTAGTCCTTCACGACTTGCTCCATCGGACCATGACAGTCTACTAGACCCACACACTACTTGGAGCTGCTGCAAACTCGACAAGTCTTTCTCTTCCTTCGTCGACCTCCCCTTGGAGCCTGACAAGCAGCATGGATTCAGCTCCCTCGTCCAAACCCTCGTTCAAACAGGCATGTGATAATTGTCGCCGGCGTAAGATCAAATGCTCTCGCGAGCTCCCGTGCGATAAATGTCAACGTCTGCTACTATCGTGCTCCTATAGCGATGTCTTGCGTCGTAAAGGGCCGAAGTTTCGGACTCTCTATCCTTTGGCCCCGATACATCCGTTATCGGCCCGAAATGAGGCCACTCAGGAGCAATTCTATGCCGACCCAGATGGTTACGCCGACGCAAGGTACAGACTGAGCTCTCCGGCCTCTCCGGCATTTATGGTGGCAGATGCACAATATGTACCGCAGGATTTATCGGATACTCTCTCCCAACTACCGCCACCAGAGCTAGTCTCTTCACCGGACTCGACCGATTCGACCGTCGAGTCAATTCGTGGTCAAAGCCAATTTATGCCCAATTGCCGCCGCCTCTCGCCACAGATTTTGCTGGCGCATGTTAATGTCTATTTGAAATACTTATTCCCGATCATGCCGGTCGTGCGGGGGGAGCAGCTTCGTCTGGATAGTCAACAGCCAGAACATCTCTCGCCTTCCAAATATGCATTTCTCGCTGCTCTTTGTGCAGCGACTCATATCCAGCTGAAGCTGGACGGGGACACACCGGTACCGGACCCCGCTCGTCTGCAGAGCTTGGGTGATGGCCACTCCTTAGTGTCGGGAGAGAAGCTGTTAGCGGAAGCCGTGCGGGCACGACGGGAATGTGACATTGTCGAAGATCTGAGTATCGAAACCCTCCTGACTTCCTTCTTCTTGTTTGCCTCCTATGGAAATCTTGACAAACAAAGCCATGCCTGGTTCTACCTGTGTGAAGCGACCTCGATGACGTTTACCCTGGGTCTGCATCGAGAATCTACGTATGCGGATCTCAGTGTGGAAGATGCGGAGGAAAGGCGGCGAATATTCTGGCTGCTCTTTATTACCGAGCGGTAAGTGATTTGATTCTCACATCTTCTATGGTTCCATTGACTAAGTCAAAGCGATGATCAACAGAGGTTATGCACTCCAGCAGGCCAAGCCAGTCATGCTCCGAAGCTCGATCCACAAACCCCAAGTCCTATGTTCCGAAGACCCCATTCTCGCATACGGCTTTATCAACCTAATCGGCATTTTCGAAAAATTGACCTCGAATCTCTATGACTGGGTCTCCGCAGGCGGCGGCGAAGGGCTCTTGGAAAGACCTCCCACATCAGCTATCCAATCAAGCCTGTGCAAACCCATCTCGCTCGATGGGGTGCTGGAAATTCAACAAGTTGACATCCTCATTACACAGCAGTGGCTGCAGGCGATGATGTGGAAACTATCCATGAACCATGCAACTCAACCCGGGGCCCGCGACGAGGGTGTGCTACCTTTTCATTTGCCAGTTCTAGTAGGCAAGGCCGTGATGAGCGTGATTGGCTCTGCATCCCAGGGCGCAGTGGATGCCCATGGAATTGGAATGGTAAGTTGAATTTGCAACGCTCATCGCTCAACTGAAGAACACAATTCTAATCATGAATTCAGGAGCAAAAACTGTTCGACATGGGTACATCGGTCGCCGATGTTACGCGGTCCTTGGGCTCCAAGGCAGTGCATCGACTTGCAGAATCCACGGTCGACCCTCGCCAACTCCTCTGGGGTATTTTGCATACCCTGTCACAGATCCGGGGCTCACCATCGTACCTCTTTCCCGCCCTGTTAGAACGGTCCAAGTCCGTGCTGGGACTCGATTGCACCCTGACCGTTGGTAATTTCCTACCAGCACTTGGTGACCACGCACCTGATCAAGGGACAGAGCACAACTGGGCCGGTGAACAGGGATGGGATTTACTCGCAGCATGTCGAGATCTGCATGTCATCCGCGAAGTAGATGGTGATCAGACTGAGCAGGTTCCTCCTCACCTCTCCGGCATGGGCCTCGGGGGTGAACTCGGATTTTAGTGTTGTCTTTTGTTTTGAACTACTGTTGGTTGTTCTCGTGTATTTTTGTTCTGGGACTTTGACGTTCTACGAGACTTTTGATTGATGATACCACTCTGGCGTTCGTTTATAGATCGGTGATTTTTGATGCGGGGATGCGTTGTATATACTTGGACCTAGAAGACATATTGACAGACGAGAAGGCTATTCTTTCGTACTTCTTTTAATGTGAATGAGTTAGAATATTGCTGCATACATATTCTCTATCTAATCTGCCAGCCCATGAAGCATACCTTCTAGAATAAGTAGCCCTGAATCATCTGGTAGAACTGATCTCAGCGAATCATTCACGAAAGGGGTAGAGAAGAATCGATATTTTGATAGATACGGTAAGTAACAAGGTTACCCAAAAAGGCTTGCATACGGATTCACCAAGAATCTACGAGGACACCCGCATTTTAAAAATTAATCAAATTACAACCTGCTCCAAATCCTACAAATAAAGACTTCAGATGTACTCCGTATTAAACCAATAAGAGGGCAACGAGCAAGGCGGCCAATCATCAGCTATGCCGCTCCATACTTTTCAAAAGGCTTGGCATGTTTGCCTCGGAGGTTCTCGTTACGAATAGCTTCAACTTTCTCGGTTCCGGCTGGATAAATTGATTTACAACAGCTGCAAATAATGTGCTGATCACCAAAGTATGTGAAATTGGATTATTTGACTATTGTATATGATTCCCAGACCCAGCTAACGGTGACCTCCCTCTATAGCCCTGTCTTAAAAGGCCTGCCAGAGCTCAGACTAGCAGCTCAGACTCGTGCAAGAGTCTCTCGTCCCATACCTACAATCCAACAGGCTCATTAGCCTCCGAACAACCAACATGGCATCCATTCGACCCCGCCCTAACTCTCTCCGCGCCCTCCAGGCTGCGTCGACAGCAGCGCGACCAACATACCGACACTTCACTTCTCGTTTCCCCTCATCCTCTCCTCTCTCCAGAAAAGCGCCCATCACTCGCAACCACTCTACATCCTCCGTCTCTCCCGATGAACTCTCCCACTTCTCAGCCCTCGCCAGCTCCTGGTGGGATCCAATGGGTCCATCCCGTATCCTCCACCTGATGAATCCCCTCCGACACGAGTTCATCGCATCCTGCCTAGCCGACAGCCCTCCTCCAACGACCACCGACACCGCCAGCGCAAGCTCCTCAACCGCCGCAAACCTACACTACATGGACATTGGCTGCGGCGGCGGAATCTTCGCCGAATCCCTCGCACGCACAATCCCACTCGACCCATCCGCTCCGGCGCCAACCGCAACCCGCGCAGCCTCAATGACAGCCATCGACCCGTCCACAATGCTCATCCAAGTTGCCCGTGACCACGCACGCATGGACCCCACGGTCGACGCACACCTCCGCAGCGGAAAATTCAAATACCTAAACACCACCCTGGAAGACGTCCTCGCATCCGGATCCCCATCCGGATCTCCATCCGGATCCTCTCCATCCGGGTCCACGACTGGCGAAATCACGCACCCCCAGTTCGACATGGTCACTCTCTTCGAGGTCATCGAACATATCGACCCTACAACGACGACCCCGCAAGCCTTCCTCTCCAACTGCCTGCGCGCCCTCAAACCCGGCGGCTGGCTCATCGGTTCTACCATCTCCCGCACGTTCCCTTCCTTCCTGCTTAACCAGGTCATTGCCGAAGCGCCGTGGCCGATTGGCGTCGTCCCGCGCGGTACGCACGAGTGGAGCAAGTTTGTGAATCCGCCGGAGCTCCATGCGTGGGCGCAGGAGGGTCTGATGCGGGCTGCGGATACGGCGACCAGTCGTGGCGGACCGAGTGCGCTGGAGGGGATGGATTGGAAGTGTATGGGGACGATTTATGTTCCTGGATTGGGATGGAAGCTGGTGCCGGGATCGGAGAGTTGGGGGAATTACTTTTGGGCAGTTAAGAAGGGTGTTTGATTGGGCTGGGGAGAACTTGTAAGATTACTTTGGATTTTGTGTAAATATAGAGAGAATTGATCCGACACACACTTAGTATCTGTCGCTATAAAGGTTGGCATGTACGCTGATGGGGACTTCGCAATGTCTCCATTTATACGTCTTCGCAGAACTCTTGACTAAGTGCAGCGATAATTCAGGATCCAGCTCATGAAGGCCATTATCATAGTCATTCAGTCATGATATTCATACAAAACAGCACCTTAGGGCTATCTACTTTCTTCCCTTCCCACGGTTCTTCTTCTTCTTCTTCGCCGCCGCCTCTGCCGGAGGGTCAGGAACACTAACAGTACCCTGTTCAATATCCTCTCCAGCACCCTGCAGCTTCTGACTCCCACTAATGAAGAACGTTAGATCGCGATTCTGCTCTTGCAAATCCACAATCTCCGCCTTCAACGAATCAACATTACCCTTGAGCGCCGCATTCTCCGTCGACATATGTTCCAGTCTCTCCATCAGACTGGTATTAATAGTCTTCTCCTCACGGTAATCTTTCTCCATACGGCGCGCCAGGGCTTCAAATTTCTCAGCCCGTTTCTCGAGACGGCCTTGTTCGCGCTCCATGCTAGGGATGAAGTCGGACGAGAGAGCCTCGTATTGAGCCTGTAGCTCCGCAAGGCGAGCGGTTGCCTCGCTCGCGGCTTGTTCGGCAGATGCGGCGGCGGCACTAGCCTGCGAGGCCTTGTCTGCTGCCCGCTCAACGATCTCCTCAAAGTAAGCGCGTTGGCTTTCTAGCTGTGAGGTGAGGAGATGCGTGTACTCGACGCTCATGTTCTCGAGTTTCTCACGCGGTACGGCGTCACCCCAATCCGGCGGGTCGAGGGCTGAGTGGTCCGCCGCAGGGAGCTCGACCAGTTTGCCGTCCGTTTTGCTCTGGATGATGCGGTGCACGTATGCGTCGCCGACATAGTCCCAGACGCGCTGGGAATTGAGGTCTATGGCAAAGGCATGGGCGGTCTGCTTCCAATGATCAAAGGCGTGAGCGCCATCGTAGCGGCCACAGCCTACAGAGCCGCAGATCAGACAAGCCCAAAGATTGACGTCTGTGTGGCAAACGCTGCACTCGGCAGGCTCCTCGTCGCTATCTGTGGATGCAGTACCCTTGCGGAAGTCGTCTTGCGTGTACCGACAGATGGGACATCCGCTGCCTTTCCATTTTTGCAGACATGTACAGTGGAAAACGTGTTGACAGATGATGGTGAGAAGACCCGTTGTTTCGTCCATCCGTTCGAGGCATACGGGGCAGGTAGGGAGTTCGATCAAGGCGGGTGTAGGCGGCGCAAGAGGTTTGGTAGAGAGTGTAGCTTGACTAGCAGATGACACAGGGTATTTATGGGAAGGTGAAAGGGGACCGACGTCGGTGGACGGAAAATTCGATGGCGGTTCGGGCTCGACAACCTGAATCTCGACTGATTTCACGAATACCACATGGCAAGTCTCGGGCTAGCAAAGGGTAATGTAGTTAGCATCAAGGAATCCACGCCATTGCAATCCTATCAAAGATCGAATGCATCTCAAAATAGTCAAGACATACCTCCATGCTATTGAAAACCTTCCCATTCCACTCCTTCTGCCATGCCTTCGCCTTCCCTCCACTCCGGAACTTCATCAACACCATGTACCGGTTGGCGCGCGGCGTGCGTATCATCCGGAAATGGCTCACATCATCCATCGTCTTCTGACCCACAAATCCCAAAAAGTCCGGCGGTGACAAGTAACTCGGCACGGCCAAGATACACAACGTAGTGCACTCATCTTCTTCTCTCCCAGA
Organism: Penicillium brasilianum; assembly: GCA_001048715.1. NCBI lineage: Eukaryota > Fungi > Ascomycota > Eurotiomycetes > Eurotiales > Aspergillaceae > Penicillium > Penicillium brasilianum. The sequence continues at coordinate 544,751 of CDHK01000009.1, read as the reverse complement.
CGACGATACCGTCATTGGGAACGGGTACGCCTCGAGTTCTGCCGAGCCCTTTCCCCGAGAGTGAGGCTGTGCGCGACTCGCACCACTGGGCTGCTGCTCACTTGGGTGTCTCGCTGCGGCGGCCGAGCCCTTGAGGTAGGTCGGGTAATCATCGTCGTTCCCGGCGAGGTATGGCGTTTCCTGGACATCGCGGTACAAATGTACAATACCCCAGACACTATCACCGACTTTCTGATCGAGGGGGATATAGCGACCCTTTGTGCGCAGGCCGCCTAGGATATCAGTGCCAATACCCGCAGTCACAAGATTGTCTTCGTTGCCAGCAGGGATCGCAGTACTCCCCCGTTTTTGAGTCCGCTTCCCGGATGCATCATCAGGGAGCACCATATCAATGCAATCAATGAGGATTGCTCCAGCACGAACGTCGCTTTGGAGATCGGAGGGGCTATTGGGAGAGGTAGAGGGGTAGTTGTGGGCGGGAAGCGATGATGAGGGCGAATGGTGTGCGCTGTCGCTAGAGGTGGAATCGGACGAGGAAGAAGCGTGAGAGTTTTTGAACCGTCGCTCAAGAGTAGTCTCTTTTCCCGGTGTATGGGTGTGCGCCTGCGTGAATTGCGAAGGGGAATCACCCCCGCTAGACGTGGGATTGGAAGTTGAAGGCCGGGCCCGCTTCTGGAACGGGAGCAGAGCTTCCCATGTAGAGTCCAGGGCCAGTGATGAAGCGGCAGCCGCAGATTTGGGTGGGTGAGAGCTGCGCAGGACTTCGAGACTAAGATGGTAAAAGTATGCGGGCATCCCGGGCGACTGCTCACACGGTGATGAGGTCAAGATGCCGCGATTCTAAGGAATCCCAACCTATCCTGATTGCGATAAGAGATATGATGACCTAAGCAGCCCCGGATCTCCAAGTTGATGCCTGAGGTTGTCAAGTTGGCGATGTATCACTGGTGGCGAATGAGGCAAACCGTCTGTAGACGCGGGTCGGCTGGACGAGCCCATTTTGACTTGACCAGTCTGTCTGATTCAGCAAGGTTAAGTGGCTACGGCAGGGTTCCGACGTTCTTGAACCTACTGCATACAGACCGGGAAATAGAACAGCCACATATGCTTCACCCTCGTATTTTAGATCCTCCTCAGAGAGGCGCCAGACATCATCCGTCGGGTATTGTCAACATTTGATGTGGAGAGTATGGCGGTTTGTTGGGGCTTCAAACTGCTGCTGCTCGAGTCACTCTACAGCACATTGCGCATGAGCAATCTACCAATCTCAGATTTACGATGTCTAGACGTTTACATTTTTTGAAACTACAAAGTCTGGGAACAGATACCAGCAAATAACAGCGATCTAGCTGAGTTCATTGATAGAAATACTAAGATATGCCCATAGGTACCGTTGTGAGAACAAAAAAAAAGAAGCCTCAGCTTCGAAACCGACCAAACGCCGTGCAGGTTCATCAAGAACCTATCGTAGTCGAGGATTCATGAAAGACATCGAGAAAGGAGAGGAGCCAAGTGGGAACCCGGCAGAGACTTTACTGGCCACCACGCAGACGCAGCACCAGGTGGAGGGTAGACTCCTTTTGGATGTTGTAGTCCGACAGAGTGCGACCGTCCTCGAGCTGCTTACCAGCGAAGATCAGGCGCTGTTGGTCTGGGGGAATACCCTCCTTATCTTGAATCTTAGACTTGACGTTGTCGATGGTGTCGCTAGACTCAACCTCCAGGGTAATGGTCTTTCCGGTCAGGGTCTTAACGAAGATTTGCATACCACCACGCAGGCGAAGCACCAAGTGAAGGGTAGACTCTTTCTGGATGTTGTAGTCAGAGAGCGTGCGACCGTCCTCGAGCTGCTTGCCGGCGAAAATAAGACGCTGCTGGTCGGGGGGAATGCCCTCCTTATCTTGGATCTTGCTCTTCACATTGTCGATCGTGTCGGAAGACTCCACCTCCAAAGTAATGGTCTTGCCAGTGAGGGTCTTGACGAAAATCTGCATACCACCACGGAGACGGAGGACCAAGTGCAGGGTAGACTCCTTCTGGATGTTGTAGTCGGAAAGGGTGCGGCCATCCTCAAGCTGCTTGCCAGCAAAGATCAGGCGCTGTTGGTCGGGGGGGATGCCCTCCTTGTCCTGAATCTTGGACTTGACATTATCGATGGTGTCGGAAGACTCAACCTCGAGGGTGATAGTCTTGCCAGTCAGGGTCTTGACGACTGTGGCGGGTAGTTAGTAACATAGAACGAATCCAAATACCAGCGGCTCTTTTTTTGAGTGGGGGGCGGGTAGGAGTGGAGCAAAAGGGGGGGCGAAAACGTACAGATCTGCATGCCACCACGAAGGCGCAGGACCAGGTGGAGAGTAGACTCCTTCTGGATGTTGTAGTCGGAAAGAGTACGACCATCCTCGAGCTGCTTGCCGGCGAAGATCAGGCGCTGCTGGTCAGGGGGGATGCCCTCCTTGTCCTGAATCTTGGACTTGACGTTATCGATGGTGTCGCTGGACTCCACCTCAAGGGTGATAGTCTTGCCGGTGACTGAGAGAGAGACAGAGTTAGCAGGATTGTTCGAGTGGCGACCGATGTTCGCGACCGCAGCGCCTAGATAAGGGAAAGGGGAACTCACGGGTCTTGACGAAGATCTGCATGATGGAAGCAGTTCAACGATGATGGGGGAATATGATAATGTGGTAGAGGAGTTGGAGATGGGGGAAGGGTGGAACGCAGGGTAATGCGAAGATGGGTGGATAGGAAAGTGGAAGAGAAGGAGAAGAAAGAGAGGAAAGACAGAAGAGGGGGTGAGGTTTAAGTAGGAAAGCGATATGGGATGAGGAGGGGGCGAAGCGCCTTAGTCAGAAGGGGCATGACGCGCGAACGTGCTAGAATGGACGGGGGCTGGGCATAAGGCAAAAACTACAAGTCATAAAAACTTAGACTTACTTAGACTTAGTAAGAGTCTCTAATCTATTTTCCGTATCAACTGCTTGAAAGGATGGATGCCGGGGCGCCGGATGAGTCAAGGATGCCTAGGGACTTCGGGGGTCGGGCCACCTAGGAACGTGTCTCTTGACGCCACCGGGCAAAACGGCAAAAACCCGGTTCCTATGAACGTATGAGCAGTTCCGGTTCCTGCACTAAGGAAAAACTTTGATAGGAGGCTATACTTGATAGAGGGAGTACAAGGTGAAAAATTCGACCTAACGATTTCCCGTGTGTTGCCGCAAAAGGAGGTCATTATCTCGGACGGGTGGCAGCCTCGAGAGTAATGATGGCGATGACGTGGGAAGGGCTTATCGTGAAAAGAGGGGGTGGGCCGGAGATCACCTGAAGCCTGCTAGCGCCATCGATGGAGTCCAAGAATGGACGTTTGGGGAATAGTCAATACGATCATTACATGTATTGGGTACCAGGCTGTACACGGTGAAGTGGCACTGCCCCGGGTATTCTATACTTAGTTGAGTGTCATGTGACTGGCCCAGGTGAATCCGGATTCCGCCATCGGCAATTTCCTCGACTGTGAACAGTCCTGGACACCATGTATCATTGTTTACTCGTACTCGGGCTCCGTCCTTTCAACCCCGAACGCGGCTAAGATCAACAGCACTATTGATCTTACTGTCCCAACGGTCCTCTATTCAAGGGGAAGAGTACCTTGCGAGGCCACCCTTCGGCATTATACCCGAGAGTGCTCGGCTCAAGTTTCAGCCATGGCCAGTCAATACTACTACAATTGCTGAGCAGCAATCAGGAGACAGAAATGGAAGGATATGAAAAGGATGTAAAATAGAGATATCGATAATATAGACACGATCCCGCAGGCGTTGAGACGGGAACATTCCACCCTTCAACGCCGTTTTCCTCACCACTCCTAAGAAAAAAAAAAAAATTCAAGACAAGCATACGACGAGAAGTCGAGCTGTCTGCGGCCCTGCATGTACAGAGCCTGCGGTCTGTATCCTGGGATAGTCATCGTGGCATCACAATAACTGCCGGGACAGATACCAACAAGCGCTGTGGCCACGAAACACAAAACACAAAAACAGACACGCACAACACACAGTCGGCCGTACACGGTTCATAACGTTCGTGATCCTCGTTCATCGCTGGAAGCTATGCGAGAAAGGTATACCACAAAAGACAAAAAAAGTCAATAGACAAGAGAGTAAAATAGCACAAAAAAACACGGAATTCGACAGGGAAAAAAAATGGAATGAGGGGGGCGGTTTTTATTAAAAAAAAAAACCACGATGCAAAAACCACAGGCTGAGAAACAACCGACTCGCTAGGAGTGGTAAAATAAAAAACAGATCAGATCGGAGGATCGTGATAACATCGTTATAATGAGCGGGGAAGACGCGCTTGCGCATCGATCACGACTAGCGTAATTTTGGGGGAAAGGGAGGGTTTCTTAAGTCATCCAGGTCGTGGCGTTCAAGGCTGGAAAAACGGAATAAATCGCTGGGAGACAAACTCGCTATTGGCAAAAGCATAGCAGTAGTCGTGGAAGATAAAAGAATGCATTGATCGTTCGCTCATCATGTGCATGCGCGTCGTTCGTTGGAAGGTCTAGTTGGCCCGGATGACCAGGCGAGACACGAATTTGTTGGACAGGCAGTCGAAGTCGCCACGGTCGAATTGGGTGCCAGAACGGCCACGAAGGTAGCTCTCTGAACATGAAGGTATTAGTTAAAAAGGTCTTGAAATCAATAGACTGGGTAAGTATATGTTGGGGAGGATATTATTACCATGCTGCTCCACGTGTTGGCGGACTTCGGTCATCGTGTTGCACACGTCGGGGTTGGAGTACAGGAGGTGGTGGTGTTTTTGCGAGTCCCACTCGGTGAAGGGCGGCAGCTTCTGGGAGATGGCCTGGAAGAGACCGACAATGACACCAACCGGGGTAGTCTCCATGTCGGTGCAGAACTTGTCGACGGCAGCCTGGTCGGGGGTGCGGTAGTGGCAGTCGAACTGCATCTCCTCCCAAACGGCCAGCAGAATCGATGCGAGCACGAAGATAGTCGGCCAGTTCTTCAACTTGTCACCGCTGTACACACTGGAGTACAGGGCTGACAGCTCTTCCAAGACATCCTTCTGCAGCTCACGCCACATGCTGGCCATGGCGCACTTGATCTGGAAGTTGATCATGACGGGGGCCATGGTCTTGCCGCGGAATTTGGAGCCCGGCTCGTTGATCCGACCAAGGAATCCATCCTCGTCGCCCAGTCCCTCCACCATGGTAACGTGCAGGGTCAAGTTGTAGGCGATGATAAGCTTGAGCGCTTTCCGGATGACGGGCAGCTTGGTGCGGTAGTAATAGCGGAAAGCGGTCTTCAACATCTGGGTGAGGAAGGGGGTGCCCTCGAAGTAATCGTCCACAAACTTCTCAAAGGTGCCGTTGCCGTCGATGTGGCGGTCCAGGTAGTCCGACAGCATTGCATGCGAGATACCCTCCATACCGGCGGAAAGCTTGGCAGTCTCGACCTCGTACGCCGTGGGCTCGCGGTGCATCGACTCGACCCAGTCGATCGTGAAGCACTGCTCATCCCGGACAAAGACCTCCCGCGCGGCAATGGGCAGGATCTGACCGTACCCGTGGGTGATGTACAAGGTACGTTCTTGATCCGAGAATCCCTTGATGTTGCCGACCGAGAATCCCATCGAGATGTGTCGTTCGTAATCCGCCTTCCAATCCTTCATGAAATAGCCAATCTCCTTGATATCAATTCGAGTGCAGGGCACTTGCCACAGACGGGCGTGCGACGGCTGGCAACCAGCGCAAGGCTCACCCTTGTCACACGTCTTCTTCAAGAACTTGCAGCGCAGACAAGCACGCAGCTTCCGAATCTCACTGGCCTGCTTGCGCTGGTCGGGCTTGAGGGGACCCTTACGCTTGCCCACACGCTTCTCGGTCTCGGGCTTGCCGGTCTGCGATTGCTTGCGGACCTTGGTCTCGGCCGTCTTGGCCGCGATGGGACTCTTACGAGACGGTTTCCTGCTCGGCGGCGACGCGGACGATTGCGAGCCCGATGAGCGCGTGGGCGAGGTGGACTTCTTAATAGGAACTGGGATTGGGCGAACCATGGCACTGGGGCTGACCGCCGATGGGGAGCGAGAACCGGTACCAGCACCGGAGAAGGGGGAAGATTGCTCCTCGGTCACACGGCGGACCATGGAGGTACTGGTCGGGGAGGTAGCCAAGCTCAAGGCAGTGCTATGGTGGTTGTAGGGGAAGTCCATGTTACCTTCGGAACCGGGAGAGCTGATGGGGTTGGCGATATCGACGAAGCTGCCGTAAGAAGTCGAGTAGGACGATTCTGAAAGACTGCGATCATGCAACGTCTGAGTGGGGTTGACGAAGATGCCCTGCTCCGGGAAACCGAAATCCAGCGAGCGGCGGTGATCGACGGTACTCCAACCATTATCGCTACTGGATAGGGAACGGACCTCGAGATAGGTGTCCGTCGGCGAACTGCTCTCCAGAAGAGGGTGCGGGGCAGCATATGAAACGTCCGGCAATCCATTGAAAGCCATCAAATCGGCTTGGAAGTCGTGATAGGTAAAGGGCACCATGTCGACGGGGGCCGCCAGTGGCAGATGATAGGAATTATCGAGCAGACCGGCGCTCATTTGACCTTGAGGACCGGCGGACATGAGATCCACCGGGGACGACTGAATGGCCATTCCATAGCTGGCGGCCGTGAACTGGGGCGCTGACGACGGATCCTCGGGTGAATATGATAATTGTGGGTGATGGTGAGGGGTCTGTTGCAGTTGTTGGTGGTAGTGCCAGTCGACCATCAGGTTGGGATCTTGGGCCACCGACTGTTCCAGGGGGTGACCGCTGGTTTGAAGCGGCGACAGATCATGAGCATCCTCCGGGCGCGAGGGGTTTTGGTCGACGGCTACGGGCCATGATTGCGGGAGATAACCTCGCGAGTCGTAATCGACGATGAGGCCGTCACTTGATATATCGACATTTGACATTGCTTCGTTAAAAATCGTGGGATTTGACCACCAAAAGTGGTATTCGAGGGGGGGGTGGTTGATCGGGAGAAGGGGAGAAAGGACCAGCCTGGATGAGAAGGCCTTCTTCAGAGAGGCCGAGAGATGCACACAGCCATGGGGAGGGAAGAGGGACGAGTGAGGCGGTGGGGGGCACAAAGCAGCGGTGAGCAAGAGATGCGCTAGGGGATTTTTAGTGACTTTAGTGGACTTGGGGGAGCAGACTGGATGTTGTCCGAGTGGAGTAGCAGAAGGCTGGGCCTGCACGGGTGGGGAGGGGGGATGTTTTTTTTTTTTTTCCTGTACGGAGTTGGTGTATGTACGGTAGTTAGTCTGCTAGAGGACTCTAGAGGACTCCGTACGCTATCGCCAACTCTTTTACTGCCACGCCGACCTTGTCATTCCTCGGATTTGGCTCCATACAATTCCCAGAACCGGTTGGTTTGGGGGTTAGTGCGCGCCTCGGTCATCTTGCGCGATCGGACAGTCCCATGATCTTCACGCATTCTTTGTTATTACGAGCAGGACGGATTCCGAAGTCGTATGGAGATTTTGTACAGGAGAGGGTCCGGGGCGCTTGGGAATATAATCAAGAGGAGCCTCGACGGAATGCGGACTAGGCAGCCTGATCGTGGATGAGATTCTCGTTCAATGCTTTGGTCGAGGACAGTATATAGGGTTAGCGACGGTACTGTTTAGTATCTCTACTACGGAGTACAGTATTTCCCGAGTCTGTCATGGGGGTTTATTCTGTAGTACCGTTACTCCTCGCCGTGGATTCCGACTCCGTAGACAGTCTTCAATAGTCGACGGGCCAATGGCTTTTTTCCCCTCCAGTCTAGTCAGATTATTGAGCATCGTGGGACCCAGACGTGGGCAAGACGGGAAGGACGGTCGGAACGGGAGATCAGTGGAGCCCAAGCGACGGACAGAGAAGACCGGGAAAAAAGTCCTGGGGAGCGTGGCAATAGCAGTGGCTCTCCAAGACAAGACCGGTAGGACCGTGCTCCATCATGATCTGACACCTGATCGTGAGCGAAATCGATCATTCCCGGCTAGTCCGTCCAGTGACGAGACATGCCATGATAGCCCACTCCTTCCTAATTGGATCCCCGTGCCACGATGTTCGGGAATATCGTATTTCTCTCCCAGAGAGACCCTCCTTCCTCGCAAGTTAGCACTAGCGGGCGCCCTCATCCTTTTGGAGGAGAACAAAAGTTGCACCATTCAAGCCATTCATAGTGGGGTGCTGACCATGCAGTGGACGAGGTGGACGAGGGACAGGGATGCCGCTGGTTGGTGAGAATGATGACGGAGGGGCTGATCGATTGGTGTGAATTTGCCCATCGCGGGCTTTGGCTGCACAGCATCTCCGCGACCGACAGGATCATCCAAGAGCTCAACTTGGGTGTGAACTCTTTTTTTTTTTTTTTTTCTTTCCTTTCCTCACAGCCCAAGGGCTGGGAATAGTTGGAGAGCCTGGGAAGAGTCACGACTTCCCCAGGCGCCCCCAAAAAGGTTGAACGTGACAGGTCGTACTTGATCCACCAAGCCCAACAAGCTGGGCCAAAGCTGGGGGAACCTCTGTTCAATGCTGGATTCGATTCTCTCAGCACCCGCTTGGACCTGGGGCATGCAGTCTGGCAGCAAGGGAGGAAAGATGCAAATCAACCATTCTGCGCTCGCTGGACTCTGTACTGGTTTGCACGATGAACGGGATCAAGATATTGACGCAACGCACCAGCCACCGTCGCGTGCAGATGGTGATTTGGACCGGATAGATCACATCACCGTGCATCATGGCCGAAAGAATCCGGCCGTTACTGGACGAGACTCGTGGAGGGTCGGGGACTGGGACAGGCTCCTCGAGCAGCCTCTCAGGAGTACATCTCCCGTTTTGCCTCGCTGACATGCAGAAACGGAGGATTTCAATATCACTACGGAAAGCCACTCTGCACGGGATGCAGCTCTGTCAAGGGAGCTATGACGGCTTGAACTACTCTACTCCATTTTGGGATGACTCTTGGACCTAGCCTCATTAGGATATTTGAATTCAGACCAGAGAGCCAGAAAGAAGAAGAGGACTTCACGTGAAGGAGTAACAAAGGAAGCTCTAGGATATCCAGTATAGGGATCAGCATCGCGGATGGAAAGTCGAGAGTCCAGAGTCCAGAGTCCAGAGTCAGAGTCTGGATGGAGGGCGGAGAGGGAAAAGTGGGGGAGAACAATCACCCTTGGGTTTTCCCATTCATCAGAACAATACTACCAGCCCTAGAACAATCAGTCAATCAGTCAATCACCTCGGTTTCAAGGACTCAATCACCTTTGATTCCATCTCCTCGTAGTATATCTCTGTCTATGACCCTCACGGTCCCCAGAGAGAGACTTTGTCCATGCCACCCATCATCGCGGGGCGACACAAACGCAGAGTTCGATTTCCAGCCGCTAACCTCCAACCACCGGCCGTCATATCGACACCTGGTACGGCCCAACAGCAACGACAACAGCAACAGCAACAGCAGCTCCCGGGGAACAAATATCCCGCTCCTCTGAAACCTGCCAAATCTATATCTGGCAATTCCCGTCATCCGCCGAGAATGGCCAGCCAACAAGAGCCCCGGCCGGGGATCCCGGCGTTATTCACGCAGCCGCCGCCTATCCGCGACCCGCTCGTGACGGAGACCGTCGAGCTGCAGGACGCGACTCTACAGAAGTGTCTGGATTTCCTCAAAGGCCTCCATATTTCTCAGGGCTCCTTCAATGCATCCGGAGTACCCGCTCTTCAACGGGATGATCATGTTGCGTATCTCTATGATTCTTTGGAAGATTACCCCGAGGGCTTTGTCGCCATGGACGCCAGTCGCCCGTGGATGGTCTACTGGGCACTGGCTGGATTGACGCTGTTGGGTGAGGATCCCACGCGTTTTCGTGAGCGGTAAGTCTGCAATATCTGCTTTTCTGGGCGTTCTCTATGGGCCGTTTATGACCCTTCCTTCCATGACTGATTGTGATGGACGACCGTGGGGGTACATCTGATTCGATACCTACATGTCTGAGCACCTTTACTCGCGTTTACCCCAGCCGGTTCATTGGGATCGGCAGTGATCTATCGCCCGTCTATCTTGATCCATTTTCGTTTCGGAATTTTGAGTTTCGCTCTTTTTTTTTTTTTTTAAGCTACTGTGGTTGTCACTTTTGCCGCCCACGAGAGCACAATCTCCGCCATGGACGGCTCATCTGCATATGGCTCGAGGGGATATCTCCAGAAAAACAAGGGCTAACCCGTGAAACTCTTGGTTTACTTGCAGGGTCTTGGGAACACTCCGTCCCATGCAGAATCCCACCGGCGGCTTTGGTGGCGGGCATGGCCAGATATCACACCTTGCCGGAAGTTATGCAGCCGTACTCTCACTCGCCTTAGTCGGAGGCGAGGATGCCTATGCATTGGTCGATCGCGAAGCAATGTACGTTGTTCCCGACTCGCGAGAAAGCAGAAAATTTATTCGCTTGAGCGCGTGCGTCTAATTCTAACGCGCCTTCTTTTTTTTTATCTTACTAGGAGGCGATGGCTGGGCCGATTGAAGCAGGCTGATGGAGGATTCAGCGTCACGGAAGGCGGGGAAGAAGATGTGCGGTAAGTCTGAATGGCTGGCATGTAAGCGATCATGCAAGCATCCTGAACGATCACCTCCCTCTTCGATGGTCCTCGGACAAGATGCGAGATCCGAGTCTCTGATACATATTCCCCGTTGTGCAGCGGTGCGTACTGCGCGGCAACCATTATCTCGCTGCTCGATCTGCCCCTGGCTCTGCCGCATGATTCAAAGAAAGCCCGAGACGCAGGCTTTGAGACTTTGACGGATGGACTTGCAGAATATTTGTCGCGCTGTAAGAGTCCCATTCTGGTACTTCCGTTGGCAAGACCTGCCAATCCTTGGATTCCTCCTCTCTGACGGATCTCCTTGTGTTAAATCTAGGTCAATCTTTCGAAGGTGGCATTTCCGGCAGCCCCGGTGTCGAAGCACATGGAGCATACGCTTTCTGTGCCCTCGCCTGTTTGTCAATGCTGGGCCCCCCAGAAGAGACTATTCCCAGGTATGCATAAGATGCAATATCATCCTAAGTTATCACCTTGGGAGAAAGTTCGTCACACTCACTACGTTTGCAGGCACATGAACATTCCCCTGCTACTGTCATGGCTCTCTGCTCGACAGTACGCCCCCGAGGGTGGCTTCTCAGGACGAACGAACAAGTTGGTTGACGGCTGCTATAGCCACTGGGTCGGAGGTTGCTGGCCCTTGCTACAGTCCGCTCTAGATGGGAAGCCACAGTCGACGGGTACTCCTTCAACGACTATTGGCAACTTGTACAGCCGGGAGGGACTGGACCGGTACATTCTCGGTTGCTGTCAATCCCCCAGAGGTGGACTTCGAGACAAACCGGGCAAGTAAGTACCTGCTGGTGCTACACTACTACGAGTGCTTCTCTTTCACCCATGTGTCCGTCGCTAACCCTGCAAACCCCAGGAGTCCGGATTCATACCACACCTGTTACGTCTTAACCGGCTTGAGCGCAACCCAACACCACCACTACCGCACGACTACTAGCATCGTCTCCAGTGGGAAATTTGCCTCGGCATTCTCCTGGCAGTCCTCACCGGTTCGCGGCGAGAATAACGTGTACGACAAGGCTGACCGTCTCGTTGCCTTCCACCCGCTGTATGTCATTCCGCACCAGGCAGCGGCGAACATGCGGCTCTGGTGCGAGGCACACCCCATGACAGCCTAGTGCATTGGACCGGGGGGAGGCGTGAGGATGCAGTGTTGTGTTATTTTGTGCGAGTCAGAAACGATAAGTGACACGCCATTGCGGGCGGAGAGAGATGTCCCGTGGGTATTGCAATGACAGCGGTGGTACGGGAGAAGATGAGGAAAGGTACACAGGGGAGACTCGTGTCTTTGAGGTTTCACTCAATGGGCAACGGAGGGAGCACAAAGACAATCTGACGTGCAGGACTCGCTGAATTTACTCAGGACTTTTTTGAAGGATCTATAGAGCCTCTCTCATTCATCGTAGGGAGAGGCTATATCATACTTTGACCATTTATCTGTCCTCAAAGACTATTCACCTCTACTCTTTGAAGTCTTCAGGGTGTCCTTCTGGGAAACACGCGGACAATCTCGCATGAGTTCGCATTGCGAAACACTAGCAAGCCCAACTTGAGAGCGTGCAGGAACATGTCTTCATCTCGGCTTAAAAAGGGAGAAGAGATAGGCAATGATACGAGTGACGGAGTACAACGTTGATTCGTATACTGTGCTTAAGGATGATCCTCGACAGTCATCTGCGCGCCTCTTGTCCTTCAGGAGTACCCGTGTTCCTTGATCTACCCAACTGTCTCCTATGGGCTCGACGAGTTCACCTCGACGAAGTATTGTGTACCTCTCTCCCGTGGTACATGTGTAAGTGATTCTGGGAGGAGTACTCTCTCTAAAGGGTCGTCATAGGAAGTAAACCTAGCCTTGAGCTCTCTTGGGGATGCTAAATACTTGAATGAGAGACGCAACTACTTAGTACTGCATTCGTAGTAGTAAAATATACTTCTAACTTATCCAAAGACCAAACCTAATACTCTTTCTATTCCAAGGCCGATCTTTCTCCCTCCGTTGAATCGCAGACACACCGACATCGTCTTGTCATGTCTCGTCCTGCAGGTGGCCCATTCGGGCAATCGTGCCTCATCAAAACCCCGACACGCGCGCAGATAAAACAACGCCGTCTCCCCACCGCATGTTGCCAACTCATCATTGCATCCCGGTCAAGTAACTTTGTCAACTACCCTCTCGAATCAAGTCCCGGCCTGGCGTCTACCCTTTGAGGTTTCTCCGCCGCCCGCCTATCGTAGACGATCCTCCCGGCCTCGAGAGTACGTGCTCCACGACACAGAAGGATACTCGTGTCTCCGAATCAATAAGATCGCAGTCGCTTTCGGTCGGCTCGCTCATCTGGCCGAGTCCTCGTTCTGTCCATTTCAAAAAAAGATTTCAAGTCCGCTCATCCCAGACGCGTTCTGCACAACATGAACGGCCCCAGCCCCCCCCCCCGCTTGGCGCCAATCATCCTGGTCCACCAGTGGATTCCTGCAGCGCGCCTCGCCAGGAAGATCCAGCGGCAAAAGGGGAGAGCCATTCAATTGCCTGCGATTTCTCTTTTCAATGAGCTGCTGCGTTTACTGCGGGGCATGAAAGGCCAAAAAAATGGGCCCCGCGCGAAACTCAAACCGGGTCATGGCCGCATGGCGAACGGCTAAGGATTTGATGCAAAACCCGCCAGCGCCAGGGCTGTTACATCCTGTTCTATTTCCATTTGGAGAGAATGGGGAACGGGGATTACGGAGTACAGAGTCCAGGGTATACACCTCGGCTCTCAGGACTAGACTGTCTTTGTCTCCGAGATCCAGTTCAAAGGTTGGCAACTATCAAGTTCCTTTGGATTTCTGCAAGCGATTGTAGCAGTCGGAGCTAAGCTAGCCAACTGTTCCTTGTCAATGCCCCGCCCTCTCTTTCTCCGAGCCTCCCTCCTGCTTTTTGGCCATCGCCCCTCGCCTCTCTTTCCCGCTGGATACCAGATCTATGCCGCTCCCTTGTTGCCTCTGACTTTCCCACTCCCCCGTTTAAACTCTCCGGTGCAAGATGTGCTGTTTAGATCGGCGAATTGCAGGTCAATGAACAGAAAATCCCTCCCATTTCTCTTTTGCCTCCTCAAGGACTAGGATCATGACCGAAACCTAGGACCCAGGCCCGGGCCCGGAAGTGTGTCCCTCCATTCGGCTTGATTCGACTGGCAAGCAGCTATGCCAGCACATCAGTACTGACCTTAATTAATAACCCGCTGAAAAAAAAACATGCAGTACCCCGCCAGATACCAGCAGAACAGCAATTTGCCTTGAGAGACGTTCAGAGGCAATTGCGGACTTTTTCTCTCTTTCTCTCTCTCCCTCTCTCTCTCCTTGAGCCTTGGGGGTTTAATGTGAGCTCGTCAAGTTCCCGCGTATCTATGACATCAATTGCTACTGTCCGGTAGGGATCTGCGATTGAAGTGTTGCCTTTTCCCGTATACATCCAATAAAACCTAGGGGTTTTACATCGGCTAGCTGTCTCGCGTATCCTTGGACCCATACCATGATCTCCGAGAGTTTCCCAAATAGTCGTTTATTGGAATTGGCACAATACAGAAATTATGAGTAATATATTAAGATCCCAGATCATTGTGATGCGTTGTATGCCCCCCTAGTCCCCGGTCCTGGTCCTGGCCCTGGCACTTGGCCCTGTCAGGTGTAGTAGAACTATATCCGTCCTATCTTCTTGGCCCATTCACGAGTTCCGGCGGCGACTACTGAGACGGCGGCGTCCGATCCTTCCGAGGGAACAAAGAAGTTTTTGTCATCTTCTCCTTTTGGTATATGTTTCTGACACTACATTGGGTACGGCTTGTTTTTAACTCTTTGTGCGCTGTCGAGATTGCAACCGCCTAACCCCCTTCCCTGTCCCCTCTTTCCAGACCAAGGACTACGACTGCGGATCCGGAATACTGCTGGATTGGTACAGTCGACACGGTGGACAACTCACAACATGGCTCTTTTATGTACGAATGCATTTCAATGCCCCACCTGTTTCCAGTGAAGTAGATTCCGTATCGGCTGGAAGCAGTCGCCATCTGTCCCCCTCTGTGATCTCGGAATTTAGAATTTTTGCCCCCCTAACTATTTTACATTGACATGTTTATTTTACCAAAAAAAATTTAAACCACAGTGTCTGCTTCGGTGGTACGGAGAACCGTGTGTTTTGTATGTGTACATGTGGCGTGGCATCCTCAACAGTTCTTGCTGGAAGCATTAGTCTTTTCCAGTCATTTAGTCCTCGTTCTTTCCAACTTTTGCTCTTGCACAGCTCTCGTTTTCCCTCATTTCCACCTGACCAAGCCTTAGTAGCCCAGCTGCGGTGTGGTTTGTGTTGGTCTTGGTCGTGTCTGGAACTTGGCCCTTCTCCTCCAACACATTCTACTAGATCCCTGGTCGCTAGCGTCACCTTGACAGCAAACAACGACACCATCCTTCAATTCCCAACCCAGCATTTAGGGCTGACTGAGCTGTCAGTCCCATCTACGAGAGCGGTTCAACGACCGTTGGGCATCACTATCCGCATATCTAGACCCGGAGGGAGTGTGTGTAGCTGCATCGGCCAGGACTTCAGCGTCAGCCCTACCCGCTACCCGTTGCGCGACGACAGCCAATCCATTCGATGCTGTTGAACTAGCCCGCCTTATTTTTTTGTTCGTTGCAAAGTCGACAGTTGGCAACGCTGCTTCCCGCGCTACTTTCCATTCTTGACCCTTTTTTTTTTCGCTCGGACTTTCCGAATCTTCAGGACCCCAAGATGTACTATATGCTTTACCTGGCAAGTAAGTGGCAAGCATTCTGCATAGTATTGTACTTTCCGTCAAACCGCATCGCATTGTTTTTTCTCCGGACGAGAGACACTTCAAGCCACGAGGCCAATTTGTAATGCAAATTCGCCAATGACAACCCTCTATTGCCCTACAACCCCCCCCCCCCCCCCCAATTGACCCTAAACAGAATCATTGGGAAAGCCAAAATCCAAACAGATATATCACTCTAACAATCTATTCAGGCCTCTGTCGCCGGCGACGCTGGCCAGAACCCTCCTATGAAGCCTACGCCACCACATCAGGCTACACATGCGTCGTTCGCGTACACAACCGCGAATATCAAACGGACATCACCTACGAGTCAGAAGTCCTCGCCCGCGAGAGCGCCGCTATGCGCGCGTACCTGATTTGCCGCAATTTCTCCGTGAACGACGGTATGTACCCGGCGGGGCATGACCATGGCGGTGTCGTGCAGGGGATCCCCGTTGCCATCGGTACGGGTCGCAAGTCCAGCCGTGATGATGACACGGATACCTCGTTCAGCAGCAGTGGGGGTAGCTGGAGTGGTGGGAGTAGTCCAGAGCGGATGATGCGGACGGAGCATGGCAGTGACTAGATTTATGTTCCTGCGTCTGGGGGAGTTGCTTATGCTCAACTGGAACCTTTTTTATGATGAGAGAGGGTGTGCGCTGAGCATGTCTGGCATACCGTGCTAGAGATTTGTTTCAGCCCCGGGAATTGCAGCTTCAATTCTCGAATTATGCCGAGGAGGATTAGTGGGGATTTTTTCACGATGACATGACTTATGACGATGGCTTTTTGCATGCTCTGCATTTTTGGTCGAAGCATGAGATCCTGCGCTTTCATAGATGGAAAATTTGTTTTTTGCATGGCTAATGCTGATTATGATTGTCTTTTGTATCGCTCGATTATCGGGTCTCTGATAATGGTGCATAGAAGTGGTGGGATGGGAGTGACGTCCTGAGCAAAATATGTGCCTTTGCGAGCAAGAAGCATATGTTTGAATCATGATGGAGGTCAGCGATTACCTCTTTCTTATATTCTGGAATTGGCTAGCGTCTCATTTGGATTTTGCTGCAAACATCTTGCTCGTCGTAGATAGCAGTTCTTGAACGGCGAATGAGAGTATTCAAGGCGATTGTGTCGAAATAAGGTTGCTACTTGTAGATTTGAATAAGCAAATTGCATCTGCTAATGCAGGAGCATGCAGACTGTGAGTTACGTAGATTTATATCCACTTGAATATAAAATTCATAACGGCAAATACATTGCTTCTCAGTGAAAGATACAAGCATCATTGATCGTGACTAGTAATATTTACATAAGTACCCGAGTAGCTAACCTTCTATAATAAATGTACATTTGGAGGTAATGAAGGAACAAAATTTGAGGAGCCAGTGGATCATGCCTGATTGGCATCGGATCTAAACATTCGGGCTAATACCGGGTGATATCTTTTCAAGCCTTTCAACAAGCTCATTGAAAACGCCTCTTGTATTTTTATACCTTTGGTATTGGTGACAGAGCAAGCCGGACTGAGAACATTAGCAAAAATGCCTCGCAGCCTTAAGGAGGTGATCGTTACCTCTTCACTTCTCAATTGTCAATGTACCGTTCGCTGGTTTCGTTCCCGAATAGTACCAACAGTTTGCATAAGGGATATTGTACGCTTATATATTTGCAGTTTCCTTTTTATTCGGTGGAGAGAATATGCTGGCATGATTAGGAACGTCGATCTCCGCAAGGGGTGCAATATCAAGCAAAGCCCAGGTACAATCGATACGCCATTTTCAAGATTTGTAACTGCCATAATTAGGCGTTCAACTCCGAGGAGTAAGAAGAGGACTGGCTTCATAGCAGAGACCTTGATTGGAGCCTGTGACGATAATTGTCTGTCCATTGAGATCGCCCTTGTGGACCGGTAATTCGGCAGAGAGATTTGGATAGATTGACATGGGGACATCCTCAATAACAGATGAGATAGCTGCCATGACGGAATTTATAGAAATGCTCGATTTAATTGGAATGACTCTGAGGTATGAAAACAAATATTGAAGAGAAAGCTCAATTTCTTCAAGCATTTTATTTTCAAATTTGACAGATCGGGGAGTAGTACGGGTCAAAGACCCTAGAACACGAATACACCACTCCGTCTCAATGCGAAGTTATCTATCCACTCTAAAGGAAGAAATCAAGTGACAGCCTAGCCTTGACTAGGAAAAATCTCCTGCTAGATCTTCGGTTCCTCCTGGATTCAAATTTAACCTCTGTCGGAGACTGGCGTTTTCTTGCTGAAGCCTCTCGATTTCCTCTTCGTATTGCTCCATAGTGTCTTCACTCGCAGATTTCAACTCCTCAATAATCTGGAACACCCGCCACAGACGCAAAACGATGACAAGCGAGCCCACTTCTTCTTCTACCCCACGAAGTGAGACTTGGATGATAAAGGCGACAAGTATCACTATAGAATCGAAAACGTGGAACCAGGTTGAAAAGTACCTTGGTCCTGTTAGAACAGTTCAGAGACGCAAAGCCACAAAGTTGTAGCTTTATTAGGTAAACCATGTTTGAAAACTCACCCCATTCCAAAGCTCAGAGTTGACACGATCAATTCAACCATGAAAAGGCATGAAATTACCAGACCAGCAATACCTAAGGTCTCCTCAATGACTGCCCATTCATGGCCCACCTTATAACCATTCTGCTTCAACTCGCAGACGTGCAACTGGATGAGAAACTCTGAAAAGCTACAACAGACATCTATCGTGACCAACAGAAGAACGAGGTAATGGCCCCATCGAGAATTCAGGAAGTCACGGGCGGATCTTCTCCATCTCACAATGAGGGGTTCCTCAGCGGGAAGAGATAAGAGTGGTCGACGGATGTGGTGATCTTCAAAGAATGGGCGCATATTGGAAGTGAGAAACGAGATGAATTTCTTTGTATGCGGACTAGGTGAATTGATGTTATTCGAATGTAGGTTGAGGACGCGTAACTCGTGGCCAACGAATCTCACGGTCACGTGGTTTAGCTCTCTAAAGTATCGACTGTTTTAGTACAGACATATCAGTAGACATTGCTTATAACTCTCTATAATGATGCGTCAATAATTGTGAAATGAAAACCTGGCCAAATAGAATGAAAATTGTGTGCGATGTGAGTAGATCAGAGTTGAGTCAGGCTTTCACGTCACCAACATCGTAATGTAAAAAAGGACACAATTTTCGAGAGACATGAAAGAAAAGAACATATTGATTGTTTCAAACGTCCCGACCTATAGTTTGAAGTACCTTAGCTTTCTGTCACATAAAATGCTTATCTCTCGAAACACTCCAGGCGAGGTCGGGAAATCGCATCTCTAAACCAGCCGTCCATAGGAATCCTTATCCTCATTGATGGCTCGGAGTCCATCATTGGGTCCACTAATCACTCTAAGGTTATACTATAGATCCGGCTTCCTGCAACGAAAATTTCCAGAACGTACAAGCAAACAACTATTACTCAGGTGGGAGTGTTTATGGGTACTTGTTGTGGACCAGGACCTCCCCCACTTATTATGGGTTTCATGGCACTAATGGTCCAGACAGCATCGTTACTTTTGATAGTGAAAACTCTCTCCAGGTCAACACCTTGAGCCCTTTGCAATCCGACGTCTTCGTGCTTTTAACCCTATATGTGGCCACATTCCCCGGTCTGCTGAACAGAACCTATGTAGGCCACTACGATTGGCCTGATAATTGGCCCCCACCAAACACATTTGTCGCCAACGCAACAGTCATCGAATGTACTCTTCACAATGCTTCCTACTCCGGCAACATCACATTTCCTAGCTAAAACCCCGAGCGGACCAAGCCTGTCCCAGCTACTGAAATATGTATTTCAAAATATCATATTCTCCACAATGATCTCTTCAGTACGTATTGCATCCATTACCTGAAGATTCTACTTATTACTAGCAGAGCAGCCTCAATTTTAGTTCCTGTGGAGAAAACAGTAAAATCTGACGCCAGGTTGCATATACTAGGTTTGATATTTCCTCCCCCTCCGCCCTCAAAGGTGTGCCAGTGACGAGCACTCATATGCTTTAAAGACTTGTTCGAGGGGATGGGAATGGCATGGCCATTGCCCGACGAGGACAATGCCGACTTGTGATCAACAGTATATAGAGTGTATGATTGGCTTTCATATTAGTGTATTTCCTTATCTCGAAGCCTGTGTCTTGTTAAGGCTATACTTAGCATAGCATTAATTTGAAGACTACCGGTTTTGACCATCGAAAATGGCTTCGTTTATTTTGTCAGCGAAAAAAGGCTACTCAACTCTAAATCATCTCAGTCTGGAGCGGCGTGTCATAGAAAACACTTGGTATTGTAACGACATTATTGGCGAACAATGGCTCTTGTTTGAGTCATGAGTCGAGTGTTTCCTGCGGAGCCGGCCCCTGCTCCGAATCACGACGGCCAGTCAAATTTACCGCCGTGCTGCGCTATTTGCGGGGCTCGTGCGTTCAGCCTCAAAATGTCTCGGAAATTGATCCTAATGGAACATAAGCCATGATGAGTACAAGTGCACTAAGCCTCATAAAGCTTGTCGGGCAGTAAGCGAAGGTTACTGCGCCTGCTGGAAATCAGTCCTAAAAAAGTATATTAAAGGGAAAACTCCTTCCTTCCACTGCCTTTTAGCTTGTCTTTCCAATTTTCCAAACCCTACCTGTGTCAAAGCCCGGTCAAAATGCATGCATCTTTCTTCCTCGTTGCAGCTCTTGCAGCTCTTGGTGCTGAAGCAGACAGTTCCAGCAGCACCATCATTGGCTATTTCTCTCCTCCCTGGGATGCAGGCCTGCTCAAGTACGGCGGTTGGACAAGTACTGCCGCCAGCCTTGTTGGTTACAATACCAAGGCGGCCACATACCATGTCGGCTGTCGGAAAGACGCCCCCAAGACAGATTGCGACTATCCCACATCGTGGACGATCATCCAAGGTCCAGAAACAGTGAGCTTCACGGGGAAATATATCGCCTCGACCTCGGACAAAACGACTAGTTACGATATTACTGTGACTCAGTCTTACGAGTGCTCCTTGAAAGCTTCGACTGAATCTGCCAGCTGCACAATGAGTGCGGGCATGAGCGGATCAGTGGACGGAGGGAAGTATGAGTCTTCCACCTCCAGCGAGGCGACTTACACGACAGCGCCAATTTCCAACTCCTATTACCAATTGACGGTAACTGGAGGACTGAGCTCGCTTACGGCTACTCAGGCAGCCACAACAACTGGCGGTGCTGCCGTTGGACCTGCAGGGGCTATCATTACGGCTGCTCCTGTGGTTGCTGCTGCAATGGCTGCCCTGCTGTAATGATGCTAGATACCAATTTCGCAGTGTGGTAGAGACAGGGGCTTCCTAACATTCACCCTGGACTCTTGGAGGGGCTTGAGCATAGTAATTGGGGCCAAAACTTACCTCCATTCTCTCACGCTAAACCGGTGACGGTTAGTTCCTCTCTACCACACGGGTACTCGGCAGACGCTTTGAGACCCATTTTTTTCAATTTTCCCTCGCATTATTACCCCGTTAATGAATTCCCGATCTGTCATATCTGGTTGTACCTGCAAGAAAGTTGTTCCAAAATTTTGTTGATGTAGGCAACGTCCACAGAGGTGCCTCTTGGAAAACTTAGCAATGATTCACTCCTCCTGAATATCTATTCAATCCGTGACTTGGCCAGCTACCACTTGTGTTTGATCAAGCTTCCACTAGTAGTGTACTCGAGCAATGTTTCCGTCGGCAACATTCGGCCTGATCTTAGCGTAGTTGCCTGCAAAGCGCGGTTGCCGAAATGGACACGCTAGTCCGTCGTAGCTAGGGCCAGGGAGAGTCTTGTGAGGTGCAGACCCTGGTCTTGCATATTTGATCAGTGCAACCTAAGACGGTGATTCTAATGTAACCTAATCATTGCTAACAGTCCAGGCTAAGCAAGCGTTGTTCGGTAATCAGATCAGGCTCTGACGGGACCTGCTCGTCTAACCCGTAATTATGCGGTATTTAATTGCTCTAAATTCGCTTCGGCTCTCGAGTAGAATCAACACGTCAACATACACCACACGCGGAAGGAAAGCTCAAGCGCGGGCGAAGCAGAAAATGGAAGGATTTTGGAAACCATATAGGCATCTTTTCGGCCTTTGATGTGACTGTAAGTACACTAAAGCGTGACTTGAGGTTTCGGAATGCTGAACTCCAGCTTTAACAATCGTTTGTATTTCTGCTGCAAGCTAAGTATGGACTACCTACTGGCAGCATAAGTATTAGCTACGCCCAGTCCGTCCCTTTGTACAAACGAAGTTCCCCAAAAAGAACTTCTCAATCCACACTCGTCCTATGATACATTCGTGTCTAGCGCGTTATCTAGGGAGGCCTAATTTCATCCACTGCTCACCTTGCAACTAAGCTAAATTTCAATATGGAGACCTTGAGAGCCCGGGATCTGACCAGTGATATCGCAATAGTCACTGGTGCTGGATTCAACATGCCTGGAGAGGTCGGCAACGCCGGACGATGCGCGAAGAAACGACCATAGCATACGTAAGTCTTCTTGTTTAGCTCGTATCGTCGTGCAACTTGTCGGAAACGAAATGGGTTCCAACGGTCAGCCTACTCCTAGCAGCTAAAATCCCGATGGACACTGTTAATGCGGTGGTCGATGCCAGGAGAGGGGAGAGAGGACCACGCCGTGGGAGAGGCATGATAGCTATTTGCTCGGGGAGACATCGGGTTTCACTCACAGTTATAAGGCTCGTCACCATGGTTAAAGGAGCGCTGGATCGGACTGCCTGGTGCCCAGTTGCCCTTGCTGGGGTCAGCTTGACCGAGTGCTGCCGAATAGATAAGATAGGAGCGTGATGATAGCATTCACAATGGCCTCTCGATAGACCGTAGTGTTTGGATATCCCGGCGGTGCGACGTAAGTGACCGGACACCAGGGCTCCCTCGGGCATTCTACCATCCGAAGTGCACTGGTGTTCTTGATTCGAGGGCGTAAACGGCTGAGTAGGCGGAGGGCCAGAAGTTCCGTTCCCATCTCCGCACAGCCTTGGCGTGGTTCGCCAACAATCGCCACATCAGCCCTATGGCCCTTGACTCAATTGGGACAGACTAGACCCCTATATCCACATCATCTGGCGAAGATGATCAAGACAGGCAGGATTCTCCGTAACCATGAGGCCGTTGGACTTGTAAAGAGAACAAACCGGATGACCTCCGACCCCTAACCCTACAAGACACTATCAGAACTGCTATATCTCACAAAGGTGCATTCACCCGATAGCCGGTTGAAACCAACATTTTCTACCCATATTGATTTACCTGATACTTCTTTAATCTACCGTAGGGCATGGGACTACTAAGAAAATGCTCGAGATGCTCTGTAGTTATTTTGTTAGTCCCTATTCCGAGTTATAGATGACCTGAAAGCCTGACTGCTCGAACTCTGGAATGACGGCTCCCTCTAATTGCACTGAAAACACATATCCGCGCTTGGCTGGCTGATTTTGCTCCTGCAAGATCCCAAGCAAGTTGCTTCTTTTGATGTGGGCCTTGAGCAGGAATTCGGATCACGACCCGACCAATCTCCAGCCACATCAAGGATTAACACAGCCACATTCTCTTAGGCGGTCAGTCACCACGTACCACACTGACGTCATTGAACTGGTACTTGGCCAAGGCAAGGAAACATGGTGAAGAGTACGCGACGATCAATGTGCCTGGATCGACTTAGCTTGTTGTCGACTAGTCAGCTGGGCTAATGGCAGACAGCCAGTCGCATTCTCTCTGGTTTCTCCACAATCTCGCCAAACGCCTCTGCGTCATGGTCACGACTTGACCGCGTGCTCCATTACCTTCCTCCGCCCTCCCCGAACTATGTGCATTCGCGTCCACGTCCGGACTTGACCTCGGAACGACGTTAACAAGAAAGAACCAGCAAACGATATCTATTAAAAAAAATATGCGGCCAGCTGCACGAAGCTGTACGCCCTTCGCCCCGTCGATAAGAAGCCGGCAATGCTTGCGTGGTCTTGGAACACAATCGCTTGCCGCAAGGTCCAGGCCAATTGCCCTGAAAGCTTGCTTGCAAGGGCTACCAGAGCGACCAATACCTTCTTTGCCTAGGAAAGAGCATCTGGCACTTGGAATCTCTCATCCTTCGCTGTTTCGAGGCCCTGGAGCTCTCGCTGGGCAAGGCCAGGCGCGGTTTTTCAGAAAGGCCAACTACATCGAAAAAATTGGTGACAACGAAAGGACAGAGGAGATACAGGAAATACTTGAAGTGAAGGATGATGAGCAAAATGATCAGCCTCAACGAGATATACTGGATGGAGAAGGCAAGAAGCAATCTCCAAAAGAATCGCAGATGGAGCAACAGTCGGAATACATGAATCGGGGTACGTGAAAGTTCCCAAAAGGACTTCTCAAGGCTTTGTTGACAAGATAACACAGGAAAAATGTTAACAACGCCCTCGCGGCTGTTCAAATTGATTATTCCCCTGACGACGATGACCAAGGATCATGACAAAGGTGATTGAGCTCTGCATACATTAATTGATGTTGCTAACACTTCAAGCAGGGATTGAACCGATTGCCATCTTAGTCCATCCACAGCAGCCCCTGTCGTATCTGGAACGATTAATCCAGTCGGAGGTACCACCTATCGATGGCGAGAATATTAAGCGCCCACCCGCTATATCCTTCATTGCGCTGCAACACGAAGACAACGCAATAAAGCCAAAGAAGAGAGCTGAAGACAATCACGACGTGGATTCGGACTCTCATAACGCTGATTCCAAACCAAAGGAAGACGGAGTTGATCAGAAACCGGGGAGTAGGGCACCTATTGAGCAACGGCGACGGTCTCGAGAGGAGGATGCCGAGACGTACAGCTACCCCCGCAAGACAGACTCTAGTCTTGATCCTCTGAACGGAGAACCAGAACGGTTCGTACGGTGGTCTCAAGCCACTGAAGTTGGCGATTTCATTCGCGATGCAGCTCGCGCTCGGGAGTTTATCGTCACCATCGAAGGTGCGCCAGCAGGACTGGGCCATATCAGAGTCACGGTGCCATCATTCAACGAGCGCACATATTTCTTGCGCATGAGGCTGCGGAAGATATCACGACAGATCCAGGGAATAGCAGAGATCAAACATGAATGTGATAACCTGGCGCAGCGCGGAGCAAGGCGTGTCGCTATTGGCGGCTTTGGAATTCTCGCCACTTGGTGGTTCACTGTCTACAAGCTAACCTTTGAAACGGACTTGGGTTGGGATACCATGGAGCCGGTGACCTACCTGGTCAGTTTGTCTACGCTGATGGGCGGTTATCTCTGGTTCCTATACCATAATCGGGAGATCTCCTACAAGTCCGCGCTCGACTTCACTGTGAGTGCGCGCCAGAAAAAGCTCTATCAACAGCACAACATCGATTTGCAACTTTGGGAGAGCTTGATCGAAGAGGGCAAATCTCTTCGTCGGGAAATCAAAAGTATCGCTGCTGAATACGACGCCGAATGGAACGAGCTCGCTGATGAACAAGATAAGCGAGTCACTCAAGCGCTAAGATCCGAGGGAAAGAAGGACGAACAGAAGAAGGATAAGGGCGACAAAGATGAAGAGGACGATGATTGAAATAAATTCATTGTGAATATTTATTCTCATGGGTACCATTCTGATTAGAGTCTCTTCTTGATACCAACTCTCACAGCGTGCATTGCATTACTTGTATTAACCCACTACACTTTCCACGCTTCCCATCGAGACCATGACACCCGCGAGGTAAATGCATCATATCTCGAGGGTTCAAAATGCAATTAATCAAACAAACCAGACCAATGCACACATGATGGCCCAAAAAATACAAGAACTCAAAGCAATCCACACCTAGAGCGTCCCATTTCGCACTGGATCGTAATAGCCTTTCTTTGGTGACGCAGTCTCTTCCACCTGCCTAGTCCTCTTGTCTATACCTCCAGAAACCGCCCCAAAGGATTAGCTTATTGACGCCGACAACAAACACATTCTCCTTGCGTAGAACTCTTACCAGACTCAGGTCCAAGCCCGTTATTCTCTCCCTTGCGCCGATTCCGGTTATTGCGCACATCACGCGAGCGGAAAACGCTGTACAACAACCACCCGGCAACCCAGTTAGGGCCGTACTCGCCATTGGTACTGCCACGGTCGAACAATGGGCGCGTGAGGGGCCCAGAATTGCGCCAGATCTCCATACATGCCCACCGTTGGTGGTCTGGTCGAATATGGTGCCAGAAAAATGGAGGGCGAGTGGTAGGGTCCGCGCGGACGCTGTCGAGGAGGTGAGACGTATCCTGATTCATGTGGTTGTAGACCATGATCGCTTCGTCCTAAGTGTGCTTAGCTGTGTTGCTGGATTCTATGCGTTCGTAAAGGTGGGAGCTTTTGTGAAACTGATAAGGGATGTCGATGGAGACGACAAGCTTAGTAGGCTACTTACTCGCATGGCACGGTAATACTGTTCATGCTGTGGGTCCTGTGGGTTCAAGCCAAGCGCGTGCATGAATTCTTCCTTTGAGACTCGTGGACCGACGGGCATCATGATCTCGTGGTGATTGATTATTTGGGCAATTGTTGTCGGAACTCGGTCGTGAGCTTGTGTAAGGTGATGCTGTGCTAGGTTGACAAGAGTGGCTTTGTATGAAGCCGAGCGAGGGACAAGTATCACGAAGTCTCAAAAGTTCACAGTAATACTCAAATTCAACTGCAAATAAAAGACAAAAATGAAGACAATGGTTGATCCGAGAAACCGGTATTCAAGCCAGAAAGGAAAGGACCGAAGCTTTATATCAATGGCTCATCTCGGACCAGTGGCACTTGTCCCCGAATTCTGGCAGTGGCTGTTATTGCGCAGTACTGTTGTTGTTGTTGTTGTTGTTGCCAGTATCCACCTTCATGCAATCAATGGTTATTTGACAGCGGGTCGACACAGGTATAACGAACGACCTCGGACGAACGATCAGGTATAGCAGGCCAAGGACAATCGGCGCGGTGGCTAAGCGACGTCTCGAGCACTGCCGCGATTGAAGTCGAAGCGAAACAGTAATAATTGAGAACCAACAATGCAGGCCTATCAGAAGCTCTGTTCGTTAGGTGCATCGGGGGGCAGTGAGACACACGGGGAGACAGATGGAGAAGAAGGGTGGTATAGCTACCCGACGGAGCCAACAAGAATTCGAAGCAAAGATAACAAAAGCAAGAGGAGCCAATAAAGGACGGGTGAAGTAAACTAGAAAAAAATGAATTATTTGATAAGATTAGCTAAGGCGGGGGACTTTATCTATCATTCAGTCCGTTTATGGGATCCAGGAAATAGGAACTAGCCCAGGACCTATCCGCATCAACGCGTCTGCACGATCCGCTGGTCTTATGGGGGAAATGCGGTTTGGTTGTACAGCTTGCCTGTTCTTCTTCTCACACCCGTTAAAATACAACCCCGGTTTACGTCAAATCATCAGTTGGGCCAGGTAGAATCGGGGGAATTTGTTTTCGTGTGCTGGGGGAACATTACCCAAATAAGGTTATGTATGACTCGGAAATGCCCCGATAATTGAGAGCGTTATCATTTGAGTCAGATGAAGCAGAAAAAAGAGGGCGCCAGATAGATGCAAAGTGCACAAGCTAGTTCAATGAATGATATCGACCTCGAAAGTACGGTTGTACATCTCTTTCGTTTTCGACGCCGAGGGCATCGGGTAAGCAAAGTCGCGGTTGGCGGCAAACCGGGCATTGGCATCGCGAGACATGCAATGTGGGCTCGAGGACTGAGCGCGGAGGGAAGTTGACAGCGGATAGATCTCGAGGGAAACCTCGCCGAGTTCGAGTCTACTATCCGAGACAGACGGACAGATGGTTTATGTAGAGATGCATACAGGAGATGAAGAGCTCGGAAGACTGTTTGTTCAGGTCGACGTTGGTGATCCAGGCCTCCGGAGACGGAAGCCATCAGTGGAGCTGGATGTTGCCTATGCCCGAGACTTTGAGAATATGTTCGTATCCGAGGAAGGGAGTCAACTATACTCGCGTAGTCGCTTTCGAGGCTATCATTTTTCTCATTATACAATTTCTTCTTAAGGGCAACGCTAGTTCGGGGAAAGCCGGCCACATTCACGCTTTGCATCACATACTCGATCGAGTAATTTGGAACGTAAGCATGCCAAGTAGAAGCCTACCGTCCAATTCAACCAGTGGATACCTTTATTTCCGATATAAGGTCCTTTCCGAGGCCATATCCACCCAGTGATATGAGGCAAGCCTCGTTGGTCATGCTGTGCAACACAGTGAGCCGCCCCAGCCCGGGACTCAATATTGCAATATTAGCATCCAAAAAAACGGCCAGCCTACGTGCATCTGCACCGGAACGCCCTCCGCTGCAAGAACGGCGCATAAAATCCAAGCCTGCCTGCGCCGATTGCGGGGAGAATGTAAACAAGCGGCCAGATAAAAATAAAATTACGAGTAGTCTGGGAGGCTAAACCCTAGGTTCAGAAATACGCCGTAGATTCAAATAAAAAACCAAGAGGAAATCCATGCCGATTTGGTCTCGACTTCTCCTTTTCCCGTTTGCACATGATTCACCATCAGCAGACGACAAGGAGGGGAGATGCTGCAGATGGATAGACGACAGACCTGACGAGAGAGCATCCACATCAAGGTCAACGGAAGAAACCTAATATCGCACCGCGTAAGACAAATCAAGCAACGGGGTAATGGTGTTCGGGATATGTCCTGAACCCATTCCGTCATGATCGCCATGATCATCATACACTCGGGGACTCTAGTGCAACAGAGAACATGCTCAATACTGCCATGTGCTTTAAAGCTAGTCATACAACCCAGGGGCACAAACCATGAAACAATACGACGGGATGACATGGAGAGAATGTGGCAAGCCACGTAGCTCGGTCGAGCGGGACTAACCCTAGATTGGCTCGAAGCCGGGGAGGAAATGAAGACAGGGAAGGACAACGGGGTCGTGGAAAGGTTAACGCGAAACGGCCAGTATCCCCTCCCTCATCTCTCGAATACCCGTTTTTAGTGCCCGGGATGATCCTCAGTATCAAACCTATCGGAACTCTTCTGTTGGGTCTGGTGGTTTAGGGTTCCGCATCGGGGCGGCGGTTGGTTGTTCTCGCAAGACCCGGACGTTACATGTTACTATGTGAAGTGCACGAGGCGAGGGTAGACGAGGGACGTCATTTGCGATGTTCCTGTGGTTTCTAATTCTGCAGGCTGCCGTGAGTTGTGTAGCTGGAGGCTGGTCTACAGAGATGTATTCGGTAGTTGCTCTTGCCTTCTTTCCTTAGTCGGAGCTAGGAGACTTTATTTTGGGTGGCATTAACGACACGACAGAAATGTTCGTGGCACGACAAGGCTAGTCCTCGTAAGGAATACCCTCTCATTCTACGTTCCTTCCTACCATCACCCTTTCCTAAGGTCTTTTTCGAGGTCGAGGTCTTTTCTGAGGTCTTTAAATAGCTATCTACTTCACCTAAATACGCATGGATTTTAAAGAAGGCATATTCTAAATAAAATTCACGTAATGCTGGCGTAGATAGTTGCTAATAATACTGGCGAGAAACGTTATTATATACGATTATTAAAGCTTTAATTAATCCATATCTACCCTAGAACCACTGGGGGATTTTCTACTACAGCTCAGTTGAAAATAGAGAGAACGTTCCCTAAGCAGAAAATGGCTGCCAACACAGGCGGCCTCCGCCTCTTTCAGGAACTATGTTAAATACGTCAAGATATCGCAGATTTCAACGCAAAGAGGGCAAGATCCGACGCGAAAGTGGCAGAATTGGCCGCTCAGATGGCAGAATCCGATAACCTTCAAGTGTTTCGCCAAAGCTATCTCGATATCCGTCGAAGGACCTTTACTACCTAGTGTACTGGGGGAACTGCTGACGGATTTCGGTACTGTTTCTGATTGGTTGAATCGCTGGCTCTCACTCAGGGATTCGGCCTTGTTGGCCTCTTCGGCCCAGAGCACTGTTGTGGAAGGGGAGGATAGTCTTTATATTGTTCTTCCCGTCGGAAGGATCTTTCTTGAGAGACACGAAGGAGAGCAGCGAACTTTTGGGAGATATTCATTCACTTCGAATTCATCTTGCTTTCTTTATTCTTTGATAGTCGTGCCTTCTATGAGCAGCGGATTTTCTAGAGTACACTACTCCTCTTAACCAGGCCTCTTAACCAGGCCGAGTCCTTGGCCTTCGGAACCACCTGTCCTCGGCAGCATGGGTATGTTTTCTCCACATCCTCTTGAAGGCCCGCAGACTGACGCGACTCTGGCAGTTCGAACGCGCTCACACGACTTCCTTCCCTTCCTGGTTGCCCATCTCTTCCGCGCATCGACCTATCTGTTCCGCTCAGACTGCCACAGAGCATCCCCTCGTTTACACTAGGTACGAGATGCCCTCGGTAAGAATACCCCAAGCCGGAGCGCGGCCATCCGAAGTCTCAACAAGGATATTGTCCACGCCGGCGATATACGGTTCGATGCAAACTCGCCATTGAGCGCTTCACGAAAAGCAGTAGTGAACGGCAAAATTTCAGTGCTCTCTTACGGCCTTACCGCGGAGAATGTGAATGCTCTTGGTATTATTACCAATTCCCTCAATACTCATTCTTCGCTAATACATTCCAGACCACAGGAAATGCCGCGGATCGCTACAGACCTTGAACAGAGCAGCATCAATTCTTTTTGATAAATCCAAGAAAAGCCTTGAAGAGGGGATGGGGGAGGAGCGTAAGAGGCTTGTCGCTCTGCTGCTGGAGGGGAAGTATGATGACGCTGAGGCATTGAGCGGTGCTGTTCTGAATGGGAAGAAGGATGATGCGGGTTGGCATTAACGACACGACAGAAAAGTTCATGGCACCACGAGACTAGTTAGTCCTAACGAGGAAAGCCCCCCTTTCAATACAAAATGCCACATTCAAAGTTCCTAAAATACCTGCCGAGTTCTTATATATAATTCACATTAATACTTCTCGTGAATATCTTTAGCAATAGGCACGCGACCTCTATCTATTTATCGTTATAATATACTATCATTCTTCTCCCCTTCCTACTATTATTCTTCTTTACAGTCTTTTCTACAGTCTTTTCTACAGTCTTTTCTACAGTCTTTTCTACAGTCTTTTCTACAGTCTTTTCTACAGTCTTTTCTACAGTCTTTTCTATCGTCTCCTTTAAGGTCTTTTCTAAGATGTAGGCTTATACATACATAATGACTCTACTAGTATTTGGTAAACCTCGAATCTAGCATTCTGTATTGAAGGGGTGGCGCTCCTCACTAAGACTAGCCTCGTCGTGCCATAAACATTTCTGTCGTGTCGTTAATGCCATCCTTATCTTATAGCATGACAAGGAATGGACTACGGGATACAAGAGATGCCCCGGGGGTATTCCCGGCTGATAGTTGACTATTGGGTATGACCAAGCTCCCAGGAAATCTCAGGTGTACCCCTGAATCAAAACTGTAGTGGATACTCGTCGCACAGTCTTGGTCCATAATCAAGTCGAAGATGCAGGTCCCCGTTGCCGGCTTTCAAACACCCCAGTCGGGAGCCGTTCAGCTGCCACGGCGCAAAGACGGA